>OZ024890.1:12936200-14136200 GCA_964017195.1 Siderastrea radians | reverse complement strand
CTTAAATTTTACTGCTGTTTAACTTGTTCTGATACAAGCTGTTGTGAAAAGCGTGAAAAAATTAATATCACGGGACACCCTTTTCGATGCTACCAGAATCACTCTTCTGGCAGAGATGATACACAGAAGAGCAAAAATTCAAATGTGAAAGAATGAATGAATGAATGAATGATTAACAGAGCTTCGCTTTTGCATCTAGAGGAGCAAGAACATGTTGAAAATTATAATTTGCCTGCTTACTTTGCGGCGTGAATTCAAAAATATTTTCATGGACATTTATTTTATCACTGGTCTTGATTCAGGAGCCTTACCGTCCTTTTTTGTTCAAGTGAGCCGCCGAATTTGAATCCAAACTCTGCTGAGCGAGTAGCTTAACTTTGATCAGCCTACTTAGCTGAGAGGCAGGAAAACTGAATGATTGCTGAAAATGCATCCTTTAAACTTTAGAGGCTTCAGTAACAATAATTCAATTATCTAGCGTAATCAGTTTTACTCTGCAGTTTAATATCAATGGGGTCATCTACCTCGTTAAACGGTCAGTTTTAAAGTACAGTTGGTTTCAACGCTCTCTACATCTTTCATTTTCCAAGGGCGCTTCTCATTTTCCACACCCAACATTTTACAGACTTCTTAATTCAGTCTACACATTGCATTTTCAATGCTTCACGCTGTCCAAAGTCCACTCTTCCATACTCGACATTTTCCACTTCCCGCACTCCGCACCATGCACCACCGAGTACAAACTTTTTCGAATGATTCTGTAAGTGATGACAATTACACACACAATCAAGCACGAGGTTATCTCTCCAACAGGTCTGTACGGCGATCCCGAAACAGCTGTGATTGAAATCTAGCGAATTTTCGATTGAGAACCATCCAGAGTTCTTTTTCGCTTCCCTGAGAGCCACGCTATATCAAAAGGAGGTTACATAACCACCTTCATGGAACACTACTCTTGACTCTGTAAATAATTAGTCTAGTATATTTTGTACCTTAGCTTAACATTTGGGTTTTTGTCAGTATTTCCTTTCTTTTTATAACATTCTTTCATTTTATATCATACTGTAGCGGAACAGCCCTGGTTTTATACGGAGCAATGATAAACGAAAGTATATATGTTTTCTCCCGTACGTTTTTATGCAAGATTCTTGAACCAAAACGGGTGTACACGAGAGAAATATACATCAATTTTCCTTTTCAAAAAAGTTTCAAATGAGCTGGTTCACTTACCTTTGCCATTTTCAGTCTCCCGTGCAGAACAACTTTGATCACTGACTAACAAGGCTTTGCTGTCGAAAGCCGACGGCCTTACGCAGTAAGATTATTAATTGCACCAAATTTAGGACACGCCAACTGAAAACCCGTTCAACCGGTTTACAGTTGGCGTGTTCACACTGACTGTTTACAAGGATTAAGCCCAGGCCGCCAAACGAAAATGAGACCGTCAGGAACAGTTCAGATTTCATAGAAGCTCAAACCTGCTCTCGTTCCTGCTTGCTAAGAGTTGAGATCACACTTCGGATTAGCTTCTGTCGGCTAATCGTACGCCGTCAGGAGGACTGTTCCATAAGTCTAAGCTGTTCTTTGACCATAAGTAGTCCTTCTTGGTTTGATTGAAAACCCGTTTGTTTTGATTATCGCGTCAGATCCCTCAGTCTTTCGTGCTCATCTGATACAGCTCAGTGCAAAATATGAGGCTCAACACTGGGTAATTATTTTATTAAAAAATTAATTTTCCTTTGCGTGATCTAGTATTGGCTTCGTAAGGTTATCACAGCAACTGAGTAAATTTTAACGGCAAGTGTCCAAAATATCAATGTTTGTACCTGTCAAGCTTTTCTGGCCTTCGGCAAGCGGGATGTACACACAAATATTGCCTGGAAAGACACAGAGATCAAATCCAAGAAAGGTTTGTTCAGATGTGGTATTTCGAATTTCGATAGTAGTGATTCGGAATTGAAGTTTACATTGTTGCTGTGAGCATCGAGCCATGAATGACATCGCCGGACATTGCATCGTAAAATACGTTGTTGTTTTTTAACCAGGTTAAGCGCTCCTATCACTCCACAAAAAGCTTTCAGAATGCTGGGTCCAATATAAACATATCTACAATTGTCGTTGCACGCGAAAGTTGACGGTATGCTGATCTGCTAAGGGAAAGCTCAGGTAAAAGGTGAATAATTCAAAACGGCCCGAGACAGGAGGAGAAACACAGAGAACGCGTAACACCAAGATTTTAAAATCAAGATCACGCTGTTCTCACATTAAGTTTTTCTCTTGTGCATCTACGAAGTAAGACAATGAATTCAAACAATGAACATGCATATGTGTCTCAAGACTCTTTCATATCGACCTTACTTTGGAACATTAATGCTTGATCAAAGGTCGAATTTGGCACGTGGCAAGTTTAAGGCGACTCGTCATCGTCTTCAGTGTATGCCCAATTTTTGGGGTAGTGTAGTTTGTTACTGTCGATTCTCCTCGCTGAAAGACATCTGGTTTCATTTTAACTCAAGCGATCGTAGCTCTATTTTTTAAATAAGGTTATTACATAACTTCAATTGGAAGGGGGGGGGCGAGATCGGCCTCTTTTAGTCTCATCTCTCGCTCATTTCAAGGGCTGAACAACACGATCTTCTGCAAATAAATCCTTTATTTTCTTGAAGAGCATTTTGTTATAAGCTGGTAGGGCGAGACTGTTTGAACTGGCAATTTCGAGGGAATTTTCGGGTACATCGAGCAGTTTGTTTAAGGTACGTTGGTGTACCACTTGCCCTCATCCTCCAGCTTCCATTAAGAAAACGTTTTATTTGCAACAAGCTCCAAAAATTCATTTTATTCAGAGCAATGCCTCTAATTGTAATATTAGCAAGCTTAAATTAGTGCAGTACCGTGCCTGCAGAATTGAATTAGTTCTTAAGAAGAACGACCTTATCTCTGATGGACTTAAAGCACTTAATGACTGGCTCAACGTTAAGGAAACCTTTTTGAATGATTCTATATTAAATAGCACACTACTGCTTATGCAATCCTTCACCAAGTTCTGCCTCCGATAGGTTTGTAGATAGACCTTGTATATCCAGTAGACCTATTCGGCGCGACGGTGATTTAGATCTACCGAATTTTCGGCTGAAAACCATCCAGATGTCGTTCGCCCTCCGGAGAACCATGCTATATCAAAAGGAAGTTGCATAACCATCTTCATGCATCACTACTACTTGAAAATTATTCACTCGGTAAATAATTAGTCTACTATACTTATACGCTTTACGTTTGGGCTTTCTCATAGCTGCTCCTTTCAGTGTTGTAAAATATTTTTATTTCATATTATACACTACAGGAAGAGCCCTGGTAAAGGGAGCAATAACAAACGTATATATGTATGTTTGTATGAATGTATTTTCTTCCCTGTACGTTTATAGTTAAAAAGGGTGCACAATTAAATGCACATACGTTTTCCTCCGAAAAAAGTTTTTAAATGAGCTGGCTTTACTTACCTTCGACATCTCCTCTCCGACATTTCCTCTCCGACTTCGATCACGCACAGAGCTCTCCGTCTAAAGCCGACAGCTTCACGCAGTAAGGCTGGTTTTGAGAGCGCCAAATTTAGGACACGCCAACTGAAAACTGGTTCAACAGGTTTACGGTTGGCATGTTTACAACGCAGCTGTTTTTTGGCTCGTCAGGCAAAGCTCCTGGCTGCGCAGGAGACTACTGTAGTTGTAGCTTGAGTCGCTTGAGCCAAACACTCTCGCTATCGTTGGTCGAAAGCTCTCGTTCACTCTCCACGGCAACTCTCCGACGCTCTGGAAGAACTTGAGTTTGTAAATGTAAATTATAATTTGAATCGATAGAAACGAAAGATCTTGCACTCGCTTGAACTCTAAGAGCAAAACTCGCATTTCGAATTAATTTCTTAAATTTACCAAGATGTCGGCTAGTCGCACTTTTTGCCAAATAGAGTGATCCATATCTTAGCAAACCGTTTTTAGACCGTAAGTAGTCGTTCTTGGTTTATGAAGAACACTTAGGCCGCCAGATCGTGCACACTTTGAGCTGAGACTGAGCAGAAACTGTACTTTCTAATTTTTTTGGCGAGTTACGATTGTCCAGTAAGTAACAATTTATTGGTATACTGAGTATTTTAGTATTTCAGACATGGCCAGAAAATAAAATGAAGAAAGAAGTATAGAGAGAAACACACACACTAAAAATTTATTTCGTACAGGTAGAATTAATTCTTGTACTGGGGGCTCGATTTGACTGAACAGTTATTCCAAGACCAACCTGTCGCTTTTGCTTTCAATGACTAAAACCTGTACATTTATAGACTTCTGTAAAAAAGGTGGACAAAATTAAACTAATAATCTTAGCCCGAGTATGTTCTTCAAATTTCTGCCAGTCTCAACCTCAATGTTTGTTCGCATAAAAAGGGCCCTATAGAAGAAGAAGAAGAAGAAGAAGAAGAAGAAGAAGAGCAACAACAACAACAACAACAACAGCAACACGAAGAAGAACAACAAGAACAACAAGAGGAAGAATATGAAGAACAAGAAAAAGAAAATTTTCTACAGTCTTGACCTCGACATGATGCAATATCGTCGTTTCAGCCTTACTAAGTAAGATGTCATAGTAGCTATATTCACTACGGACACACTTTTTAATGCCATCAGAATCATCTTTTCTGACGGAAATGCCATAACGAAGAGGAAAATGAATAACTTATAGAAGTTCGCTTTTTTTAAATCTGTTCAGAAATGAACTGATTTGCCTGCTCACACCGAGTTACAACATAAACTGGCAAACATATTCACAGAAATTTAATTTATCATCGATTTTGACTCTCAAGAACCTTATCGGAAGGTCTTGTTGGGCTTATTATTCATTCTGTAGGCCATGCAACGCTAACCGCCGTCAGTTAAAATTTCACTGTGATAGAAAACATTTTAACTGAACAAAATGCCCAATTACGACGATTGTACGTTTTTCTAGGCGTGTCATGTGAGGTATAAAACTTCCAGACCGGTCTTTTAGTACTAAGAAAAATGGCGGTTTTTAGTATGTAAATGGAAAAATTTTACCAATAACAACTTCTTCAGTGAGTTAGTTTTTATTTCACTTATCTAGGATGCATTATGACAATCATTTACATTTACATCTGAAAAACTTGCAAAATCTCATGACATAAGTGCAGGCTTGAAAGTTTAAAATAAATAAACAATAAATGAGTGGAAATTAATTACAAGAATAAATAGGAAAGGCAAAGATAAAATAGAACAAAGCTACAACGAATAAATGTAGTCTGAGATGGTGGCCTTAAATTTAGTGGCAGAATCAATTGATAAAAATTCAGACGGTGGGCTATTCCAGTCAGTGGCAGTTCTTGGCCAGAAGCTATATACTTACAAGTGTCACAGCATGTCTGCAGCGAAATTAATACATTATAGTGGATGAGACAATCTAGTTTTCAATTGGCTGTAAATTTCCATAACGCTAAAATTCTGGCTTTAAACCACTTCACAGTAAAGATATCTCACCCATAACATCTAACAGTAACCCCAACTAGGCCCTCTCATCTTTCTTTTTTGCTGAATTGAGTCGCCGGCTTTAAACCTTAAGTCAGCTGCTGCGATACCAAACACTGCAAACGGGACCTGACTAAAACTTTGAAGTACAAGCAGCTTGAACTTGATCAAGTTAGCAACACACAAGGTAAAGGCATCCTGATTCAAGCTTTCAAGACCTACGTCATGTTTCAGTTATTTGTGGCACATTCTTCTTACCCTTAGTTTAATATCCCCATGCATATCCGGCACAGTCGATAAACTGAAGGTACACAGAATTAGATGGTATTCTCACTGCATCTTCTGCATCTTTCATTCCGTGTAACATAAAAGAAGGCGAAATGCCAATTTCTGTACCCTTATGTAATAAGAAAGCGAGTCTGATCTGATAGCTCAATGCAAACATGTATACTGACAAAAAGAGTTAGGCTACTTAATGTGGCCATGGTGTGATATACGGCCGTGCCAGTCGAGGTTGGTTTGGCTCAAAACTGGGTATGTAATCGACTTATTGAAACAAGTAATTTTCCTTTCCGTGGTATGATATTGATATGACTTTAAAAGGTTATCACGGCAACTGAATAAATCTGAACGGGAAAATTTTCAAAATAGCAATGTTTGTATTCGGTTATTTCTTCTGATCTAAATCCATCACCGGAATGTACACAGGCATACTACTTGAAAAGATGCAAGGATCAAATGCAAGAAAGGTCTGTTGAAGATGAAATTTCAAAGTTTAGAAGTAATTATTCAGAATTGAGGGTTACAGTGCATGTGAGCATCGCATGTTACACAAACCAAAACCTTCTTATGAACAGAGATTGGTCTTTAAATAATCGGCACCAAATATTTCCTTTCTGCATGTTTTATTTTCCACGTGCTTCTCATGTTCACACTCCAGGTTTTTTATCCTCCCCTTTTCCACACTTTGCATTTTAGGCCTACTCTGGGACCCAAAGTCGCCCAAAGTCGCCTAAAGTCGCCCAAAGTCGGCTAAAGTCGCCTAAAGTCGCCCAAAGTCGCTCTAAGTCGCCTTAAATCCCTTGTTTATAGTTTATATATTAATAGTAAACTATGTAAAACTTAATATAGTTTATTCTCAGCTGTTGCCTAACCAGAGCCCTATACAATAAAATGCCCAAGGAATCATCCTGGGGCCCCTAAGATTCTTGTTGTGACACTTACTAACTCACAGGTTTCACTTAATGCCTTACTTTTTGGCCTGTGACCAATTCGGCAGCAACCTTGCTTGCTAGCTGTTGTTAAGGTCATTGTTGCATGTTTATGTACTACTAATGTCTTTAGTGTGCGGGTCCATACCAACATCACAAGAGGTCATTAGAAATTCCAAGGGGGGTGGGGGCAGTGGAGGCTCTTGAAAGCCACCAAACTAGAATTTCCAGAAGGGTGGGGTGGAATAGGGGGTTGGTGGAGTATTCAAACTAAAAGATTTTCATGGGGATAGTATGGATATTTTCTGTAACAATGCATTATGGTGTACCATGATGATTTCCATGTATATGTATACCACAACTGTACTTAGGTTCACCTTGGCATTTCCAATTAAGTCACTGAAGGTTACCTAAAATTGCCTAAAGTCGCTCAAAATCGCCCAAAGTCGCCTAAAGTCGCCCAAAATCGCCTTAAATCGCCCGTAATTTTGGAAAAAATAAGCTAAAATCGCCTAAAGTCGCCTTAAGTCGCCCAAAGTTACGGCGACTTTGGGTCCCAGAGTAGGCCTCATTTTCAATACTCTACGCTGGCCATTAGTCCATATCTTCCATACTCGACAAATTCTACACTCCGCACTCCTCGTTTTCCATCCAGTAGTCGTCCAGCCGGCTTGCTCAGTAAAGCAAGAGTGATTATCAGCTTTAAAGAAATTACATGCATGTAAGGACTAAAAGTTCATTGCTCGGCCTTCGGACGAAGATATATCACCGTACATGTCTCAGGAGTCTACCCTATTGAATTTTGAATTTCTTGCTTTCTGTATCCTCGACACGGATCAGTAGCAATTATATTTAGCGGAAATTAGTACCTGATCAAAGGTCGAATCCAGAATAAAGTTGCAAATTTAAACTGGTCCCCGTCGTTTTAGAAAGCCCTCAATGCCGAATTTTTAGGATAGTGTCGTTTACAATTGTGGGATTTACCCTCTGAAAGACATCAGCTTTTATTTTAGCTCAACCGATGGTAAATTTATTTTAGAAATAAAGGTATTACATAACCGTTATTTGGAACCGGGGGGGGGATGGATCCAGATCCGGCGTTGAATTATAATATAATTCGGCACATCTCTTTCTCAAGTCAAGGACTGAACAACACGATCTTTTGCAGAATTCTTTGTTTTTTTAAAAACCTTTCGATTAAGTCTGGCGGTGGGTACTCACTGTACTGGGGAGGCCAACGGCACAGTGCCATGAGAAAACGGGCTATACAGTATTTTTTCGCAGAATATGACTATTTGTTACAAACGAGACACTTATTTTAAACAAAGGAAAACAACTTTTTTGTACACAGAATGTTACCTTCTTCTATATTTTGAAGCAATTTTTAGATTTGTCGTGTAATTTATTTAAGGTATGTTGCCGGTATAATTTTATACTTGACGCCCCCTCCCCCCCTCCCTCTCCTTCCCAGACGACCCTGAAAAATAATTTCTAATGTTTACAAATGAATTGCACCCAATTCCAACTTATTCTTCTTCTCTGTACCTGTTTATTCTAGATTCTACAGCCAAAAAGGGTTATACAGTTTTACATTTCTTTTGAAAATAAGATTTTAAATGAGCTGGCTTCACTTACCCTCGCCATTGTTTCTGCGATGCAAAACTACTTCGATGACGTACCGAGCTCTCATCAATTTTTGTAACATAGGATATGTGTGTTTATCTTATGAAATAAAGACTTATTATTGTTATTATTATTATTCTGTCCAAAGTCCACAGCTTGACGCAGTAACGCTTGTTTTTTTTTGCAATAGGGCCAAATTTAGGGCACGCCATCGGTAAACCCGCTCAGCCGGTTTTCACAGAGATTGCGAACTCGAGAATATTTTCCTTTCCTTCATTTGAGGCGGTACGCACCTATCGGAAGGCTTAACAGGATTGGCTGAGAAGACAAAAGAACAAACAATAAAACAATTACCCTAGCCCTTAAAACAATAGAGGTGCGTGATATAGGAAGCCAATAAAATTACAGGTTCCGAAGAGGTGCGTGGCTTATGCTTCATTTACCGAATTTAAAAAAAAAAACTGCTTTCAGAGGGATAACAAATGTTCAGTTGTCTGTCTATAATTTGACATTCCAACATGACATGTGTCTAAAAAGGTATATTCTTGGCTTTCACGTTACGTCACCGCCTCCATGTTGGACGACATGAACAAAAGGTTTCTCGCTAGTTCCAATTGTTTATGTCATCCAAAATGGTCGCCATGCAATTGTCTTTTGAATCTCTAGGGATTGCATGCCAACCTACTGTACTGGCAGAGGGGTGGTGGGGGAAAGAGTTGAGTGGCCAGAAGAGAGAGGGGCGGAAACAAGGAGAGAAGAGGGGTGCAACTAGGAGAAATGGGTTCGTGCAGGAGGTAATGGGCTCCTGGTTCGTGGGGTGATGCCGGAAGCGCGAGAAGCAGGATATAAAGTTTATGTGATATTGAACAATATATTGTAACAGCATAATTGAAAAGAGAATGCGCGAAGGCCAGTCTCTCTAACAACATCAGACTCACCGTCTTTCACACAAAGATAAGGCTAGGAAAGGATCTTCAGAAAGTACCGAATCGGCGTTTAGATATAATGGGCCTAGCTATCTAGGGACACTATAGAATCATTGGTGACTAGCCGCCAGGATTCAACGAGGAGAACTCCTGTAAAAACAAAATGGTTGCCAAACACAATTGACTGGCCTATAGTAATGTGGTCAGGTCAGCTGCAAGATTTATGTTCCTGCAAGGATTTGACCCGGTAATCCCGGTAATGGGAAAGGCGGGAAAATTAGCCAATGACAAAGCAGCTATTGGGCGGCTGGGCAGACTGCTGGCAAGTTCGACAACTCAACTTTACCTTCAACGAAAATTATAAGAAGGAATCCAGTTTTAAATACTTTTTTGGTTATAAAAGGTAAGCTCTCCCTATTGTTCTGAACAACTCATTAAGAATCTTTCATTTGTTGCCAGTCTGATCAGTTTATTAATTGAGTCTAATGTCATAGACAAAGTGTAATTCAGTTTTTGATTTTTTAGTAGTAGCTTACAGGCTAAATTTAGTTGTTCTCCTTTATTTATCCTTCGGAAAGATATCGGTTAATTTGCTCGGTCTATCTGCCTGATTGATTCAAGAAACAATAAGCTCATCTTATTCAATTATTAAAATAAAACTTTACAGTTGGAAAGCTAAGTGCTTTCAGTCTTGTCTTGAATCCTACTTAGAGATTAAAATCGAAAATGCCAAAGTCTGCAGGGATATAAAACTGTACTGCTGAACAAATCTTGCAAGTTTACGTTTCTCATATCGATTGATCTTCCCTTTATGATTCAGAAAACAATCAACTAACACTGAAGATTGTTGACAAATTACGGTCCTCTGACACAGCGGCAAAATGAGTGCGCGTGCGCTAACTCGTTCCCGCCATTTTCGCGGGCGAGCGCAAGCAGAGAGACTGGATTCAAGAGAAACCATTCGGGAGAAAATGGTGGCAATTCAAAAATTCCTGTCATATGTTTTCATTTCGCGGAGATAAGGCCGTCGCGAAACAGATAAGGTTTTCACCATGAAGACACTTCCTAGAGAGACTCTTCTCCCACATATCTTTTTTAGCAAACTAATTGTCTTCGCCACCATAGTAAATTTTTCGCTCGAAGTCAATGGCTCGTAAGTGAAACATGGGACGTTCCATTTATAATCCGACCCCCCCTTATGGATGAGACGGATTCCTACCGGTTGTACTGTGGACGACAGATTCCTACCGGTTGTACTGTGGACGACAGATTCCTACCGGTTGTACTGCTGTGGACGACAGATTCCTACCGGTTGTACTGTGGACGACAGATTCCTACTACCGGTTGCATTGTGGATTCAGATGTGTGAGAGGTTTCTGTGCTGATGAATGAAACCACCGGGCTCTTCCCCATAGTCCTTTTCGATTCTCTCAGCCTGCGGCACCTTGGCACCAGAAACGAAGGGCCCTGGGCACCAAGGATTTTTTAATTAATTCGATTTTTTTTATTGGCTGTTTGAAACAACGAAATCTTGAGCGGAAGTACAGTATTAAACGCCATGACTCTTCCATACGGTATTTAGAAATATCATGACTGCATACATGAAGAACGGAAGCCCCAGAATCCAGGACTGGAAATCCATTGTCTCCAGAGCCCTTCGTTTCCCGTGCCAAGGTGCCGCCGGCTAAGAGAAGCGAAAAGGGCTATGGGGACGAGAATGGGAGTAGACATCTTGAAAATAATTTGGCGAGTGAAAACTGGAGAGAGGATAAAACTGCTTTAGGTACGGAGATCGGGTACTAAAAAGAGGCAAGACGGTGGAAAGCAGAAATATCACCGTTTATAACGCTGCACGATTTTGATCGACAATAAAACACAGCCGAAACGTAAGATAGGAAATACAGTCAACTTCCACCCGCTGGCCTGGACACATGGCTATCCAAAGTGACACAACTTGAGGTCGGCTTACGTGGTGGGCGTAGAAAGGGTAAGCAGTGGAGAATTGAGGCGATCGAGCTTCGCAGTCGGGTCAAACGTCGCTTCTCCCTCTCATTTCTACGCTTGCCACACAGGCTAGATCTCTGTCAACACAAAATGGGTAGTTTTCTTCCCCATGAAGCTTTATTTGCTAAGAATCCATGAGCTGTGATTTTACATAACTATTACCTATTATTAAATGTGATTTTACAATGCTTCACTTCATACGCGACTGAGAAAAGATGGACAACGTTGGCATGGGCCAAGAAAAACAAATTATCAGTACGATTAACAAAAACGTACTTAGCTTTCAAAACTGCTCAATCATACATACTTGTGTCCTACTATAATACTATGTTAGCCAATGTCAACAATATGCTCATTCTATCTGTAATCATCAGTTCATCATCACGTTGTTATCAACTTTATATGCCGTGATGTCTGCTCAGATGAGCACGGGTTCTGTTTCGTCACATACTATTTTTTGAGAAGCACAATTTAGTGACAAATGGTCATATAAAGGATTACTATGAACAGTTTTCTCTTTCTATCTAGTGCGGGTTGCCTACGTACAACACATTTTTTGCGGACTGAAATAGGAGATATACAATGGTGAAGTCTTTTTATCCTTACTTAATTATAAAATAATTTGAGATATTGGAACGGTTTGTTACTCACTGTGTTAGAAACTGCTCCAGGGAAAATAACTTAGATTTGTTGACAACTCCTTGGCGCATGTTAATGCCGATATGAAAGGTGAATGGTGTAGTTTCAGTTCAAAAGCAAGCTCGCTTCGTCGACATCCAGATCGTTACTACCATCACTGGCTTCTTTAACTAAGTCGCTACCACCAACGCTGACATCGCTAGCTTCGTTATCCAAGTCGCTACTATCATCGCTAGCCTCGTCATCAGAGTCACTACCACCAACGCTGTATTCGCCGTCCTGCCTGTCGTTCTCAGTCTCTCCAATACTATCCTCCCTCTCGTAGTTGTCGCCGTTTTCGCTGTGTTTCTCATCGTCTTCATCACCGTCAAAACTATCCTCGCCCTTTAAACCAGAGTCATCCATGACAGCATCATCACAATCAGCTTCTTGTACAACAGCATCTATTAATGCTTTTATGGCGGTGTGGTCGAGCTGCTTAGTGGTCACCTCGTTTTCCATCTTTTCGATCATTTCAGAATTTTTGACCCCTTTTTCTTTTGCCATATTTTCTAAGCTTTTCCTGACAGCCTCCTGTCGCTTTTTCAATTCCGTTAGCTGCACCTTCATATTATCTTCGAGTCTCTGAATCTTCATTTTTTTGTTTCTTGACGTGTTTGCTGCACTTTTCAAATTTCTTAAATTTTCATCCAGCTTCAGAAGATTTTTGTGCGCATTGAGCATGGTCAGTGCCCCTTCCTTTACAGTTCCCTTCTTCTGTCTTCGACGGGATGGATCTTTTATATCCTCACGCAGCAATCTCTGGGAGTGGCTGAATATGAGCGGTGTTTTCTTTAGTGCCCATTCCGTTGCTATCACCCCTTCTATGGCTGTCTTGGTCCACTTTCGGTAGTTCACATTGGAACAGATTTCTTCCGCTTTTTTGTTCCAGTAGTACCGGTACAACCTTTCAAAACCCTTCACTTTAGACATTTCACCACTCGAGAAAATTTTCATCCCCCTCTTTGCTGCATTTGGGAAACTTTGCAAATTGGGTTTTCCAAGAAATCTGCCCATGACAGAACCGCCTGTTAAAAAATAATCACCGAACACGCGTTAAGTTAAGGAGACACGTCTGGGATTTCGGGGTTATAATTATGGAGTTATCCAATTTAGAGTTAGCGAAGTATTTCGGGTATTGGGTTAGCTAGGGTTATGGTTTAGTTTTTGCCAGATTAGCTTTTGATTTGGGAGGCTGGTGAAGCTTTGTGAAATTTATTAAGTCAGGAGGATGGGAGGGAAAATTGTAGAGGTATACGCAGTTATATTTAAACAGTTTTATGACAATTGTTGTTTTAAAAGAATTGACGACAATCAATATATTTTTGTTTGATGGTGATTTACCAGTCAGAGATCCAGAGAGGACTGAAAAGGGAGATCATTGGAGAAACCGGTCCCAGTGGACTAATGAAAGAAAAATGCGCTATTAACGTGAAGCAATGACTACATCCTCTGTGTCGAGCCCTTGCGAAGAAAGCGGGACAATGTTTCCTGGCTAAATTATATAAGATGGAAGAGAGCCCGCCCCGGGCTCCCATGTGAAAGGGTCAGGGTTGCTCGTCGGAAAATTTGAATTAGACCACTTAACAAAAGGAAACCAATCTGGGCGTGGCACAAGCTGTATATGACCCCTAAAAGATGCTGTTCTCAAAACAATTTCATAACTGATCAGTCGAGACCACCAATTAGTCGCATGCAACCCTTACCGATACCTTGACGGCTAAAAATATTGGTTGTATCTCTGAAACTTTCACTCATCCTTAAAATTTGAAAGGTTGTTCTCTGTTTTCGGGTTTCTTCCGAAAAACAGATGTCCGCCATATTGATTTTTATTTCTTAATCAGTCGTGAAGAGGGGCAGTTAAACTTGCCGAAACGTCGATTTTCGAATCAATTTTAACCTCGAAAGAATCACGAAAAACAGAGACGGCCTTTACAAATCCGAAATTGAACTCGTCGTAGGTCAGATAGAAACCGTAAAAGTACTAAGAAATGAAATATGTAATAAAGGAAAGAAGTACTAATTTTCTACAGGTAGTTGTAAACGTGTTAACATCCCATGAAACATTACCTCAAAAATGTGTTGGGTTAGGCTCTTTCCAGTAAGGAAAACGTTTAGTAACAACTGAAAACAAAAGAAGTCACATTTGATTAAAAAAAATCTTACCTTTATTCGAAGCCATCGGTGAATCAATGTTCAGCCCTGAATGATGAAGGAAAACAAGCAAAGAGTTTAAATAAGCTGCGCAAAGACCTTATTCAATGTATCGTTTTAATACGACTGCCTGTCTGAAATACAAAATGGAAAGGCCAGTACCGTGTGGACACAACAGGGCTGATATCGATCTACGTTTGAAGTAGAAATATTATTTCGATCTCGTATCGTAAAGAGATAGTTGAAGAAAAACGCGGTCGTTTAAAGTGAAATACTCCTGACCAAATGTTCAGTATTTTTTTTACTAAAGTGCAAGTGCAATCTTTTAAAAATATCCAAAAAGTAAAATAATTCAAAACAATTTTATACCGCGAGTTAATTTTTATTACCGCAAACTTACAACAAAGCCATTCCCGAATCCCTTTGAAATTGAAGCGTTGAAAGACTTGCCTTTGATTTTGTGGAACTGAAATTTGACAATTGTCCTCGCACTGAATTAATTTTGTTTTTATCACAAAATCACAAAGGAGACATTTACAATTCATTTAAAGTTGAATACGCTATCGAATGTTCGGCCAAAAGGCTAGCTTTTGAATTTCGCTGAATTACGGCGATGCCGAGGACATCGCCTGCTAAGTGAAAAATGAATTTATATTTCGCAATTATCCAATTATATCTCGCAATTATCCAGATGTATTCAGTATATCTATCGGTTTAAGAACTAGCTCAAGCTGAATATGTAAAGAGAGCGTTCAACTCCAAATAGAAAAACCAAAAATTAGCCGTCGTGGTTCACGTTGTCCAAAATACGCAGAATTGGCTCATTTCACGTCGGTGTTTCGCAGAGAACGGCTAGGAAATGTACCAAGATTTCAAACGCACGTTGCCGTCGCCGTCGTAGTTTGCTTAAGCTCCACCAACGAACCGCTTTCGTTTATATAAATTCGTAGCGAAATCGTGTGTTCATGATTTCTTGTTTTACTGAAGTCAGAGAATTTAAAGGTCTTTAAAGCGTGAATTCATAGTTGAGTACTGAAAACAAGCGATACGCGTCTTTATAAGGATTCCTTAATTCTACGAAAGAAACAGCACAAAATGAGCAACCCCGTGATTCTGCTCTGTTCCGGTCTATGGTGGACCGAAAGTGTGTAAGCGATGGAATACATTAGTTGAGCGCGTGAGGAAAATGCAAGTGCATGCGAAATACTTTTCTCACTGATCTACGGCATATTTCAGAATTATTAAGATTAGCTCACGTTCGATCATTGTAAGCCTAAAGGCCAAACTGGCCAAACGGAGACGCAAGTAGACGCAAGTACTTGCGTCTCCGTTTGGCCACGACTTGCGTGCACTTGAGTTCACTTTGGCCGAGATCAAATTTGCACGCAAGTCAACACAAGTTTTTCACCGTTTGGCCACCCAACGGACGCAAGTCTTGTTGTTTACTTCAAGTACTGAATTGCAGCGCGCGCACTAGCATTTAAATGGCTTTTTTTGGCAACTTGCGTGCACGTGCGAGTCCGTTTGGCCACCCAACGCAAGTCTGTACGTATGCAAGTTCAACTTCAATGCGACCAGGGCGACTACTTGCGTCCACTTGCCTTACCGTTTGGCCAGGACTTAAGTCATTAAATCGTCATTTCAATTTAAGCCTGGGCCAAACGAGAACGAGAGTTCCCGAGAATGAAACTATGCAAGAGTTTTCTTCAACCTTCAATTCAGTCCATGAGAGTTTGAATCGGGCCGAAGGAAAGCGAGAGTTTGTAAACTCTGACGCGTTCTCGTTTGGACTGCCGGGTTTTAAGGTTCTCACACTATTTCAGCACCGACATTAAAGATTAAGCACTTACCTTACTGTACAGTTTTCGTCTATAAAACGGCCACGATACAACCATGAAAAAACTGCCGAAAGTGCGGGATCGTATGTTTCTGTCTCCGGCACTTCGAGGGCGGATTCTTTCAAACTGTCAATCAATCAAAGTGCTGTCATTCACTTGAAAATCGCGCAAGGGTTCAGCGAATCGATGAGCGTGCTTTCTCGGATCTACTATTTGAGCTAGTCAAGTGAATTTAGTGTGACGACTGTTTTGAGGATTTCTCTACGATTGGGCATCGAATCTTCTTCAAGAGTCAGTTTTGCGATCAGAGGGTAAGTACACCACGCTTTAACATTGCGAACCCACTAAAGCATTGTGTGTGGAGCCAAAGGAAGAGTTATAGCATCTTATAAAAGTAGGAACAACGAAAAACTATTCTCTGTATTGCCCGTCAGCGTTTTCATTCAGTATGAAGTCATTCAACACTAGAGTGTAGCCAGAGTTATAACCAGCATTTGTTGCCGCCGCTCTCTCGAGTCTGGTCGAGAGAGCTCATTTTCTCGAACAGTGGCTGGTAATCGTGCCTTATAATTTTAAGTTTTAAGTTCAGAAAGAGCTGAACAGATGTAAAATATGATGGCGCACGGATGTATCATCTACAAAAAAGAAAGAGTAACCAAAAACAAAAACAAATAAACAAAACAATTATATGTCCATAGGGGATCCTCAAGGTAAAAAAAAAAAGCTGTGGCTATTAAATATAAAATGACCGGCAGCCGGTCAAGGTCTTCAAAACACTAAATGGCCGGCAGTTCGAATTGTTTTTTAATTCTTGTAAATCAAAAGAACTTAGCCAATCCATACTGGCTGTGGCTAGCCATGTTTACATTTTAACAAACACCAAAGAGCGCTTAGATATCAAATCGAATGCAACCTAAATAAAGAAGCATGAAGCGAAAAACGATCGAACTAAACTTTCGAAAACTCTTCACCTCCTCACAGCGTCACGTACTGCAAATTTCCCGCCACAGACTAGAAGTGTCACGTAACGGTGCAAGCCACAAGAATTGTCACGCGAGCACAATATTCTAGAACAGCTAGAAGCTATCCCTACTTCTGAACAAAGTGAACTAAAAGTGGTTTGAATAACCGAAAATGCCTTTTGGGGTAACAATTAACCAAAGATGCTGCGGGATAGTCGAACAGTCAGCAATTTTTGACCGGAGCGTGGTGTCGCGAATTACTCATGGCAGTCTGCACCATGCAGAACATCCAGGTGTCGCAGCCGGCGTTGCTTTGTTTCGTAATTAACCAAGGGTTGGATTTGAGATCTTTAGCGCTCTTCTGAATCGCTTGGCACTTCTCAATCGACATATCATAGTTTGGATTGGCCAATTTCATTTTATTTACAAGAATTAAAAAAAAATCGGACTGCCAGTCATTTAGATTTTTAACCCTTGACCAGCTGCCCCCGGGGCGGCTGCCGGTCAATTCAAGGTTACTGTCAACGAAATAGGGTGCCTTCCGGGGTAATCTTCCTTCGCTCGCTACTTTAAAAGAAACCACGGAAAACTATATATCACTGTAAAGCTAAAAAGATATAGATTTCGAAAATATCAATATTTTTTATATTTTGTTTAATTTTGGTAAGCACGTTCAAACAAACTGGACTAGATCACTCAGAACATACTGGGCTAACAAAGTGTGTGAGGCTTTTTCGATATTCCTATTGCTTACTAAGAAAATCCATTTTGAAGTTGGACAATGGAAAATTTTTTCGGTTGTTGATACGCGACGGGACGTCAAAACAAAAATATTTCGAATTTCGTTTAAGTCTCGCAAAAAATTTGGTGCGTTAATACCTGACGAACATTGTGGCCAAGTTTCGTCAAAATCCGATAAATCCACATACCCTATTAATTTATTTGGACAGAGGTAACTCGCGCAAAAACAAACCTCGAGTTTTCAGTCTCCAAAGAAATTCACAGTTTTCGCGCCTCACACTTATCGCACGATCTGAGGGCTGATCTACTCAACTTTGCGTCAAAGTTTTTCACATGATCAATTGAATAAAGTATTTTAAAGGTATTTCGTTCAAATCGGTTGAGGGCTTCTGCATTTCTTACGCGAAAGCTTTCTGTATTTTTTACGCAAAAGCGCAATGTACAGGCTATCGCATCATCTGAGCGCTGATCGACTCCATTTGGCATTTGAAAATCGTTGGCACACCGGTAATTTGATTGCATTTATAAGCTAAATCTCGCTAGATTTACAACTTCTGTCTACCATGTATACCATGGGGTTCAAAATGTTTCGAATTGACGGTAATCGGTTCTCAGGGTTCTGCATTCTTACGCGAAAGCGCTCTTTATTTCTAACAGACTATTAATATATAAAAAAAGACACCGAAAATTAAAAACTATTCCCGGCCGAACAAAACGGGGAAAAGAAAAAAACAGTACCAATTTGTCAAAGAAAAATGAATGGTCCATGCGTACGCTCGAACCATCAACCTCCCTATTTGGGATTTATGGTTATTATTTTATAAATATTTGTGAACAAAGGCTGTAACAATGGAGAAATCGGAACTAATCAAACAGAACGGCGGGAAAACTCGCAAAGCAAACCACTCGGCTGTGTTTTTATACCTCAACAATGCAATCCATAAACTTTACTATTTCCTCAAAGTTGACTTCCGTTTACCATAAATAAAATCCTACACAGTACACTGAAGACTTACAGAAAATAACAACAGTTTCACTTCAATTCATAAACACTAATTCATCAGTAACTTGCAAACGTTACAGTTTACCAGCAGAACTCATGGACCCATTGGGGCCCTATTTTTAAAAATGGACTAGAATTTTAGTTTTTATTTGTCCTTACTGAAATTGAGTTGGTGTCAATGCGGTCATGCCGCCGACCAATGAAACGTCTTAAAATTCTCGAGAAAGATCAATTAGCGATTTCGCAACACTACGGGGGAATAATAATATTATGTTGGGAAAATCGAAGCTTGTAGCGAAGAAATCGAATCGGCTAATCGAATCAGAAAAAAAGAAGGCAAAATGAGGGACATAATGAGAGGGAAAGAGAGTGGAATTGACACAAAGTACACGCTGACCACGTTGAATTGATTACGGACTTTTCGTTTCGCTTCGTTGAACGGCGGGTTGTTCTTCTTCACTTTCTTCGGTCAGGGCTCTGTCTTAGCTTTTTTCCATGGCAAAAGCTCTCTTAACGCCTTTTATGGAGAGGGATACGAGGCGACTTTTGCTTGAACGTGCGATATTTCCACAGTAATTCGAGATCCGGATGAAGTTTTGCGCGCGTGGACGTCTAATTGAAAACACTCTTTCTAGCCTATCTCGCTTTCTTTTTAAGATGTTGTGATTTTTTTTCTCGAAAAATTAAACTTAAATACTTTCTCTAGCTAAAGAGTAAAAAAACGAAATGTTGACCAGATTTTGTTAACAGTAACTTTAAACTATTAAAAAAAATCAGCAGCACTTTGTTGGCTTGAAGAAATGGCAGAAGGCTAACGGTCGTGAAACGGTTGAACGTTAACTAATTTCTTTTGTGCTCCATTCGAAAGAACTGCTCACTTATTTTGAATAAAACACCAGGAAAACTTTAAGTTGTATTTAAAAAAAATTAAAGTTGGAAATAATTGATGTGAACATGAGCTGACCAATATTGAACAACGAGAACCTAAGATGTCAAATTCGCGGCGGTAAATCGAAATCGCTCCAGCGCGTTCAATTTAATGTTTGGTCTTGTTTCTAAACTAAAAACTAAATCCTAAATTAACAAAGAGCCCAAATTAACTGACCATTTATTTCCTTAACAGCGGGAACATGTATTGTGGTGCGACCAGGAACATTCCACGCGATCCGCGAGTAGACCTGAGAAATATCCTTACGTACTCAACCAGAATCCCATTCGATCAGCTTCAAAGTGTAGCGAGAAATGTTAAGCGAAACTACGAAGATCCTGTGGATTTACGTTTACTGGAATCTGTTGAGATGCCTCCATCATGCATCGATAAGGTTTCTTTGTCCATTCTTCCACCCGAATTTCAGCGTGGTAACGTCATGCCCTGTAATGCAACGGGGGATGGAAACTGTTTGTTCAATTCAACAAGTATTGCTATATGTGGTTCAGAAAGATTATCTGAAGAACTTAGGCTGCGAACGGCATTAGAACTGATAGTTCACTGTGACTTCTACAAGTGCCACCCGCTGATCAACCAAGAGGATGTGCGTGCTAGATCTGGAAAGAGCTACACGAAGGAAGCAATTTACTACGCCGCAGTCCTTTCCAACAAGGCCGCCAGGAAGCTCGAAAGTGATGGAGTTGATGCTGGGATAATTGAAGAAGTGAAAAGCACCATTTGCTCCGGATCTTTCTCCGGACTTCTTCAGATAATGGGGCTTGCATCAGCAGTCAGCTGCGAAATTCGGATGCTTTATCCAGATAGCAGTCACAAGATGTTTCCACTTCTTAATGGTACCTATCGTCCACGAGGAAGTCACGGAGAGTTAAAAAAAATCTCAATCATGTGGACTAATACAGGGGGTTGGCCTGATAGAAAGAAGCAGTTTCACGTTAATCACTTTGTTCCTATCGTAAAAGTGAGGAAACAAGAAAAGGGAGAGCAATGGGTACTGGTTAAAAGGAAAAGGAAGTTACCAGGTATTACGGTGGAACACAACAGGCAGAGAAAGAATGACACCTGCACAAAAGGAAAAGATGGCGCAATGTCCCTGCGAGGAACAAACAAGAGGAAACCATCATTGGTAAAAGATGCGGCATCGTGCCAAATAGATGAAAGAAAACAGGAAGTGCCGCTATCTAAGGCAACAAAAACCAAGATTGAGTCAACTCGGACTGATGGCCAAATAAAAGAAAAAGAAACAAAAGGAAAGTCAGACATCTCTTGGAGAGCTCAAACTGATGAAGGAAAACCGAAGGACACGCCCTTTTTTGAGGCAAAGGCAAGCAAGAGTGAGGCAAATAAGAATCATGCCCCAGTCAAAGAAAAGAAACCCAGAGAAAAGGCAGGAACTTCTTGGAGATCTCCAACTGGTGAAGGAAAACCGAAAGACGCGCCCTTTTCCGAAGCAACAGCAAGCAAGAGTGAGGCAAATAAAAATCATGGCCCAGTCAATGAAAAGAAACCCAGAGAAAAGGCAGGAACTTCTTGGAGATCTCCAACTGGTGAAGGAAAACCGAAAGACGCGCCCTTTTCCGAAGCAACAGCAAGCAAGAGTGAGGCAAATAAAAATCATGGCCCAGTCAATGAAAAGAAACCAAGAGAAAAGGCAGGAACTTCTTGGAGATCTCCAACTGGTGAAGGAAAACCGAAGGACGCTTCCTTTTCCGAGGCAAGGAAACGTAAAAGAAAGTCGGACGCTTCATTGTCGACATCCCATGACGTGGTGGTGAAAAGAAGGAAGGTCGTCCCAAAATCTTCCACTGTTAGGGCCGATGAAGCAAACACGAGCAATCTGGGTGTTTATTTGTACGGGCTGAATATGTCCTCGCTTATTAAGAAACCAAAACGGAAATATATACCAAATAAAAAATCCATGCCTGGCGCAACACTAGCGTTTGCTTTCAAAACATTCCAAAACGATGAAAAGAAAGCATCAGAAAGGCAGAAGAAAGAGATCGAAACAGCGGAAAGCTCGTCGTCAATTGCAGACTTTTGCTCCACTCAAAAGATTTCCGAGAAAAGTAAACTAGAAAGCACACCTTTGCCTTTGGCAGCATCCTGTCGATGGTACACAAAACAAGGAGAACTTAGCAAGGCAAATAAAGTTAGAACGGCCTTAAGACGAAGTGCGCAAACTGGAGAATTTTCGGTAAACAATGAAACGTTTGCTTTTGTTTCAACATCTAGAACAACGGAATCCTTGTCGGAAAGTATAACCCGCCTAGAGGGGACGATCTCTGCTGCCGACTCGACGGAGAGAGCGCGCTTGTCTGGAATACTGGACGTTGCTCGTTGTTTGAGGGACACTTTTCCCTTACTGAAAACACAGAAGGCAGGAAATATGTACAAAAGGCACATACTGGGTTTAAGAGAACCTGATGAGCAGGATTTAAGGGACCTTGATCAGGAAAATAACCACAAAGCAGTACGGACGACGTCTTCTGAGATATATTACATTCTTTCGAAACATTTAAACATCATGCATTTGTACATTAAAGGGACTGGATTCATTATGGAAAATAAAGACAGTGGACCGTTCCGCGAGTTTTTGGAAAAAATGGTCGACCTATTTCAGAATGAGAACTTCAAAACAAAACTTAACAGGCACGTCGAGAATGAAGTTGGGAAGACATACCAGACCGTGCTAAATTATATGGACACTGAGAGGGACAAATGTGCAATGAAATACATTTTAACACAGATAACCAGTGTCAAATTTGCAAGTAAGCTGCAAAATACTCAAAACAAGTGTGCCATAAAGCGAAGCCGTGATGTAATTCCAAATCACCTCAGAAAGTTTGCCGAACTAAGAGAGGACATTCGAAAAGAACTGAAAAACAAGGATTTGACAGAAAGACAAGAACGGTACCTGATGAAACGAACTTTAGAGGCTGAAAAGATGAGGCAAATGAAAGTTAGAAACAGTGAAAGAACGGGTAGAAAGCTGAAAGTAGAGGAGTTTCCAGATCTTGTCGCGATTATCGAATATGAATTTGGTGAAGGAGACAACAGAGACCGGGGGGGCGGGGGACTGGAGAGTCATTCAAAGCTACGGAAAGAACTGTTGTATAGAGCTGCCGATAACAAAACGAAAATGAAAGATGCTCGAGAGTCTATTTTAGCATTGGCCCCGGAAGAATTTAAAATCTCCCTCTCTACATGTTTCAACTATACTCAGAACTATAGGAAGGGAACACTCGAGGCAAAACGTCACCACGAAGGCCTAGGAGTAAATGCTTGCGTTTCACTTCACAAGGCACCAGATACTGCCCCCGTGAAGGATCTGGTTATAAATATCCACTGGACATCGGCAAATGTCAATCATGTTTTGGATGAGGCATCAAAAAACCCGCACAGCTATTGCGTGGATTCTCGCGATGCGAAACAAGTTATACGAGCGAATATGGGGCATGGTGGATGTACGTGGAAAAACATACAGAGTCCAGACCACACTTTTGATACCACACGAACGAATGCAGTAACACCGATGACTCATCTTCTTATTGAAACAAAAGAAACAAGAAGAACGGTTACGCTAAACAAACAACCACAGCTACAAGAGCTCTATCTATCTCCGTCTCCTAGAACAGATGTCGTTGTACACGTGAAACGAACAGGAAGAGCATTAACGCTGTTAAATCTGTCACAGTACGAGCCAGAAACAATTTATCGTTCAATTAATGAATTTCTCTTCATGATCACACTTCCTGAACTTGACTCCTGCTTTAGAAACCCAGAAACCGGTAGAATGAAAGAAAATCTGGTATCCATCGTGGACAATGGAATTGAAAAGCCTCGGAGCCCGCTTGTCAAAATGCTGCTTGTCCGATTACGACAGCTTTTGGGTTTGAGGCTGGTGATACATATGTCTTTTGCTGAGTATCACAGTAAACGGAACCCTGTGGAAAGAGTTCATGCCGTCCAAACAAAAGAACTAGAAAAACATGGGCCATTTAAAGTTCCTAATCTCCAGGTAGACACTCTAGAGCACAAGAAGGCAATGTACGAGATGCGTGAAGATGTTGAAGATGTCCTCAAGCAGGCACAGTTTGGGGGAAAGTACACGATGGTCACAAAGGGAGTTGGAGAAGAAAAAAACTTTGTGTTCAATGATATGAAGAACCTTTATGCTTTCTTAGCAATGAATGAAGATCAGAAGGCAAAATGTGCCATGGTATACAAGCTCAACGAAGATTCAAAAATCCTGTCAGAGTTAGCACGAATCTGGGATGTGGACCCAGCCTTTACAGGAAGCTATGCGCACGATTATGAGATTTTGAACAACCATCTCACGTCTCGCCGAACAGCTTGGACAGACAAGTACACAACAGTTGTCTACGATGAGGAGTCTCCTATAGAATTTGAGTGGAAACAACCAATACCAGACTTTGTTCGCTGGTATTTGACAGGGGGGGAACAGCACTACATGACATTCGAAGAGCGAAATCTGCTGCCTATAGGAACTTGGAATGACACTGAACAGCTATTCTTACCATCAAAAGTACTGGACTTGGTCCACCTAGCCCATCCCTACATCAGTGAGAGACTGTACAAAGATATCGCCCTGCTGTCCTGGTGTTCTGAGGATGAAGTGCGCACATATTTAGCCAACAAGAAAGAAGATGCCGTGAAAGATTATGAAAGTTCCCTGCACATAGCGCGATGGCGAACCCATGATCTCTTTTCAAAATCAAAAACAGCACTGGAAGAAATGTGCAAAAGGAACAACTTGGATCACGACGACACGAAGAGTAGGTTAGTCGAGAAGTTGTGCCAAAAGCTGCAATTGAAGGAGCCTGACGAAGTTGCGGAGTTTGATGGTGATTTGAGTGTAATACCAACCAAAGTCACGGAAATTTCCAAATTGCCAGTGTTCAAATTGAAGCAATTTCTTCACTTCTACGATATTCCATGGTCTGGAAATAAAGATCAACTGGTTCTCAGAGTTCTGGCCCTTCGAACGGGAATGACGCACCTGCTATTTCGCAGAGAACGTGATGGTATTCTTGAGTTGATCGCTACAGCAGAGCAATTGATATCCGCACAAAAGGAAATCAAGATCCTATGTAATGAGTTTGTTGTTCGTCAAAGAGCTTTTCCAACCCCTGAGGGAAAATGTCTTTCAGCATCAAGGCCTAGAGAAGCAGCCGGACGTCCAAGTAATAAGAACAATATTAAAGTGTTGGTTCCAGAAGGCACAGATCTTTCCTGTTTGGAGGATTTGTTTCTGAATGCAAAGCGTGAAATTAATCTGCTGAACAAAGATTCTGCGAAGAAACACGATCCGTATAATCTGAATGCTATAAGAAGTAACAAAGGCAGAGTCATGGTCAAGTGGACTGAAGACGATAAGACCAAGGGATGGAAGCCAGGGTGGTATACTGCCAACATAAAGAAGTACATCAAAGTCTTTGACATCATTGAAATAGAATACACCAGCGAGCCAGGGAAGATCTACAAAGTCAAAGTCAAAGAGAGTGTTGAAAATGGAACTCTGCGACTACATAACACCCCTTGTGTAGTACAAGATCTGTATGACAAAGTAACTGAAATTGGCGAATCCATTTTCATAAAGTGGGACCAATCAGAGTTAGAACAAAGTGGATGGAAACCCGGATGGTACTTGGCAGAAGTGCAAGCCTTTGATCCAGGGAGAGATGAAATCACAATCATTTACCGTAAAGAGCCAACCGTCATTTATACGGAATGTGTTAGCCAATTAATAGCTGCGGGCAAAGTCAAGACCAAAGAAGCATAATGAGTTTTCTCAAGTGTAAGGACTTTATAAAGAAAAACAAAAAAAAAAACTGGATTGACTGTTTCTACATCGTTTAAAATAGAGTGCATTAGCGAGCCAGGAAAGGATTACAGAGTTGAAATCAAGGAGAGTGTTGGAGAATACACTAGGAAAGGACTATAGAGTTACCGAAATTGGCGTATCCCTTTACATAAAGTGGGTCAAACCAGAATTGAACAATGTGGATGGAGTCCTGCGTGGCGCTAGTTTGATCCAGAGCGAGATGAAATCACAATCATTTACCGTAAAGATCACACCCATCTGTCATTTCTACAGAATGTGTTAGCCAATTAAATAGTTAAGGGCAAGGCCAAGACCAAAAGAAGCAAATTAGTTTTCCCATGTGTACGGACGTAAAAAAGGAAAACAAACCAACCAAAAAAAAACACTGGATTGACTATTTTTACATCATTCAAAAAAGAGTGCATTAGCGAGCTAGGAAAGGATTACAGAGTTAAAATTAAGAGAGTGTTGGAAAAGGAACTTTGCGATTGCATAAAACCACTTGTGGAGTACAAGATATTTATGACAAAGTGACCGAAATTGGCGCATTCCTTTTCGTGAAGTGGGACAAAGTAAAATAGGAACAAAAGTGGATGGAAACCTGGAAACCAAAAGGAGCTAAGAGAAATCATTTATACTGAATGTGTCACCCAGTTAGTATCTCAGGGAAAAGTACATAATTAATTTTCACAGGTGTACGACTGAAGGTTAAAGACTATCTTTCAAAAGAGTAAGGACTAAAAGCAAAATAACGGAGCATAATTTGAACTATGAACATGTGTTACAAGATAAATCATTAACACTATGAATTGTTTACAAAAAGGTATGTTACTTTGAAATTGCACTTGTCAAATATTCTCATTGACCTTTGTAAGTCAAAGGATAATACTCTTGTCTAGAACCAGGGAACCGTGATAATTACCGGCATGAACTTTTCCTTTATTATGTGAAATGTTCGCAATCAAGTCTACAAGTAATGATGTTTTAATTAGGTAACTTTACGCTTGTTTATTTCCGTGCAAAAAGGCCTGCATGTAAAAAGAATGAAGTGTTTCATGTGATGGCAGGGAATTGCGGGATTAAAAGTAAATTTACACGAGAAAAGCGACTCTGACAAGTTCTTGGACAATTGGAGTAGATTCCTACCGGTCAGTACAGTATTATTGCAGATTCCTACAGGTCAGTACAGCATATCAGCAGATTCCTACCGGTCAAAGTAGAAATATCCCAAAACCCTCATCCATAGGTTGTCCCGGAGCAGATTCCTACCGGTCAATACAGAAATATCCCAAAACCCCCATCCATATGGGGGGGTCGGATTATAAATGGAACGTCCCCATGAATTGTGTCAGATAACCTTTATACTTTTGCCGTAGCAGTGCTAGCTTTCGCCTTTTCTAAAGGTAAATTACTTAGCTGTTGTTTGAGGGCTAAAACTCGGGATAAGTCCGTTTGCAAGAAAAAGATGATTGCAAAAGCTGGCAGTCAAAATTAAATCCACAGAAAAACTCGCCTGAAATTCAGGCTATAAAGCGAAAACAACATGCGGACCGCTGAGGAAACGACACTTTTGCTTGCTTTATTCATCACGAAGTATAAAATTGATTCTGACTTATACGTCTTTCTAAGGTGCCTAATTAACTTGAATTGGCATGATAGCTGCAGGAATAAAATTCTGAAACCTTTGGGCAATTATTGGGAAGTCTTATTTTTTCCTAGGCTCAGTTTCCATGCTAAGCAAGGTGACCTTAGTCACAACTCAAACTTGCAATCAATCGACTTTTTACAGACAGAGAGCAAAGAGAGGAAAGTTTGTTATTTTAAGAAGCTTTTTCATAAAGCAATATAAGCGAGAACTACTCTAGAATCACCGAACAGAAAAGGTTTATATAATTGGCGAAGTTGAAATTATTAAATAAATGTGCAAAATATAATCTTCGATCACGGCGTTCTGGCATCACACCGCAGCACTGGAAGAGTTTATCCCGGCTACAAATCTATAAATTTAAATTTAAATGATTTTGGAAACAAATTCCTTGCAAAAAGAAAGAAACTATAATCGCTCATGATTCTAAGAGCTAAAGCATGCTGAAGGTTTATTTCATACAAGCCGAAAATAAGGCGATTAAAAAAATTGTGATCCATACAGCTGTTTATAACTGATGCGTGACAATCTTTCTTTCTTGGCAAGCGCTCGTAACACAATCTACCTTGTATCGGTGCTAACTTAAAAGTAACCTCAACTTGAATTTGCCAGATCATCCCAAAACGGCGAAAGGTCTTGATGGAACTGGCTGTTTTCGCAGCGCTCGTGATCGTAAACAAGTTTTAGGAAGACGAGCAACTGTTGTTGTTTTTCCGAATTTGATTTTAGTGCGGTCCATTGGAAGTTGAGCAGCCCGAGTGAACTCTTCTGATACATTAAAGGAATAATCTATGGAGACACAATAGAGTTTTAGTCTCGGTCGTCTCTCTCTTCATGCATTTTTATCAACGCGCTGCATCCAACACAAGCCACACAATAAGCTTAATCAAACACTCGCGGCTCCGAACTAATCATGAACTAAACTTTTGTTGCAAGCACCAAACCCTTAATGCAAAGTACAACAAGTTTCAAACCCTTTCAGCAAAACCAATCTCACCTCGCTGACTCTTGCTTTCTGGTTACGAACTACACAAAACTGGAGCTTTCTCTGTTATAACAGCTTTCTGATCATAACCGGAAACAAGAAAATGACCGGAAGCCCGCGAAAAAGCCGAGCATGCGCACTCATTTTGCCGCTGTGTCCGGTCCTCTCAGTTCTGGTCGTGACCATGCGCAGTTAAAACTACAATGATGTCAGAGTATCACTCATAAAATATGTTAACTTTCATAGGCCTTGTAAGTCTTGTTAAGATGTCAAAAATAGCTGCTTTCTAAATAACAAAGTGAAAAAGGAAATGGAAAATGGCATGAAAATTTGAAATTTCATGAGCTTGTTCTGTATCGTATTTATTTATTGTTTTGAATAAATTGTAAAAGAAAGCTAAAATTATACTTATATGCATAACACTAAGATAGTTGACTCATAAAAGACAAACAAAGATGGATTGGTAGATTGCGAGTAGCATTAATATTGAGACTAAAATCGCGCCTGGCATACACATGTATGAAACTATCATCCAATTAAACGAGCGTATCCGTCCAGATAGTGCGGAGTCACCTTATCAAGTGACAGCATGGGTGGCGTATTTCAGCGTAGATACGTATGTTGGATTTTTTTCGGGTAAAACACGAGTCACATTTTGTTGGAGTTTGTATGTTTGTTAACACATGAAATGAGTGTTTTCACATGTTTTCATGTGTTTGCAACTTTTTTAGTTCCGAAACGTTTGCCACACATGTTGCAGGTAGATTTTTATATTTTTGCGGTTTTTTTCCCGCATTTCCAAAATATATGAATCACACGTTGGTCTGTTTTCATATGTTTGCATACATATGAAACGGCCATTTCTTTGTATCGCATGGTTTCAATATGTTTTCACAATAACTGAGCGAAATCTCTCGCGCTGATTGGCTAATTTTTATTGTCGATAATAGTACAGACGGATGAAACACGTAAAGCTGACGCAATCAGCAAACATTTTGTCAAACTTTTCAGCGCTGCATTCTTGGTGAGGCGAGAATTGTAGCACAAAGTTAGTAGTCTTCAATGAGGAAATCAACTAAAATTTATGGCCATAGGTCAAAACTGAAGAAACCATTGCAACCTTAAAACGAAAAGATGAGGATGTTTGTTGAGGATTCAGACCCGAAAATCGGCGGTGAGCGGTAATTTGTGCTGTCCATGCATGAAATTAAGCTTAAGCTCAACCGTGTTTTTGCGGATTATTTTGTGAACAGTTTTCACTGGAATAAAGGTTAGTTGAGCAATTCGAATTTTTCCTTCTATTTCGCTTTGACAATGTCAATAAGAGGACAGACGCATAAAAAACTGACGTCAATTTGTTAATTCGCATGTTTTTGACGTGTCAAAATCCCAGTAGTGTTTTGGAAGGTTAGAGGCTGGCAGCAAGCTGCACAGTCTCTCTGCATGAAAAGCAAGCAGTCGTGATAACAAGTTCATAATGCACTTATCAGCGACCATCCATGGGGGTTGACCCCGGGGAACCTCCGGGCGTTTACACAACGACGTTTACAAATCCCCCCATCAAAGAACGATAATTTTTCAACAAAAGGCTACCATTGTCCCTCCCCCCTGGAGATATATTAGTATGCTATTTTTTCAGCAACAAATTTACAATGGTTTTCAGATGAAGCCTCAAGTCAAAAAGTGCATTATTTCAAGGGACTCCCAAATTGCAATTAAATTTTTTTATTTGCCATAATAATACCTCTTTCATAGAGTGTTGATGAGGGTTGATAAAATGTAAGCGAAGGAAGTCCACCCGTCTACTGTGTGTGGTGAAGTTCAGCTTTCTTTTGTATGTCATGGAATGGAAAGTGGGAAGGGAGACAATATTATTGATTCCTGGTAAGGAAAAAAGAACTAGGATTTGTTAAACATTTTTTGCATGTAATATGTTTTTATTTGGCAAGTGGTTTGCCTGTCAGCAAAGTAACAGGAACAAAGTAAAAATACCGCAATATTACTACTTCAAGAAAGTTTTAAAAAAATAAATAAAATTTAATCATAACAATAACATTACCTACAAAACAAAGAAAAGACTAAAACGCCATCACCATTTTGGAACGTGTTCCGTAGTTCATATCCAGTCGAGTAGAAAGCTCTCGTTCGTTTTCAAGATGGTGGCAACGTCGGGGGGTCGCCAGCGTTACAAATCCCTCGAGTGTTTCCCCGGGGATTCTGCTACGAAAGAGCTAAAGCGATCCAATCCCCCAATCCCGGGCAGTAAATTGGCAACAAAAGTCAACAAATACCGTCCCATGCCCGCTTATGTCCCCGGGGTCACCCCCCTCCCCGGACCTTAATGCGCAGCCCCCACTAAAATGTTGCTGAATTTCTAAGACTACAGTCCAAACAGCCTTCAAGTCCAGCCTTGAAGTAAATTTCGCAGAGTTGTACAATCGTATTAAAAAGCTAGAGTCGTAATGTTGCCCGTAGTGTTGTAGAGACATAGAGTCGTAGGGCCTAGATTCGTTGTGTTGGAGATTCGTAGATAGAGTAATAGAGTCGTCGTGTCTTCGAGAAATAGATTTATCATGGCATGACTATTCTACCATTCTAAGAACTCATAACATCGACAGTTTTTCACATTTTGGCCCCCAAAAGGCACATCAGGGCTCTTTTTAGTTCTCAGTCGCCATCAAATAAGACATAAAACAACGTGCTTCAAAATGGCGGAACGGATTTGCGATATTTCTTCGCAGTTTTTTCGAGTTTTCCTCGCTGAGTTAACGATTTGTTTACAAGGGGATTTAAACATGGCGAGCTTTTATACAGATATTGATGAATTTTGCCGTATTTGCTTCAAAACTTCTGAGGATATTTACCGATAACTTCAACGCCGGGAAAGATGAGATCGCAGTTTAAAATGTTTCATCTATCCAAAGCCAAAGATGCTCAGAACCAGGATTTTGCCGACATTTGTGGTGAAAACCAAAGACTGCCAGCTTCTGAAAATCGTGTGGCAATGGAAAATCTAAATTAAAGGCTACAATGGCATAGAAATTATAGTTCGAGAAATCAACTGGAAAGAACTGAGTGAGGTCCACTATGATTATACTTTTCAAAAATGTATGAATAGCTATATCTACATTAAAGTAACAGCCTGCAATAACATTTTTGTGGTTATGGCCTATTCTCTGAAGGTTTTTCTCAGAAAATTCAGGGGTCAAAGGGTTAATATGCTTCGCCTATCTGGTGGGGGGGGGGGGGGGGGGGCTACCAAAAGGATTTTCAGAGAGTACAGAATCTGTGTTTAGATATAATGGGTTTATCCAGGCACACCGTAGAATCGTTAGCTGTCAGGCGACACGATTCAACGAGGAGGGAGTTCAAGTGCATTTTAGACCGTGAAACACACTCATGTCATCGGTTTGCTGATAAGGCACCGGAATCTAACTACCATACAAGGTCATAAGTCCTTTTCGTAAGCTCAGATCATTTACTGACAGACACAAGCACAGGACACCCAAGTATAATATTTGAATATTATTAAAAATGGCGTTTCAAAATACAAGACTTTGTATGGGATTTCGAAGTGAACATTTTGAGCAACACGTAACAGCAAACTAACTGAATAAGTTCATGAAACATTACATGGTGTTGTTTGCTATCCTTACAACGCATTTTGAGCAATTTTAGGTTCATTTACTTTACTGTGTATTACTACATGTATAATAATACATTGACAAGGAAGGAGTCATTTGGCCCGATTTAGCCATAATCACCGCTCGACACGTTTCGGAATTCGCTCGAATTTACCCACAAATATAGTTCAGGCTCCCATTCTGACTTAGCGACTTGACAAAAGGAAGACATGCAAGTGATTTTCTCAAAACCAATTGCACATACCTCGTGTCCCAAAAGAATTCTTCACTGCACAAAATCAAAATAGCATCTCAAAATAGGCCGCCATGGATCCGTGAGGATCCCGATAGTCCCATTTGACCGCGGTCGGCACTGGACACCAGTCAAATTATGCCCTTATCGGGAGGGCCACGCTCGTTTTGGTGGTGTTACAATTGTAGTAACTATGACCCGTTGCGGACACAAGATTGTCGCTCTGACGCAGTCTGGTTCGCGTGAGAAAATCGCTGCGTTTTACAAGCAGATAGCAAAAATAAATCATTCTCATTTCTGAATTCATACCCATTTTCAGGGTGTATATTTTCTTGTTTGTTTAATAAGTAGGTTATCTGACCGGCTTCATGCAAATATAGAAATAGATATAGTATATACAATAACAATTTTAAAATAAAACATTTTCACGCGCGTGAGGATATGAATTTAAATGAATTTGCCGACTTCGGTTCGAAAAAATATATCTGATATATAAAACCTATCGACGATTCCAAAAAATTGAACACATTCATTTCACGCAGAGTACGTATTTAAAATTTACGCAGTAGACTGACCTGTACTACAAACGTTTTATACATGACGCAAATATGTTCAATTTACCAGGCATGAATAGAAACATAGGAGGAAGGAGAAACACGGTTCACTTTCTTGTTTTCTTGACTCGTTTTCGTTTTCTAACGGCCAAGACCGTTTTCATTTCTTTCGATAACTTAGTTCTCTCCATAAGGTCACGGAGTCCGGCGCAGCCATTCCACCTTTCTCGCGCGAACCAGACTACATTGGAGCGACAATTTGTGTCCGCACCGGGTCGTAGTTATTACAATTGTAACACGACCAAAACGAGCCCTCCCGATAAGGGCATAATTTGACTGGTGTCCAGTGCCGACCGCGGTGCAATGGGACTATCGGGATCCTCACGGATCCATGGCGGCCTATTTCGAGATGCTATTTTGATTTTGTGCAGTGAAGAATTCTTTTGGGACACGAGGTATGCGCAATTGGTTTTGAGAAAATCACTTGTATGTCTTCCTTTTGTCAAGTCGCTAAGTCAGAATGGGAGCCTGAACTATATTTGTGGGTAAATTCGAGCGAATTCCGAAACGTGTTGAGCGGTGATAGCGGCTAAATCGGGCCAAATGACTCCTTCCTTGTCAATGTATTACACACGTACTAACACAGTTAAGTAAATGGACCTAAAATTGCTCAAAATGCTTTGTAAGGGTAGCAAACAACACCACGTAATGTTTCATGAACTTTATTCAGTTAGTTCGTTGGTATGTATTGCTCAAAATGTTCGCTTCGAAATCCCATACAAAGTCTTATATTTTGAAACGCCATTTTTAATTACATTCAAATATTATGCTTGGGCTTCCTATGACACAAGTCATCATTTGTGGGCTGAGGAGCCAATAAGTATTTTAGTAGTCTCTTTAATACAATCTGAAATTTTTCAAAGGAAATAGTATGCGACTTTTTCCTCTTACCTTTTTATCAGTTTCCGTGAAATTGCCGTATTTCTTTTGCCAAAGGTAATTAAACAAAGTATTGTTGTATTATTATTAGAAGGGAGCTAGCAAAGAACTGGTAGGAACTGGGAATAAACAGTGTGAGAAACAGGAAGATCAGAGTCTCTTTGGTAAGTAGTTGCTGTGTATTTCTTTCATGCCTTTCTGATATCCATGAAGACAAAATCCAGCTGTTTCAAATCTGTACAAATGGCAGCTTTTATTAACAATAGACACTATTCATTCCATTCCAGATGAAAAGTGTACTCTGCAAATTAACGGTTTAGGAGTTGTGGCATCTGCTACCACTATCTCTTGGCCATCAACGAGTCCAATATCTGAAATGAATAAAATAAAAACGTGTACGTAACACACAATGAAGTTGAAAAGAGACCTGCAATAAATTTTATTGAACGAAAGAACGAACGAGCGAACGAACGAACAAACGCACGCACGCATGCACGCACGCACGAACGCACGAACGAGTGAACGAACGAACGAACAAACGAACGAACCAATGAACAAGTGTCAAAGTGTTAAGCACAGTGTTGTAACTACAAGCGTCTACGTTCTGGACAATCCAGGGTTCTCATATGTACGCCTGATGACAAATTATACTCCTGCTGGCAACCATTTTTAGTACTGACTCATTGGTGTTTTAACTTCATTCTTTGCACTTCAAAGCTGGTGTAGGGCCCGTCAGAAGCTCAGGCATCCCCGCTTATTCTCAGTCCCTCCTAGGTTAATCCACCATTACATCTACAATACCTTTTAATCTCTTGGGTAGATTTTGTCTTGTTTTCTCCTCTAAAGACTTCACAGACTACAAGACAAACAAAATTAACAGTTATTGGAATTTTTTATCGTGAAAATTGTTTTACCTGAACAAAATGCACATTTCAAAGTGAAATTTAACCTGCGATCAGGCTCTATTTTCGTTTCGCTCGGTGAAACATTCAGGCGGGACGGGCGAAACGAAAAATAGAGCCTGATACAATTCTTCTACGGAACGTCTGCCGCCCACTTTTTTTTGATTGATTGACTTTCAACAAAACAGCCAATCAAAATTTCTTCTGCTTGCACGATCCTCGGTATGCAAATTTCCCATAACAGCAATTCGCAGGAAGTCACGTAAATGTCGGCAAAAATAAGAAAATCATAGGCTACGATATATCTTCTAGGCACAAGTACTCAAATTTACACGATTGCTAACTTGCAAGGTTCCCGTACTGTGCATGGTTGCTCTGTCTGAGCTGAAACTGAATAAAAATTCAAACACGACGAGGTTGTCATGTACCAAAATATGCTGCATGCTTAAATCATTTCCCATTTCAGGTGGTATCCGGAAATATTCTCTTTGTATTTGTCACCGATTTTCTGCGTAAAAAACCTTGGGCAATTAAGAGAAATACCTTCAGTTTCATTCTTTAGAAGAAAGATATAAATAAAACCGTTTATAAGCAAAGGAGTATTTTGTAATTTAATTCGAGAAGTGATAAATATTTGAAATTAGCAGAGAATTTTATCTCTAAGCAGCAGCGAATTTTAAAACGAAGAACATTTATTATAAAACTAGTCAGATCCTTTGATGTCAATGTCAGAGATCAATAAAACGACATAAGTATTAAACAATGAATGAATAAACTGAAAATCGTTATTGCGACTTGATTGCGGTTCTCACCAAGCATCAGTTTACCGTTAAGTTTACCGAATTATCGGTTGACTTGTTGATCATTCTTGGCGAAAGATACAGTTGCTCGTCTGCTGTTTGTTTTGTTTCGTGAAACGCGGAAACAGCCACTACTCTGTTCATGTTATCAATACTAGTTGAAAGCCGTCAAATGAAAATTCCACGACACGATGCGATAAAACGGAATACATACTTCACTTGTTGCTGTACTTCTCTGCTCCAGGTGAGAAACAGCTTGCGTCAAACCGAACGCCATTCTCAGGAGAGAAAGAAATGGTGACAATTCTCCTAGAACGACGAGAATTTATTAGAGCAACACATTTTACTTCCCCAGGCTTGTTCCTTGGTTGTTCCTTGGCGATGGCGGTCGGATCGAAATTACTTCCGTTGACAGCTCTATTGTTAAAGGGCCAATCAGATTGCGAGATTCCCGCGGCCAAAATTTGGCCGCCGACACGAACTTTTGTGAGAGATTGTATCAGGCCCTATTTTAGCGAGCGCCCAACATAAGAGAATATGAGAGCGATGCTAAAATTCGGCCTGATCGCAGGTTAAGTGAAATTCAGTTTTTAAAAAGTCTGGAAATTTGTTTTTTGGCATGTTTTCGCTTTTCTGCAAAAGCCTTCCTTTGGGCAATTTTAATGTTGCCCCGAGGAAAGCTAAAAAAACTGCCAAATAAAAATTTCCCCTCTTATTGAATTCTGTACGTGTACTCTGGAACAAGATGAAAGCCTAACAGAATTGCTTAGGCCTTGGATTTTTGCCATCATTAACAATAATATTGATACATTCTATCATCTCCGACCTTGAAGGCACCCTATTGATAAAGGCAGGACTTCAAACCCTGGCAATACATACAGAGGATTTTACGTCAATAAATATAGTTAACACATTACCTGCATATAAAGAGTTTTGTTTTTCCCATCAATCATGGTTGTGAGACCAGGTGCTTTCATTTGACTGTTGGAGAAAAAAGAATGACGACCTTCTGTCCCCATTTTACTACAATAGAAACCTCATTTATCTTTATTATATAGAAAAGAGTGTTTTAGTGGTAAAATAGACCACTCGTAAAGTTCATCCGGAACTACATCCGGGACTCGAGTGGCGTATTTTCCATATCCTCACTAGTGAGGATATCGATGACGTCATTTCCCGCTCTTACACTGTTGTTTGTGGAAAAATACTCTTGTCTATATAATAAAAAGAAAATTACACGGTGGCTTGAAGATATGAATTTTATTTTTTACCACTTGAAAATAAAATTCATATCTTCGTGCCACCGTGTAATGATCCTCTATATATGGATGGCTTGCACCTATCAAGGAGAAGCCCTACGATAGACCTAAGATATGTGATTGATCTTGAATGTGAACGTCAAATTTACGCAGATGAAGTGTTTGAAGTGGAAATAAGTCATGAGTTTGACTTGAACTGACTGATATTTTTGGCCCTAGAGTGAGACATTTGAAAAGAAATCCTTCAAAAAAGTAAGTGCACACATAATGTTGAAGACAACTTAAAACAATCAAAGTGATGAAAAATTGAGCTGAATTTCTCAAATTTCTCTTGTACCACAGACTAATCACGCTTACATGTACTGCTATTACAGTTATACAACCTATCTTTCCTCTCCCTTATGAAAACAACTTGTGAGTGTAAATATTAGTCCATAAAAGAGTGACTGTATGTCCACTTACTACAATGGGCTCTCCATGAGAAAGTCAACTACTGATTTCAGCGTAGTGTCTTCCGGGAAGGTTAGAATTTGAGGTCGCTCGCTACAAGCTGCACAGTCATCCTGTAAAGCAAGAAGTCGTAGGTAATAATTAGTTAATAAGTAATGAATACATGCAGTTAAAAAAACATCTTGCCTTAAGGCGAAGCTACCACTAAAATGTTGCTAAATATTCTAAGCAAAATACAGACCAATAAGAAAATTATCCTCAAGGCTGTTTCTGAACACTTCTTCTAAGCTTTTAAGGTTGAGCACCCATACAAAAGTGTAACTGTTGGCAAACAGTTTTACTACCTTGAATTTTTGTTAGTCACTGTGCTTTTTGTCATACAAACTTCAGGCCCACAGTTACAAACTCTAAATCTTACAAACTCAAAGCAGCGGAAACAAAAAGTGGCACTGAGTGTTATGCGATCTTGCTGTTTTGAAGCGATACTTAGAGTGTACTAGGACTGAGCAGCGGGTTTGTTTCTTGGGTTTGCCCCAACAATTAGCCAACACCCCATGTACCCACTTACGTGCATTTTTCGAAGATCATAGCACAAGGACCTAAGGATTTAGAGCTTAATCTAGGCATTTTTGTTGTTTAGGAGCTCCACTATTAACTTGGCCTACCATTACAATGGTGACTAACGAACTCCAGTAAGAAGAAGAAGAAGGAGAAGGAGGAGGAGGAGGAGGAGGAGGAGGAGGAGGAGTAGTTAAGGCCAAGTTGGGCACAATTGTATTTTATGCAAGATGATGCATTTACAAATAAAGTCTTCCAGAATAATAGAATGAATTGCCCTGATTATTCACCCACCAACTTGAGAAACATTTTTGTTTCCTAGGATATTTGGTAACTAAAGATAATTGATGGCAGCATGAAACAAAAACTGTAAAATTATATTGGTTTAATAAGTGAACTTCAGAGGGTGTTACTGAATTATTACAGTGGGACGATAAATTACAGAGAAACGTACGTATGGATAAACGTTGAGAAGACAATAGTAATACCGTATGAACATACTAACGTACAGAGAAACGCTTAGCAGTGTCGACTTATCGTACGAATGTACTAACGCACTGAAACCTTAGGAAGAGCAGAACAATGTGCAAACGTTCTGACGTACAAAGAAACGTTGAGAAGGCTAGACTAATAAATCGACGGACCTACTTACGTACGGAGAAACGCTGTGAAGACGTAACGTAAAGAGAAACGCTGGGAAGAGAGGCTATTGTACGAACGTAGCAATTAATGGAAAAAAGTCGATAATAGAAGACTAAAGAATTGTGTGAACCTACTAACGTGTAGACAAATATCATTTGAAGGCACTAATGGACCTTTCAAGGAAACGTATGGTGAAACGTTCTGAAGACGGCTAATTTCGCTTGAACGTAGAAATGACGGAGAAAACGTTGCCATCTGAGACAAGAATTAGTAGGGAAAAACGTTGAGAGGACAAAACAAGGCGAACATTATGATATCCTTTTACGGAATAAGTTTTAGTTTCTGCTCACTCAATTTGCTTTTGGGATCCGATCATCGGAAGCAATATTTAGTTTGGTTTCCATCCGGTGCTTTAGTACTTTGAAATTTTCACTAGCCAAAATGGCTAGTGAAAGCGCAAAACTTACTAGCCAAAACTGAATTTCTACTAGTCTGTGGCTAGTTGGCTACCGTTAGTCTCGAGCCCTGATTGAATACTATGAGGAAGTAGGAGTTACCTTTTTTTCAGCCTCAAAAGTGTAAGTATACAGTCCATCTGTGTCATTAAACACCATGTAGTTGTTTAATGGATTGCAGCAGCTGGTGACAAATAAAGTTAAATGACATTGATAAAAATTTAGCAACTGGTAGTGATGAAATAAAATGTGATGAAAGACTTACTGACTATGGGTCAAAAAATCAAGCAAAGAGATGCTTTCCCACTAAGTCAATATTATAAATACAGTAAACAGTAATACTGCTAACAAAGATAACACATGAAGAGTTTGGTGGCAAAAGGAAGTGACACGTCCCTGAAATCCAAATTCCTCTGGACAATTTCGTTCTACTTTGGAACCCAGCATGGTTTTATGAAAGATACATCTTAGTTCAGTGTTTATTTCTTGACCTACAAATTTAAATACAAAGTTTAAGGCCACATTGTCACTAACACCTATTTTCCTTCAAGCCCTTCATGTGACAACAACAGCATCAACTTACCTGGAAACTAATTTGAACACCTCTAAAGCACAAGCGGCTGGTGTAAGGGAGGAAAAAGTTAGAACAATTTAATCATTGAAATATTACTCAAGCATGGCTACAACTAGGTTATTTTACAAGCTACTTAAGACAAAGGACATTATGTTACCTGCGATAACAGCATTGGTGGATGCAACAGCAGGGATAATATGCTTCACCACACCTTTAATGCAGAACATACCAGTAATTAAAACAAAAGAATTATAGTTTTTCTTTCTGATTGCCATAAATATAATTAATGAATGGATTAAATGCTCAGCACACAACCATTGAGTTATGGATGTACATGGGAGGTTGCTAAGCATGAAAGAAGCGTAAGAGTGACCAAGATCGACTCTAGGTGTTTGAGTGCTTAGCAAACCTCCCAAGTGCATTGGCATTCCATAATTCTTTAGTTGCAAAGCTGTGGCATTTATCATTTGTTCTATATCATAACTTTGGGCAGTTTTTCTGAGATTACAACTGCACCCACTAAGATTGTCTGACACCAATTTTATGTGTGCATTTATACTAATTGCACAATCACGGAAAAAAAAACTATAAACATCTGGCTTCTAGAAATTGCACATTTTGTGCTGTTAACAACCTTTTTCATGAGGGGATAAAAGCTTGACACATGTCTTGTGAAAACTTAACTCGAGGAAATTGGGTGAAAAGTTCAACAAAAAGTTTAGGGGTAATTTTAACATTTTCTGATTTGATAGCATGCACCAAATTGTGTTATCAGTGCACACTTAAGTAGCAAAGCATTAATTTTGTCAGTGTGCATCCATGGGCAAATGGTTAACACTTTATTCACCGATCAGGCAGCACGTTTTACTCAAATTATGTTACAATTTGTTTTGTTCTGACAGTACCAAGAATTCTCTGTAAGACAAGGTTAAGTTGTTTGTGACCCAGTCACCTACAGTGGCCCATGCATCAGGAGCTGAACCAGATTTCCGTACCAAGAAGCAAGTATGAGTATCACTACTCCCACCTGGATGGAATGCTGGTCTCTCATAAGAATATAGCTGAGTGGTCGTGAATTAACTTTGCTTAGTACACAAGTTTAAAAATGCTGAAGTGAACCTGTACATTTCCGTGTTAGCATTGCCACCCTGGTAGCGAAACGTTGACCACAGAAGATAAAGAAAATTTCTTTGACCTTGGTGGGTTTTGAACTCATGATGCTCAGATTTTGATCACCAAATAATGCTTTTTTTTGACCAGCAACTGAGTTATGAGGCCAGACGGGTGTTCTGCACTCTGTTGACATTACCTCTACTAGGAAACTAAATCATGTGTACTGGTAATTTCCCATCAAGTGATGAGCGTTGACCAATCAGACAATAGCTATCACGAGGAGATTTGTGACAACCTTGACATTAGAGAGTATTTTTTCAAAGAGGACAAATTTGTTTTGAGTGCTTTTTCGTTGTCAAATGTTGGAATTCTTGTGCTAGAAAAAGGATTACGCCTCCAAACAACGTAAGTTCAACAAAATAAGTTTGAAAATGAAGTGTTATAGTTTTCAGGCATTAACTCGCATGAATTCATTATCTTTCAGTTGACTAGCCATCATAGCTTGTGTGAAAGGTCAAGATATTTTTCTACCGAGTGTCAAATAAACTAGTTCAAAACCTGGTGATAATCCTGTTGTATTTTTTCCCTTGGCATAACTTCGTACAGTAGAATCCAGATTCGTGGTGCGAAACTGGGAGCAGTTCATGGGTAGGTCCTCTAATGGTCTGCTATTACCAAACTTAGCAATAGGTCTGCCCAATGTGGACATGTGGTTACTGCAAGAATGAGACATATGAAATACTAGCCCACCACATGCAATTGTTGAAACTGGGAATTTTTTCCGCTCTGAAATTGTGCAAATGCATCATCGGACACCGCTTTACCCTCCATTTGTGTTTTACTGAGCTTAATTCCCCAAAAAAGAAAGAAAAATGCATGTTTCGAGCCCACACACCCGCCTTTTTCTATTGGTTTAACCCTGTGCTTTATAAGCGATGAGCTGTTGAGAACACACTTCTGCTCAATGCATCAAATTAACCTATTTATACATACTAGATGACAATCATCATTTCTCAAATATGGTAGCCTGATTGTTCAATAGCTACTGATAAATATTTTCATTGACAATTTTGGAGGGAGAGTGTGATTTCAAAAGCTTTCTGACTGAAATTCTAATATGCTACCCACTAAACCATCTCCTCTCCACAAGAATAATTTTTATTATTACTGTACATTACAACAAACGAACACTAGTTGAAGAATACATTTTGTACTCTATCCAACTGAAGTTGTCATCTGGTTCTGCCTGAGAACAATACTCAACACGATGTTGATGTAACAAGAAATTAAATGATTATCACAATAACAATGTCTTTATTAGAAATCAGCAAAAATACATGCTAACTCTACATTACGTTAACAAAATTGTTATTGTCAATTTCACATTAGTCACCTTGTGCCAGTCTGTACGTCACTCCCTGTATGTTAAAACTCTGAGCTCTTTCTCTGGCCTTGTCAAAAATCCACTGAACATGAGCTGGGTCATCTCCATCTACAGGAACACCCTCTAAAAATGGTGACCACAAATATCATGGGTAGAGTAAGCTAATCCTCCTCCCCTTCCCTGTCCCCCTACCCCCTAGTGCAACAGCATGTCAACTAAGATAACAGACAGTCCTTTCTCCACACTTCCACGTTATCTCTCATAACTGGACACCCTAGGAACCAGGTTCAAGTGTCCATCTAGGAGAGGTGTCTGCCTGCAGGAGCTATCTCATAGCAGAGGATTGATTTTATTATTATTGAAGAAGTGCAAGCCCAAGAGGGGGGGGGGGGGTACTCATATAAAATGGCTGGGGCGATCGTTCAACCTTGTAGGGGTTACAATCCATGATTTGCTACTGCTTAGATTGTTGACCTCTAAATAGACCTTTGTTAGAGTTACCCTGGTACCTGTTAGGGTACTGAGCTGGAAAAAAAAAATGACAAAAAAGTTTTGCCAACATGCGTCATTTTAAAATTGGTACCTCTTAGCTTTGGGGTAAAAATATGAGAAACATCTGTTACCTTTTAGGGGTCCTGTTCAAAATGTCTGAGGATCACCCTTTCCACTTTAATACTGAGTCCCCCCCCCCAGGGTGCAAACTACCTTAAACTATGCAAAATTATGAAATACAGTCAATCCTCTTATATGTGAACAACAAAGGGTCACAGATGACTGTCTGTGTAATGGAGGTGGCTGTGTTACAGTCAAGGTTCAGTTAATATTAATAACAATACTATTACAACATTTATACGAAATGCCTATTCACCCGAGAGTGGTTTATGTTAGGGTCCTGTACAAAAGATTAAATTATGAATCTTGATCTTTTTCAGACCAAGTGTACGGTCTGTAATAGAGAGGTGTCCACATTATAAAAAATTAAGGTGTCCATAAAGAGCAATTCTATCATAGCTGATATACAACCTAGAGAATAGAATACCTCCAAAAGGATGTTCTTGAGGCCAAACCAACACCCTGGCATATTCTACACAGTGTTCTGGCAGGCGAGGGGTGTGTGCAATGGTACATAGTGGAAAGTTTACCTAAGAAAGCAAAGATTAAGAGAAATTAACTTCACTCTTCATTCTACTTCTTCATTCCTTGCTGACTGGGCAAGCAAACTCAGGCAGACTGTTCGATTATTTTAAGTTTTTGTCCAGTCCCAGTAATATTACAAATAAATTAAAGCTATTTGTCTTACTTACAGATGTTCACTACAACCAAAATTGTGTGTGTCAGCTTCAAATTTGGTTTGTACAGAGTTACAGAGTTCTTAATACTTGTGAGTTATTGAGATTATTTTAAAACATTTTTGGAGACTCGATGCAACATAAAAAGAATAGTGTTCCAGGATTTCTATGTCCAGTTGCACCTTCCATTTTAAAATGGCAGGTATTGAAATTTATTCACATTTCAGTTTCAACTTAGCACAATATTCTGGAGTTAACAACCTTAAAACAATGTTTACCAGTTTGAAGGCAGAATACAGAAGACAGAATGGTTTGAATGTTCTCTTACTTGTGGTGGATACAGATCAAGTGTGCACTCCACACAGGCTGTTAAACCAGGAATAATAACTCGAGCATTGCCTTTAAACCCTAAAACAAATTAACCAAATAAACAAATTAAACAAGATGGATTCAATAAAACACACTGGTCTTGAAAACAATCACACTCTGTGAAATGAATTGTACAGGTTTGGCTGGCTGTAGCTATTGAGTTACATTTCATAACATTTTTTAATACTCTGTTGTACCTCTCTGTTCTGCAGAGGCCTCCTACAGTCACACCTTGACTGAGGTGAGGGTTTGGGAAAAACATGCGGAGGCTGGGAAGGGGAAAAAAGTAAAGCAACCGTTTTCTGTCCCCAGTGCTTCTGCTCCTGTTTTTTTTCTTTCACTGGTGTTTACTAATAGGAACCTCTGTGGAGGAAAGGGCTGTTGTTCTGCTTTGAGCAATACATAACTGGTAATATTACACTAACTGACTACAAATTTGTACAATGTCTGCTGTTGTGTGTAACTGTCTAAAGAATGTATTACAAATGCAATGTTCTTTCCATGTCTTGCAAATTTTCTAAAGTACAGTATCTGACATTCAGGTACATTGCATTTCTAGCAAAGTTATTTATAAACTCTTGCCTTCTGTTCCACCATCAACCATAGGAATGATACTTGTTTGGTCCAATGTTCCATCCTCATCATATTCTAATAAACTCAGCTGCAACAAAGCAAAACTACCCTTTTAGTAAAACAATTAAATAAATAACAAATACTTTAGTTGGCTCTTTATCTTGACTGGTAATAATTTTGATCATTAATGTTCTCTCAGGACACTTTTTTCCTCAATTGATGTTTTCTGGAATCTTCATTGCCTGGCTGCTAGATAACAGTTATCCATTATTAAGTACTATTTTCTGAGAAAGGAAATACATATGGAATAAATGCAGCTATTAAAAGGAATTAAAGACATTACAGCCAAATTACAGGCCTGACTATATCATTCAAGAGAAATGATAAAAAGAGTATCTACTAACGTTAAAAATAATAATGGCAAATCAGTTTAGACAGATAAGTAACAAACAGCAACGAAAAATAGTCAGAAAGGTCAAAGTCGCATTAAAAGTTCAGTTCCTGCCATCATACCATTTCACTCTACTAATTAAATAAATGCATTTTCTTTAAAAAACATTTTTATTCTGACCAACAGCATGATATATACATTACATGTACATGTACCTACCACCATTCCATTAATCCATCTTCTTGCCACAATGGAATCCAATCCACACACTATAAGGTGAAATCCTACCAAAAGTAATACAAAAGCAAAAAGTTATCAATCACCATAGGCATGCGGCACATGGATTGTCTATGTTTGTTCAGTAGCATCTCAGAGTGCCTTAATATTTGACTGTTGTATGGTACAATAATTTTTATTACTGTGTGAAAGTGTGAAAAATTTATAATACCCTAATGCCTTTCTTTTTGGTGGAGTGGCTTAGAGAATTTTGCTGATAAAAATGTTTGAGATTCATTAAGTCACATAATTGAAGGGCCCGGTGGAAAAAGGGCGTAAATGACGATTTGAGGTTAAAATCGAAATTGCTCCTATTTATCTGAACATTGGCACACAGGCTGGTTTTCATGTGAGGAACGCCGTTGCGCACTTATTTCTTGACCTGAGATCTAAAATTTGAAGAATTAGCGTATTACTTTTGCTTAAAACTGACACAAAGAAAACAACAGGACCGCGGATTCTAGGTTGAATTCCTTTGTTTTAGTTCAGGCAGAGAACAAAAGAAATCTTTCACGCATCACTTGAGCGAGTTCAGTTCAACAACACTTTTCACGCAAAAGTAATACGCTAATTCTTCAAATTTTAGATCTCAGGTCAAGAAATAAGTACGCAACAGCGTTCCTCACATGAAAACCAGCCTGTGTGCCAATGTTCAGCTAAATAGGAGCAATTTCGATTTTAACCTCAAATCGTCACTTACGCCCTTTTTCCACCGGGCCCTTCAATTATGAAGTTCTCGTTATCCCTCTTTACCAACCTCGGTAAAAATCTGCATCACAATCTTGAATCTTTTTAAAATGTCTGTTGCACTCTTTGTCAAGGACTTTATACTGACAGGAGTCTCGAGTCTTATAACAATGTTATAATAATTATTTTATATTACCATAAACAAAAAACCTTGAAAGACTTAAAAATATCAAAGAGACAATACAGTAATATTTTATAATTCAGTGTTGCTTGTTTGTTCCTTTAAATTTCTTTTTGTTTACAACTTAGACTTCTATCTCAAACTCTCAAGGAAAGCAACAATTGAATTTAGTTAAACAGCAATAAATAACAGTTACTGTAATTAAAATAGTCTTAAGGCAAATGGGTTGCTGTTAATTAACAATGTGACAAGTCCAAGATCTTGATCTGTATTTTGTGATGAAACAAGAAAGTACGGTAAATCAGTTTGTAGGATACGGTGTAACATTACACCCTACCACTCGACTGTTGATGAATTCTGCTGCTACTACTGCTTTGGCTCTGCCTATGTCTTTTGGTCTGCAAAATGCCAATGAAAACAGAACAAAACAGTCATGTATTTAAAATTAAATATTAAAACATTTGTAAGAGACTATATATAATAGATAAGATGTGTTTTGTTTTGGTAGCTTACCTGAATAAAAACTGTCTATTTAAATTTGATACATCTATTGTGTCCATATCAATAACATCAATATTCCTGAATCCAGAGAGTGCCTGAAATTAAGATCAGACAAAAAATCATGTATTTTATTATAGCTGTGCATGTAGTAAGGATGGAAGATTCAGTATGTTCCAAGCATGGGACAATGAAAAAATCTGAGTCCCCGACGGGAATTGAACTCATGTCCTTCTGGCACTGGCTGGACACTTAACCACTGCACTACTGGGAGACTGGAGACAATATTGGTTGTATTTACTAGGTTTATTATCACATGCATCCTACTCCATGTGATTATAAAGTAATAAGAAAGATGGTAAATTTTTGAGCTAGGTGAAAAAAATGGAATATTTAGCACATGTATGTCACAAGAATGGGACAATAATGAAAAAACTTGAGCACCCAATAGAAATGTGTGGTTCCAGGAAATATTCATATCCCCCTCCCCCACTCTATGGATGGTCTTTGGAAATTCTGAGGGGGTGGGGGTCTCAAAGACTGAAACTTTTAAAGTAAAGTATGAAGCTTAACTTGAATTTCCAGAGGGGTTTAAAGGAGAAGGGGGGGGGGGGTTCTTGAAACTAAAAATCATCCATTGGGTGGAGGGGGATATGGATATTTTCTGGAACCACACAATTGAACCCATGACCTTTCTTACACTGTATAGAAAGAGTATTTTCTGTTTTACACTGTGCCATGCAAAAACACAAATGACTAGATCCCAGATAGCTGGTCAAATATACACGGGAAAGAACAATGATAACCAACATCAAACACTCACCAGGTCCTTGAGGAGTTCACAGCCTAGTCCTCCAGCTCCAATTACCAAGATTTTAGCAGTTTCAAGCATGAATTCAAGAACCTACTTGTAAACAGACAAATTAACATACAATATTATTAGCAACATGCACTTGTCACCACCAGATTTTACATCATTTAGGAGTGTAGTGGGACTGGTGCCCCACCAAAAAAACATCATAAAAATCAAACTAGGAAAATATCATCAAAGTTATCATACAGTTTCCCTTTATGATATTAGTGTCTGTTGATGTCCTGAGTTAGACACCTGAGTCACTCAAGACATGATATATGGTAATGAATTCATTCCCTGTTCTAACTAAGAATGACAGGGAAGGTAGCTCCATTGCTTCAAATAAAAATACAGTGTACATGTAAACCTTGTAATTGTTAGATAAATTTAACAATCTTTCAACATTAATTTTATGCATGATAACACTGCAATCATGCTAATTATGTCAAGCAAATTGACCTGAACAGCAGTTTCAGAAAATAAGCTGGTAAATTCTCCACAAGTACAGGACTGCAACTGACCTGGTTAAGCAGGTTTATGGTGCTTTGCAACTGGATTCTGTACCATGAGGCAACTTGGAGTTTTACTACTATCCTCCTGGCCCCAGTTGTTCCAAAGTTGGATAGCGCTATCCAGTGGATAACGCAATTGGTTTCCCTAACACTTATCCACTGGATAGTGATTTATCCGGTGGATAGCGCTATCCAACTTTTGAACATCTGGGGCCTGGATGGGAAGCTAGTTTACTGTTCAGTTACTCATCCAACACTTCATTAGGATTCGTTACTTTTTCGGGCACTTGTGCCGTATAGGGAAAAACTGTCTAAAAACTGTCTCAATGCCTGCGCTAATGATGAGAAAAAAAATTAAGACTTTTCACAAAATGAAAAAAGTAAAACTGAAATATGCCGCTTACATCTTGATGAAATTATGTCCCGTTCTTGTTATGACATTTTTCAGCAACTTGTAAATGACATTGCTTTCATTCTTTGTAACATATTGTAAGTTATTTTTTTGGACATTTGGAATATTCTGTATTTTTTCACTTTTAGACAGCTTTTTCTTTATATAGCGCGAGTCCCCTAAAAGTAATGATAGCCCATTCAATAGTACTCTTCTACAGATCTTGGGGAGAAACAGTTGATATGGAGCAAACTAGTTGTTTGTTTAACCCTGTAAGCCCTGATATCAAAATGCATATTCTCCTTACTGTTCTCCATACATTTCTTATGGAACTAGGAAGGAGAATTTGTCTAATATCAAGACATCTTATCTTTGGTGATCACTTTCTTTATTCTCATCACTTGAATGTTTGAACAAGTATTGATAATGTAAACTTAAGATAAATTTCCTTTTTGGTCACTGTGCCTTGAGCCACTGTTCTTGGGATCAAAATTCTGACATGTTAAACACAACATACTCTACCTTCATACCTAAAATTAACCCTGTTTAGGCCTCATTATCAACACACATGCTCTCCTCACCATTCTCCATAATTATAAATATATTTCTTATGGTACCAATGAGGAAAATTTACCTACACATAAACTTTTATCTTCAAAATTTCCTTCATTCTCATGACCTTTATGTTTGATTAAGTAGTGATATTGTAAAGGGAAATGAGTTGCTTGTCATTATTGGGTTTTAATAAGGGTTAAGCTATTACACCTGAGGTCCTGGTTCAAAGTCTTGATGAGCCAGGGGACCACTTCTTAACAGCAGTTTCTGGACATGACTCCATCTTCCAGACCAATCATGAACATCACATTTATTTTCCACTAGCATCCTGAGTAAAATAAAATGAAAATGGAACTTGGTAGAAAAAATTCCTTTACTAATGCGCCGATCAATTTGAAACTTCAACATCCCCCCTGGACAACCCCCGGGCTATCCCCTGGGCATTTGAACTTTTGAAGGTTGGATCGTTCAAATTCCCTCCCCTTGGGGCAAAAAAGCCGTTCAAATGCCCCACCAATTAGTATTGAAATAACTCTCCTCAAAGACAAATTTTGTCTTCAATCATATACTGTTCACACTTTTCAGAGAAAGAGATGCCACGATGACACCTTCAAACTTCTTTTGAAGACCCTTTTGAAAGAGTCATTCACTAACACAAGTAAAATTCTATCTTGTAAATCCATCAATCTAATTTGCAAAAACCGAAAAAACTCACGGGAGTATTACGCCACAACAAGAGATAAATCCGGTTCAAATTCCCCACCTTTCCAAGGCAACGTTCAAATTTCCCCCTTCCCGGGCACAATGCACAGTCAAATGCCTGGGGTATGCTCGGGGGTGGAAGGTAGGGGGGGGGGGTGTTGAAGTTTCGAATTGATCAGTGCATAAACAAAACATGCAGTAATGATGTAACTGATGATTTCCAGTTATATGTTGTAACGTTAAAATAATGGCAGTTACAACATCACTAACCATATGTAGGACTGCAGAGATATTTTTTGAGGCTATTATGTTACAGGACCCCATTAATAACAGTGCTCTTGCACTGAAGGGTTATCCTGTTAAAATATTCACTTATTATTATTGTTATTATTATTATTATTAAAATTCTATCTTAGCAAGCTTTTTCAATGAAATCATTAAGACTGGTGCATGTGATTCATGCTCAGCTCTTTTTTTCAGCATTTGTAACAATCATAATGGAAAAACAGAGGTACCACATGGGTACAGTGAATAAGTCAGGATAAAAAAGTCAGGAATGTCCATAAGGCATTAGCACAAATCAACCGAGAACTGAGTATCTTGTTAAGACAACGTGAAAAAACAGAGGAATTTCTCTGTTTATTGACAGAGTTTTCCATTACTAGTATGACATGTGTCACGCTAAAAATGGTTTGAAATCCCAAAAGGAGAAAAAGTTAATACAACTATTTATCATAAAATAATTAATGGGTGATTCCAGAAAATATCCACACCATACCACAGATGGCTTTTCGGAAATCCGAGGGCAAGGGGGTTCTTTGAACTGGAAATCCGAAGGCATGGGGGGATACTTAGGATTGGAATTCCGAAGGCATGGGGGGGTTTTAGATCTGGGATTTCCACGGGAGACAGACAAGAGTGTATTCCTTAAAAACGCTAATTTTATGGACTTTTAAAATCAGTTCACAAATTAAGCACGAACTGACGACACTGCTGACTACCGCGGAAGCAGGATACAAGACATGCAAGCATCGATTGATCAGACAGGTGTCCGTGTTCATTTGCAGAAGAAGTGTAGGTTGGGGGTTGTTCAGCAAGCTCCAGAGACCTTAACGTTGATGAATTTCTTATCAGATTAATAAAATATGAAAAATCTATGTTTCTTACCGCTTGTTTATTTCTTATACTCCCGTCACATGAATTGCGAAAACTCACGCCAGTCCCTCGTTTCTAAGGAGCGCCTGCTGGATTTTGCACTTTGTGCGAATTGGGGAAATGGCCCATTAACTGATTAAGTAACAAAAAAAATCCCAGCAAGAATCTGACAGAGACTGGACAACTATTTTTTGATGCCGTTTAATTTCAGAAATGCTACACATTTTGTATATCCTTGAAAGCAGTTTCTGTATAAAAACATCCAAAAGATTTTTTGAATGAAACAATCTTGCAGGACTTCAATATCTCCTCGCAGTGTTTGATCTGGGTTTAAAATAATGTATGTTCGAAAGGGCTACGAGACTATTCGTGGACACACATTTTGTCCATTCAGTGCGAAACGTGGTCTTTTTGCCCGAGGATGCCATTTTTGAAGCTCGTGGGATTGGGAATGGCTGCTGACCCCGATGGCTCAAAATCAAGATGGCAGAAACTAAAATACACTCGATCGTAATATCTTTCAAGTGTACACATGTACATCACATGATATTCTTATTTTAATGCTTTGTACCAGTTTAGGACAAGGTAAAGTTAATGAAGGTTGCATCTGTTGAACAGCGGTAAGGAGAAAACTTCTAATTTTTTTTAAATTTCCATTCCAGAATTTTCGGAGTCATAATGACTCCCTCTATAACCAGCTGTACTGAACAGAAGTAGAGTCATTTGAAATAGTTGTCCGTAAAATAAGCCAAATTGGGCATATTAGAAAACCTTGCAGGTAATTCCAAAGGGTTTGACAAAAAAATAGAAAATCCGAAGGGGAGGGGGGGGGGTTTACATTTATGGAAATCCGAGGACATGGGGGGATAATGCATTTTGGAAATTCCGAAGGCAGGGGGGTTAAAATATGGAAGCCGTCCATGGTATGGTATGGATATTTTCTGAAATCGCCCAATATAAGTACAAATCATTTTGTTTGTTTCACAATTTGCCCATAATTGGTCTTGTTATCTACTACCAAGTATCTCACATAATTATACAATTTTTCAATGTCATACCTTATGATACCATATTTGGGCATAAAAAAATCTTCACATAAGTGAAAAAGCTGAAGTGACTTATTGACATCTTCTACAGAAAGCAGGGTAAAGGGAACTTACAAAAAGCACAACAAGTGAACTAAAGGAAAGAAGGTGAAAACATGGAAGCTTAAAAAAGTAACAAATTTATATCTTCATTCAGACACACGTTTTCCATAGGTTTTGATATTGTTGACAGTTTGATAGTAAGTGAATTAATTGATATTAATATTGGTTTAATTACTGGACACACATATTAAGCCTATTAATAAAATATGGAAATTGTACAGCAATGGGTCACTGTTTTCTATACAATATTAATGCAAAAATAAGTAGCCCTTAAGCTTTGTCAAAAATAATCGCAAAGGTAGCGAGTCACTTGGGACAAACTGTCATGTTGACTAGAAAGGACACAAGTACCCCATTCGTTCTTTAAATTATTCTACTAACCCATAATTTAAATTTAAAAATACTATATGTCTAAGCATAGCTGGAAATATACGCTACATACGGCGATCCTGAAGAATTTTCCTCGACCTCCATGCTGCGAGATGTTGATTTCTATTTCGGCAGGAAAAACTATGCAGCCGCGCTCTATGCAGCCGCAAACTAAGGAGCCGAGCCTTTCGAAAGGAGAAAACAAGACTTTAGGATGACGAGGGAGCCAAAAATACTTCTTTTTGATTCTTAGAGCATGATATGTTTATCCTTTTATGGAAATACCAGTAATCTACAGAAATAATTCCGCAGAATCAGCGCTAATGTACCTTTTATAAATTTGTCTTGGTGACAGAAAAGGAAGTGCTGCATTCGAACCTCTGAAGAGCTTGATCCACGGTGACTCAACTATCTGCAAGGTCTAAAAACGATGGCTTCTCCAAATCTTCAGGGGTTGTTCAAATTAGCTCAGAGACCAGTTCATACGATAAGCAATAGAAAAGGCGAGGATTTTGAGCTAAAAACGGACGCAAAAGGAGCTCTGATATTTGTAAAAGACTGCACAGATTGCCATGCCAGCTTGCTCGAGAAAGCTGCGAAGGTTCTTGTCGAGGACTGTAACAACTTGGTTCTGGACGTGAAAAGTACCCTGTATTCAGGCTTACTCGAAATCGTGTCGTGCAATAAAGTCGTGCTGAATTTACTTGAAGGTGGTCAGGTAAGAAAAAGATCCAAGATTGACACATTTTATTTTCTGCCGCACCCGCACTGCAGGAATGTTTTAATTTTTTTTAGGGGGAGGCGTTATTTAAGGGGGGGGGGACAGGGCGTGGAGGAGAGCAGAGCGAATTCACAGGATGCCACATAAATTGTTTGGACCATTCACTTTAAACAGCGGCCAAGGTAAAAATCTAGGAAAGATACCAGATTATATTTCGTGAAATACTGAAAAAGGCACCATAAGAAAGTACTGGTGAGCAGTGAAAAATGCTAAATAGTAAAGGCCGTGCTGTGCAACTCCAGGTTTGTTTGGGGCATGAAAGAGTTAATCGCCATTCCTATCTTAGAAGGGGAGATTTGTATCAGTCAAGGCTCGAGGTTTGCGCTTTATGAGGTGGGTAGCCTGAGAAGACAGCCGGACGTTTCCCGAGGTCGCCACTTGAGCCCTTGCAAAACCACGTCTGAGAAACGAGTGCAGAAATTCCATACTGATGATGTGTCACTACCCAGATCTTGGTAGTGCTTCTGATTGGTTGAAAGGAAATTCCAGCCAATCAGATGCACTACCAATATCTTGGTAGTGACGTGTCATTAGTATGGAATTTCTGCGCTTATTTCTCAGACGTTGTTTTGCGAGGGCTCAAGTGGCGACCTTGCAAAACGTAGGCTGTTTTCTCAGGCTATGAGGTGGGCAGACCTTATGATTTCAGCATCGTGATAATATATTTCACTTTGTTGTCCAGGTTCCAACCATCATGGCTGACAGCACCACTGACCTGACCATAAATGTGCTGCAACATTCGCAGTTTGAATCTCTGTATCTCCACAAGTCAAGCAATATTGAAGTCTGCATACTTGGAGATCAACCTGCCAAACATCCAGTATCTTTCCCAGAAGAGGTTGCTAAACACTTTCAGTTCTTGGTTCACTGGGAAAAAGAAGGGGAGACACAAAAGCTTGTCTGTGAGAAAGTTGTGAGGGAAGGTGTGTTTCCTACTACAGAGAGAAAGTTAAAGGAAGACCAAGAAAGAACAGCAAGAGACTTGGAGAAGATGGCCACTGCACTTGTCGATAGTATCAAGATCACACCTAAGGGACAACAGAAAGGAAAACCAAGTGATGGAAAGCAGGGTGATTCATCAGGTACTGCCTGAGAGAAAAGCCTGTAAAGCAAAACACTTAATTAAGTATTGCCCTCACAAAGATCAATGCATTACAGTGCAACTTTTTCTCATTTTTCCTTTTCCCCCTTTTTTCTGGTGACCTTGTGTTATCCACAAAGAAAACTAATTGGTTTTAAAATTAAACCATCTATGGAAGAGAAATATTGTATTAATATATTTTTAATATTAATGGCACAAGCACTAGAATTTTTTTTTCTTAGGTAGTGTAGAGCTTATCCTTCTTGATAGTATTGATAATTACTCAGTTGACTATGATGAATCATGAATAAAATACATCAGTTGATGAACCACTTCATTAAAGATTGGAAATTTGTGTCATAGTTAGTATGTTAATAAAACTGTTTTTTTAATGCAATTAAAGAGTGGTAGCTGCAAAATCACAATATTCAGTTCCAGCAAATAACCAAACCATTCTGAGGGGAGGGGGTCCTAGAAGCCAAATTTTTAAAAAGGATTGGAAAGTGGGAAGCTCAACTCGAATTTTCAGAGGTGTGTGTTTGTGGGGGTAGGGGAAGGGGGCTCAAAGCAAAAAACTTCCTTTAGGGGTTGGTATGGAAATTTTCTGAAACAACAGAAATTGCACTGAATAGCATTTATTTATTGATTCAAACTGCCCAGGTTTTTTTGTGTGCACTGCAATTGTTGTGTCCTAAAGGCTACTCCTTTAGTTTTTCACTTGATGGCTAAGTTGCAAATTACTTTGCTGTATAGTTCTGTTGTCCACTGTTTTTGCACAGTCACTGGGTAAAATCTGTGGAATTTTGGCTCAAAAAACAAAGCAACATCTAGTGTTTAGCATCAAATCCACCATGCATATAAGAGCTGTCCAAATTTAGGGCTTTTAGTTGACTTTTTGCCTTAAAGCATCACTTATAGCCCTCTAGTACCAAGCCCTTCAATTAAAAACTAAAATAAAATAAGAGATAATTTATGGCTAATTGTCAGATAATTTTACAAATAAAAAACAGTCATTTCATAAGGTAACAGCAAAAAACAAACTAAAAATTTGTTCCTCACAGAAATAATAAACAATATTCTTAAAAAGTTTTTCTATTGAATGTTGGAACTAAAAATGATTTGCTCTGGTTTTGGTTTTCTACACTATGCGATTGGTTAGAAAAGCTCGCATCAGTTTCTTAACCAGTGAGAAGTAAAACCGAAACCAAACATTTTTGCATGTTTTACCACTTTGATGCCTAATGCTGCACCTGCATGTGTTCGCAATTGGTTGGAATCCTGATTGGTGTAGAGATTTTTGTATCTTGCACTGATTGATTACTCTCAGGGGAATGCTGCCCTCTTATTGGTTTTAAATTTGTATTGTTTATTGTTCAGGTACTGCAAAACCAAAGCCTCCCTTAGAGAGTCCTGGTAATGATGCAGCCCCTAAACCTTCCCCCAGTGGTGGAAGGAGTCATCATAACATTGACAGTGAAGATGAGAAAAAAGAATTCTTTGACACTGAAGAAAAACTGGAGAAAAAGATCGATCTTCTTGCAAAATGGGTGAAAGAGAGCAAGCACTGCATCATGTTCACTGGCGCTGGCATAAGCACGAGCACTGGCATTCCTGATTTCCGCAGCGGCATGAACACTGTTCTCAAGACAGGCCCAGGTGTGTGGGAGTTGCAAGCAAAAGGGGTAGCTCGCAAACCAGGAGTTTCCCTTCCCAATATGTTAAAAGCCATACCCTCTGCTGCCCACATGGCCGTAGTAAAATTGCACAAGGAAGGCCTGGTCAAGTTCACTGTGAGCCAAAATGTTGATGGTCTTCACTTACGCAGTGGCATCCCCAGTCATGAGCTTGCTGAACTTCACGGGAATACCAACCTCGAGAAGTGCACCACATGTGGTGCTAAGTATTTAAGAGACTTTAACGTTCGCACTGCCAGGCTTGTTCACGATCACAAGACCGGCAGATTCTGCGATAACCCCAAGTGCCATGGGCCACTGGTGGACTCCATCATAAATTTTGGGGAAAGTCTTCCAAGTTATGAACTGGAGGAATCTTATCGACAGGCCAAGAAGTCAGACTTGATCATTGTGCTTGGTTCCAGCCTTCGTGTTAATCCCGCTGCTGACATTCCAGCTGTTGCTGTCCGTTGCAAGCAGAAGTTGGTAATCTGCAATCTGCAGAAGACCCCACTCAGTTCTCATTGTTCTCTTGAAATACACAGTCAGATAGATGCAGTTATGAAAGGGCTTTTGGTGAGGCTTGGCATGGAGATCCCACCTTTCAGAGTGCAACGTCGCTTTGCTGTTGAAACAGGCCAAGATAAAATCTTGATCCAAGGCCTTGATCTGGTATGCGACACACCATATTCCTTCTTCAAGCATGTGTCTGTGCGCCTGTCTCAGGAAGTCAAAGGTTCAAAGAAATTCATTGCTGAGAAAGTGCTGACCAAAGAACCTCTCGAAATGCATTTCAAAAGCAGTCTGGGCATCTCAGAAGATAATCCACTGATTGCAGACATAGAGTTGGGTTTCCAAGGCCATTATGGTGAACCAAACATGTCGTTCAGTGATGCTATAAAATGTCCTGGGAAGACCATATTTTGTGCAGAGTATGATCTGACTACGGGACAGTGGTCACTTCAGAAATACTGAAAGAAACTTAAGACATAAAAATTATGTCAAAAAAATGTTTACATTAGACATTTCTTTTGAAGTTATCACCTTGTTGAAGACAAAGATGCATGTACACGATATTTCAGCTTTGCTGGGGTAACAGGCTAAGGTTGTGTCATGTGTGTTGTGTGTAGGTTATGTGTGTGCGCAGCTAAAAACCCTTCGGAGCCTACTCAATGAATTTTGTCATGAATTTTAATTAGCACTCAGAAGCAAATTCTGGGTTCAGCCAGAGATAACTGTCATTAGACAGTAGCCACTGTAAAATATAGTTCTCCTGTAATTTTGTCCCCTAACACATCTAACTATTTTTACTGCACTCGAGTTATTTTATGGATAAGCACCGGTAAGTATTTATGCAGATAATAGTTTTTGAAAAAAGTTAGGCCATGGGATATAACTAATATTCACATGGAAAAAAAGGAATTTTTATCAACAAGTTTAAAACTCCATAAAAGATCTGAGTGTGTCTGTCAGACTGACGTCATCCTCATGGATAAGGATTTGGCGAACAACTTAATTATTTAATGTAAGTTTATTTTTAGAAATAAAATGGAACATTATTTTTCAACTTAAATCAGGGAGTGGAGTGATCGAGTGATGTGAGGTGCCAGGAGGGGCATCTTGTTTCTTGTTTCCTGCTGCCCCATTTCCCTGGGGGGGAGGAGGGGGTGAAGGGTGCCACTGTGAGGGTCTGAAACCCTGAAACTGTTTAGGACAAAAAAAGCCCTAAAATACCAACCCTGTGTAGGACAAAGCCCTTCATTTTAGGTCCCTGTTTAGGATAAATGACCAAATGCACACTCCAGGAGCCATGTTTTAAAGACCAGCTAATGTCTCCAATCTAGGATTGCTAAACACAGTATAAGCCATATTTAATGACAACAATTGTGCAATCGTAAGACAAATTCGGTTCCTGTTTAGGATAGATTCGCACAAAGTTATGTACCCTGTTCAAGACAGAGAGGCCATAAACCATACCCTGTCCAGTGGCACCCCCCTGTATAGGCCATATAAGGGAGTACCCCCCCCCCCACCTGGCCTGTTTCCCTCCTCAGTCAATACTTTTTTGTGCCCTATTCACTAAGAAGCCTGTTGTTGTACAGTGCTCGCATCACCATGCATTGCAAGTTGCAAAATTAAATTAAATAAAAAAATTGTCTGTGTACTGAACGTTTAATAGGCCATATATTAAAAGAGGTATGCTATCATCCTGGCCAGCCCTTCACATTCTACAGAATATTGCCCTGCTTCCCAGGGCTCAACCCACCTACCCGCAGAATTTTTTTTATGTTTTCACAACTACAACTTGTAAGTACCAGATTTTCAATGTGTTATTGTCAACAAAATAAAAATTTGCAGCGAAAATGATGTTGATGTCAGATTGTCAGCATCTATTTGTAGACTTTCACCCCAGTCCCCCATTTAAGCGAGGCTGACGGTCCAAAAAATTGCAAGCTGTTCAAAAACCGTAGCAACAGCTGAAATCAAGCGCAAAACTTGCTCATGAGGCAGTTTTATTTTTTCGTGGAGAAAGGTGTAGCACTAGGTAAGTATCTTCCAGCTAGTTAATAAGGTTTTGTTTGTATTTTAAATCGGCCAAAGTAGTTAGTTTGGAGGTTTGGAGCCCGGTTTGGAGTCGAAGCTGTACTTGCATAGCTACAGTAGATCAAGGAAATCTAAACGAAGCAACCAGATGATCAGTTTTATAGTCTGTTCGCTGCTATTAAATCGCAATCCTTCGCTACAGGGAATAACATTGCATATAGTGTAAAACAGAATACTTTTCTTGAAACGGAAACTATTTGTTTTTCGTTTTTTAAGCTTGAGATCTTAAATTAAGCTAGAATCTCAAAACTCGTTCCTTCCCTACCATTTATAAACTTTAATATATAAGTTTATTGTCCCTGACTGTAATATATGTATGCCATTCTCCTTCATAACACAGTGGATCATCCATTGGCGCTGTGTTTAGATATTAACACTAAAGCATTTAATCTAGAGGATAAAAATGGTAAGCCTCCTATAAATAAACTTTTTCGTTCTTGCGGCACACGCGCACGAAGCTCGCGCGTTCAATCGTTCCGTGGTCGACTGCAGACCGAAATCGCACATTTCAAAGCCGTTTGATTACCCCATTTTCGCAATTTACGTGGAAAAAGTGTATTTGGATGAGTATGAGAAAAATGAACCCTAACTTACTTGTACTACATTCATTCAAGGAAGGATTTTCAGCTTTCAAAATATCTCGTAAGCGCGGGAAAATAGGAATTTGGCGCGAGCGGGCCTTGGCACCCATCCTTCTCTTCCCTATTACCACCCCAAGGGGTGGTAATAGGGAAGAGAGGTACGTGTATTCCCAGCAGGGATAGCAGTGGTCTTATGAGAAAGTGAACAGTGTGGCCTGTTTTAGCCACTCAGACTCTAAGGTGCATTCCTGTCAAGCCACAACAACTGAGCTCTTACAGCAGCTATCAGTGCAAGCCAGTTTGTGTCAAAGATGACAATCGTGCACCAGTATGCTGTGCAATTTTGAAACCCATGCTGCAGATCTTTGGTATGACTAAGTTAACCCTTTAAGCCCCGACAGTGACAAACATAGGCCCGCAATGCGTGCAGAACCGACGAAGTGTTGGTTCGTCTCGAAAAGAAAGCAAGCGAGCCGTGTGTGACTGCAGCTTCAATAACGTTCAAGCATCTGTAACAGCAAGTTGCAGTAAAAGTGTGTAACTGTAACTAACGCTTAAATTTGACCAACTGAAAAGGCGACCAATACCCTGGAAAGGAGGTCAACTGAATTATTCACCCTCTCCTCACCAAACAGAGCTCCACAGACTATACATTCTTCACTCGAGATCATTTTTTCGCTGTCTTTTGGTCGGTCTTCCTCAAAACCCGGAACAAAAATTCTCAAAACAGATGCATTTCAAAAAATGGGCGACAAATTTCCCAATATAAAAGTAACCACATCTTCACGATTGATCAGTATGGGCACCGTAACAGCCCAAAAGAATTGAACTTTTCCCCATACCTGGGAACCACACTTTGCGCACAGTTTCCTTTAATCATGTCAAGGGCTCCTTAAGCCAAATTGTGAATGCAATTACGAAATAAATCATTGCTATGCTCTATCGTACAGGTTACAAGAAAGCGCATTATAGGCATTTACCAGTCGTTTTGACCCACTCCACCCTCGACAAATGTTTTTACTTGGTTCAACGTGCTAACTAGCGTAACGAGAATTGTCACAGTATTTTGCCCTTTGCGTTACTGAATGACGTTATGTTTAAAATCTGATGACTCAGCTCATCTGTCTTATCGCTTTGAATATTTAATTTTGTTGAATTAAACTAAAAAGTTAAATGTTGATATACATTTGTCCTCAACTGAACATGCTTTTACCAAGAGTTGTGAGGAATGTATTTATATACTGTTGTGAATAGGGCACTATAAAAACATGATTATCGATAAAGACAAACACATCGTCAGAATCTCAATGTGCTAACCGGCGTGACAGTATTTTGTCTTTTGCGTTACCGAATGACGTAATGTTTAAAATCGGATGACTCGGCTCATCTGTCTTATCGCTTTGAATATTTTGTTGAATTAAAATTAAACTTAAAAGATAAATTTTGTCCACAACTGAACATGCCGTTATCAAGAGTTGTAAGCGAAGCATTTATATACTATTGTGAATATGGCACTATACAAACATGATTATCGATCTGGAGAAATCAGTAACAAGCGAAGTCGTCGCTTTATCTCAAACACGTTAAAGCATGTCTTATGACGTAATCATTAAATCTGGTTTCCTCTTCCGCAGTCAGCAAGTCAGTGTCTCGAACTCTAAAATCGAACAAATCGGTTCAAAATCAAAAGTAAAGCAGAAAAATTAAAAAGACTAACTGGTATATCCTTCTGTGCCGCTTATAGTATACTATCCAAGAAGATCCAGCCTCGTGTAGTAATTCATTTCCCACCTGCCAATAACCTTTCTTAACGTTGGCAGCTAGATACTTTCCAAGTAATAAACATAACCACAACAACATACACCAGAATTTTCCTTTCATAACCTTTACTGAGAACGATTGTATCCTTACGATGTCTCAGCAACACTTTGGTCCCACCAGCATCAACAGTGCCACTGGACTTCACCTCCCGTTATTATCAGTCCTCCTTGCTTTCTTTCACTGGTATTGCACAGACATTTCAGTCCGGTGAAAACCAACACTGCTAGGCAGAAGTGTCCTTCTATACCTACAATACTTTTTATGTGGACCCTTGTCCTATCGTGCGTGCGTGTGTGTACTAATCGATGGGCTTAACTGCAGAATACGTCATCCCATCCCGTGGGCCATAGCGAAATACACACCTTGTGAACCTTACACGACGTATTTTGACTGACCAAACCAGTCGACCCTCTTGTCACGACTGCTCTAACTGGACTTCATCGGTTAAAAATGAAATAATTTTTGTCTTTAAATTATCGCTGATTGTTCAAACATTCAAATGATGAGAATAATAAAAAGAAACAATCACCAAGGATAAGGTGTCTTGATATTTATACAAATTCTCCTTACTAGTTCCAAATGAAATGTATGGAGAACACTAAGGAGAATATGCATTTTCAAATCAGGGCTTAAAGGGTTAAACATGGAATGAAAATCCTTGCTCAGGCCAAATATTGATTCTCCTATGTAGCAGCATTTAATTAAAATTAGCATTAGTAGAGAATATTCTGGAAATCTTCTGTGATTTTTTATATTACCACTGTAATGTAATCTTTCGTTTTTCACTTTGTATAATAGTGAATTATGGCAGCAGTTAATCCAAAGAAATCCCCAGCTGGGACAACCACTGAAGCAATTTTTGCAAAAGCACAGAAGAACCAAAGAGCTCTTCAGGATGACTATAAGAGTGCACCAACAATCAAAGACAAGGGCCCAGTCAATAAAGATTCTAAACCTGAGGGCAAGTCTAAAGCCAAACCACAAGGATCAAGTCACAAACCTCCTGTCAACCCACCAAGGAACACGGTAGGTTCCAAACCAAAGCCAAGACCCAGCAATAACATCTCAAGTGAATTTGAGAAGAAGGAGTATTTTGATACTGAGGATGTACTGGCTGAGAAAATAGACCAACTGGCTCGTTGGATTCGAGAAAGTCGTTATTGCATTGTGTTCACAGGAGCCGGTATCAGCACTAGCACAGGGATCCCAGATTTTCGCAGTGGGATGAACACTGTTCTACCCACTGGACCGGGAGTGTGGGAACGTAAGGCTAGAGGAGTCCAGGTACCCTCGCAACAGAAAAAGACTCAATCGGTTCTGCAGGCTGTGCCATCACCATCACATATGGCCATCCTAAAGCTACAAGAAGAGGGCCTTGTCAAATTTGTAGTCAGCCAGAACACTGATGGCCTGCACCGGAGGTCAGGGCTAGACCCAAGTGTCCTAGCTGAGCTTCATGGCAATACAAACATGGAAAAATGTCTGAAATGTGGCATGAAGTACATGAGGGACTTTAGGACCCGGACAGCACGTGCAGTGCATGACCATCTCACTGGGCGTCGCTGTGATGACCCACAGTGTGGTGGTCCTTTAGTGGATTCTATCATCAACTTTAACGAAGATCTTCCAGACGATGAGCTGGAGAAGGCGTTTGACAGTGCAGAATTGGCTGACTTATGTATAGTCTTGGGATCAAGTCTGAGAGTCTTTCCTGCAGCTGACGTACCTGGGAACATGATCAAAAGGGGTGCAAAAGTAGTAATTGTGAATCTTCAGAAAACTCCCCTGAACAAGAAGTGTGCCATGGAAGTTCATTCCAAGATTGATGCTGTGTTAGTGGGTGTGATGCAGCAACTGGGCCTGGAAATTCCAACATTCAAATTAAAACGCTGCTTTGCGGTAGATGCCAAATCAGATTCTCTTACAATTCAAGGGCTTGATCCTTCGACAAAAAAGAACCCTTACTCCTTTCTCAAAGGTGTAAAGATTGATTTACCAACCCTCAAATTCGAATTTGAGCTAACCAAAGAGCCATTTTTTGTGAAGTTCCCTTGTCACGTGGCCCCGTCAGAGGAAGACCCTCTACCAGTGAACCTCACCCTGGCCTTCCAGGGCCATTATGGTGAGCCAGAGATCACAGTTAAGCATGCCGTCAGTGATTTTGGACGTGCAGTTTTTATGCTTGAGTTTGATGTGGTGGCAGGTGAATGGCAGATTGAGAGACAATGAGAGCAAAGTGAAGGTCTGACTTTTAATAGGTTCGTGGATTCATGTTACTACTACACACAGAATACTTATGTTTAGGACACCTGGATGGGTGTGTGTACTGGCACGCAAAAATACCGGTATCTTGAAACCTGAAAATTGTCTATTTCTAAGGCAATTGATGAGCGGGCATTGACTGTCTAGCAAGAAATGACCTCTGGCTCTATTAGCCTTCTTTTAAGGAGAAATTTCCTGTGATTTTGTTGGAGTATAATGTAAATAATAAATAAATAAATAAATTAATTAATAAATAATAACCTTTATTGGGTGAACGCAATTACTGGTGGACACAGTAGTTTAATACATTGTGGCCCACCATATAATGCCTATCTTTAACAAAAATATCATTGGAAAATAACCAAATAATTCAGTAGTGAATACCCTCTGCTACCAGTATACCTAAAATAACGGGCTGAACCTGAATGTAATTTTATTGTACCCAAGTTGTATATATTTGGTTCAAATTAAACTTTCATTGAAAGAAATGTTTAAATTCACATGATGAGTATTTTGCACTGCTGGGAAACAGCTGGTAACTAAATTGATGTTAGTTTAAGGATACAGAATCAGCAATCAGCCAAAGGGCATTGATTTAGTTAAAGAACAATAACAACATGCCTGAACTTTACTCAGAAAAAATGAGAGTAAAGTGGATACAATTAAAGGGTGGAATCATTTACAGCATACATATATAGCAGTTTATAAAACAATAAAAAAATTCCAACAAACAAATCCAACGGCTATATGTGTATGCTGCAAATGATTCCACCCAAAGAATGTTCAAAATCAAATTCAAAGTCTTGTTAAGTTCCTCAGTGTTGAGCTGTAGGGTATGTAGCCTGGAACTCTCTTGGGGTAGATAGCATGATAATGATAAGGGTGTCCTGTATTGTATTGGTATGTATGAGACAATTACTAACTACAAGTTCATCCAGGTAGCTGAACTGGATAAAGATTTTAATCCAGTTTTCAAATTTTAAATTGGGGCCAGATTCATGAAGCCCTCTTAAGTTAAAATGTGTCCCATGTATTGTTGGAAAACAAAGCCTACGATCAAGAAACAATACTTAAGATACATCTTTGATCTTTATGAATCCTGCCCCATTGCACAACACAATTTTCACCTCATACCTGAATGAGGAAACTCAATGTAAACACCTTGTGTCATGTTGTTATAGATTAAAGTTCAAAGACACTATGACAGTAGTAAGAACTTCTTATAACATCTATATAGCTGAGGTAACAGTTGCATTGTTACAATGTAGCACAGAAGCGTATACATCTTAATTAGCAGACAGGACAAACGAGACAGTATAGAAATGTAGTACCAAACCGTCTCTGAAGTTGCTTTATGGTGGTTTCGCCACGGCCAGTTGGTTAACCTTGAACAAGCTTTAAGAATGAGAAAGAATGTATGTTGCATTTTTCTTTTCCTAGGGCAACATGCTTTAAGAACGAGAAATGATATTTATTGCATTTTCTTTCAACATTTAGCACGTCAAAGAACAAAAAATATTTCTTTATCGTTGCTATGGCAAAGTAATGTTTTAAGTGTATAAGCGTTCTTACTTGATATGAAATGACAGCTAAGCCTTGAAATTCTTCATAAGTTGCTTTTTTGGGACCATTGAAGTGTTCCAATCACTTATCCTTAATAAGGCGAGCATGTTGGCACTATCTCAGAGTTTTATTCACAAATGAGTGATTTTTTCATGGCTGTGTGCCACGTTTTTGGAAACCAACATTTGGGTGTGGAAAAACGCTGTCCATGTTGTTTTAGAAACAATATTTAAAGAAACAACTGGGAGAAAAATGACGAGGCAAATCAGACGATGAGTGTGCTTTTTAAAATAACTATTTATTTTTTGACTTTCTCAGGTACGCACGTGTGTCCTTGCATACAGGTAGCTACGCCCCAGTGGCCTCCAATGCAGACATTAGTTTGGGCTTCTCACACATTCCTTTCCCAACCACATGTCCAATACACCCAAACTGAGTCGAATCGTCTTAAAGCAAAGACGATTCGAGTCAGCTCGAGGATCAAAGACTTCCGACTCACCGGAAGTCCATTTAGCGGAACTCGACTTTGACACAATAAGACAACAAGGAACGCATAACATGGACCTTTCTCGTTTCTAAAGCGTCACTGATGCGACACTAAACAGGAACATTGTAGTGAACCTTCTTCCTCGCTTGTGTTGTCGATCCGACGGATTCGACCACTTTTCCTACCCTCCGTGTTCGCCTTCTTGTGTGACGACTTTCCAGTTAGTGGAATCGACTACACAACGGACGATTCGAGTCGAATCGACTCGAATCGAGTAGATTCGACCACTTTTCCTACCCTCCGTGTTCGCCTTCTTGTGTACAACGGACGATTCGAGTCGAATCGACTCGAATCGAGTCGATTCGACCACTTTTCCTACCCTCCGTGTTCGCCTTCTTGTGTGATTTTTTCTAAGTGTCTCGCAAATCGACTTTCCAGTTAGTCGAATCGACTACACAACGGACGATTTGAGTCGAATCGGCTCGAATCGGGTCGATTCGACCACTTTTCCTACCCTCCCTGTTCGCCTTTTTGTGTGATTTTTTCTAAGTACGTGTCTTGCAAATTGCCTTCCCAGTTAGTCGAATCGACTACACAACGGACGATTCGAGTCGAATCGAGACGAGTCGTCACTACCTTAGACGAATCGAGTCAGTTTGGGTGTATTGGACAACCCTAGGTCTGCTTAACAGAGCCATCATATGCATTCTGGCATGCTTTGCAGTTAACCCAGAGGACTAATCATCCTTGTTCTGTAATTTATACTGATGCCCGCCGTTAACGTAGGTCACATACAAGTTTTGAATTAGACAAATGAATGCTCTCTTGAAAGAATAAATTATTTCCTCAACTTTGCATGAAGTGATTTCAAAACTAAACAATTCATTTAAAAGCTTCAGTACACTTTAGTTAGACATTTCCTTGGTTCAACTGAATGAAATCTGGAGATGGAATGAACTGTACAAGAAAAAATTGGAGTAACACGACATGTTAGTATTTCATATTGGTGACAACAAAGTCAAATTCATTTTACAAAAATCTGTAAATGGCTTGTGGTAGGTAAGTGTATTTCTTGGCTCTGTTAAGCAGATGTCTGTGGGTGTAGGAATGCACTAAGGACAAGTACTAAGGATATCTGTGTTGGAGGCTAGGGTTCCAAAAGTGACAAGCATCAAACTTCTCCTTACAATATCCCTACTTGTTCAAACATACAGGTCACGCGAATAAAGGAAATGATCACCAAACATGAAATGTCTTATGTTTGTGCAAATTCTCCCAACTTGTACCATAAGAAATATATGGAGAACACTAAGGAGAATATGCATGTTGATACTGGGGTTTAAAGGGTTAATAACACAACCTTGTTATCTATACCTGTCGCAAAATCGTAGCGTGGTAGCCCCGTAAGCCGGCAAGGTACAGAGCAACTACGACAGCCATTTTTTTTTTTGTGATTGCATAAATAAAATCTTTGTTATAAGGTACAGAAGAACTAAGACAGCAAATATTGAACATTAGTCTCACTTGTGATTGCATTTAATCATTCTTTTATTTATTATTTTTAATCTCGCGTTTTTTGCTGTTTGCATTAATGCTACCTTCAATTTGTCAAAGCTAAAAAAGGCATGAAATTTGAAAATTAGTTTCGGTAAATCTCTCTGTTGACTAAACACATTTATAAGGAAATAGTTCTAATTTGTAACAGGAATAATTTGCAATTCTACTTGTAGAACGACGTAATGTGAGCGTGCTTGTAGGTTAGTAAAGTGTTGCTGTTGTAAGTTTTTGGGTTTTTTTCTTCCCTGCGTTTTGAAAAAGTCTATTTGATTCAAAAAGTACTCCAATTAACGACTATGTTACCAAGGTAACTGACTAAGATTTAGAAATTATTTTGTGGCTCGGCCATAACTATGTATATACAAGGAAATAGTAGCAGCGTACCCCCGCTACGTTTAATGCTACGGTTTCAAGTACATCCGATTTCGCGACACATTTGTTGTTATCATGATGACCACTTTCTTGTGGCCCAAACAAAAGCTCTGAATCATTGTATTACTATCCATCTCAGACGTCCTTTGAGAAGGGATTTTTGGCCTGCTTCATGGACCGTTGATTTCACTACATGGTTTGAAAACATGATCACATGATCACAAGCTAACCACAAAATCTGTAGCGTTGTACATGCGACGAATGATTTTCAACTTGTAGTCGTCACAAACATCGTAAAATGATGCGGTCTCCTGAATTAAAATATAGTCCTATACTGGTTAAAAACATAATTTTATCTTTAGGGAAAATTCAGGAAGTGTTCCCTGAGGACACGAAATGCAACGGCTAGTGAAAAATTCATCGAAATTCATTCAGCGAAAGTTGAGCGTTGTCGAGCATGGGTCAACAAACTTGTGATCATGTGACCATTTTCAAACCGTGGAGTGAAATCAATGGTCCGTGAAGCAGGCTAGAAAAATCCCTTCTCAAAGGACATCTGAGAATGATAGTATCTGAAAACCTAGTTTATCCAACCACCTCAATAGTGGGGGGGGACAGGGGGGCGGGAGACCGGGAGAAAAGGGGGCGGGAGGTGTACGGGAGGAGGGAGAAGAGGGGGCGGGAAGCGGGATTCCCAAAGTGGCGGGAAGCGGGAGAAAAAGGGAAGAATTACGCAACATTGCGCAATATTTCGCAATCGAAAAAATGCAAAGGGGCGGGAACCAAAAAATACAGGGCGGGAACCGGGATTAAAGGGTACGGGAAGCGGGAGGTTTAAACCCCCCTGTCCCCCCCCACTCAATACTGCAACGAGTGACCACCTTTTGGATTCCTTATAACCCATTGAAAAAACAATTGAAATGACTGGTAAGAAAATTAAGATAATTATAAGATAACTTTATTATATCTCATTCACGATATCTCTAATAAAAATCGAGTTACAAAATTATTACAATCACCTGGTGAAAGTAAAATGCATTATTATTGGAAAATTATAAGAAAATCTAGTAAGCTATATAAACAAATATAACAAATGTGGTTACTGGTGCCTTGAATGAGAAGTAATACAACTACTGGCAGAAAAAGTAAAGACTGTATTTGAAAAATGTATTTCAGTATTTTTTATTTGCCTACTTAATTATGTTGCATTTCTTCAATCTGTAGTTTTCCTCTGTCTGTGCACCTCCTTCTTTCTGTAGGTTTTCATAATTTGACACTTCTATGTTAATTAATACAAGTGCCCAGTTATCATGACTGAAATTTTAATGTCTGTCTGACAGTGGTCAAATTAACAGGTTCCACTAAATTACTTCTTTCTGAACAAGGAAGAGATGGTTTTGCGTGAAAGTAACATAAAAAAATATCAATCTTCCCACTTTAGATTCCATGCCATATACCCACCACCATAAACTGGAATATTATATTAAACGAACTTAGTTTCTTTTTAGATTAAAAAATGTTTCTATTTAGGTGAGATCATTGAAACAGTCTTAGACTAACACTAACTACAAATCACATAATTTTATAAATCTATTATCTTTGAAGTTCATAACTTATTTCAAGGGACCATTTCAGCTCTTCTTGTCACTGTGTGATGTATATTTTTTTGTATCAGTTAAGGCCTCAAAAATGGTCCATGTTTTGATGAAGTACTATCAAGAATACTCTACTACTGCACTGTAACTGTTAACAGTGGAATGGAACGTACATTTAAAAATTAGACAAAATATTATCATTTGTATTTATAAAAAAATAGTCTTCACTTTCCCACTTTAGGTTTCTTGGGTTGCTGATGGCTATCATCTACAATGCCATCTTCCAACGCCTTGTACCTAGCTGTCAGAGGGTTGTAAATGTTTGGGGCATCGCCCCGTGGGTCTGCAACCAATTCATATGGGGGAGCAGCACTGACCACATCAAAAAATGTTGCACCACTAGCTTCTCTCTCCAAGCTGTGTTTTGCACGATAGGCACACCCCAAGCAAGCAGAGTTGGCAGTGTCTTTAATGGTGAAGACTGGAGCATCAAACACATCAGCTATTACATTAAGTATAGCAAGATTTGAAGACGCACCCCCAGTGGCTAGTATGCGTGTGCTTGGACCTACAAAAAGCATTTACAAATGAAGTTGTAAACAATGCTATTCATCGCCTTGCTGTCAACTTTTCTTTGTACAGATGCATTTCTTAGTTTGACCATGCAAGAAGCATGGCCATCAACAAGGTTTTACAGTAAGTAGCTCCAAGGTGTCCAGGCATCCTATGGATACCCACCACACACAAACATGCCCCTCAGATGCCAAACTTTAATTTTTGGGCTAAAAGCCTGGTCATGAAGACATAAGGAAAGACTGAAAATCAAATAACAGTGAATAACCATCTTCAATAATTAAATCAATAGACATTAAACATTTTCTACTGTTTTACAATTTCGAAAAATCTCATAAAAATGGTTTTTCAGGATTATTCATGGAGCTTGAACACATTATAAATGTTGGCTTAATAGAGTTGGACACTTTACAATAAAATTGACTGCTTTTCTGATATGCTATTCTTGACATTATGTAACATGGCATAATCATGGCCAATCAAAATTAAATTTTCTCATAGGAAAAATCACTACAGTTAAAACTGTAATAAATGTAAAGAAGATCCTCGCAGTTATTAACGCAACTTATGCAGTTGCGAAAAGAAAGCCTGAAAAAATCAGGCTTGCCGGGATTCGAACCCTGACCTCTGCGATACCGGTGCAGAGGTCAGGGTTCGAATCCCGGCAAGCCTGATTTTTTCAGGCTTTCTTTTCGCAACTGCATAAGTTGCGTTAATAACTGCGAGGATCTTCTTTACATTTATTTCTTCATTCTGCAGTTCAAATATATGAATTTCATATATTCATAATTTCAGTTAAAACTGTCTCTGTAATTGGCCAACACTGCAAGTTTGAGTTTATTTATCTGTCAATAAAAAGAACATACAGTGTACAACAGCAGAAATTATTTAATTCAGAAAGTGGCAAGGATGCGGCCCAAAGGGAATCCACAAGGCTTATTAATTTAGTATTAGACTTCTTTCATATTACTTTTAATAATAAAGACAATTAATGAATGCTATTGAGTGATGCTATAATCATGCTACTAAAATGCAAGAGTGCAAGATAGAAATTAGTAGTTTCCATCCAAATTTCCAAATGATGAAATTACATTAGTTTAAGATTGTAAATTAGGCATTGGTATTATAATTAATAGTTAATTTAAGGTTATAACAGTTTTGTATACTTAATGTATAATAAGCATGTATGTTTGCTAATTTCTTATAAAGAAACTGAAAAGATTGAAGATGGGCCATATTTGTCAAACACCATATAAACTGGTCATCATATACACCGGCTTGGCCCTAAAAAGTGCGACAAAACACAAACAGACTTCTTACCTAGCATGTACCCCAGTGCTTCTGCATGAGCCCTCTTGGCCATAAATTGTCCTTCAATAAGCGCTCTGATTTCCACATCCTTTGGAAATGAATCTACTCTTTCACCTTTCTCGTCAAAGCGATGGATTCCAACAGCAAATGGAGTTATTTCTGTGGCTTCAAAGTAGATGCCAATATTTCCACCATTACCAGGCTCGGTTCTCTCAAGAGCCTCTCCAAACACTTTCCAGGAGCCCTCAGCACAAGAGTCCCTTATGGATTCTCTTGTAAGGGAGCCATTTTTGAAACAAAGAAGGGCCATGTATGAATTTGCTGAAAAAAGAATTGTTTTCCTTTTCAGTTGCCACTTACCAAGATGATGAACAAGTAACGTTTGTTGGCTATCTATTTCTTCTAGTTTCTGTAGCAGACCAATAGCCCACTACAAGTCTACTGGATTCCCAGCCTATCATATTTGTCTCCAGAACACAATAATGGGCTGCAAACAAGGGCTTCAAGTTGAAAAACACCAAGGAAATTACACCTTTAATCTGCAAGTCTTTCCATTTTATTTGAATATCACTCAGAAAAAAGGGATTTTTTGACTCTGTTCCATGGTCTTCAAAATATATATTTCTCCAGAAAACTGGAAGAAATTACAGTTAGAGCTGATGGGGACCAAGAGGCCACACACCATCTGAATCACTAGTAAGCCTGTTCATCACGAATGTTTGAAAAATGAATAGAAATTGTTTTTAATTATCAAACTTCGTAGCTTTGATGTTTCAATTTTAAAACAGTTACTTAAAACATGTACCTTCAATTGGATTGACAAATATGTGCCCCTCTAGGGCAGGCTTGGGTGTACTAAAACACATCATGAGAGTGTCGCTGGTGCCGAGACTCAGAGCAATATCCCCTTCTTCCAGCCTCATTCCTGCCAGGGAGGCTGGATTGTCACCTGTAAATGCCACAACTCTGCAGTCAGGATCAAAACCATACTTCTGCACCATGTATTGTGATACATGTCCGATTATTTCATAGGAGGAGACAAGTTCACCAAGTTTCTTTTTTAAGTGAGGAGCACAAGCCTGCAGAAATAAAAACTTTTTTCAAAGGCCTAGGTCACATACAATTTGATTAAAACCTCCTTAATAATAGGGTATATTTTTAAAAATGTATCAAACTGTTTCTTAATAATTTCTAGTAAATCGTATTTTTAGAATCGTTTTAAAGCATTTTTGTAACCCCAGTCCTCTTAGATTAGTTTAAGATATATTGTATTCTTGTATTTTCTATTTCCTACTTTGAATTGTAAACATGTATTAATTCACACCTTGTGCCACAACATGTATTTATTATTATAGAATAATTGCCTTGAACAGGAGCATAAACCATGGCCTGCGCGCAGATGTCTCTTATTTCCTTTGCTTCACGCAGCAAAGGGACATCTGCATAAAAGCGTCGCTAATGGTGTTCCAGTCTCCTGTTCAGGAATTCCTGGAAAGTGCTCCTAATTGGTTGCCCAACAGTAGGCATTGTTAGATTCAATTCTGATTGGCTGTCATCAAAAACACTCAGGATAATTTATGCAGTATAATTTGAGTGGGGCTTTCAATTGACAGATCAACACCATGATTGAGTGCTGTAATTTTTGCCTGTCATGAAGCATAACAATAAAAATCTTGTTCAAGGTCATGGAGAACTTACAGTTTACAGGGAAATACTTTTCTCTACAGTTTGCTGTATATTCTAATAGCGTTTGTAGGTAAACTAGCGTTGGAAAGCTACGCAAGCGACAAGGATTTTATAATCACTTGTGAAAAATCCAGGAGGGTGCACAGGACTGACAGTAACAGAAAATAGGTCCAAACAGTTAGAAAGTCTAGTGTAGCCTGCATTAACAGGTGTTATTAAGCTGAGCGAGTTATTTTTTTCTAAGCCATGCAAAGAGTGAGACATGAGCGCACAGCTCAGAAATAATGACTTGCTCGGGTCAGTAATGCCTCTTATGCGGCCTAAGTGTACAGTGGAAATATCGGCTTCTCTCAAGAAGCCATTTTTTTTTGGGATGAATCATTCCTGTTTGCCATACAGCATCAGTTCGCATTTTACATGAATACAATTTACATGAAATTGTAAAACCCAACACAACATTAATTCCTGAAAAGACAACAGGATACTGGAACACGATTAGCAACGCCATTACGCAGATGTCCCTTTTCTGCATGAAGCAAAGGAAATAGGAGATGTCTGCATGCAGGCTGCATAAACCATAGAAGGCCAGGAAGCCAGAAATTAATAAAACAAAAACAGAATACAAGAATACAAAGGGGGAGCTATTATTTGTTACTTCAGTGCGCGAAGGAACTAGCTTATAGTTGTTGGCTTTCTGTGTTGTTTTCTTTTCCATCAAAGTTCAAAAAATGATTATCAAATGACTTTCCAAACAATGAGCAGTGAACAATGCTATTTTTCGTACAGCAATCCAAGACCTTGTTTTGGTTTTAGCAACAGAAAAAATTTAGTGTGACATCGTGTTTATAATAAACCTTTATTATTATTATTATTATTATTATTATTATTATTGTTGTTATTGTCATTGTTATTATTATTATTATTATTATTACTATTAAATTATTATTATTATTATTACATTAACCCACTGACACCCATTGCCCCCGTATGCGCCCATGAATGAACAGGCGTCTTGTACCACTTGTGACATCATCAGTTTGAGTGACCCTGAAAAGCTTTGATAGTGAGTTAATGCAACACAAAAAGATCTTGTAAATGATGCCTGAACAACAATGATCGGATCAAGTAAGCCTGAGTAACAGCCAGAAAACCAAGCAACTTTTACCTCAAAAACACAACAAAATCATGGCCTTCACATTGACTACTACTTTTGGCCGACTCTTTCCTTTTCAAATGAGCTCTGAGGCCAAACTTTTCTCATCACCAGAAAAACAGCACATAAAGCGAAATGAGAACGAAAGCAATGGGATTGTGCACCAAATCTGGGAGAGCTGTAGAAATGCACCTCAAAATGCTAGAAAACGTCCTCAAACCGAAAGAAATGCCAAGGGTTCATGCTAGAAAGCACTTTTCATGAGGATTGGGATGAAATTGGATCAAATAGGGCTAAAAAAGGCCACTTGGTGCTTGAAAGCAGGGATCCATATTAGCAGTCGTCAGGTCGTCCGAGACGACTACAAAGTCCTACGGACGAGTATCAAAAATCACACACTCGTCCAGTGGACGAGTAAGGTTTAAGGAGCGAAAATGTTTTCTTTGATTTCTCACTAGTTAGTGTACCTGTGTTTTGAATGTCCACCAGCCATTCGGTTATTCTGTACTGTCAAATTCGTTTCGTTGCACGTATAAGACATCTTACCCGGTACTCTCAGAAGTAGAATGTTTGCAGTCTCAATTTTATGTTCTCGATTGCTGAAGTACTGCAGTAATATGCAAACACGTAGACTCTCGCTCTTTGGCCGCACGTGAGTTGTGGCACATTGGTGATGCCGACGAGGTTATAGTGGATGATCAAGAGGAAGAGAAGGAAGAGAGTGATGCAGGTGGAGACTTGGATGTCATTGCAAGGGAGAGGATTTAGATGACAATGACAGTGGTGTTAAGGATGCAAGTGACATGGACAGTGACGTTGAAGAACGCCAAATTGAAAGTTTGATCAAGAAGTACTCATAATTTAAACGTGGAAAATCAAATGTTAAACAGTGAATGTTTGACATGCAAAGTAGGTCTATCTTTTAAGTCCGTGTGGTTGAAATTCTAAAATGAAAGTGTTGACGGGAGCCTTACTGCGATGCTGCCGCAGTACTTAACAGTGAAAATAAAATGTAACCTTTCCACTTACTTGTTGTTAACTGCATCTAAATTATTACGCAGCTTTGAACGGGCAACTAAAATTTTGTCAGGGCAAGTATCTTTTCTGACATACTTGCCCGGCGGACGAGTTTGAAAAAAAGCTAATATGGATCCCTGTGAAAGTACCTTTTTTTCGAAGCTTGCCAGGTGTCACTGGGTTAATCAGTACAGCTGTATCACCTACTTCATCTGAAACTCAAACATACCTATAATAATAAGATACCAACCTCCAGGCATTGGTCTTCCCAACTGTTGGTGTTAATGTTCATCAGGTTCATCCCAGATCCATCGCTGAAATCAATTGGTGCATAGTCGCCCATCAAAAGACTTGCTGCAAAGCTGCTTACAAGAGAAATCCTTTCACAAACATCGTAGGCATCACGCTTTGTCTGGTATATTTTGGCAATCTGATTTCCTGTGAAGCGTTCATAAGCCCTGGATCCTGTGATATTGCTCAGATTCTGTGGACCGCCTACTGCCTCTTCCAAGGTACGGCACTGTATTGAAGTACTTGAATCCATCCATATTGGGGAATCAGACACAGAAAATGAATCCTTTTTCAAACAATTGATGAAGACACAATTCATTGGTAACTTTCCAGAAAAGCAACTTGGGGTTAAAATCTTAGCCTACTGTGGAGAAAAGATCTAAAGTTCCTTTTATCCAGGAGGTTTGGTGACCCATACAGGAGACAAGGAGATTCGTTCCATATCCAGGAGACTCCCGGATAGTCTCAAAGGGTTGGTATATATGCAGTGTACACTTGGACGCAAAAAAATTAGGCTGGGGGGGGGGGGGGCAGTGTTAGGTCCCTGTGGCACACCCTGAAATAATAATTATTTTTCTCACTATGGAGTACCTGGTGGGTAGTACTTCCTTATATGGCCTGCACAGGAATGTGCCACTGCACAGGGTATGGTTTTTGGCCTCTCTGTCCTGAACAGGGTATATAATTTTATGCTGTCTGTCCTAAACAAGGCCTTAACTTGTCCTAAGTAGGGTATGGTTGTACAATTGTGGTCAGTAGTTATAAATATGTATATAGGCACTTTAAAATATTTTTGTAGAACAAGAGAGTGTGTATTTTGCCAACTGTCCTAAACAGGAGCCTAAAACAGAGGGTGCTGTCCTAAACAGGGTTGGTATTTTAGGGCTTTTTTTGTCCTAAACAGGGTCAGGGTTTCAGACCCTCAGTGGCACCCTATGCCCAAACATGTGTCGAGTACCCCCCCCCTCCCTGGGTGGAGTACCCACCTCTCCCTAGGGATAAACCATCTTGTATCACAAGTTATTTCGAAGTACTATTAAACCTACTCCCTATAGATAAACGTTCTTCACCACTCACTCTTCGGGGCTTCACATTATAAGCTTAAGCTTAAATTTACCTTGAGTTGTTCATATAAAGATTTTCCACTCTGCAAATTTCTCAACGTTTCCCTTGCTCCTTTCTTCCAATAGACACTGCCGTGTTGTTGTCCTGTTCCAGAAAGACACGCAACAGATTCAAATTCTAGGCCGTTCTCTTTCAGTCTTTGTAAGACAACGTCTAATGCCTTCACCCACAGCAAAGTCGGTGCGGTTACAGTCAGTTTATCTTCGTGTTTATGAACCCCGCCTTGCGTTTTGAACTCCGGAAAGTCGTTGTCAAAGTGCACGGAAGCTTCCGTCACAACGTTCAAGTCATTATCGATAGCCAATGCTTTCAACTGCTGTGTACTCAAATCAAATCCCAGGAAAAGAGGAGCAGCCATTTTGTGGCGAGAAAAAGACAGGAAAGGGACAATTTTGTCGTCGACAAAACTTTGGATCCATCGGAGTCCTTCGGTAGTGATCGGACGCGGTTCGTAAAACTTCGTTCGTTCGTGAGATTCCTGAGCATGCGCAACATTCCTTGCGACCGCGTGCGCGGCCATCTTGTCAGTGTTCGAAGCTTTCCGTGTCAAACTTTGCTCGTGTCCCACGATTTTGGACTTGTTTTCACTGTAGTAAACAATGCCTACCAAGTTATTTGTGGGGAACGTCTCCGACTCCTGCACAGAGGACGACCTTAAGGAAGCCTTCGAGAAATATGGTCCCATTGTGGAGCATGCGATAAAAAGAAATTACGGATTTGTGCACTTTGAGAAGAAAGAAGACGCCGAAACCGCTATCAAAGAGCTCCATGAATCCGAGCTTAAAGGCAATATCATAAGAGTGTTACTCTCAACGACTCCACACAAGACTGGAAGAGGTGGCGGTGGCGGCGGTGATCGCAGGGATCGCGACAGGCCAGGATATTCGCGCGGGCCATCTCGCTGGGGTAATTACGGTCCGCCTGACCGAAGCCGGTACCATCCGTATTATGACCAACGCGATTACGGACGGGATTACGGACGCGATTACTACCGAGGATCGTACCCTCCGCCGTACAGCAGTCGAGGAGGCGGTGGGTACGGCTATCAAAGTTCTTACGAGAGTGACTATTCTAGGGATTACCCCCCAAGAAGCTACCCGTCGTCATCTTATGGAGACAGAAGTTATGGAGGAAGACCGGTCACGTACCCTGATGTATCAAAGAGGTACCCTTCATCCCAGTGGGATCGTTAATGACAGCGACGTGATCTTTTTAAGCTGATCTTAAGAGCAGACTTGACTTGAAGGCATCATTCAAATGCTTTTGTTTGGATTGTAAGGTCTTATTTTGTTTGCATGGTAGAAGGAGGTTTTGCTCCCTGTCTAGTTCACACCATCTGAGTTCGTACTGCTTGATTCTCTACCTAGCTTTGTAATTTGTAAAAGTGTTTTGTATACCATATGTCAGCAAAACAGCATTGAACTTGATGAGCATCCCCAAAAAAGTGTGAGCGAACTCAGATAGCGTGGACTCTACAAGGTGCAAATTCCCACAGTTTGTTTACTCAAAAACCAGTGCTGAGTAGTAAGAAAGTGGAATCTTATCAAATGTACTTTTAATTTGTTTATGTAGCCATGGAAACCATGAATGACTTAGACTAACCTTGGCTCTTGAATTTCCACCACTTAGGCATAGAACTATCAAACTAGGCTATCCCAAGTAACCAACACCCTATTATAGTTGCTGCTGATAATGCAGCATCTTGACAGGTATTAGCTGCAATCAAGATACATATCTTTTGTCCTATGACGATTACATCAACCTTAAGATTCTACTTACCTCAAAGTCATCAGTAGAAAGTTAAGCACTTGAAAAAGACCCATTTCCCGAGGAGAGAAAGCATTTTATAACTTCACTATCTGCCATTAGTGTTAATTTTAGTCAGTGTGCCATGAAGAAACATTTTTTTTGGAATACCAAGACCAGCAATCTGTATAATGCCTTGTTACTGTCGATTCATTTCTTTATTTCAGTAGCTTTATTTGATGTTTCTCTTGTAACATGCTTTTGTATGACAGTAGACGATTGTGTTTTCTTGGTGCTTTCAGTAACCAAGTTTTTTTGCACAGTTAGATTAAAAGTTGATTGCGTAGGGACAAGATGCTTATAATAATTCTGTTCCAGCTTTTTCATTGTTAATGCCTCAAACCTGCTAGTTATAATAAAATCAAGACTGTCCCCTAATTGTGGAGGTCTGGTAGCCCGGAGCATGTATAGAACTGACGTGCACTTTTTTGTAATCTTTAAGCTGGGGCACCTAACCTTTGACCGACAAATGTACCTCTTTTTTCCACCCTTGTTTCATCCATCTTTTCGAAAGAGACACTACAATACAGACAGGCTATAATAAGCCACAAAACATTCAACACTGGACTGTGCCTCTTACGTCTGGGATACTCAGATTCTCTTTAATAAAAGCCTTGTTTAATGTTTTCTTTAGAATGTTTAGTCATGCAGAAAGATTGTGACATTTTAACTGCGACATTTCATAACCTGTTAATAAACAGTGCTGAAACTATTGGTGGTCTGTTCCTATAAGCTTAGTTTCATGTTATTGCAGTTTTTCGGTCATCTTTCAATGAACATGAGCATACCCCTGTTTGTCTATTTCCTGTTTTATGCAAACTGTGTTCAGTATTGATATATGGATGTATATGTTGTAGTTCAATTTCATCATTGGTTCAATTTTTATTTTCTTTTGTTTTATATACATTATCATATATTAAATAAATAAGAACAAAGGCAAATAAAAATTGAACCAAGGATAAAATTGGACTACAACATATAGCCTGCAATGCAGGCGTATTTTTTGGGTGAGCGAACGCTATAGCCCGCCATCTTGGATTTTAAAATAAGAGGAAGATTGGGGAGAGTAAAAAGAGCAACCAAGGGGGATGGGATTAGTCTGAAAGGAAAAGGAGGAGGAAGGGAAGGGAGGAGAAAAATACTCTCTCCTGCCCCCTACCCCTCCCCCACCCCCCATCCTAGCCCCTCTCCCCAGCTCCCTAAGACTTTGCAAATCCAACATGGCGGCTACTATAACTGAAATTTTGGCAGTCACGTGTCCCCAAGAAAATGCACGTATTGCAGGCTAACAACATTATGCATATTTTTACATTTGATTTGTACAACTTATAATATGTAGTAACTGTAAGATATTAAAGCTGTGCAGGTAAGGTATAAGGCCAGGGGTATGTTTCTAACACTGCTGGGATAAAGGCTCCAAGTGCAAAAATGTGACTTGTGGAGATTAATTTTCCAATCATAGTTCAAGGATATTTTGCAACAAACCAACTCAAGCCTAGGAGTGATTATGGGTTGGTTTCCTGAAAGGAATCTAGTCACTTGTAGTGAGGGCCACATAGTTATCAGTGTTTTTTACTACTGTCAAGTGCTTACCCTTTATAAATAAAGCCTATTATTATTATTATTATTATTATTACTTGGCCGTCAAGCCATTTGGTTCCCAATCACCTCATGATTCTCATCCCCGAGTTTGCTTGACTCATCCCCAGGTTTGATTCACTTATTGCCTTGTAATAACATATATATTCAAGCATTCACTTTTTTAATAGATGACACTGGATATATGCAAGCCAAAAGATAAGGGATAAAGTAACCATGAACCACAGAGAGACATCACATTGATATGTATTAGAATTGAATGGATTGTCAGTCTCCATAAAAGTATGCAAATTAATAATTTTAATTATTAAAGTGGCCAGATTATTTGGGTTTTGTACAACAGGGCAATCCTTACATCTTGCATTTAGAAATTTACATAGTAACTAGAAAGAGCCTGCAAAATTATGTTGTTGTATCAAGGTTTGAAGCAAACAGGTCACAACTTGCTTCAAATGTCGATGCTTTCACAAGTTTACAGTCATTCGTATTGTTAGCTGGGTGGCAACTTTGTTCATTTTTGTTGTCTTCAGGTCTCAGTGAATGTCATTCTTATTTGCTACAATAATTGTATTCATAGGGCGATCTTTTAGTTAAACTTTATATACTATTAGCTAGAACAAATAGTTTGCTGGTACTTGCGCAATTTGCAATTTGATAATTATTATCGAATTGCACAAGTACCAGCAATTTGTTTGTTGATCTAGCTATATAAAGTTTAACTAAAAGATCTGAGACAGAAGGTGACAAGTATACCCATCATCTGTGTATGTAAGGGATGTAGTCCAAGTCCTGGAAAGTTTAAAATGGGTGAAACAAAATCAGCACTGAGAAAAGTTGGGAGGGAAAAAACAAGCTCACTTTCCCTCCCTTTATTTGCACATTTTAGATTTTTCTACCAAACTCATCTGCCCTGACTCTCTCATTATATGCTTTTATTTAAACAGGTACAGTGTGATGGGGATAAAATAAAACTGGGATGCAGGGGCTTGGCCCGTATACAAAGATGAAAACTGACTATTGTGGGAAGTGGGAACGGCATTCTTTTGTTAGCAGTATACAGGAGGAGTTGACTTAAAAAACATTAATCATGTAACCCCAGAGAACTGGTACAATGCCAAAATGTGACCGAAGGAGGATAGAGAGATCGTGCAAAAATTCTGAATGAGATGTGGTTTTGAAAACAGCCTATCCAGACACTGCAACTTGCGTAGTGGTTGAACTGGGGTACATTGTAAGGTAAATGAGCTGCTAATTTTGATCTGGTGTGATTGTTTTGTTGGTGAACAAGAACTTTACAGCAGTCGCGATCTTCTCTTACTCCCCCCATTTTTATTCCCACTTTGCATTTTGTTGGGGTTCCCTTTGTCGCTCCCCTACCACCCACGGCCACTCCCTCCCCGTCACGGCGCTTCTTAGGAATTCCCAAAATGCTGTGCGAGCTTAAACAACAGGAAATTTCAAGATGGTGGACGACAAAGTTCCCGAAAGGTTTGAGTTATTGGGGCAAACGATTGAACAGTTTGTCGAAACAACAAGGCAGATAGGGATAATTGTGAGTGACTTTCAACCTGGAAGCCAGGGAGTTCTTAATCAGAAAATGTAAGTTACCGAGATAGGTCCAGTAACCGATCAAATGGTGTATATGGGTGTACGTATTTACCGTATTTAGAATCTTTTTCGAACAGCTATCAAACGGTAAACGTAGGTTTCTCGATATGTTAGGTCCATTACATTTTTCGTTTTTCCTTTTTTTCGCTTATTATAAAAGGTAAGATAGGGCTAACGTAGTTTATTAACCTCAATATTAAGTTTGAATGATATTTAGACACAGGATGACATGTTTTCTTTTATCGTCCAAAATGTTGAACGCTGTGGTGTTAGAAAGGATTATTTTTTGCGGCTGGTCATCGCGATCAGTGTGTTATTACTACAAAACATCTTCCTACGTTTTGTTTCTCAGAAACACTATGATAGACAACATGAGGGAAATTGAAAAGTGTAAAACTCATGTCCAAGATGTTGAAGTTCCCTTGGAGGTGTTTGAGTAAGTACAGAGGCATCTGTGTAAACTGCTATGGGAGTTGACTTCTTCAAGTTAAGCCTCTTCCAGGCTCTCAGATAGTACAGTGGTATGACAATTAGAAACTAGGGGATGCAAAAATGAGATGTGCCGCATCTATTAGGAGTTCTTTTCTTTTTGTGTGTGTGTGTGTGTCTTTTTTAATGGATGCGAAACACTGTAGCAGCATAAGAGAAGGGGAAAAAAAGGAACACCTGATACAATTATTTGACGAGTTGTCTGTAAAAGAATAAACTTCCACTCTATGTAAGTTACAGACGGGTCATTCTGCAAGGGCTGTGGGATTCACAGTGTGGGTTTGAAAAGTGGCTGTGTGGGTTTGAAAATTTGCATTAAACACTTTGCCTACTGCCAAAAACCCGAACAGCTTAGTGGAGAAAATTTACAAAGCATAGCGTCCATGGACTTTTCATAGAATAACACTGTCGTCATCTCTGAAAGAATGAAGCAGATGACAGAGTGTTTGGCAAGGGAAAAGGAAAAACCATCAAGTTCTATAGTAAGGCAAGACATATTGTAATATTATTGGGGGACTAAGTCAAGAGGAATGTGTCAAGGGGGGATATATTGTCAGAGGGAAATATATTGCATTGTTTTGCTATTGTTTCAGCCCCACACTCCCCTGTAACAATCAAAGCCGCCACCACCATTTCAGACAGTGAATAAAAAACAGGGGCTATGTAATATATTCCCCTGAGAAGAGCAAGCATAAAAACAAACCAACTGAAAAATAAGAGATTGATAACATTGAAAATTGCCGTAATAAAGGTACTGAACTTTGTTCAAGTTTGTCACTCAACCTCTGTTATCAAACTTATAACAGTACTAACTCAACCTATGCACAGTATTACAAAAAAAAATTCCAAACAGATAAACAACCTTGAGGCAGAAAAGTGTACATGTACATCAGTGTACAGTGGGAATTCATATTTCTCCCCAAGAAGGTGGTCTGGAAAATGTTTACTAGCCATTTTTGGTAAACTTCTGTAGTCTTCATTTTTAATAACCAAGTGCCGAAAACTGCTAATGGTTGGTTGACGGTATGCTGTTAAAATTGAGCCCTGATAATGCTCCAAACTTAAATGTTAATAATAGGTAAGCATTTCTTTCAGGAGGCTGTTATTTTCAGGATTCTATGGTACGGACTTGTTAACATATATAGCATGGGCTCTGGGAGATTGTTCAGGGAAAACTGAGGGGTTTAGTGTACTAAGGTGACACACATTAGAAGGTTTTATTGTAAGTTCTGACAATTTATTATCAGTGGGGTATCCATGGCACACAATGCAGTCCCTGTATGGGAATCTGATCAATGTCAATTAATTTTTTCACGACATGTCATCCAGTCTTTGACAGCAGATTGTCATAATAATATTTTAATAAACAAGTTAGCTATAATTTTAGATTAGTTCCTAAATCGTTTTGAGTCTACAAGTTTAAGAAACCTGGAATGAGATTCTAATTTTGTCAGTCAGTCAGTTGTCAGTCATTAAGAAAAAAATCACTTGGGCTCGAAATAAATTGTTGAACTTGTTTCCAAAGAGTAAATTTATTCATCTCTCCTGCAGGTATATAGATCAAGGTAGGAACCCTCAGCTGTACACAAAAGACTGCCTTGAGAAAGCACTTGAGAAAAATCAGCAAGTGAATGGGAAAATTGATGCCTATAAGGTATGCATCTTATTTGATTTTGACTTGAAAACAGATGATTTACAAAGCAGAAAGTGTGAAACCTAGACTGCAGATTAAGCATCTTGGGGAACAGGTTAGGCCAAATAAGGGCTAATTAAGCATAATTTAGTTTGTGGCAGTAATTGCAAATTATTGAAGGAACCCTGATTTTTACATAAAAGGGTTTTCACTGGACTGTGCAATCAAAAATATGAAGGGTATTACGGAGATGGCCAAATGAGATTTAAGGAGGCTCGCAACAGTTTTTTTGGCCTTGGAGTGTACCTTTTGAAGTCAAAATTTCGCATACAAGATAAACTTCGATTTCCTTGATACTACACCACCTTTTCAACAAATGATCAAAGTTTATTTTCTCACTGGTTTCCTAGCAACAGCTGTCACCATAGCAACGGTAATGGACAACCCCTCATTTTAAATAATGTCGAATATCTCGAAAACTAGTCAGACACTTTATGACAAAACTTGAACTATTTGAACTACTCAACCTACACAGCTTGTATGCGAAATTAGGGAAAAATCTGTAAGAGCGTTTTCACGTAAATCATGATTCATTTTTTACGGGCTGATTTTGGTTATTCCTGCAATTTTCTCCAATATTTCAAGAAAGATAAACTTTAACACTTTCTCTTTTCAGCTGAAGGACCTGTTATGATATCAAAACATTCTTAATGTACATTGAGCTTCCTAGGTGGCTGCGATTTTAAGGTATTTATATTTAAAAACTGCTAAAATGCAGCGCAAATCAGCCAAAAAGTCCATAATTTGCATAAACAGAAATATTTTCAAACTGCCCTTACAGATTTTTCTCTTAAATTGATTGACGTTAGAATAATAATTCTTTTTGATGTTCCAGCAAGTTTTAGGCTGAATAAACATTTCTGTTATTAGATAAGAAGGCTGGATCTTGGTCAAGTTTTTTCCGGCCTATTTCTTGGTTATTCACGTGCAATGAATATTAATACACGCTGCGCTTGTGTCCTCTCGTGCGTTTATAATTCCTTCTCATAATAAAAAAAAAATATTGGTCTTCTGAGCTTGTTTCTCGTCATTTTTCGGCCCCAGTGTAATGCCATCGTGGGCGTTAACATGTATGCAATCCGTAATTAAAAAAGCTAAAACGTCAGTCAGTACTTAAAGAATAATGGCAAAGAGTCTCCAGGAAAAAGCTCAGAAGACGAAAATTTTTTATTATTATGAGAAGGAATTATAAATGCACGAGAGGACACAAGCGCAGCGTGTATAAATATTCATTGCACGTGAATAACCGAGAAATAGACCAGGAAAAACAAAATAATACTGTTGTTCGTTGAAAGTTAATAACGACTGAAACCTGACCGAGATTCAGCCTTCTTATCTAATAAACGAAATGTTTATTGAGCCTAAAACTTGCTGGAACATCAAAAAGAATTATTATTCTAACGTCAATCAATTTAAGAGAAAAATCTGTAAGGGCAGTTTAGAAATATTTCTATTTATGCAAATTACGGACTTTTTGGCTGATTTACGCTGCATTTTAGCAGTTTTTGAATATAAATATCTTAAAATTGCAGCCACCTAGGAAGCTCAATGTACATTCAGAATGTTTTGATATCATAAAAGATCCTTTAACTGAAAAGAGAAAGTGTTAAGTTTTATCTTTCTTGAAATATTGGAGAAAATTGCAGGAATGACCAAAATCAGCCCGTAAAAAATGAATCATGATTTACGTGAAAACGCTCTTACAGATTTTTCCCTAATTTCGCATACAAGTTGTGTAGGTTGAGTAGTTCAAATAGTTCGTTTCGTCATAAAGTGTCTGACTAGTTTTCGAGATATTCGACATTATTTAAAATGAGGGGTTGTCCATTACCGTTGCTATGGTGACAGCTGTTGCTAGGAAGCCAGTGAGAAAATAAACTTTGATCATTTGTTGAAAAGGTGGTGTAGTATCAAGGAAATCGAAGTTTATCTTGTATGCGAAATTTTGACTTCAAAAGATACACCCCAAGGCCAAAAAAACTGTTGCGAGCCTCCTTAAATTAGAGTAATTATTTTTAAGTTAATTAAAAATATAGTCTGTGTATCATCTCAGCAACAGCCACCATCGTGATGAAAATTATTGTTAAAGTCAGTGACTCACACGTTCAACTTTGTTTAAGATTTGTTGATCAACAAATGTTGAAATGATGCCATGACTTGTTGAGTGATTAATCACTAGAGCCAAGATGCTTGATGTTCTCTTTTGATAATCAACTTGTTAAACATTGTAATTGGTTTAAACCTAGGAGTCTCATTAATCTGCCTTGCATGGTTGGCCAGGCAAGAAGAATCCTAAAAGAGACTCCTCTTTGTGACCCTGATATTTCAATTACTTGAGAGAAAGTCATGAGTAAATTAAAAAATAAACAAACAAACAAATAGACGGAAGGTGGATAGTCTGAGAAAACAGCCAACGTTTTGTGAGGTTGCCTCTTGAGCCCTCACAAAACAACGTCTGAGTAACGAGGGCAGAAATTCGATACTGATGACGTGCACTACCCAGATCTTGGTAGTGCTTCTGATTGGTTGTGCTGCAAGGGAGTTTTCTTTTAACCAATCAGAAGCACTACCAAGATCTGGGTAGTGCATGTCATCAGTATGAACTTTCTGTGCTCGTTACTCAGACGCCATTTTGCGAGGGCTCAAACGTCCTCACGAACCGTCGCGAAATTAGTAGGCGAAGAGCCACCTTGTGGATGTACTGTGAATTAAGTCATTATTATTATTATCATCATCATTATTATTATTATTATTATTATTATATTTCTCATCTCCTTTCTCCTTCCTTTTTTAGAATTTCAAATCGCTCTTGGTAGATGAACTGTCTAAGCATTTTCCCAAAGAAATTGAAGAATATCAGAAGATAAAAGATGGGCACTCAAAGACATGACAATGGACCTCAAGAAATACAATATTTTGCCACAGAGTGTTACTGTAAATATGTAAAAAAAAAGTTGTGTCCAGTAAAAGAATATTCCATAGAGGAGCATAAGTAAATAAAGTGGTAACATATATGTAAGTTGAAAGTTGAATTAAGTGCTGGTATGTAGTAATTTAAATCATGTTGTTTTGCTCAACTGTAAGAAGTGGAGGATGAGAGGGGGGATGAGGGATTTAAACCTCCCGCTTCCCATACCCTTTAATCCTGGTTCCCGCCGTGTATTTGTTGGCTCCCGCCTCTTTGCATTTTTTCGATTGCAAAATATTGTGCAATGTTGCATAATTTTCCTTTTTTTTCTCCTGCTTCCCGCCACCTTGGAAATCACGCTTCCTGCTCCCTCTTCTTCCAGTTTCCCACCCCCTGTCCCCCTTCACTTAGAAGAAGCACAAATTGTACAGCAATTTTCTGGGGCACAAACTTTTAGTCCCATGTAGCTGTCAGTCATAAGGCAGTGGATTGGAGTGTGCAAGTGCAGTGCAACTTAGCGATTGACAATCTCAGTTGTGTCAACATTTTCCAGGAGCCAAGATAAACAGAAATGGTCAGCTCTCCAAGAATTCTTTGGTCAGTGGTTTGGTAAGTCTCCTCTGCAGCCATTCTTAGGGTCGTCACGCTTCTCTGTGGGGAGGAGCATTGCGTGACAACCCTAAGAATGGCTGTGTAGGAGACTATGGTTTGTTTTCCAGGACGCCAAATTGCTGATCAAGATGCCCAAAGTCTCTGGGTGCCACACTCCTCCTACACCCCACTCCCCACTCCTAAGAAAACTGCTGCTCCAATATGCCTATAACTCAGGAACCCGTACCAAATTCAAACAAACAGAAAAAAAAAACACCGAAAGACGATGACAAAGATGCAGACAGATTGCCCTGTACTGCTGTTGCCTCAGAAAATGAATTTTAAGCTGCAGTCGACACTTACCGGTAAATCTCTGAGAATTTTTCAGAGTTTTTGGACAGTGAACTTTTACAGGGTTAAATCTGGGAGGGATACTCCTACATGAAAGCTATGTGGGTATGTTTGGCTGTGATGGGTATGGTTTTATACCAGATTATTAATCCAAGAATCAGAGTTTTTGTCTAGAATAGGGTATCATACAGATCAGAAAACTAGGGATTGACACTTGGTGAGTCTATTTTGAGACTAAGTGTCTGGAACAGGGATGTACAATAGGCAAATCTTTGTTTATAGTTTTTTCCTCATTAGCATATGGTTCTCGTTTTATAATCAGGTTACAGAGATGTTGTTTCTGAATGTTGAAAGGATATAGCACAATTACCTTCCTCTGAAAATTTCTGTCCGAAGTACCAAATTTTCTTTAAAATATACCATGTTAAAAACTCGAAATTTTACAAAGAATGTAGGGGCTCATTAACATTTTTGTTACCAAGAAATTTTGCATTTTCTGTCACATGCACAGGTTGCTGAGTTTAACCATGGGCTCCTGGTTTAACAAACTCTTTCAGTTATTGAAGTCAATTTTTGTTTAGCATAACGCCTTTTCAAAAAAATCATTATGCTAATGAACAAAATGTAAACACTGACGTCAGCAAAGAGTCGCCAACAATGCAGAATGCGCGGCACACCCCCACCCAAGAACCTACAGAGTCCCCCACGGGTCAGAATATCCTGCGTAGGAAGCGTTTCCGCAGGGCTGCGCTCGCCCCAATTTTCGCGCGTTCGAAAAGCGAAGAATGCTTCAAACCTGAGGAAAGCCCTGCGGAAACGCTTGCTACGCAGGCTAGAATATTGTATGCAAATCTCGTTGGAGTCAAGCATTGAAGAAATAAAAGCCAAGGTACTAGATATGGCTGCGACGGTGTCCAAGGAAGACCACTATTATGCTACAATGGAAGCATTTGGAAGGAATTCTGAGGTACGACAAACCATGCTTGCCTTTGCGCAAGAGGTTGCTGCAGGGGTGATGGCAAACATCACGAAAGATGTGCAGAAGGGTTCATTGTTTCGCGTTCTTGGAGTTGGAAGCGGTGATGGACAAATCGACTTCAGAATTCTTACTTCTGTGGTCAAAGCGATGGGATCTTCTCAGATACAAGCCACCATCATAGAACCAATTGCAGACTTAATGGAAAGGTTTCGATCGCGTGTTTCGTCGTTACCGCAGTCCCTGCAGGGCAAGATCACCTTCGAATGGCGCGAGATGACCCTCGAAAATTTCATGAATTCTTGCCCCAAAAGCGAGCGTTTTAACCTGATTCATTTTGTCGCATCTCTGTACTACATGGACGCTGAAAGGGCGCTTAGCAGCTGTCATGAGAGGCTTGCTCGAGGTGGAGCCATTTTCTGCACCGTGGGCCCTAACGAATCGTTTTTCCCGAAACTGTCACGCAAGCTACAAGACCGAGTTGACTTGGGGTCGATTCACAAGTTTTACACCGAAGTGGATCTTGCTAACATTGCCGAGAAGAACAACTGGAAGTATGAGGAATTGTATAAAACCCGCTATAATGCAGACATAAGCAGCTGTTTTGATGACTCATCGACAGAAGGAGGTTTACTACTCGACTTTTTGACCCATTGTCAAGATTTTCGAGGCACGACTGATAAAGCATTTTACGACGAAGTGATGAATTTTTTGACTGAACAATGCACTACTGACGAGAATGGAAAGAAAGTAGTTTTTCCTGAAATTACTTCAGTAGTAATTTACCAATAAAAATTTATCATAGTGGACAGGGGTGCCCACACAGTAACGTGGGTGTCCGGTGCACAGCTTATGCAGTTGTCATCGTCTTCTACGAGGATGGGTGGGGGGACCCCAGGCTGACATGGGGACTTTGTCCATTTCAAAGTTCTTGTATTTCCCCACCGGTGGGAATTTTTTTCCAGCAAAGTCCCCAGTATTATAGGGGGAAGCCAAACAACCAACAAGACTCGAGGCAGTAAATGCAAAAAATTGAACGCTTATATTTTTTTCGTCCACGCCTATATTTTTAGTCCACAAGCTTTTCTAAACCTAGTATAGGCAAACGATAATAAAGAACATGCTATGGTCGTGGCTCATTCGCTGCCTGCTTCCATAAAACAGAACGCACTCAGGGACCGCGAAGACCGTTTTAAAGTGGCAGGGCTAACAAATCCAGCCAAGACTTCGTGAAGCTCTTGTGCAAGATTAGACGCGTTTTGTTACTTTCAAAGTGGTAAAATTCACACATTATCCATGTCATTTGAAGCCCTAAAAAATCAACCTAAGCAAAAAAAAGTGGTAGGGCTATACGCTGACCAGCCCCTCCCACTCCCTGGTCCCTGGCACTATAGCTACATGAAACACTACCTACAGCCATGCTTGGAAGTAAAATCAAAGGCAATAGCACAACAGGTTACAACATGTCCGTTAATGATCTCAAAAACTTAACATCTCCGCGGAAGGTGGCAGAAAAGATTGTAGACCTGTGAAACATGTCATCGCTTCACGTTCTTCTGATTCTCGAGTAACCACTTCAGTGATAACACAAAGATTTGACGAAGACTCACTCAGAAAGAAGGTAACAGACTGCAATCAACTTGTAACCTCTGTAACCCGAGCGGCTGGGGATTTTAAACACGGTCTCCTCCCTCACGAAAGATTAGACCCATAATCGGCACCTCATTTCTTTCCCTTTCCTGAATTCTCCTTAAGCTGTTATGGCTCTGTCAATTCCAAGCATGCTCATCGCTCATCCCCCCTCCCCCCGGGCATTTCTAACTTTTCCTTCCCAAGGGTGGGGCATTTGCTAAAACAGGTCAGCCTGGGGGTGGGGCATTGTCAAAGCAACGTTATATTTCGGATTTTAAAAGTCGTACATAACACGTTCATTTTAATTTTCCTTAAATTTCCTTATTACTCCCAATATAAAAATATGTAAACTGGCTGGACCACCTTTTGCAAGTTGCCGAAAATAGGGAGAGAGGGGTTCAAAAATCTAAAGAAAAACGGAAGAATTCCTAGCAGGAATATCTTTATCCTATTTTATTCTGTTTTAATATTTGTAAACAATAATAATTATTATTGGTTCACGTTTGTCCAAGCTTGTCCAAACATTAACATTGAAATTCAAAATACAACTTTAAAGAACCAGAAGCAAACATTGAACCTTTAGAACATTGTTCATAGAAATGGTCATTGAAATCTTTGTCAAATGCTAAATAGAAACAATATCATATTGAAATATTTTGATCTTGTAGTTCCAGTCCTCACGTTCTCACGAGTGTAGAGTTTCATAACATTTTACCATGTTAGACTTTCATTTTGCTGGCGTTTTCAGATATAGTTTAAATCACTGACATTGTAATTGTTATTTTTAATATGTCTAATAGCTTCAGATTAAATTGTTTCGTAATCCTGAAAATCCGAGCTGTCTTTGCTGTTTGATACTCCTTTTGGGTCAGCGAGCCTATTATCGCTTTCATCGCATCATTAGTCACTAAAATAAAATTTTGATCTTGTCCCATGGGTCCGGCGTTTGAACTCTTCCAGAAGCCCCACCGTGGGGATTTGTACGTATGAGCTGACCCCACCGTGGGGCATTTGCTACATTATAAAAAAAAGAAAAAGACAAATGCCCGACAAATGCCGGGGGGGGGGGGGGGGGATGAGCGCACTTGGAATTGATGGAGCCATTGGCAAGAACATCATGCTAGCCCACATATAAGGCACTAATGTGAAGGTAAGTGAGTAAAAGTGAAGGGAAGTGAGTACAAATGAAGGGAAGTGAGTACAAATGAAGGAAAGTGAGTACAAGTGAAGGAAAGTGTGTGTAAGTGGAGTTAGGTTGCATTAATCAGTTGGTGTGTATATTCATAATAGGACTGTAATGTTATTAGTGCCTTATATGTGGGCTAGCATGACGTTCTTGCCGACCCATTACACTCAAATATTTGACGGAATGTTTATTTCATGCAGTAGAAAACACAACCGGTGGATTTTGACAAACTCCTTCTCGTCCACCCCCCCCCCCCCCCGCAATCTTTTCATCAATCGAGTGAAAGCACAACTTGCTCGCAATCTCCTCTCGCTTTGCCAGAAGCCCCCACATTTTCCAAGAGAGTTTGGACATCATAGATCTAAGCCCACGCATTTGCCCACCAGTGTTGCAAATTCGTCAGAAAGTTCCCACCAAGTCCCCATTTCCCCCACATCTGGCCCGCGCCCCCTCCCCTCATTCGGGGAAGGCGACGACGACAACTGCCTTAGGTGTCTGCTTTTGAAAGCATGTTTTCACTTTGAATATCAAAATAAGGCAAAGGTAAAAGAAAAAAAGGAACATAATTCAAAGTTTAAAAATAACTGACTTAATACACAGCTCTTGGTCCCAAAGAACGTCTCTCTTAGTCCCATAAACTCACCTACTTTGATCCGTTATTGGTGTACCTTGTCCTCACGTGTTCATGTAAGCCACACCAAATAAACAGTACACTAAAGCTTGCAAGTGTGGAATGAATAAATAAAGGGCCACAAAAAGATACAAAAAGATCGAGAATTTTCTTGTCATTAAATTACAAACTTGGTAACATGATCAAACTGAAAGAACTTTCATCAATCCAAATAAAATGCAGGTTTTCTCTTTCTAGCAACTTTTTATAACTATAAAAGTATCATGACATGCTTTCAGTGTCACATTTTCCAAGTACAGACTAGTCCCTGATCGCATTTAGCAGTAAAGGCTGATCTTTTGCAGCTTTGATGGTTTTTAATTCGTAGTTAGTTATTTCCTCTCAATGTAAACTCGTTTCATACTCAAATTTCCATTATTTATTTGTGTCCACCAGCAAATTAAGGTAGACGTATCATAGCCAGCCAATCATTATTCACAGTCACTAAATACAGAAAAATGGTTTTGTGCATCAAACAAGTTTACAGAGGAAATATCAACTTCCCAATTAGTCTAATCACAGTCATAAGGAACTGAAAGAGCTGCAAATTTTCTTTACCACTTGGTGATTATGGGTGAATCATGATGGATGAAACCAGCTTAGTACCCTGGCATTCTTGTCTTGTTCACCTCATTCGGTGACGTCACAACATTTTACACCAAGTCAAGTTGAAAGGACAGGAGGAGAATGCCTGGGTACTAGGCTGGAATGAATCATATTGAAAAAAACCAAGGGTATACATGCAGTAGACTGCTAGCAGTCCCTTTCTGGATAGTTGAGAGGGTGCACGAAATAGCCGTGCGAAAAAGCCGAAACCTAGAGCAAACTTGCGGAGGGGGGCCGGCGGGAAAGGAAAAGAAAGGGACCCTTTTATCCCCAGCCTCTTCTTGTGTTTTCTCAGCACCTTCTCAACCATCCAAAAAGGGACTGCTAGCAGTCTAACATGCAGCAGAGAAATCAGTAGCTGTAAGAGGTGATAATTTTTAACCAAAGAGCTAGAAGAAATATTTTTTCTCTAGGGCAAGACATGCACAAATTTTTTCTTGAGACACATCACAAACCAAAATAAAGTAAAACCGTGCGCTTTTACCTTTATTCACAAGAACAACTATCCAGTTATAAAAATTCCATATTTTATCTCTTCAGTCTCTCAAAAATTATTATTAAGAGAGAACATTAAATAACTGGCCGTGGAAGTTGTTTAAGACATTATTCTAATATTTCCTTGAAAATACTCTCACTAAAATAATGGAAATTAAGAAGAACATTGTTTCCTCGCTTATCATTGTTCACAGGATGTTATTCAAGTCCTAATACTACAATGTGTTCACAGTTGAATGGCCACAACCTTTTTTACACAACATGTAGTGGTTCAAGGGAATGAACCAAACTACACCCATCTTGGTCAAGTCAAATACTAAATAATTAATCCCGGATATTTCCACCATAAGAAATAATGAATTCTGTGATAAATAGCATTGGTGTCTTGCTCGAACCTTCAGACAATATTACACAGGTCAGATTACATCTCCTCTGAGATGATTTGACTGTGATCTGAGATACAAAATGATGGGATCCAATCTTCTGCAGTAAACCTGCACATCTACAACACATTTGACGTCTCCACAATTTCTTGAAGTACACACCAGCCTGTGCATGAATGAGATAATTTGAAACTTGTCTCAGATGAGAACCAATTTTCCACCATAAACTGCATGCACATGATTTCCTCCATCACCTTTTGATCTTGAATGAGAGTCCTCTTTAACACTATCAGTCACTATCCTGGATACTGTCTATCTTTTATGAAACCTTTAGAAGTATGACGTAACTTCACTTCTGTAGTTCACATCACTGTACAACTTGAATGCGAATGACACTGTTCTATACACAATACCATGTCCCACTAGAATTAAAAAAACCATGAATAATTTAATACATGTCTATTCAAATACTACGATCAGCTGGAAGGTTTTGATGTTGAGCCTTCACAGAAGGCCTGCGGAAACAGACTAGCCTGTTCAAGTCCATGTTTGGCTTGCTCAAGTTCTGTATTTAATCTGCTTGTAGCATGCTCCAATTCAGAGTTGAGTCTGCTTGTCGCTTGTTCAATATTTGTTGCAAGGTCTTGAACCTCTCTGTTGATTTTGCTGATAACCATTTCCATGGCCTGTCTGCCCTACAATGAAAAATCATTGAATTTTTGTTAAACATTGTAAAGTTTTGTTAAGTGTTAGGTATATAAGTACTGTCAAAAGTCTTCTCTTTTAATAAAGATACTGGTAAAAATCCCTGAAGTGAAGTACTACTCCCAATTAAACCAACAGCACAGTCAACTCTTATAGTCCTAGTGGATCATTGGACTATCTTGTGCCCGTAATATATCAAACACGAGAAAGAGTGTTTCATCAGGATATCCAAACCCCGAGAAGTGGGTTGAAAAAACGAGGCGCAGCCGAGTTTTTTTGACCGACTTCGAGGTGTTTGGATACCTGATGAAACACTCTTTCGAGTTTTTGATATGGCTTCTCAAACCATTCATAAATCTTGGAGAAATTCAAAGCAGAAGTTCGCTAAATATTATGCTAATTAAGATCCGGTATCCAAACCACCGTCACGGTAGTGATTTCCTTTGTTTTCTCTTTATGAATTATTAATGAGTTTGAGAAAGTTATTTGCAACATCTTGCATGCATTAACTCAAGGTCATGTCTATCAACACTAGCATATCCACTATAATACTGTAATCCAGCAATAATGACATTGTTTCAGCAACCTGCAAGAGTTATACCTTTGATGCATTGCTGGCCATTGTGGACTTGATGAGGCTTTCACAATAGTCCTTAAAGCTGATCCCAAAGACTTTGATCACTGCATCCTGGGTAAGTATGGTCCTACAACAACGATGGTTTAAGTTTTATCAGCATTTATTATTTATAAGTATTATTTATTATTTTATCAGCAACTATCATTTATGATTTATTAGTCTCCAATTTTTTATGCAATATTGAGAGCATGGACAACCTTGATGCTGGAGCAGAATTCTTTCGTCTACAAGACAGTGTGAGCTGCAAAGCTATGAGGTTCAACAAAGATGCATTGTTGAGGTGCAAAGTACAAGGAAAAAATGGCTACTTTCCAATTGTCAATTCAGTTGATTCCTTGTTATACAACAGGCTTCTGCAGCCAGAATACATTATTACTCTTCCTTTCACACAAATTATTACGTTTCGACAGATCACGGTCACTCAAGAGCCTTTTAAGTACTCACTTATCATCATCCTGGTGCTGAGAGTAAGTCAGTTTCTCTTCCACATCCACCCATCCTGACAGCGTCACATTCCGACTTCCCATTGTCATGGTCTTCTTTCTTGGATCCACCACAGAGTGTTCATATGCATAAGCAAGATCACTAACTCCAATCATGTTACAGACCCATGAGGGAAGGAACCCCTCGGATCCAACTAGTCTTGTAGTGTGAAGCCGTCCCTGTTCATCAACATGTCGATCCAAAACATCTATGGTCTTGACATTGGGATTAAGATCGTTGGGATACTTTCTCCATACTGCTTGCGTGACTCGATCCCAGCAGTGACTGAAACACAGCAATGACAAGAAAATGATGCAACAGTTCAGAGTTTTTGTTTGATACAAAGCATCCTCGGAGACCCAGGGGCAGCTAGTCGGGACGACGGGATTTTCATGGGCGAAAGTTTACAACAAGAGCGGGAGAGCCCCTGGGCACTTACTCTTACCGAATGAGTTCCAGAAGCGTTTGAAATCCCGCCTTCTGATTGGCCAGAAAAGTATTTTTCTGGCCAATCAGTGAAGAGGAACAGCAGGGCGACTCTCATGTCTTCTTACACGAGATTGTTTTCGTCATCGAACACCGTAGTAGCGTGGCCCGTTCAACGGGAACATTTTTGAGGAGAGCTTCAGAAAAAATAAATAAATAATAAATGAACGAAGTCGAGGAAATCGCAAACTATAACGTGGCTGCAAGAAAACAAACACTCACCGGGATTTTTCACGGCGGACTTATCGAAGGTATCGTGGATGAACTCGCCAAGATCTTTGAATCTTTACCACTTAAATTTCCCAGCAAAACAGGAATACTCGAAGAAGTAGCATAGAAATATATTTTAAGCAACACCATTGCCTTTCAACACAGCTAAGAAGGCAATTTGCTGTCTTTGAGAACTACTCATTGCGTTACAGAATGTCATTCATGCAAATCATGCTAAATTTGCATACGGCGTATTTGTGCTGATGTCTCGAATTACCTTTTAGATCACAGACTTTTCTTCGGTTTTTGTCTCGTTTTGTGCGAAGATTGATGCGATATCGACTTCAGTGTAATGAATGGAAATATTTTTGCAAACATTACGTTGCTTTCTATTCAAAGTCTTCGGATTTATATTCCTTCTCACCTGAGTGAACTCACTACTGATGCGCTCATCAGCGGCTAATGTTTACTAAAAAAGATATCATTCGCTCGCAATACGGTACTTAGAAGTACTCGACGCATCGTGTAATGCTTATTACAAATTGTGCCTCTAAATGCAGAGTGTTTCCCCGTTTCAATCATCTTTATAGGCCTTTCTGTAGGTATTTTAAAACTGGCGTTATGACTTATAAATTTGCCGTGACGCTCGCAAAACAAAAGCGCTACCGACACGCTTATCAGAGGCTAATGATCTTTCGCTCGCAATATGGTGCTGAGAAATACTCGACGCATAATCCTTATTACAAATTGTACCTCTAAATGCGGAGTGTTTTCCCGTTTAAATCATCTTTATAGGCCTTTTAAAACCGGAGTTATGACTTTTTATAAATTTGCCGTGATTTAGTTTTCGATCACTTCTGCGATCGATGGGCTTGCGATAGAAGGAACTCGGTGAATTCAGCTCGCTTTGCGACAACGTGTCCGTAACTTCACAATAGATGTCTTTTTCTCGCGAGAACGGCAAGCATTAGTACTTACAGTATTCTTCAGCCTCTCGCGAGACGAGACTCTCGTCTCTCTCTCGTCTCTCGAGACGAGAGTCTCGTCTCTCGAGACGAGAATCGCGTCTCGCGAGAGGGTGGTAACTTACTTTTGAGCGGTACTGTACATGCAGATGTTCTCTGGGCTTGTCATGCATTCTTCCTCTAAGAACATGTGATGAGCCCAAACAACATCTGTGTGGGAGGATACAACACAGTTACTTTGATACAAGTATTAACAGAAATGCGTTTACTTCCAATCAACAGGCACTTCAGTCAGTCGCTCAGTGAGTCATTTTTCTTGGACTGAACAAACTTGAGATGCCAGAATTGCCCTTTTAAGTCCTTGGCATTCTTAATTTGTCTTCTGTAGTGTGAAAATAGAACTGTAAACTTAACTATCCTTTGCCACCAAATCGCTGGCAACATTTTCAACTGTTATCTCAATATTTAGTCGAGAAATCTCACTAGATAAAGAGAAATCTCGGTGGAGTTGAGACAATTTTTGTTGCATCTTCTGAAATCATTAGTTCAACTGAGATATAATATACTCTCGCAAAGTAACAATCAAATCGACCAGATTGATGCAAACAATTTTGTAAACAAGCCAGCAGCTTCAAGAACTTCTACTTTCAGGAGGTTAAAGAAGTTTAAGCATTTACATGCATGAAACTTTGACATATAAATATTTGATTTAGGAATACTGGGGTCAACAACTAGGTCATGTTGTCATTAACATACAATATTTGGAAAATCTGAAGAACAGAGCTTCCCCAAAAAACTGTCAGATAAACTGCTCTTTTGTTGGCCAACGGTTTGCCATTTGTTGGCTGACAGTTTTTTTTTTTTTTGGGGGGGGGGAAGCTGTTATTTAAGTTTTTTCTGATACAGTGAAACCCCGCTTTACGGACACCCGCTTAATACGGACACCCCAGTATTACGGACAATTTTGTTGGTCCCGACGAAAACCTTATACATTTTCTCTTAAATTAACCCGCTTAATACGGACACTCGTTAATACGGACAACGGACACTTTTCCGTGTCCCGAGTGACAAACTGTTATACACTGTCAACCCCGCTTTACGGACACTGTTTATCTGTGCACTGTCAATTTTCATGGTCGCGATTATTTGCTAACTTCACCCTGGTCAAATAATGACAGAATTGGACGAGTTAAGACGATTTTATTACAAAGAGTAGCTAAATAGCGTGAATCTTCAGTCCGCCTGGTTGTGTGGCAAGCTAAAAGCTTCCGTGCAAAGTAGTTACCGACTTTTTCGAATGAGTTTGTAGAGTTTAAGAACAGTTATGGTCAGATTTCCAGAGACGAAGGAAAATTTATAAAAAACATTCTGTTGCTGTCAAAATGCATTTTATTTCTTGCAGATATAACTATAGTAAAGCTGCGACATTTTCAAATCATTCCACCGTTGAGTTTATTAAAGTTTAGTTCGAGTGTCTGACTAGATCGTAAGTTGTTCGTAAAAAAGTACTAATTATAATCAGAGAGTTCACAGTTTGCACTTGCTACAGTTACAGTACAATTAAACAACGTTTTTTTGCCGTCTTTGTGTCGATAAAACATGTATCCGTGACTTTTTCTGAGAACCCGCTTAATATGGACACCCCGTTAATACGGACAATTTGGCTTGTCCCTTTGGTGTCCGTATTAACGGGGTTCCACTGTATTTCTATCTTGAATCACCCCAGCCTGGTTCATAAACTATTACAGTGGTTGGTTAATTGACATAATTCATCACTGGATTGGAGCATGGGCAAACAGTTTCGTTAGTTAAGAGTTTTAAACATCACAAAATGAGTTTGCAACCAACAAAACATTTCTTTGCTCGACAATGCTTGATGTGTAAAAAAATTAGCTACGAATTTAAAAGACGGTAACAAAAGTTTAACTACACAGGATCATATATACAAGCTAAGGTAAAAGAGTGCTCAGACATGAGCTTATTATAACGGCGCTTACGTAACCTTTTAGCTTAGATGAGTTGTTAACGACTAGTGATACACTCGGGCTAAGTATATATCTTGACAGAAACACTAGAAATGTTATTTTCCCTTCCTTCTTAAGAGCAGAGAATTTTTTGTCAAAGTTAACTTTAAGTCCAAAAAGCGCAAAATTAATAAAGCCGCGGCTAGAATGTTACGTCTAGAAATGGATGCTCTACACCTGACCTATATAGGATACGTAATCTTATGCAATGATGGAAATATGGTGAATTCATTTCGAAATGAGGTTTACAACTGAAATAAGAACATGAAATAAAGTTGTCTAGCTATTACAGAAACTACATTGATCAATAATATTCGACTCCTGCAATTAAGCCCAAGTAAGGTTTCCGATATGACACGTGAATTCAGTGAATCCAGCACGTGTGGACATCAAAAACCTGCTCAATGTGAAACAGAAACTGTCAAGAATAAAAATACTCACTTGAAAATGTGCTCCGAGGACCAAAATTTCATATTGCGAAGAATTCTTTCAGGAAAAGCCTCCCTGCTACAACGACAAACGTAAATTTCCGCAGTTTCTATGAAGATTGCTACAACATGAAGGCAATCTTCCTACGTCGAGCAAAGTCCAAGTCTTACGCAACCATGAGATCTGATTGGTTGAATGCTTCTAATTATGTAATTAAGATATGAAAATGACGTAGTAAAATGGCGGGGGATTTTTCCAAGTCCTAATTGCATGCTGGGGCCTTTTTCGTGACTGATTCTCATAACCATGTTTTCGTTGATTGGAGATAGCCGCTGGGCGAGATTCAAAATGGCGGCCATCATGTTCGCCCTCCACCTGTTTTAAACTAAAATGGTCCTTTTTGCGTAAGATAATTTCACTTACTGGATTATAATTTCACTTTTGTGATCTAGAAAAGATGGATGACTACGGAGAAGATGTTGGTTGGGATGAAGCTGCTGTAGGTTACGCTTTTCTGTGTGTTTACTTTATGTTCTCTATTCAAATTATAAAGCAACCAACTGAGGTTTTCAAAGCAGATTGTCTTTTGTAAATTTGCCATAGCTAAGTCCATCAGATGAGAAAAGAGACAATGAAGTGGTTATACAGGAGTGCATGCAAAACTTTGCAACGAAAGATTTCATCATGGAACCAGATATCTTCAACAACATTAGGAGGTCAGTGTCTGTCAGTTTTGTCTGATTTTGTTTATTAAGAAGTGCATAAGCTTACATGTATGTGAGCCACTTGGGCACAAACCAGCAGTGAAAATTTCCCTTTTTACCTCCTGCTACACAGTAGGTTGTGGTTGTCCTCCTCCCAAATAAACATCAGCTGAGTTCAAGTCAGTGTACTGTTAAAGAGCCAGTGTCACCCAAAGTGCTTTGCGCGGTTATGTTATTGTTGTGAAGTTTGGCTGGCGCGTTTGCTGGACGTTTGCAAATTATACCCTGCCGCACTGGCCTTTCAGCAAGCTGATATTTACAGTAGCAGCCTCTGAAAATAGTAATACCGTATTTACCCGCGTATAGGCCACACTTTTTTCAAGGAAAAAAACGTTCAAAATTTGGGGTGCGGCTTATACGCGGGTACAAGAGTATTGAGCTCATTAATATGCAAAATTTCCCGACACACACAGAGTCAACAAAGTTACTGAAAGCTTGACAGTTTGATTGAATGCATCGTATGAGGTCAAGTTAATCCATGTCTTCGAAGAATTTTGCTTCTCTCCGCTGCAATGAGTGTATCTAGTTTCCGAATATGTTTGTTATTGGATGAAGTCCAACGAAGTTTGCATGTCAAGCCGCAAAGCCCTTTCGATGCCGTTCACGTGAAACCGCGTTTGTTTATTTGCCGAACTACACGAAAAATACACCGAACCCGTCATAAAAAGAAAAAGTCATAAATGAAACTGATATAAAATATCACAGTTTCGACGTTTAATACACATTGTCATGTCTTCAGCGATAAATAAGAGGTGATTTATTTTTTCCCCTACGCACGTTAATTTGCATACGTCAAAAGCGAAATTTGAAACCTTGTTAAAGATACACAATGCGTAACGCAACGATGCTTTTGATACAACTCTCACTCTCGACAGACGTTTTGCCTTCCTGTTTCTCCTGTAATTGTGTAAATTCTTAAACAATCGGAAATTTAGCAACGCTGATACAAAGCTTGTCACTACGCTGAGTCCATGAAATGCCTGTTTTACGCAACAACAGGGAAAAGCTTGAGTTTTTTTCGAGCGATTTTACGTTAGAGCGTTTTGTCAAATAGCCGTTTTGAGAATTACATGTATCGCAACAATTTCCGTAACATTAAAAACTCAAAGCGGTTAATTTACCCTATGAGGAAAGGAGCAGCGAATTCTAAACGCATGTGTATCATTTGTCATTATTTGACCGCACAAAACGGCGACGCTTGCACCTCATTTTTCGACACACCTGTTGGATCTGTAAACAATAACGTTCGCGATCAAGTTCGGTCCGTTTGTCCGATTCATTTCTCGGTAGATCACTCAAGCGACAAGCTCATTAGTTTCTCGACTCGAAACTGTATAGTTTAGAAATTTTTTTTCCCCAAGTTTGGGGTGCGGCCTATACGCGGGTGCGGCCTATACGCGGGTAAATACGGTATCTTCATCGCTAGATGTTACCGGAGAAAACAACTCTCAAATGCTATATAGAAACTTAGATCTGACTTTGTAGTCAACGCGTATGGAGGTTTTATAACAACCGATCGATGCGTATACATGGATCTATTACAGTCCGATCGATTGATTGCGCGATCGATCATATCGATCGATGTCGATGGACGCCAAACCAGAATAGCCACTTACACTTTTTGTAAAAATAAAACGTAAACAGACAGTGAACACAAGGAATAATTCAGTAAGCAGAACAGCACAAGCTCGTGACCATGGCATTATTTTGGAGCAAGCCCGTAGCTACTGTTATTTTGTGGTAAATTAACGTTCCTTCTGTTTTCATTCAGCAACGAATGTAGCACTATTTCGGCAAACACAGTGTCAGTACTATTGCTGAAACCCGTAGATGTTTTTCTTTTCCTCCACTACTGATACACGGACTCCTTCAGCCATACAACTTTGGCAGAGCCGGAAGACTCGGCCTTCGCCTCAACTTTCCTGGACCCCGCGAAAACACTTCAGAATTCGGAAATATACAACGAAATCGATACGGCGACACTTAAGTGTCAAGTCAAAATTCACACTAGTGCTTTCGGATCGCTAACAGCAGCGATGGAAGAAGATACAAATCAGACTTCACGACAATCAAGGATATGGCGTATTTTTCATATATGAAAATTGTACCTCGGCGCGCAAAGCACTTTGGGTGACACTGGCTCTTTAAAAGAGGGCCCTTTATACACTGTAGGTGGTTTGCAACCATTCCCCAGAGATTGAAAAATCAATGGTGTGGTGACCATGCTGGATGACAAAAACAAAAGAAGGCAACAAGAAACCTGTTGTTTAGGTCATCCAATATACAGCGATCATGTAGCATAAAAACCAAGAATACCACAAAACACAAAAAATAAAAGCTTTGACCACACAATTACTGCAATCACATGTCATGTAAAGGGCGTTAATAGTGGACCCCCAAAAGTTGAATCTTTCTAGAGGGATTAATGTTTTCTCTAAATTCTAATTAGTATACTTTTGTTTTTACAGATATTACCAAGCAGGTGGAATCCATGAAGAACTGGTAAAACTGTTATCAGATAATTATACTGGAATAGCTCAGAGTACAAACCTCCTGGCTAACTGGTTAATTGTAACAGGTAATAAACCTTATACATACATACCATGGGTGTTTTAAAATCAGGGGTTGAAATGAAGAAAATAACAAAATAAATTAGTTGCAGTTTTGTAATATGTTCCGAAACTTCAGTCACAAGTTCACAAATCTGAGTCACCAAACGTAAATAATTAGCTTTAAAAGAATATGGATTGGCATAAAACACTTTGAGTTTGTTACTTCAGCAACTCTCACACAATCTTCATCTGTAAATGGAGCTTGAATGCCTTTGTTACCAGTTAGTCAAAGCCATCAACTCATGATGAGACAGCAAGAATTCCTTGGGCAACAACCTTAACCCAAATTGGTGGTGACAAATATCTCTAATGTGTTATTTGTGACCATTTCAAAGCTCAGGTTTATATTTAAGTTAGTCACATAGTTTATTTATAGTTGCATCTTCAGGCTAGTTATGTTATGTTTTTTTTCGTAGTTAATACTGTAAGCACGTTGGGAATATTAAATGCACCTTATTATTTTGTTTTCCATTTTAAACAAAGGACAACAGAAGAGGCCGAACGTGTTTTTTGGCCCGTGTTTTCTCGAAAACTAAAGCACAAAACAGCAAAAAAAATACGGGGCAATGTTAACTACACAAAACTAAGCCTGTATGCGAGAAATCAGCAATTTTTGAGCAAAATAAAAAAGACACTCAAAAAGTCACTTAGCATAGTGTTATCCCAAGCCCTTCAATTATTATTATTATTATAATAATTATTTATTTATTATTATTATTACTATAATTTTATTATTATTATTATTATTATTATTGTTATATTATTATTATTAGACAAAGTGGTGTACGTTTAAAACTCTTTCATAGTCCAAGGTGGCCCACACAGCTCAAGCTTAACCTGGCTTCTATAGTACAAAGCAACTAGGAGTATAATCACTACTCCCCACCTTGATGGGAAGTTGCAGGATTTACCCTATTTTTTTTTACTGACACCCACTGCATGTGGAGGTGAATTTCTAGTCTGAGTAAAATGCGTGACAGTGCAGATCGAGACCAACTTAGTCTTGAACCACCAACCCTTGATCATCTGTCATAGAAATTCTGATCATACCAACCTCCATACCATCACAACTTCACAAATGACCAAAGTTTAGTTATGTTCGGACTACGACATAGATATTGTTGGACAATTTTGTAATCCGTTGTAATTTATCAATGTCTTCTTTCTTTTATCAATTGTCTAAAAACAGGATTTAATTTTTAGGGGTGTGGTCAAAAAATAGGGGCAGAGCTTTTGGGGCTTATCATAAGAACATCATTTCAAGATCCCTTCTATGTCCTTGTATTACATACTAGATTTCCTCATTTACCTTTCATTGTACCACTTAGTTTTCATCCAGTGGTCTAACTAACCTTTTATAATATAGTATTGTTGTAACATCACCTCAAAATGAGAAATAGGGTTAATGCTCTGCAAGCTACTAACAGTTTGATTTTTTTTAATTGTGCAGGAGCTAAAGTACAAGAAGTTGAGCAGATGGTTGAAAACCACCTTGAAACCCTCATTATTAAGCACTTTGACCCCAAAAAAGCTGACTCCATCTTTTCTGCTGAAGGAGAGGTTGGGATAAATTGTTTGTGGGAATAACAAGTCAGAATTTTTAATACCACTCAAATACAAGTTGCATAGTTTTTACAAGTTTGTAACTTTGGAATGACCATGACGTTATTGCAGTTTTTAGTGCATACCGGTATTTACGGGTTCCCTTACAGGCTGCTAAAGATGCACTGTAGATCCTGTAAAAAAAATTATTAGCTGCTAAAAAATACCTGCCATGTACTCTGCTGTGTACAGTACCAGTTTTGTACTTTAAGAAATTAAGTTGTTGTGTAATAATTGAAGGGCTCGGTGGAAAGAGGACGTCAGTGAAGACTTGAGGTTAAAATCGAAATTGGTGCTATTCAGCTGAACATTGGCACACAGGCTGGTTTTCATGTAAGGAACGTTGTTGTGGATTATTTCTTGACCTGAGATCTTCAATTTGAAGAATTGGTGTATTACTTTTGCTTATAAATTTTTATTGAACTGAACTCACTCAAGCGAAGCGTGAATGATTTCTTTTGTTCTCTGCCTGAACTAAAACAAAGGAATTCAACCTAGAATCAGCTGACCTGTTGTTTTCTTTGCATCACTTTTAAGAAAAAGTAATAGGCTAATTCTTTGAATTTAAACCAAAATTCCTCTGGAAGATTTCATCCCACTACCCTTTCCCCCAAATCGGCAATTTGCACACTAATCGCATGCTACGCAGCCTTGACTGGACATGAATAAATATAATTATGATAGGAAGAACACTTGGGTTTTTATGTTGTGTTAATAGACCCCTTCATGGTTAGAAGATATGATTGTTCACCAGACATGGAGATCCATGTTTTATAAGCTGGCTGAACACTACCCAGACTGCCTGATGCTCAACTTTACTATCAAGGTATTTGATGATCAATCTCATGTTTTCAAATATTTTGCCTTTGTCTCATCCTTGTCAGTCATAAACCCTTACTGATTTAATATGGTTATAGAAATTAGCATGATGATGATTATGGAGTCCTTGATTGTGAATACTTGTTATTTATTCTCTAACAGTAAATACAGTAATCCTTGATACTACCGACTCGACCGACTCCCAGTGCGCATGACCGTAACGCAATACATCGACACTACATCTCTCCTTTCCTCTGGATAATGAGCTAGGTAAAACTTAAAAAAAACGAAACTCAACATGCTACTTCCTAAATCTACCAGTCCAGGTAACGTTCACACAAGTTATTTCCTTTGTGCAATTGATCTAAGCAATGTCCAAGTAACACAGTCTTTGAAAAGTTCAGATAATGTTCACGCAACAATGTTCCTTTTCATTAAGCCATTGATTTCAGCAATGTTCAAGTAACATAGTCTTTGAAATGATCAGGCACTCGTCTTTCTCTTGCTGATCTGCGAAGTGCGGGTAATTCAACTGGTGTAGGTGTAGGTGTTTCAACTGATGCATTTCCAGGTGGTGCTATTGGTGCATTTCCAGGTGATTCAACTGGTATAACTGTAGGTGGTTCGACTGTCTCAACTGGATCAACTGCTTCTGTTGCATCAATGAAGGGTGTAGACTGTTCTTCCTCGTCACTTGGAACGGGATGTACAGGTATGTTAGAAGGCAGCTTTTTAAAGAATGATGCATTTCTTGTTATGATGTGTTCTGCATTTTGGGCTGTAATCATGCTTCCTTTCTTGTCTGTGATCTCAAATGGCTCAGGCTTGAATGGTGTAGACATCTTGTTCTGTTTTGGTTGCTTTATCAATACTTTGTCACCAACATTCAGGTCTGTGTTCTTGGCATAGTTGCACTTGTCTGCATACTCTTTCATCTTCTCCTTTCTCTTAGCATCAGCTCGTCTGATCTCTGGGGATGCCTGATCAAACTGCACCAGGGGTAATGTGGACTTTAGTTTTCGTCCATTCAGCAACTCCGAAGGAGACTTCCCTGTGGTGCTATGAGGGGTGGCCCTGTACTGTCGAAGGAAGGTGAACAACTCTTGTTTCCAGTTCTTGCCTTGAACGACGGCTGTCCTAATCGCTTTCTCCAGTGTCTTCATCAGCCTCTCCGCCTCTCCATTTGCTCTGGGCCATTCAGGAGTTATTCTGCGATGTGTGAAACCAAGTTGAGTGGCAAACATCTGAAAACTTTCACTATTGAATGGTGGACCATTGTCCGTTCTTACTACCTCGGGGATCCCTTGCCTGGCAAAGATGCTGTCAAGGTGGGGAATCACTGCCTTTGCTGATGTTGACCTCAAAATTTCAACTTCTGGATACCGACTGAAGTCATCAGTCACGACGAGCAAGTAATCTCCACTTGGAAAGGGGCCACAGAAATCTATGGAGAGCTCTTGCCATGGGCCTAGTGGTAAGGGGGACATTTGCAGAGGCTCGCATACTGGCTTTGGATCATGGTTCGCAGCTTGGCACGGTAGGCACCCTTTGACAACTTCCTCGACCATTCTGTCTATCCCTGGAAACCAGACTGAATCTCGCAAAAGACGCTTGGTCTTCACAATTCCTTGGTGTCCACTGTGAGCTAGCATAATCATTCGATCTCGTAGCTTCTCGGGAACTATTATGCGTGTCCCTCTCAGAATAACGCCATTTGATACTGACAACTCCTGCTTGATCTGCTAGTACTGACTGACATCTCTTCCAGCCTCGTGCCACTTTTGAGTTGCTATCACTTTTGCTAGACTCTGCAACGTTTCATCAGCTGCTGTCGCATCTTTTACTTCTTGAAGCGTAACGGCATGGGGCACAGCATTATTGGTTACAAAGTTAATATAGGCATCAACTCTTGATAAATGGTTGGAAGCCTGCGATTGTTTGGGATCCGGATGGCGACTCATGTAATCAGCTGGATTGTTTGCTCCTGGCTTGTAAACAACTTTGGTTTTGTATGGCTGTAGACGTAGCTGTAGCCTCTCAACTCGCGCAGTTGCTTTGCAAGTGGGGTTGTTGAAGATTGTTTCTAACGGCTTGTGGTCTGTGGTAACTTGGAAGGATGATCCATAGAGGTATAGGTGGAAGTGCTCAATTCCCCAGACCACTGCAAGAGCCTCTCTCTCGGTTTGGCTGTAGCGGCTTTCACAATCCGTGAGTGAGCGGCTGGCATACGCTACAATGTTTGTTCCTCCATCTGCTGTTACTTGCGTGAGAATTGCTCCCAGGCCGACTGGGCTGGCATCAACAATCAGCTCCGTTTGGAGTGAGGGGTCGAAGTATTTCATGATTTCTGGAGTTGCCATGCTGGCTTTGAGGCAGTCGAATGCATGTTGTTGTTCTGGTCCCCACACCCACTTAGCATTTAGATGGGTGAGTTGACGGATTGGAGCAGAGATGGAAGCAAAGTCCTTTATGAAACGTGCAAGGTATTGTGCCAAACCGAGGAAGCTGCGTGCCTCAGTTGCATTCTTTGGGGGACTGGCATTAATGAGGGATGCAACCTTCTTATCATCTGCACTGATGCCATCTGCAGAGAAGTGATGACCAAAGAAGTCAATGGATGACTGGTTGAACAGACACTTGGCAGGGTTTGCGGTTAGACTGTTTTCTCTCATTCTCTGAAGAACAGCTTGTAAAGCATCATCATGATCGGATTGGTTCTTGCCAAACACTATTATGTCATCAGAAATGTTTCTAACACCGTCAATTCCTTGCAGCACTTCTTCTATGGATTTCTGAAAGATTTCAGCTGCTGAGTTAATTCCAAAACTCAGTCGCTTGTAACGAAACAAGCCAATGTGCGTGGCAAAAGTAGTAATGTTCCGGGAGTCTTCGTCCAGCTCAAGTTGGTGATATCCTTGGTTTAGGTCTATCTTGCTGAAAACAGTGGCTCCGTTCAGATCAACGATCAGGTCTTCTACAGTGGGTACTGGATGTCGCTCACGTTCTATAGCCTGATTGGCCGCTCTCATATCGACACATATGCGTATTCCTGTCTTCTTTGGGGCCACAACTATCGGAGAGACCCAGGGAGTTGGACCTTCTGCTTTTTCTATGATGTCAAGTTCCTCTAGATTCTTGAGCTCTGCTTCGACTTGATCACGGATGTGAAATGGTAGTCTGCGGTACTTCTGGGCCAGTGGTTTTGCGCTGTCATTAACTTGTAATTTTGTTGTTTTACCTTTCATCTTTCCCAGCCCCTCGAAGCAATCTTTGTAATCCTCGATAATGTTATCGACTTTGGGTGTCGACACACTGTTTATTATGTGTAGCAGCCCGAGATCTGTTGCCGTCTCATAACCTATCAAATTACCATCACATCCATCAACAACGCAGAATTGCGTGACCGTCGATTTGCTTGTTACTCCCGACTTGATTTCAGCTTCAAACTTGCCAATGACTGGTAAGGGCTCAGAAGATCTGTAGCCATAGATCCTCTTCGAGGTAGGTGTAATGGGAATGCTTTCCAGCTGATTGAAAGAACATGTGTCGATGACATTTACTCCCGCTCCTGAGTCAATAAGACATTTCACTCTCTTGCCTCCAATGGTAATTTCAGTAAACGGTTGTATCTTGTCACGCATGGAGTGGAGAGTGATTCGGTATGTGTACTCTTCGTCGGTTGATTCATCGCCATCTTTCTCATCCACTGTGTTGACTTTCTTGAAATTTAATCTGCTTCGGCATACTTTGGTGAAATGGCCTTTCTTGCGACAATGTTTACAACTTTCATTCAGCGCCGGACAAGGTCGACCTTTATGAGGGTAATTTTCTCCACACCTGTAACACTTCTTGTTTTCCGACTTTGGCTTTTCCTCTCTCACCGCTTGGACTTCTGCTACTTTGGCTAACTTTTCCTGTTCCTCAATGCCTTTAGCTTGCTTGTCAGACATTTCTAGACCACGGCCATAGTCGAGTAGGGCTTTGAGATCCATGTCTTCTCGTAGAGCTCTTCGCCGTAATCGTGAAGATAAACAGGACACAACTATGTGTGACTTGATTTCTTCATCTTCGTTGGCAAACTCGCATGTTTGAGCAAGACGCCTCAGCCGTGTGCAGTAAGAATCTAGCGATTCACCGGAATTCTGAGAAGCATTTCTGAACATGTAAATTTCGTAGGTCTTGTTTATTTTTGGCTGAAAATAAGCATTCAAAGCGGTCACTGCTTTCGCATAGTCCTTCTCTTCTCCTCGATCTGGAAGTGTTTCAAATATGTCGCTGACCTCTTCACCAGCGGAGTATAGTAGTAGCGCTCTCTTGCGTGTTGCGTCTTTCACATCATGAGCGGCGAGGTACATTTCGAAACGTTTCAACCATTTTTTCCAACGTGGGCCGACTGAAGCGTTGTCTTCGTGGACGGAAAATGAAGGAAATGGAGGTAAGACATTCGCCATTCCGCTTCGGGAATTGTGTGATCGTCCCGTGTAATCTTTTGAGGTAATTTTTCGATGTAATCTTTCGACGTAATATTTTGACGACAATAGATAAGTGTTCAACTTTGATTTCCCGCCTTACTCAAATGGCGGCCAGCCCACGTGGCGTTGAGAACTGAACATGTTTTGCCATTGTTTATCCAGTGCATTCAATCCAAGGTGACGATTAAATTAAGTGTGGCTGTAGTGGAATTCGCTTGAGTTATCCTCGTCGCCAGTTATGGAGTCCTTGATTGTGAATACTTGTTATTTATTCTCTAACAGTAAAATACAGTAATCCTTGTTACTACCGACTTGACCGACTCCCAGTGCGCATGACCGTAACGCAATACATCGACACTACAATGATGATGATGTTCATGTATGTATGTCATCATTAACGCATGGTTAAAAAAGAAGTACTATCGCTGGAACATTGAAAGCTTCCTTCCCTTCCCCTTCTTTTAACTAGCCCAGTAATAACACTAGCAGGTGCGAATAAATACCAGACTTTTTTCCCTTGGTCTTATTAGTCCCCTGATCCACTTAACAAGTGAACTTGCTGTGAATCAATACTCTCTTGTGATGCTGTTTATTACAAAGTGTTTCTGACTTTAGAGTCTGCAGATGAAATCCTAAATTCTGACTATTCAAATGTAAGCTACTTGCAGTACTTTCCTGTTTATTGTACTGTGTAAGGTACAGTGTAATTCTAACATTTGAGACTATCCTTAAGTCCAAGACTAGTAATCAAATAAAAGCTGTCAAGCATCATTTTCCTTGGGAGTGGATTTATGTGCTGCATGAGTACTGTATTTGAATTAAGCTTTAAGCTTGAATTTAGCTCAAAATTTGCATTTTCGTGATATACAACAAAATTTGCATTTGCTCAAAATTTGCATTTTTCTTGATATACAACACACTGTTCCTGGTGAAGGCTAAAGTTTTAGCCAAAACATGGGGATTTTAAACATTTTATAATATATTTTATATATTCGAGCACAAAATTTTTTTTTAATCTTGAGTAAAATCACTAATGTCTCATTTGTTATTAGATTAGCACTTGTAGCTTGTTAAATATGTTCATTTGTTTTCAGCTAATTTCTGATGCAGGGTATCAAGGAGAGATCACGAGTGTTTCAACAGCCTGTCATCAGATTGAAGTGTTTTCTCGTGTGCTCAAGACTTCAGCTTGCACCTTCTTAGAGGAAGGAGAACAGACAATTGACAGCAACCTGCCAGAATTTTCTGTAAGTTCATAATAAAAATCTCTGCTTTCCTTCTTGTTGCACAAAATGAGGATTAGAATTCTTGCACGCCTGAACATAGTATTACAGTACTGAAAAAAAAAACAGTGAATTACACTCTGTAAACCATGAATGACAAAAATGTTTTTAGAACATTATTTTAAGATGCTGCATCATGTTTAATATACCCTTGCATGACCAATGGAAATCCTGTTAATACATATTGGGCATTTCTTGTGGTATTATTGAGGTTTTGGATATTGTTTTTGGTCTGAAAATATCAGTTTGTCTTCAATCTATTTTCCTTTGTTTCAAATTCATTACTATAATTCGGAACAATTGGGAATAAAAAGCAAAGAAGTTGAAAAATTACAAACCAAAAACAAATTCAAACCACATACAGTCCTGTTACAGTTACAAAGTCAAAATAATGCCAAATTTAAGCAAGTTTTCCATGCACAGTTAGTGCTTTAAACCACTTGTTTTCAAACCATGCCCTGTCATACCATGCCAAAATTAGTCTTCCTCTTCTTTTTAATTCAGAAAATGGTGTGCTATGGACAGCATACATACATGTATGCTCAGTGCCTATTGAATCACATTGCTCAAAATACAGATGGAGGAAACAAATTAACAAGACTTAGTCAAGAACTTCAAAAAAGAGCAGTTGAAAGGTAAATTCAGGTCTCTGTTTTATTTTTAAGTTAAGTTCACTTGATATCATAACTGTGAACTCACTAACAAATCCAGATCAATTGTTTATTAAAGAACATTCTTTTATGTGGCTTATTGGTTTAGAGGTGCATATAATTATTACTTAAACCAGCTGAAGCTAAAGTGCACAAGAGATATCAGCTTTTAGGTCACTGACTGAGGCGTGAGCCAATGTAAAGGGGTCAGGTTTGTATAATCTTCACTTTAAAATTTATGCTGCTTTCAATTGATGTCTTGGTACGGTCTCTACCGTTTCCAGTGGTTGTGCAAACTAAATAATAAATAAATTTACCTTCCACCTTAAATACCAGCCTGATAGTCTCTCTCTTATAATTAATTTTTTTTGAAGTCTATGCTTTTTGTACATTACTCTTTTCACTGTTCAATTGAACTCTTGAAATTTCCATCGCAGAAATTTTGAATCTTGTGGCAACCTTCAAGGAAGTCTTTCTCATTTCAAATTCTTCATTCAATTCTTATAGATTTGTTTTGAAATATTCAACATAATTATAGGATATGCATGACCTAGAATGGTTGTACTTTGTGTTTCCAGTGACTTACTGAGATGATACTCTGTGTTAAAAGTTGTGTTTTTTTCCTCACAGTGGTCATGAAGTGACCGAGATCACACTGTCATTGAATGGTGCAGCAGCATACCCTAGAGCTTATTCAGCTCTCTCCTCTATGCTTGGAAAAAACTCTCTCAACCCAGGAGACATAACAGTGGTGAGTTGGTCTTTGCCACCTGAAAGCATGGCCTAGGGAGGGGGGTACCACTAGCAATCTATTCCCATGTATAAGCTATAAGTATGTGCTGCAGAATACAGTAGGGTTTTTCAGGTTCTCAGTCCTTAAACAGGGTATTCATTTTCCCTTTTATTTAGAATTGTGATCATGGTGTGATCGTTAGATAGGGTTCCTTTTTTGTATTAACTACAGTTGAAGTAAGTAAACCACTGTTACAATGGTGTATTATTAAACTATGCTTAGTCTGGTATTCTATGCTTAATGCTAAACTTCCCATGTTGCAGAAAAATAAAAATGACCTGTTCACTCAATAGTTATTGTTTGTTTTTCCTTAAAAAGGGTGTCAATTTTCAATGTGGAATCTTTAAATAGGGTCAGGGTTTAAGGACGTTCGCACTTATTTTTTCTGCGCAACTTTACTGCGCACACAATTCACGTCGCCATGTCATGCCATGTCATGCATTGCGCGCGCACGCTGTTGAAGAAATGTAGAGATATAAGCGCTAGTGGGCATTTTAATATCTATGCATGGATTTAACTCTCTTAAATGTTTGGTGACCCCAGATTTTCTTTTGGTAGATTACTTTCTTTATCGATTAACTACGTCTTGTGAAAAATTGAGGAAAATCTGTGTTGTGGAAGTTTGATTTTTTTCAACTTTTCTGCTCACGCATCATCGAACTCTCCACTATTATTTTAGCTGCACGGTGTTGGCAAAAACGCATTTCAAAGGTTGAGTTTAACTAAAAGGATGACACCAGGACTTTACAATTATTCACGTGAAAGATCCACCTGAATGAAATTTAACTGAGAAAGTAGGTCTTCAGCAAATCATTTTTAATATTTTTCAACCAACCAAACTGGGAATGAGCATTATTTTGTTCAGGCCAAATAGGTTGTTGATAATAATGAGATGGCCATATTAGTCGGGTGGCCATAACTAAAGGTGAGATTGCACCGTATAAGGGACAATAACTATGGGTCAGTGTTTTTTGTATTATGTGAAAAAATGTTGATACAGAAAAACTTTGACATTATTATGATGTTTTCAGTTAAAATCATCATTTACGTTGGCTGCCGTCATTTTTTTTTGGCTGTGATACCCTTCAGCCAAAAAAAAATAGTAATAATAAAAAATTACAATAACCATTTATAGTTGGGTTTTCTATTGTCGTGTTATGTTACTTACATCTACACTAGTTATGTAGACCACAGTGTATGTGGTTTATTTGTTTTTTCATATCTTAGCTGTACAAGTTGTTCAGCAGTTCTCAGTCTCCTCCTTGTACTCTCATCAGAGTGCCACAGTTTCTGGGTAGGTGACTTTTATTGTTATTATCATGATAAAGTGATTCTTTGTTTGTCAGAGGTACTGACAGAGCTGCAAATGATGTTCAGTCAGTGGACAATAGCCAATCTAAATTTATCCATGTCTGATGAAATTCTAAATGTGGCTCTAGACGTTACATCTGGTAAAGCGTTTTTAAAAATAACAGAACTATCATTTTGTAGAATAGAAATCTAGATTTTTAATCAAATCTTCCTTGGGTGTAGTGTTCTGTTTGACTAAAGTAATGACTTAGTCAGACACATGCCCTTTCAAGGAAGGAAGATTATTTACAGCCTTCCATTGGTCCTAGCAAAGTTCTCTTTTTTGCTATGACTTTCATTGTTTTCTAGTAACTGGTGCAAACACATATGATTGCTTTGAATTGATTCTTTAGAACTTCTTCTGGAATCATTATTTAAACCTGGTCAGCATTTAAATCCAGAGCACAAGTTCAAATATGTTTACTTGCTGGCGTATGCCGCATCTGTCCATGAGACTTGGATTGAGGTAAAAATGCTAATGTCAGCTCAAGATTATTATATTATTTAGCAATGCAGCTGCTAAATTAGCCTGCATGGCAAGTGCCAAAAAGGGAGGCATAGCAAGGAATTACAAAGCTCAATACGTGGGTTGGGAATACGAATCCCTGTTTCCTTCCCGTTTGGTTACTTGCCTCACAGGCTGCTGCGAATTACTTCAGAGACAATAAATGTAAATTTTAAGCAAAAAAATAGAGCCTTGAAAGTCAAAAAGGTAAATTTGTCACTAGCATAGAGGTTCACAACTGCCACAGCTTAACCCTTCTAACGTAATTTTAACTTTTGAGTCTGTGGACGAAATCCTATGGTGTGACCATTCAATTGAACCCTTGTCTGCAGTACTTTCACTTGGTACTATTTGTTTTTCAATATTTGATGACTTTGAATTTGGACACTTTTGGGAGTGAAATGGTTAATCTTAGCATGAAGCGATTGGAAGCATTACTACTCCCCTCCCCTGGATGGAATACTACTCCATTGCAAGGATACTCCCAGCATTATGTGGGGTTTTTGCTAATGGCTCGCTGGTAGCCATTATATTTATACACCTGGGTAGAGAGAGACAACACAGAGTAAAGTTTCTTGTCTAAAGAAATGACATGACACTATGCAGGGGCCAGCCCTGAATCACTGACTCTCCAATCTTCCGATAAAAAGTGCAACATGCTAACCGTTAAACCATCATTAAAAACAAAAACAGTAGAAAAATACATTGTCATGCATCCAGGGTCATAGGTTCACTAGGTATATACACTGTACACTGTAGTCTCTCTCGCAGCCATTAATTGGGTCGTCACGCACTGCTTCTTTGTTGAATGACCACCCAAATAAGACCTACTAAGGAGACTACTAGTTATCCTCATATTTGAGGTTTTTTCACATTTCTGACATACTACAGCATAAGTGTTTTTGTTCTTATGATTTTTTTTGTAGAATGAGCGAGCAATGCTCAACAGAGATGAGCTTAAAGCAACTTCTCAGGCTCTGGACAAAATACACTCACTCTGTGTGCAAGAAACAAAGAAAGGCTCTCAGTTGCTAGCTGAAGTGGGTGTCTTGTTCCAGTGTATAAGGTGGGTGACCTGTTGTAGTGTGTAAGATAGCATCCTCAGTAATAGTCTCTCAATAGCCCACATTTGATATGTTTGACTGCACAGTTTGGGAACTGGATTGAGTACACCAGGTCGAGGCTTTCGGGTAGATATTCTGAGAAGCGGGAAAAGCAATATATATAAAAGCTTTTGTGCTTGTACTTCAAAACAACTTTTCGATTCTTTGTAATTGGGACAATCTTTTTTAATCTGATACAGTAGTCGAACTTGAAGTTCTGACCGATTCTCATCGCTAGCTTAAGTTTTGCCTTATTTTTGTAGGTTCCCTGTGGTAGCCATGGGTTTGTTAAAGTGGGTGGACTGTACAGTCTGTGATCCATCGTTCTTTAAGCTTCTCACTGACTCAACACCAGTCCACTTGGCTTTACTGGATGAGGTAAGTTACATTGTTGACAGGTGGGACCTGGGCAGAAGAAATATACCTCTTAATAGACCCTTCCATGGTTTTTTCAACTTTTGACAAGGACCAGTTAGGACCAATTTATCGACACTGCTAGAAAGAGCGCCTTAAAATTTGTAAACGTGTCGAGTTTGAGAGTGACATGTCAGAAACAAGCGACAATATAGCTCCGCAAAGTCGCGAAATTTTACAGACTTTCGTATGGTGGTGGGCACAAACTTGCCCCCCCCCCCCTCCCGCCCACCATACAAACGTCTATAAACTTTTGCGACTTTGTAGAGCCACATATTTGTTGGCTTTCATCCTATCACTCTCAAACTTGGCAACTTTATTGATTTTAAGGCGCCCTCTCCAGCAGTGGCGATGGATTTTCGCTAACTGGTCCATGTGTAAAGTTGAAAAAACCGTGGAAGGTTCTATTTATGACAGTTGTCCATTTGCCAGTCTTTGTAATAAAGGTGGGAAAGATAGCGTGGTCAGTCCTTTGCAAGTGGCTGTGGAAACGTGGGTGGTGTGTATTAACTAGTGAAACTTAAAATATAAAATCACTGACACAAGACACAAATATTGAATCACTGCGTTGTCTTTATGAATTAAGGGAGGATAGCTGCATTTTGATGAAATAGGATAGAAAAAGACAATTATCAACACACACCCAAAATAAACCGCTATCCACGCAAGCATACTTCGGGTTGATTTTCCCTGAAATTTTCATCTGTCTTCTTTTTCCCTCCCACTGCCATGAGAGCCTCCTCCCCTCCCCTGCCATGAGAACCCCCTCTCCTCCCCTGCCATGAGAGCCCCTCCCCTCCCCTGCCATGAGAGCCCACTCCCCTCCCCTACCATGAGAGCCCACTCCCCTCCACTCGTTCAGCAACTCTGATGTGTTTATTTATCTTTCCACTCGTCTTAGATAAGTTCCTGTCATGCTCTTCAACACCGCTTAGTGCTTAATGTACTGATCCGACTGTTCGAGTCTCCGACTCCTTTAGACACCTTAGTAGAGGTAAGCAAGAGCAATAAATGTAATCATTCAATAGAGTATAGTGTTCCAGTGTCTAGCAGTTGTGTATTCCCGACTAGTGGGCTACCTGTGATCAACTAGAATCGTGTCAAGTGCGGGAAAACGCTAGACTGCAGTTGTACGAACAGTTCATCCTTCTGCTCAGGGTTAGTAAAGCGATAACGACACGCGAACGCACGCGAATTCGGCTACCGCGTGGAATCGTAACACGTGTGTGGTTATCATACGCTCATCAGGATCTTACACGACACTCTACCACCGTGCGCGTTTGCATTGTTCTTTTGGCTCGAAAAAACTCCAAGCATTAGGTAACAGGAGTAGAGACTTGATGTTCAAAATGCTACAAGATTGAGAAACAGGTATTCCAACAGGAGGACGTAGGTCAGTTTGGTCTGAAAAGCTCGAAAATCTATGTTTTTTGCGGCAGTTTGGAGTTAATTATTTACTTGGCACAGATTCAAGCAACGCATCTTTATGGTAACAGAGTTTATCATTTCGCAAACTTATAGTACGGGCATTCCATCTTTTCTTAGATTCATTTTCCGTGAAGCGCGAGAAAAAGGCAGTCTGGGGCGCTTAAATTGTTCCTGTCTAAATTTAAAAGAATTAGCTGTTCTCGTCATCTTCTGGTTTTCTTGCTGGATTGTCCATGGTGGTGGTGAAAGGTTGAATTTCCGTGAGATTTCCTTCCTTGATTTTTGAACCACTAAATTGTTATGTGACTGGTCGAGCTCCGCATTCTCATTTGGTGGCAATTTCGCTTGTTTTTCCCGCGAACGGGTAAATGTAGGTCCGTATAGCGTGCACAGACCCTTGTCACGCAAAGCATGGGAAGAGAATGATCCCTCTTGAACAACCCTTGTCACGCTATTTGATGGTGAAGCAGTAATTCTTGGCGCGTTGTTAAGTTTTTCTTGTGGCGTGAACGTGATTTTTGGATAATCAATGATTGGAGATGATTTTAATTTTTCGTCTTTGGTGGCTTCTTCGGATGTATCCATTTGTACTGCCTTTACTGTTCTTGCCGTCATTGTTTTGGCCATTTGATCTTGCGTTGATAAAACCTCGTAATTTTGCGCGTCTGTGACTTGGCTAGTCTCTGCCTCTCGAAAGTCTGAGGACATTCCTTGAAAGAAATTTTCGGCCTCTTTGTACACATCAGTTTGTACTGCCTGTCCTGTTGTTGTAATCTTGACCTGTTGATGTCGTGCTCCTTGAAACTCATAATTTTGCTCATCTGCGGCTCGATATGATGGTGTTCCATTGACTTCCTTGGTCCTACTGGGGCTGGCTGTTGACAGGGAGTGATAACCCTTTGTTTCAGACGTGTGTACTTCTGCATTGCTGACTTTTTCATGTGATGGTGATGACATCCTTACTTGGGATGCTGTGACTGGTGTGTCTGTGGCGATGGCTGGTTCGTCTGTGTTATGGTCTGAAAACACGGCGTGATATTTTTCCTCTGCTATTCCTGACCAAACAGGGAGCGGTTTGTAACTTTGTTTGCAGCCCATAACATTTTTCTTTCCGCTATCACAGAAGTCTGTTTTCAATCTCAAATGACCAATTCCTGTCACTTCAGTGCTTCTACTAAACGGCAGTTCGAAGTCCCCCTTGTTTCTCTTTCTTTTCTTTAACTTGCAATCAAGTACTTCTTGTGTTAGACCAACGTCAACCCTGTTTTCGCCAAGATAACTCTTTTCGTGCTCTGAATGAAGCAGAAACATTTTCCCGTTGTAATAGGCAACTTCCTTTTCAGCTTTGTCTTCAAAATTACCTTGGCAATGGGCGTTAGAATTTCTATGCGGCAGTGTGTCTTCCTGGTCAGTATTCGCTTTATTTTTCTTAACTTTGGAGGGATTTTTGTGTATAACCCACTGTGTTGTGATCAGGCAAGGCTTCTGCTTTGGTGTTTTCTCATCCTTACCTACTTTGTTGTTTACGCTCTGTACGTTAGAATGTTCCTTTTCCGTCTCTAATCTTTTCCTTTCTGCATTTGTTTCCTTGCAATAAATAAATGCCTTATTTTGTGAGCTCCAATCGAGCTCTACGTCATGTCCAGATTTAATTCGTGTCTCTGCATGCTGCTGGAACAGAGGGTTCGTTTTGTTGTAATGTAGCGATGCTTCTGCATTAGCCTCGAAATGTTCCGAAGCATGGCCAACTATCAGTCGTAGTTGCGTGTTTCGCGTGCATTGTTTACAAATGCTATGAAATGTGTGCAATACCAAAGAGCACAGTTCTTGCAAAGTACGAACGACAAGGCTCCACAGAAGACTGACAAGAATCTCCGTGGCAGCATAAACAAGGATGAGTGGTAGGAGGAGGATTTCTGTCACATGATCGAGAAAGCTTCTTCTTCGTGTCAGTGAGTCCATATGCAGTGATGGCTGTCCTTGTTGTTTTGTTCGTTTGTGACGTCAGTATGAGTAGCTGCGCGCGGTAGAATACGCGCGCGTTGTTTTGGGCGATCACTTGTTACCAGGGACGCTTTCCATTTAGCCAAACTTTTCGGTTCAAACCGGTTGAAATGTAGATGGAGCGTACAGATCCACTTGAAATTTTCCGGAACAAGTGGACCACCTTCGAAGGAACTCCACCTTTTCCCTTTTTCACCGTTGTACTGTAGAGTCAAACAGTCTTGCGCCCTGTTTAATCTTCTGACAAAACAACAAGTTGCTGTTATTGACACGAGGTCAAAATCATTTCCGCTACTCGTCAAAGTTTTTTTAAACTTTAAAATTATTCGTCATAATTGCCCACAATGTCAGAAAGAAGTGGAATTGCTAGCGTCCATTTTGTTGGCTTCTCGCGCCATCAGTGTTGACGTTGCAAGTTTGGAACTGAAAACGAGGCGCTTCGCCTGCGTGGGAAAAGCCTTTCCATTTGACACGAAAAGTTTCCGAAATTTCAAACCTAAAATTTTGGCTAAATGGAAAGCTCCCTAGATCACTTGCTTGTCAGCACAAAGCGGCATAGCGTATCCATTTAAAATTAGTTTCCACATTTTTTCCATATTTTCCCACATTTCCTCACATTTTTTCTGATTGGATAACATGATGGTGGGTTATCCGATCAGACTTTCAAGACTCAGTAAACCAACTCAACAACACTGACAAAGGAAACGGCGCTGTTCCCTTGTCAGTGATAAGAAAGTAAAAAATAAGGAGTTACTCCTACATATAAACCACATACAGTCCACAATGCCTTGATTCACTCTAACGAAGGGATAATACTGGAAACGCCAGCTTTGTTTTTCTTTACGTTGGTCAATTTACTTTATCAACTCAGTTGATAAATCCAAATTTTGTGTGAACATGAGGGAGTGTGATACCTTCTAGAGCGGAATATCTTATTGAACATCTCACCTCTTAGAAAGACAACGGCAACTTTCATATAATTTTCATCAACGGCGGAAATTTCAAACAATAGCAGTAAGATAGGAAAATACAGATCAATAGCTTTCCTTTGAATGGTCACACTTTACACCATTACACTTTTAGTCTGAAAAATAGAACCACCTTGTACCCCGTAATAAGCAATGCCAATCTGTCTTTGTAGGCACTCCATTGATAACCGCTCTGTTTTTCGCCTTTTTTACGTTAGCTCGAGTTCAAGAAAACAGTACTGGATCGAATGATTCATCTGCTGAGTCGAGGATATGTGGTGGCTGTGATCAGTTACATTAACAGCTGTTTGGAAAAACAAAACACAGATAACTCACTGATAAGACACTTCGTTACCGAGGTAAGTCAAGCTGCTTCTTGAAGTTCCAAAATTTTCGACAATTAAAATTTCCGTTAAGAGGCAAGGGGATTATTTTCTAAGATAGAAGGTAGAAATTAAATTAATTTTATTTCATGGAAAGTATATTTAGTTATATTTACATAATATTACTGAATTATGGAAATTAATTTCTCTGTGATTTTGTAACATTAATAAAAACACTCGTACCAGATTTGGAGAACTTGGAACGTGTAAGTACATGCTCCACAAAATTTTTAATTCTCCCAGCATCGATCTACTAGCCTGAGAAAACAGCCGACGTTTCACAAGGCCGCCACTTGAGCCCTCGCAAAACGACGACTGAGTAACGAACGCAGAAATTCCATACTGATGACGTGTCTCTACCCAGATCTTGGAAGCGCTTCTGATTGGTTGAAAGAGAATTCCAACCAATAAGAAGCACTACCAAGATCTGGGTAGTGAACGTCATCAGTATGGAATTTCTGCGCTCGTTACTCAGACGTCGTTTTGCGAGGGCTCAAGTGGTGGCGACCTCGTGAAACGTCGGCTGTTTTCTCAGGCTAAGCATCTACTCATGTTCCTTGATTACCGTAGAAACATGAAAAATAGTCTACTTCATAACACGCTATCTCATGTTTTTTTTTTTCACGTATCTAGTCATCTTTTTGGTGTTTTTGTTTAAGCACTATTTGTTACTCTGCGAGAGCATTGCTTTTTGAGGTCATTTTTGACCCGCCGAGGGAATAAAGGACCGCATGTTTTAGTAGGCTAGTGGCTCTATATGACGCGCCGCTGTTGTCAGGGGCCAGTTTCTTAAAGATTAAGCCTGGAGTAAGAACTGACGCCCAGGTCTTAATTATTATTTTTTGGATCCGGGTACCAATTTGTCATCTCTCTCCCCAGGTCCTAGAAATGATTGCTCCTCCATACTCGCCCGAGTTCATCCAGCTTTTCCTGCCCATCGTTCGTAACGAGGAGATCACTGGGAGACTGCGCAGTGCTGATCGAACGGACGATGTCTCGCTGTTTTTAGGTAAGTTTCCGCAAGGAGCACCGCAAGGGAATTCTCGTGAGTTGTAAATTAACAACGATCGCAAGCTTTGCTGACGTTAGGTAGGTAGGTTAAGCCGCGCACGAGCCAAGGAGGCCCCCACGGCGGAAGCTTATCCCGGTTTCTGTAGCATGAAACAACTGAGGGTATTGCTTCTCCCCCCTGGATGGGATTCTAGTTCATCGCAGGGTTACCGCCGGCAATATGTCGCCGGTACTCATTTATAGCCCTCGATGGAGAGAGACAATGTGGGGTTAAGTTTCTTGTCTAACAAAATAAGACAGTGACAGGGACTGAGCGTCGGAATCACTGACCTTCAGATCTGAATTCCAACGCGCTAACCACTCCACCACCTCGCCCCCTTTCTGGCGTTAACTAATTGTGATTTTGAGACGGCAAGACTGCATTTTATTGGCGGCTAGTTGGAAGAAAATATATCGCTGCTAGAAACTAATATCTTTATTGCCCAGGTATCAGGTCGCTTCGCCCCAGCAGTTTCGCGCACACTTGAAGTTACCAATACTTATTGGGGCGAAAACGTGTGGGTGAAGCAAGGGTAATTCCGTTTTCTCGCGCTTGGTCTGATTGTCCTTTTTTCCCTTTTAGCTCACTGCGCTCAACAGGCTGGGGTGTAGACAACGCGGTAACGAAGAATGCATGAAGTGAACGTCTTTTTCTCCAAAAGACGGCCAGAACTCGGATTTGAACCCACTGCTGTTGCGTGAAAGGCGTGCGTTAACCCAGAGAAACCGAGTAACTGAAATGTGTGCCTGATGTTATTAGTTGGGACTTTTACCTTTCACAGACTGGGCCCCTTAGGTCTCGGCGTTGGGCTCGTTGGAACTTTTATTCAAGAAAAACCTCGGGACAACTGCGAAGCTTGATATCAGACATCGCTTACTCCTTAGTCTTTGCATCGCTTACTCCCGAAAGCTTGAAAAAAATTCCAAATGCATAATACTGAAGAAGAAACAGCAACACATGAACGTACTGTTAAACGGCTTTCATTTAAATGTCACAGACAAGGAATTTATCCACAGACTCAAAAGTTCTAACAATCTTGTACAACAACAAAATAGTTTATTATGTTTCAAACAAATACATAAAAGGAAACGTCAGAGGTTAACCCTATCGAGGACGTTCCCTTGTTAAAAGACTACAACTATTACAAAACAATTAAAATACATAACTACACTATGATTAACTAGGCTTTAAGAAATTTCTTAATTTTCTTTGAAAAGTATTAAAAATTGTCTCTTCCGCAATTTCTTTAGGGAGTGCATTCCAATGTTTAACAGTCCTAACAAAGAAAGAATAATAATAACAATAAAGCTTAGCTCTTGGTTGTCTTAGCTAAAGCGAGTGGTCAGCCTCGTTTTATTATAAGAAAAGAATTCAAAGTAGTCCGCAGGATTAAGTCCACTTAACGCTCCGCTGCTGTAAAGTGTCAAGGTCGCGTTGAAGCTTAATCTCATCCTCTTCGTCACGGACAATCCTGTAGGTAGCTCGAGGTTTGTCCAATACTCACCACTTGTTCGAGTCGTGAAAGTGGTGATTCAAGTGGTGCAACTTGGAACGGGGTCCTGTCAAGTCGTACGACTCGTACAAGTCGTGCAACTGGTGAAATTGCATCTCGTTATCGACACTTAGAATTTGAGTAGAGTTAAATCAACTTGAAAGACTTGAACCGTTCTGTGGTTTTCGTTTGAATGGTCACACTTCAGGATTTCATCCACAGACTCAAAAGTGAGAACAACAATTACCTTAAGGTTTGTTTCTGGAGGTAAAAAATCAGGACTAGCCATCTTTCTTGCATATTTTGAATCGCTATGACCCTACTTTATGGCACGAAAATGTTACCGATTTTGAGTTTTCCCATTTTCTCTGATCCTGCCTGTTTTCTGGTGGAAACTACGAAAATTCACTATAGGCGCAAGAAAGGCCTTAAACTCCATCAAGTTTCATGCAATTTACAGTAATTGAGCGGGAGTAGAAAGAAAGGGGATAAGATGCGAGTTGAAGAAAAGTAACTCTTCCTTCCCCCCCCCCCCACCCAACTTCTCATCGTCCACGCGTGATTCCTTTTTTGTTGTTGATGTTCGAATTTCTATTTTTCTGTTTTCCACTTCTTTTTGTTCCTGTTTTCTTGGATCCTTTGTAAAAGAGAAAGGTGGTGTTACCCCTGACTCTGATTAATTTAGTGAAACACTTGGCCTGATGAAAGTTAGACTGCGAGTAGTCTCTAATTTTGGCGATGACGATTGTGGGGCGAGCGAAATACACACGTGCGTCGCGTCTCCTCGAAATTTCGCGCGCGCGCGTGTGTATTTCGCCTGCCCTACAATCGTCATCGCCAAAATTAGAGACTAGTCGCAGTCTAGATGAAACACCGAACGTATTAAAACTGTGTAAAAAGTCCACACGAAACGTTCAACTTTGTAAAGCAGAAATAAAATGATTAAACGAAAACACCCACACTGTTTCGTATAATACAATAAAGTTCATGTGTTCTTCTATTTTTTCATTCCATATGGTATCAGTCATTTTAGTTAACAACAAGAGAGCATCTCTTATTTATATAGACAAGAGTGTTTTAGTGGAAAGTTGGCCACTCGTAAAGTTCATGCGAAACTAAATCCGGGAGTCGAGTGGCGTATTTGCAATGTCCTCACTAGTGAGAATGTCGATGACGTCATTTCCGGCGTTTATACTGTTGTTTGTGCAAAAATACTCTTGTCTATATAATAAAAAGAAAATTACACGGTGGCTTGAAGATATGAATTTTATTTTCTCGTGGTAATAAACAATGTTTTACTCACTCGCTGCGCTCCTTCGTTAAATATTGTTTTTTACCACTCAAAATAAAATTCCTATCTTTGCGCCACCGTGTGATATCCTCTGTATATCGTCCAACAACTGTTTCCATTTTGGTGATCGTTGCTGTTGCTGACCAGTAGGGAAGAGGGCTCTGCGGGGAACGATATTGATGTGACACGTGATAACCCGAGGCATGCGCAAAACGTTTGAAAAGTTGTTCAAGGTATTGTACACGGTCGGATGTAAAGACCTACTCAAGAGAAGCTGGACTTGTTTTTTTTTGTTTTTTTGTTTTTTGTTGTTGTTTCTTTTTTTTGTGTGTGTGTACGTGCCCATTTGCATTATATACCCAGGACAGGTAATTAAGAAAATCTACAGTTATTGGTTCCAACATTGCTTGGGCATGCTAAAAAACCACTATGTTCGCGACACTTGGAATGTTTGTGGCTAGAACCGATAGTTTCGAAACACTTCCCACCGCCATACGAAGCTCGGAAAATTCGCCAACTACAAAACCAAATTGGTAATTTTAAACAAACTTCAAATACTCCCTGGACGTTTGAATGAGAAATTCTGTCCAAATTCTGTGTGTTTCTGACTTTTTTTGTTTGTGCCATGACAATTTTAGTTCAAGTTTATTACCATATAAACTGAGGTTAATGAACCTTGAGATCTACTATGTTCAAGCTGTACAAAGGAGTAGTACAGTACTCATTACAAAGTACCTTTATTCTATGTCAACCAATGTCAATCGTTTCAATGAGCCCCTGTATTGTTAAGTAACTGTAGACATCCAGTCCAAAGTGCAAGAATAGCAGCATCAATTGCTATCTGTTTGTAGTACAAGGCAGCCTTATTCCTAGGCAAAGTCCACAGTAATTTACCTTGCATTTACTAGGTTCTACAAAGGTTCCATTTACGCTATCACATGTTCACCATGCACATGTGCTCCCCTAAAAACGATATCCACTGCCTTTCTCAGCCTATTCCTTCAGGGCTTTGGTTCTGTCACAACCGTTTTTCCCTCCCACCCCCCCCCCCCCCTTTTTCTGGATGCAATCTTTGTCTTGCTCGGTTATAAATAAAAAGGAGATTCATTATTTCAGAGGGTGACACCTAACAGTGTACAATGCCATCAGTATGGCCCTCTATGGTTACTAGAGAAGGAGCTTTAGACGTAACAACTCCATATGTATGGTTTAGTAAAAAAAAAAAACACAGCAAAGGTACACATGAAGAGCAATTCATATATACATAGGTTCACAGTGAAAAAGACTTTGTACTCTTATTTACTCTAACTTTTCATTTCCTTAGTAGGCATAAGGACTTTATATTGTTCTAGTGACATCTATTTCTATATGTATAGTTTTTATACCGAATATTACCTTGACAGAATCTGAGTGGCTCTGTAACATAGTTTTCCTGTCCTAGCTTCAAATAAACAATGGTGGCAGAAAAGTGCAACCCTTGGCTGCACTTTACCCCACAGTAAGGCTTAGCCCTTGGAGACAGGTCCGGAAAAATATCCATTCCAGGGTGTGGACCCCCGGTCCCACCTGATCTGTACTCCATCCAGGAGGGCCCCCCTCCTGGTTCCCCTTAGTTCCCAGTGACTAGGGGATATGGGCCTCACCCTACTGGAGACTGATCAGGACCTCTGTCCAGGATGGCTACCCCCGGTACCACCCGATCTTGTCTCCCCCCAGGAGAGCTCCTCTCCTGGTCCCCCAACCCCTAGAGTAGTGCGCTTCCCTGCCACCCAAAATTTTGCCCATTACTCTCTTGTTGTGTCTTTTATTTATATTATCGCTGCCAAACCAACTCTCTATCGAAAAGGGTTCATTAAGTGTTAATCCTAATCTGGCGTTGTGCATTTTCCATATTTTCACTGGGATTAAATGCGCCGTCATTGTCTGCAATTATAGCTTCCGCATCGAGCACAATTTCTTGTATGGCATTGGCGGACGCTTCGCTCGCTCTTGTCATATTAACGGGAGGCTGGAGGCCGCTACCATATCTGACATTTTGTATTTATTTGGTCAGGGAAATTTTACAAAAGTCAAGGAAACGTCAGGGAATTTTGAAAACTGATGTCTGTGGCAACCATGCCGGTATTATCTGAGCCGTATTTGTGAGCCACTGTTGGAAGTACACTGTTTACGGCAGCATCTATACCATGTACTATTATTTTCACATTTTCCGAATTTTCACCGGGTTGGGGCAAACATGCTGACTAATTTAACATTGCGCCTCAAGGCAGGGTCGTGAGTGGCCATTTCTATTTCCGTGTTGTTGTTCGCGTGGCTTTCACAATCATCAAGGCTTATTGGTTCATCAACAATACCAAGAGTAATGAGGGAGGCTAATTGCACCTTTTGTTCAGACGAAAGAATGACATGATCGTCACCAATTCGCAGAATTAAATTCTCAGTCTATTTTTCTTGCAATAAAGTTCTTCCTTCATGTAATCGAGCATCCTCTGCAGTAAACACCCACATACAAGAACCTAGATTTAAGAACCTGTTAGGCTTAGATTGTCCATTTAGACCCCCTTTTCAAAAAACCTGTTTTAGCCTAAAATTTAAAACAGTTTCTTATTTTGAGAAATTCAGTTAGTGAGTAACACTAAAGAGTACATACGCATTAGCAGGTAATGGAAATGAACTCAAACCCTGGCAATGAGGCAAATCACATTTAGATCTATAGGCCTTCCTACTACCTATGAAGACAAGTAATAATTGTCCGTTTTCAATGGCAATACAACTACAATATAACAGTTTATAGTATAACGCTACATTGTGGCGTGCTCCCATTGGTCGAAATCGATCAGGTGACGTGATAGTGTCTCTCCTCAGCGGGCGCCTATCAGCGCATAGTGCCCGGTTTTGGTAATCTTCGCTCAAAATTTAGCGTTGTGCAATAAAAATAATAGAGTCCTTCTGTCTCAGGCCCTATGCGTGATAGGTTCCCTCGGAAATTTTATGTTCAAACTTCATATAAACACTCGAACGTAATATTTGTTGTGGAGATCAAATTTCCTGAGGCAACCTATCACTCGATGGTGCCTTAGACAGAAGAACTCTATTGTTTAAACGGACTAAGTTTAAGTGTATAATCCCAAGCACAACGGGGTTTTAACTGCACTTCTGATCCTCCCGGCCTCTTTTTTGTTTTGTTGATGGCACTCTATATATATACTGAAGGTGTCTTTTGTTGCTGTACATGTCAGTTTCCTCCCCTCGTGTTTACCACTCAGTGAGGCCTTTCTTATGATGTCTAACTGTAACTGTCCAGCTTTGTTTGTTGGTTGTATTCGAAGAATACTTTCTAATTTTTATCTTGTATTGTCACCAATGTGATGAAAGTAATAAAGTTGAAATTAATTCTTCTTTCGTAGGCGTTCCTTCTTCTTGCTGAGGAGAACCATCGTGTTTTTTCAAACAAATCACGGTAATTTTTTGTGATAGCGGTCGAGCTCAACAGATTTTCTTGCTGAGCAACGCCTTTCAATGGCTTCGGACTGACAGTGTATACAGCGTTTCGTTCGATTAAAATCTACTCTGTTTGGAGATGTTTGAATTTTCCGATATTCGCATTTGTCGTTTGACCATTCTGATGACCCGAGGCACTTTTTGAAGAGTCCTCCTTGAGTGGGTCCTCCTTCCACCGGTGCAGAACCCTGATCTTTTACTCGTGACTACTGATAGAGGGGGGTTATTACTGAACTCTACTTCATATGTGGCAGGACCTTGAGACGTCGGAGGAATCTTTTAATTTTACACAGGTTGGCTTTAGTTTGTTGATTTCGTCTTGATTGGCATACGTTCTACGACCCTCTCTTAAAGGCTTTTATCCATATCGACATCGTTATCACTGAAAGCGAACTCAGAAAGTCAGTAAACGCTAAAGGCAGAAAGAAAATCCTCCTTATAAGTCACCAAACAAAAAATGACAAAACCAAAAAAATGTATAGATATATACAAGAGAGGATGAACCCTCTCCTGATAGATATAAACATTTTATGAGTTCCTTTACAAAAATATCCCCCACCCCTCCCCCTCCCCAACCTTTTATCCCGGTAATAAATACACTTTCCTATTCCAAGTTATAATCCCCCCAAAATTAATATTCTCGTCTAACTGCGGCTGCAGGTGAGAAATTATTTTCGAACAATAGGGAAACTGTTTGCTTCTTGTTTGTTTTTAAACAAGTATGTTTTTACCCCACCAGCCAGAAAATACAACAACATATAACATACTCTTTATCAATTAGCCGGGGTGTTTTTTGTTTGTTTGTTTTGTTTTGTTTTGGTTTTTTTTGCGGGTGAGCAGTTGTGCTTGGCTACTGCTGGAATAACAATAGGCTATTGTCAAAAAACGACACTTAGGATGGATCTTAACTTAGGAGGCTTTTGTGAATCTTACCTCAGGAGTATTTTCATTAGAGCTCAGTGCACTCATACGGGATACCACGTCGTCCATACTCTCATCCTGTTCAGACGGTGCACAAAGAGAGAGAGAGAAAGTACAATCCTTTTAGTTATTTTAAAACAATTATGCCGAGTTTATATTTTTGTCATCTCAGCTCTAAGATAGCTTGTCATCTCTATGTGTAAGTCGAAGCTTCTCTAAGGTTATCAGGAACTAGGTAAACAAAGGTAAATAAAATGGGCACTGAGTCAGGGAAAGTAACACGGTGAAGAATATTCCAAAAGATACTAAAGGAAAGTTATTCGAAAATTTGTGAGGCAAACGTTCCATTCTTTCAGTGCTGCAATCACTTATGTTAAAATGTTGGATAGACTGCGTAGCAAGCGTTTCCGTAGGTTTTTCCGCCCGTTCGAGGCATTTTTCGCAGTTTGGCGGCGCGAAAATTGGGGCGAGCGCAACAAATGGAAGGGGGTGGGGGGAAGAGGGGAGGCGCACTTTTTTGCGCTCGCTCCAATTTTCGCGCGTTCAAAAAGAGAAAAATGATTTAAACCTGCGGAAACGCTTGCTACGCAGGCTACATGTTGGAAGGCTTTCACAACACTCGTCTGACATTGATCTCCTGAAAATCATGACGCGGGGAACCGGCTAACAATACCTTTTGCGTGGGTTTCAATGCCACATAGTGATTACCACTGTGCCCAAAGTAAAGAGTGCCAATTGAGGTGCCTAACAGGGGCTTAACAACTTTAACAAAATCGTCTTCCTGCAAAATAAAATTTTATCAAAAATCATCCTTTGTATTGAAATTAGTTTTAAGAAAGCAACGGAAACAAATACTGAACTGGACTCAAGTTACCCCATGCGCTGTTATGATGAGCAGTGAGTAATGCATTATTTCTGCAAAGGCGCTAATCACGACTGAATTAGCATAGTTATTTCGAAGCATCTTGACGGCCTCTGACCATGTAGGTGGTACCTCTTTTCCTCCCAGATCTACCTCACATAAGAATGCCAGACGATCATTTCCTTCGTTCTGTAAACACAAAGAAAAAAACCTTCAAAAGCTTGTCTCATTTCTCAGGTTAAAGGTCTTTTATGAACGCAATACCTGTTTATTTTCAGGAAAATGGGATGTGACTTAAGATACAAATTAAACAAAAGAGAGGTAAATTTTTTGTACAGGCCAGCAGGGAGTCCACCCTATGCGAGGGGACTTCGGGTTATCCGGAGAACTGTTCTGATTTCCATCCGTTAGTTATTATCTTTACATTTAAATTTTAAGACACCTTTAAATATCACTTTTTCATAATTTTCTTACAGCTAGTCAACCCTTTTCCAAATCAGGAGTCCTGAAAAAATAAATATGCACTACATAAAAAACGTGCTCTACGTAGACTACAAGCTGGTCGCTCTTTCCGCTTGGGTATAGTCAAGGAAAACAAACGTGCGACCGAGTGCAGAAACTGCCTGCCGCGTTGAAACGTCATCGTGTGCCGAGCCGCCAGTGTATGTAGTGTGAGGCTTTCCACTCGCTTCACATTTCATCGCGACAGACGATTTTCGCAAACGCTTGAAGTCTGATGCACTATGAAAACCTATGATGAAATTCATTACTTCAAACCTTCCTCCGGCTTAGAGAAAAACGGGAAAAAGTTATCTAAACATATGCTCTAAGACAACAACTTACGTCAAACTGGTGGCTTTCCAGATAATCAAAAATCAGATTGTGCAAGATGTCCGAGTTAAAACCGAGCTGGAACGCTGCAGCACGGTAAAAACACCTTCCATCACCCGGAGGATTAAATGAGATTTGAAAACCTTCCTCCGTAATTCTTTGCTGAAACGCCATTTCTATTTCCATTTTCTGATCAAAAGAAAAATGTATACAAAATATATAATTATTAAAGACGACTTTAGCTTTCGTAATGAGCTTGCCACGCGTGGACAAGGTCTGTGCAGTAAATGTTTAAGAAAGGGCAAAGAGCACATATGCGATAGCATAATACTTGAGCTTTACTTTCGAGAAAGTTAACTTACAATAACTTGAAAAGTTGACATGTTAGAAATATATTTCCACCACGTCTGGTATTCGGTGCCCTGGAAAAAATACTTCGCCTCCTTGGTCCACTGTAATGACTCGGAGAAGAAAGCTGGGGAGGACTAGGTTCGAATTCGAGAACGACTAGGATTAATAGCAAAAGACAATGGCGGATGTGGATCGAGCGGACAATGGCTGATCTGACTGTCTGTAGTGTTGCTGTAGGTATATTTTAGTTTACATTTTATTTTTTACCTATGTGTAAGTTTTATTTTTGTATGGCTCGTATTGTGACTCGCATGGCTCACACTATATGACTCGCTTGGCTCGCTGGCTTGCATGTTTTGGCAGACCCGGTTCGGCTCTGTTTCACCCGTAATTATTGTTAAGCATCTAAAAATTCATTTGTTTAATACTTTTTCATGCTTTACAGTTCAGCCTAAACATTCAACTCTCTCACCAGCCAAAAAGAATGGAAATGACTTTAGAGATTACATGAGGACCTTCAGGCGCGAAAAAAGTATGCAAATGTTAGTTCGCACGTTTCCTGCATCGCAGCATATGATATCTCTCCTCCTGTTTACTAACAGGAGCCTCTGAGGAGGAGAGAGAGGCTTATGATTGAGTTTTAATTACCGTAATTGATCCGCAAGCCTCATGTTGACCCGTGCAGAGAGAATCATAAGACCAAAATTCTCTCCTCCGCAGAGGCTCCTGTTAACCGCGCACTTTATTCTTTCCCTCTTCTCAGCTTCCGCGCGTTTTTTTCTAACTGGCGTGCAGTCAAGGCGCGACTGTAGGAGGCCTCTACGGAGGAGAGAGAGACCACAAAACTAGTATTTTCAATATCTGGAGACTCATACAGTTCGCGCGAGGAACTTAATTGCAGCCTCGATATTTGTCCAGACTCAAAGAGTGACAGAGCAAATGAACCACAAAACAGTTTTCAAAGCAACTAGATCAGACGAGCAGCGTTGATTTAACGGGAACAAGCCAGCTTGGGCCGGCAAAAAATTGAGGCAGGCGGCCAGCGCAATAGTGCGTGAATAAAATAGATCACTCCGGTACAATAAAGGCATAATATAAATATGCTTTAGTGCATAACTGCAGGCCCGTAGCAATGCTGAAATAACTGAGGGGGCTGAGCAAAATTGGCCTAGTCAAAGTCCCCCCCCCCCCAACCCGCCGTCAAAATACAGACGTTTAACAAATAGGTCATAAGGCATACAGAATTCATCTCAGATAGATACTAACACTGTTTACAGTGCCACAGTTTGTGTCCAATTTCGTCAAAAAGGACACCTTTATGGGGACATCGCTCGTTGAAAATTTGCCTAAAAGGTGCTTCTTGTTTGCTTTTTTCCCGACGAGGTTGTTGGCAACATCCACCAGATTTAATATAGCATCAGTTTTAAAAAAGCATCCCTAACGTTACAAGGTTTGAAATTCAAACATTTCGACAGCTAAGCTACGACTTTTGGACCTGTTTTGCCTATATTTACGTAATTTACGTAACGTTAATCACTCGAGTGGTGAGATAAATTTAATTTTGTTTCTTATACACAGCAGTTGCTTAGCTATTAAAGGGTATTAAGGTCCTTCGCAGTCTTAAGCTATACTGCCAGGGTCAAGGTGAAATGGGTGAAAAAAAAAACATTGGTAAGAAACCTGGGTGACTGAAATGTGGGGTGGGCTAGTAGATTTTTGAAGCCCACTTATCCGGTAGCTAGTGACTCAACATATATCAAACCCTGTTAAAGGTTGTGAAATTAGAAAAAGCACTTTTTACCATCAGCATTCAAGACTGGTTGTTGCACATTAATTTGTTTTATTTATATATTTTTTGGCCCGTTAATTGTCATATTTTTAAACTTCCAAAAATTCTGGGGGGGGGGGAGCTCGAGGCCCCCTGCCCCTCCCCCTGCTACGGGCCTGAACTGGCCAGTGCAAGCGTAGGTTATACTTTGCTCGACAGATATCAGCTGAATAAGGAACTGGCTACGCAAGTAAAGCAGTCTATTCGCACATGAGATAAGAACAGCTCAGTACAGAGCTGACTACCAAGTAAAGTAGTCTGCTCACAGCCGGATAACAACAGTCCAGTAAATAACTGACTTCCCGAGGAAAGCAGTCTACTAACAGATGAAACAGCTCAGTACATGCAGAACTGACTACCCAAGTTTAGTATTCTGCTCACACCCAAGTAGAGCAGAATTGAGGGTTTGAGAAGATTAATTTTCTGTTTGCTCGACAGATAAACAAATCTCTAAGTAACTGTCTAGCCATTTCCAAGCAAAATGCCAATAGCATATTTAAAAATCGTAATTGTCACTTCAGCTTACCAGCCGATCTTTTTCGTTGCTTTAATACAGGGTTTGATATCGTCTTAGACCACTGGCGAGTACACGCGAGTCGCACAACCTCGTCCGTTTGTTTTCCGTCCAAATCTGTTTCAGTTATCGAGGCACGAAAATACTGTCTCTCTAGCAGTCTAATAACTTTTTGTTTTGGTGGCTGAAAATCATCTGTACTTGCCATATACTATGCAAGGAAACAGTCACAAGGCTGACAAAGGAGCACCGAATATATATAGATACACATAACGGTCAATCATAGCTGAATGCAGCTCGTTCCAGAAATCCAGGGTAGAACTAAATTATAATCGAGGCCGTAAAGGCGCCGCATTTCAATCTATTTATGGTAGTTACGTATAAAAATAAAAAATTGATGGTCTGACAAGTGAGCGATGACGATTTTGCTTTCTCTCGTACATATGCTACTTACCAAGTCATCCTTCTTGCGGCGTTGGGAAGAGCATCGACGACCAAAATCGAGAAACGATTTTTGAAATCTCGCGACAAAAAAATGCACATTCTCAGCTGCCGTGAGTCTAGTCAGGAGAATCGTGTGAACGTTCCGGCAAAGTACTTATCACAAAATTTTATGTCACTATTAATAAGAATTCATGATGGAAGAAAAAACCTTCGAATTCGACTTAATGTAAAACCATTTTGAACTCTCTCAACGCAAAAAACTATGAAATTAAAAACCAGTTGATTACGTAAGTAAAAAGGCCCCCTTTCACTGACCCAGCGCTAACTCTAATGTTGCTTATTTTGATTTGTTTCCCGTGACAGTGAGATATGTAGCTCACGCAAATGTTTTAGTATTTGATTATAATAGTTTAATTTAGACTTTGAAAGGAGTTTTACTTTAGACGGCAATCAACTGTTTGTTCTTCTTTGACATATTTTAAAATGCGTTTTGTTCTTTCACAGTTACGTAATAAAAAAACAAAGCTCAGCAAAGTAATTTGTGTCATGTTTTTGTCACCGTTTTTGGCCTTAAAGATGCAGAAATAACAAACGGCTTGGAAAGTAAAATTTCATTGCAAAAAATGGGGAAAAAACAATGTTACTCTTGTGTAATTCATCTCCTAATGTAAAATTCAAGTAAAAATCACTTCCATGCAGCTGATACATTTCGTAAAGGTGATATTTCCATACTCTGGGCATTAAAAAGCACGAGCAGTTATCGTTTTATTTGCAAAACTCGTCCCTAGGGCATGAAAAACTTGGCACACGGGGAGTACAGTCGATAAACGTTTAGCGTCCTGCTACGGCTGATATCGAGGTTAGTTGTTCATAAAAAAGGTTGAATTTCGTCATGATTCGTCGACTATGTGATCAATGACACCGATATGTGGCGTTGTGATGAATTTTGGTCATTTAAAAATTATCAAAAATATTTGACCTCCAACCGGCAACATATTTAAGACACTGAAAATGAGTTCTGCTTCACAGAATATATCTTCCATCCGTCTAGGCGTTGAAATGATAAGTTTGCGCTTAGCCAGGGTTCTAGCAGTTATCGCCCAAATTGAATTTCACCGCTCTGCAACTGTTGAGTGACGTTTTTTCTTTTACCCTAAATTGAAAAACACCTGAAAATTTATTACATTTTTTCACTCGTACCCTCGAAAGAGGGTAATAACGAATCCCCTAAAAACGAAAATGGCAAATTGAATTTCACGCCGGCAAAACTTGTCACTGACTTGTGCATGACACCGAGTCACTTCATTTTCAACACACTGATACAACGTTCAAAGTTTTCAAATAGGTGTTAAGTTTTGCGGCGGTGAAATTTGTCTGTATTTTTGTTTATAAAATATAGTTTGTTGAGTGACTTAACGGCTGAAGAGTTTTTTCCCCCTATAACAGCTATCTAAGTGACGATCAAACAAAAAAAAACCCACGAGTACGTATACAAGCACACCACTCCGATCTCTGATTACTATTAGTACTAACAAGTCTTGATTCGCAGCTTTGTCGGGATCTTCCGCCCGTCTGGACGCTGAAATGAAAGAAGAAAAGAGATATATTACGGAAGATATACATTACGGATATATATTATGGAAGATATATATTACTTTCAGCCAGGGTTCTGACAGATATCGTTGATTTCGCTGATCTGCAACTGTTGGGCCACCTGTTTGTTTCACCTTTCATTGATAAACATCCTGAGCTTTTACGCAGTGTTTGGCCTAAACCTTTAGCTCACTCAGCTGCCATGTAAAAATGTATATGTTGAATGACTTTAGAAATGAAGAAATTATTTCGTAGTGAGGGTCAAACTAAACGAAAAAAAAAATCACGGCTTAATTTGTGAAAAAGCAAAATTCTTAACGTGTGAGAATTCATTTTATATATGCAGTTGAAATTGTACTGTAATTCTCGATTTGGCTTGTTTTAATCGTTTCATTGTACGTATGCAGAGGTGTGAACAATGTGAACCTTATGATATCTAGCAGTCATAATAGTTTTGCTTTAGACGTCAATCAGTCTATATTTCTTGCCAGTAAGGGTGTTTCTATTTTGATTTTTAATTGGCTCGACATCAAGTAAAAATTTCACTGTTGTTGCGACGGTCCTCGTTCTGCAGAATGAAAACAAACAGTGGGAATTTTGAATCGGCGCCACTGAAATGACACCAAGTTTTTTCAGTACAGAAATATTGTGGTACCTACTAATTCCCTCTGTTCGGAAATGCCGTGACTGGTTTTGAGCGCGCGGATTCATTTCGCTGCTGTGACGTGAGAAAACGAAAAAATTTGTAAGGCATGAAGTGGGTTTGAAATGTTGAGCTGGTACTCAATCTCGTCCCTAAAGCCATCTCCAAGAAGGAGCTGGCCATATTTTTTCCATGACAGGATTTCCTATTTATACCCAAAAGACAAATTGAAAAGATCTTCAGAAGTTTTCTGCAATAGGAAGTTTAATAATCACCAAAGCTACTGTTACAATCCGAGGCAGGTCAAAAACTCAATTACAGTAGAGTACTGATCAGTCGAAACTAACAACATCCATAAACTGAAAAACTATCTTTGTCTATCAATGGAAATCTGAAAAGCTATAGTCGCTATTTTCTGACAACCAACTGACAAATTTTCTGTGAAAAAAAAGAATCTAATTCATGCTAATTTCATCATTACAAGAAACGTTTTTTCTTTTTTTTGACACCTTGCCTCTTAAAATTTTACTTCTTTGCCTTTGGCAGCAGAGAGTAACGTGCAACCGCTTTCTCGTGCACTTCAACATTGGTGTAATCCTTGTTATGCTTCGTGATCTCAATACGGTGATCGATGAAGTGATATTCTGGCAGGGTGACAGGCATCTTCGCCCTGAAAGAATAAAAACAATCTTGGATCAGTGACTAGCGATGTAACGTATACGGACACACACGAAAATTAATCAACATAAGATAGAGAACGAGGCCTTCGTTAAGCTTTTTAGCCGGGTGGAGATAGAATCAGTTATAAGCAGTTAACAGGGAACCTGAATTAAGAGGTTGTTGGATTGCCTGGTTGTCACTTAAATAAAATCCACCAAATAATTAAGAAGTCTACAAGGTGTCCATTTTTAGGGAATTTTTGTCGAGTAGCGGGCCACGTCTTGAGGGGAGCAAAACATTATTTAGACTTTGGCAAGAAAAGATACTACTATAAACGAGTAAAGTACTTTATGGCTCTCAACCGAAGCATTCACTAAATTGCAGCATTCCTTTTTAAGATGCAAATGAAACTAAATTAATGACACACTGAGTTTAAATAACTTACTTGTAAGTAGTTTTGAAATCACATCGGTAATGGCCACCTCCTTCAACTTCAAGGGCCATTGCAACATCACCCTTCAGCATTCCATCACGGACATACATCTTCTCAGTGGAGGGTTCCCAGCGCAGTATCTTCTTCTGCATAACAGGACCATTGGCGGGAAAGTTCACACCATGAAATCGAATGTCGTAGATGAAATAGTCGTCTTTCTTACTGTTGATTGATAAATGGACTACTTAAATCTTTCGCATGACCATTACCTCAAAATATATGCTACTTTCAACTTTAATTAAGATTGTCAGTAAAGAAAGTAAAGAAAACAAAACGTTTTACAAATAATGCAAAATACAGACTTGTACCACGAGTACATTGAAAAAAAAAAGGCTTATTGGTGGTTGGAACTATTTTCAACTGGGCTTCTACTGTTTCAGGTGATGTTTATTTTGCTCATTATATCATTTTCTTTGCCGTCCAATTTTTTTCGCCATGAATTTTATATTTAACACAACTGATCAATGTGGAAAAATGTTTGCTCTAAAATATTTTGGAGTCGGAAATAAACCTAGTAAGGTAAAAAGCCCCTGAACTGTTTTTGAACAACAAATATTTTTGCGCCTATCAGGCTCAGTTTTCAAAAAAAGTTCCTACCGATTTGCATTATTTTGGACTGGAATGCTACAGGTTAGTAAAAAGCCAACTATCTCTGAACGTCAAATATTTTCCCGCCTTTGAGGCTTAGTTTTGGAAAATGTTTCTACCGATTTCCATTATTTGCTTACGGAAATGAGGAAATAGAACTTGTGGAGAATAATAGCTATCGTGAAAAAAAAAAAAAAGAACGTATTCCAGCTTAAAACGAGAGCGAACGGTGGGTGATGAGTTTGTAAGTGCGGAAACTGCTAGTTCCCGCTTATTTTTAACTCAGCATTTAGTTTTCAACTTGACCAAAGAAATATAAATCGGATAAAATAAAACAGAGTCCAAACATTAATTGCCTCCGGAGGAAGTGAATTGTTTAAGAGAAAACTGAAGTACGCTTACGTATTTCTCACCTAATGTGGCTGGTTGCTGTACACACGGCCTGGTCTTCAAAGACCATGCTTCTTTCCCAAGAATACCCTTTAGGAAATGTCTGCTTGAAATAGTCAGGTATATCTGCAGGATACTGGGTAAATGCCCTGTTGCCGTACTGATGTGCTGGTGTCAGGATATCGAATGCAAATGGCAGAGGTGCGCCTTTGGTAACAACAAGTTCCAGCCAATGCGCTCCCCTAAAATACAGAAAAAAAGAGGCTTAAGGTCTTTATGACACCGCCCAGTTTCAGTTGATCGACACACCTAAACCGCTTTAGCCAGCTAAAAGGATACAGTCAGGAATTCACGATTTCTTCTTAAACCTGTTGGGAAACCAGTTAAACACCCGTTTAGCTTGGCAGGAACACAGGACTCCAAAGCTATTGGTGTTATAATCCTGATTGCATGACAGCCTTTAATATCAAAGGACGGTTTGTATAAGAATTTAGCAGATATACCAATAAAAGTTATAAATGAAGACAAAAATAGAGCAAAAATAGCTCATTATATACCTGTAGTATTTGCGAAAGTAAAACTCACTTAAGTGACTCTGAAACGGCCAAATGCATCACAGAAACACTTCAAAGAAATAACTGAAGAGAAATGAGGCATTTGAGTTATAATTTTACCTCTGATTTCTAACTCCTAACACGTCACTTAATGGCCATACAAAACTTCTTCAGAAGTTGTTTACTCACTCGTGAGGGTTGCCTTTTCCTTCGCCTTGAATCGTGAAGACGTGCCCGTTCACAGTTCCTTCCAAATGCAGCTTAATCTTCATGTCTTTTGATATTACACTCTGTTGGATTGTAAAACAAGAAACGGAACTGTAACTGAAAGGAAATTAAAAGTGTACACAGATTTATGTGCCAAAAGAGCAGGTAGAATGACTTGTATACTACATACCATGATGTATAATATGGAGTAAGACGTCAACTTTAGCAGCTTCTGCAGGTGTTCTGACCGAATCAAAGTCACCTCGTCGAATGGGGCTTCAGTTCTCAGAGTAGCTTTATAAACCAGAATCATGTCACACCCATATCTCACTTCAACCAATAAAAAAAGGAAACCTAATCAGAAGAACCGAAGATTAATTGACGTCAAAAGTGAAACTTAACTAGGCCTTCTAAATTAAAACTGCTATTATCAGATATCAAAAGAATCAGGTGATCTCGTGATGAAATCCACCAAATAATCAAGTCTACAGGCGAGGGATCGTTATTAACCTCCTTCGACGGCACGAACTACATGAAAAATTTTAATGAATTTCTAGATGTGTATCACCCGGTGTATCAATTAAGGGTGAAAAAAGATTTCAAGCGTCACTCGACACTTGCATATCAGTGAAATTTAATTTGGGCTAAACCTCCTAGAACCCTGGCTAAGCGTAAAGTTATCATTTCAACGCCAAGATGGATGGAAGGTTCTGTCAAAATATTGTTTATAATTTTTGAATTACCAAAATTCATCACAACGCCACACATTGGTGTCATTGGTCACAAAGTCGAAGAATCGTGACGAAATTTAACCTTTTTTATGAACTAACCTCGATATCAGTCAGCCTTAACAAGAGGCTCAACGTTTATTATACCTAATCGTACCTTTTTGGTACGCTTCGGCGGCATATCAGGCGAGTTTGGTCGAGCCATGGTTCGTATTTTGGCGAGACGCAGTCGAACCAAAATACCCATGGTGAGACCAAACGAGCTTGATATGCTGCCGAAGCGTACCAAAAAAGGTGCGATTAGGTATTTACCGTACCCAAATTCGTCCTAAAACCCGGCGTTTTTTTTTTCAGTTACCGTGAACAGTCAGGCGTTGTAGAGCGACACGTATTTACACTTTTCTGGTCGTCAATACTCTTCTCTAACTCCTCATCTGCCATTTTATTTAATTCTTTTGTTTGGAGTTTTATTTTCTGAATCTTGGAAGTCCAAGTCAAGAAAGAAATTTGGAAAATCCGGCTCCATTTTGAAACCAAAAAAGTTTCAGCGCTGTCCGTAAAGTTCACGCGAGCGCCCGCCAGTGTAGCCGCTTACAATTTTGGCGCGAAATTGTATTTTTTTCCCCTCTCTTACCGTTAAACAAATTACTTTCTCGTTTAACAAATGTAATAGTTTTACGTTTCGTTGTATTTCTGTTGTAATTTTTGCCTCTAAAGTCTGCAAAAAAATGCGAGTTTCACAAACTGTCCATGATATCGCAGGATATCAGGTCAGTGACTTGATATCGTAGAAAATCATGACAGTAAACAAGACTTCTGATTGGCTAATTCACAATTTGGGTACGGTAATAGACTGAACTCCCCATGTGCAGAGTTTTTCATCCCCTAGGGCGAGTTTTTCAAATAAAACGATAGCTGCCTGTGCTTTTCAATGCCCAGAGTATGGAAATTATCACTTTAGGAAATTATCAGTTGCATGGAACTGATTTTATCCGAGGTGGTCTTTTTATTCAACTGCAACTATTGTTATCTGTCGAGCCGGAATGTTATTCGCTACTGAGTGCACAAGAACATGCCGTTTTCTGCGCTAGATGAACAATGTATATTTCATAGTATAGTTTCTTCTGCTAACACTGAGAAGTTAGTTCTTAGAGTGAAAACAAGACTTCTTGTGATTAGAAATACTTTTTTCTACTTCCATCCTAGGGACGCCTGGCGGACCACGCGCTTTGCTACACCAAAGTCGACGCCTTGCCTCAATTTTTTGCCGGCCTAAGCTCTAACGGTAATTTCTGTTAAATGAACGCTGCTCTTTTTACGCAGTTACTTAAATTTTTTGTGCTTCATTTGCTCTTATTCTTTGAGGGTGGATAGGTATTGTACGCGCGGGGGCACTTAAGGTGATTCCATTCAATTGCATTGGGCATCCTTTCTGCGCATCCTTTTATGCGTAACTAGCGCGCTCACGAGCGCGCGCACGTTCGGAACTTGGTAGGTTTTCTATTAAAACTGAGTTGTTCAGAGAAATACATGGTCGTTTTCTCCTAATTGAGCACGGTGACCCCATTTTTTATTGTATAAATTCAATTAGGGCAGTGTTCCAAACGTAATATAAAAAAATTGGCAAAAATCTATGATCAGATTTTGCAAATTCAAAGAAATCCCACCAAAAAAGTGGTTTAGAGTAGAGGACCGCACATCAAGCTACCGTCGTCACCGTCTACTTTTTGAGTATCCAGTAAATTTGAAGCTTTTTGGACACGTTTTGTACGACACAGATGACTACACATATGTATAAAGTCAACTTATACGTGAAATATCAATCAGCAGTGGAAATATTAAGCATTTTGGCCTCGTGCGGTTATTGTCTGAAAATACCTTTAAACACTGTATTCGTCAGCAGTATACCACTAAAACGAACACGGTGATCCCCAATTTTTATTGCAATTTTAGAACCTACATGACGTTTTGAATATTTGTGCCAAGTTTCATTACAAATCTATGACAGATTCTTTTACCAGGGAATCGCCTTAAGGCCCTCGCGCGAACTGTATCGCCAGATATTGAAGATATTAGTTTGTGGTTTTATGATTCTCTCTGCAGGAGGCTTGCGGATCAATTACTGCAAATGCCAAAAGTAATTATCTCAATCATATTCTGCGATGCCGAAATGTGCGAACTATGTTCTTATGGGTGGTGAGAGAGTTGAATGTTTAGGCTGAACTGTAAAGCATGAAAGAACGTTAAATCAATGAATTCTCGGATGCTTATCAATTAAGGGTAAAACAGGGCTTAAACTTCAGGAATACAGAAAATACGCTGCCAATTGGACGTCAAATATATTTTTTTATAATTTTTGAATTGCCAAAATTCATCACAACGCCACATAAGTTCCTCGCGCGAATTGTGACGCCAGATATTGAAAATAATAGTTTTGTGGTTTTATGATTCTCTCTTCATGAGGTTTGCGAAATTTGCAAATGTCAAAAGTAATTATCTCAATCATATGCTGCGATGCTGAAATGTGCGAGCTATATGTTCTTTTGGCTGGTGAGAGAGTTGAAATTGAAATAATTGAAATAATTCTAGTGTTAAAGAATTTTATTATACAAAAAAATTCTGTGATCTATACATCTAACTGTACGAACAAAGAAGACTCGAATAAGGAATAGGGAATTATTGGAGGAGTACAGGCTACTTAAGTAATCAACCGGCTGTATAATTAGAAAACTGAAATTGAAAAGCAGAGACCGATACAACGTAGAATAAGAGAATTAGTTTTGTACTATATTTCGGCTGGCCAAACCAGCCTTCTTCAGGTACAATGGAGTTTACATTGGCTATGTTTAAATTTATATGGTGATAATGGAATCTTACGAAATACCGGAAATACGTAAAACTAAATACAGGAAATATGTAAACAGTGTAAAATAAAAAATTTAAAACATGCTAAGCTTAAAAATGACAATAAAATAGTAAAAGTAGAAAAACTAATAGGTTTCTTCGCGTATGTTAAGGCCATCGGGAACAAGTGTTCTGCCTTTTAAAATTAAAAAAGCTTCCCTGGCCTTACGGATTGAGTCTCGGTTGGAGAAGACTTTTTCGATGGGGATTAATTGTATGTCATTAGCAGTGTGGTTAGGCGAGGAAATGAAATGTTGTGCGGCTGTAGTGGGTTTAGATTTACTGTTAGGGTTATCTATGGTACGGCGGTGTTCATTAAATCGGTCTTTTAAACGTCGTTTAGTTTCTCCTATGTATTGTAAATTACAGCGGTTACATTGAATCATGTAGATGAGGTTTTGAGTGTAACAGGTCAGGTTAGATTGAATGTGGCGCGTTTCACCAGTAGAAAGGAAGGTATAGGTAGTTAGTCCGTCAGTAATATAAGGACAAGTAGCGCAGTTCTTTCCACAACGAAAAGAACCGGATGGAAGTTGTGGATGCGGATTAGTCAAATTAGAAGGGAGTTTGGCCTTCACTAGTAAATCGCGAAGGTTAGGGGAGTGCCTGAAAGCAACAACAGGCAACCGTTGAAAAACGGTTTTGCAGCGGTTAGAAGAGAGTAGTAAATGAAAATGTCTTTTGATAATGTTAGAAATGTGAGGAAGTGATGGATTAAAAGTAGTTATAAATGGTACACGTTTATTTTTGTTGACGTCTTTCGTTTGTAAGGCAAGTCTACGGGGGATGTCGGTCGCGCGTTGTATTTGTTTGGTGACAAGGTTACGGTTGTAACCTCGTTTGAGAAGGTACGTTGTAAGTTGGGCAGCGCGAGTATTGAACGTTTCGTCGGTAGAACAAATGCGTCGTAAACGGAGTGCTAGACTGAAAGGAATGGCTTTTTTAGTATGTGAGGGATGGCAAGAAGAGTAAAGTAAATGTTGGTGTTTGTCGGGAGGTTTGGTGTAAAGGTCAGTACTGATGTCACCGTTGTCAGTTAAAGAGACATTAACGTCAAGAAGGTACGTTAGTTGAAGAATGTGAGCTGGTGAATTTGATGGTGGGATGAATGCTGTTGAGATAATCGATGAAGACTTTTAGGTTATCCAGACCTTCAGTCCAGATCATAAAAATATCATCGATATATCTAAACCAAGTGTGGGGTTGGAATGGGGCATTTTCTAAAGCTTTGGCTTCGAAATAGCCCAGGAAAAGGTTGGCATAAGATGGGGCCATTTTGGTACCCATGGCTGTGCCGTGGATTTGAAGATAGTGGTTATTGTTAAAAGTGAAGTCGTTAAAGTTGAGAATCATACGAATGAGGTCACAGAGTTTGGTGGTTGGAATGGTTTTATGAGAGGCAGTAGTTAGAAAGTGGTCACAAGCATAAATACCTTCATTATGTGGAATATTAGTGTATAGTGATGAAACGTCGAGTGTGACTAACAGAGAGTTGGCGGGTAAAGTACTGATGGTGAGGAGTTTGTTAAGGAAGTCGTTAGTGTCTTTAACAAAGGATGGTAGTTTATGAACTAAAGGTTGAAGGTAGTAGTCAACGAAGTGGGATATGCGTTCAGTGGGATGGCTATTAGATGAAACGATGGGGCGTCCTGGATTGCCGGGTTTGTGTACTTTGGGTAGTATGTAGAATCGTCCTGGTTTTACGTCGGTCTGTATAAGGTATTCTCTGGTTTTGTCGTCAATAAATCCGTCATCGTGCATACCGTTAACATAAATTGTGACTCGTTCTTGTACGTTCGCATTGATGTCTTTGTCTAAGCGTTCGTAAAATTTGATGTCAGAAAGTTGTCTGTTGCATTCATCGATGTACCAAGTTTTGTCCATAACAACAGTACCGGAACCTTTATCGGCGGGTTTGATAATTATGTCTTGTCGTTGCTGCAGTTGGCGGATGGCCTGTCGTTCTGTAGCGGTAAGGTTGTCACGGATAGTTTTAGGTTTGTAGGTAGTTATGTCGAGTTTAACAGCGTCTAAAAAAGTATTAAGAGCTCGTTCTCTGTTGTAGGGGGGTTCCAAGTGCTCTTGTTACGGAAAGGGCAGTCGGGTTCGTTAGTGTCGGGCGTTTGGTTGTTTTTGTCAAAAAAGAATTCGGTTAGTCGCATACGTCGTGAAAAATCGTATATGTCAGCTGAGACTTCCGGCCAGTTGATATGTCGTGGTGTGGGACAGAATGTAAGTCCACGTGAGAGAACAGATATCTCGTCGGTAGACAGAGAACAACTAGAGAGGTTAATCACAGAAGAATTATCAAGTTGAATGTTAGCAGGTTTAGTTTTACGGCGAGAGCGTTTGCGTGTGGGAGTGACAGTTGCTGAATGAATTAAGGTGGAGGCATTATGTGTAACATTAGATGGTACAGATATGTCGTTATTGTTAGCGTTGGTGTTGACCTGTGGGTTAATGCTATTATCGGTACGGTTGTGGTTAATTATACGGCGGATGGGAGCAGTCTTTTTGGCACGTCTTCTCGCAAGCAGGGACTCAAGCGATAAGGCCATAGTATCCAGTTTGGTTTTGTAAAAATTAAAAGCATCTGTTGAGCAAGAGTTGCGTAATAGTTCCAAATGCTGCGAGAGTTCCTTTGTGAGTGTCTTGATCTTGCGTTTGCATTCGGCAATAAGAAGTTTTATGTGACGGTAGGCAGCGAAGTGTGATATGTGTCTCCATCGGCGATAAAATTTCTCGTTGTCTGTATAGAATGGTGGAAGGCTTGGATAGAGTGATGCTGGAATGCAGTTGTTTTCTTTAAAGAAGGTGTAGTTGATAAGGTGATGGTTATATCGCGTTAGTTTGAGCTGGATCCTCTTCGTGGCGTTGAAAAGGCCTGTATAGTGTTGCGGCGTCGTAGAAGGCTCTTGTGGCGTAGCGGTTGAAACGGGTCCGGGGTTAGGCTCAATGTCCATGCATATAGTAAGTGATGCAAATACCAATAAAATAAAAATTAAAAGATGATGTTTGTAAGGCTTTTTGTTTATCCTCGCTAGTTTGTTATTGAAAGTGCTGTAGAATTTCTTCATCCTCAACGTCATTCTCACAAACTACATTCTATACAGCTGGTGAGTGAGTTAAATGTTCCTGGCGGATTGTTTGTCAATTGAGGATGAAACAAACGTTACCTTCCTAGGCGTTATACATCTTTTTGCCACTAGAATTTCATCGTCCAGACGGACGGAAGATTGAAAGCTGCGAACCAAAATGAATTGCCAGCTAGGGATTACATAACAAAGAAAAAAGGAGACGTCTGCGTGCCGGTCAGTGTAAAACACAGACTGCGGACCAGGTGTAAAATGCAGACTGAGGGTAAAATGCAGGCTAGGGGTAAAATGCAGAATGAAGACCGCAGGCCACGGGTAAAATGCAGAATGAAGACTACAGACTGCAGAGACAACCGGAAATACCTCCGCGCTCGTAGAAGTTCGTAGAAATCTGTTATAAATTTATTTAATATGGTCAAAATGTTTGCAATTTTGTTTTTCGTGTTCTAATAGGAAAGTTTGTTTACTAATTGAGGAGTAGAACAGTTTTTCCACCAAGGATTGTCTGGAATACGTTGTTCATAAGAGAGTTTTGCTTCAACTTCAAGCCGTAGATTGTTCAGGATTTGATCGGACCACGCAAAACAACCTGTGCAACTCGGACGAGGATAAATGTAGAGCTAAATATCTCATTAATCGGAACCCGCAGTGTTCCAAAAAAATTGCTTTTTACGAATGGACTTTATTTGCGAACCGAGCTGAGGTAAAAGTCAAACCTCACCGGCGACATGTCGGTTCCCTGTCGGTCACCCGTCCAAGCACTAACCCCGCCGAACAGGGCTTAACTTCGCTAATCGGAATTTTTCCTTGGTGGAAAAACTGTTCTACTTCTCAATTAGTAAACAAACTTTCCTATTAGAACACGAAAAGTATATTGCTAACATTTTGAACATATTAAAAGGTTTTAATAGATTTCTACGAACATTTTACCCCCAGCCTGCATTTTACCCTTAGTCTGCAGTCTGCATTTTACCCCTGGTCTGCGGTCTGCAGTCTGGAATCTGCAGTCCGCAGTCGATCTTTTACACTGACAATCTGCGCACAAGCTAGGAATTACATAATTTTGGTAAGTTTCATCACTACACAACATATTTGACGAGGACATAATCTAATTTTCACATTGTTTTCAACTGACGACAATGCTGTAGCTTGAACTGAACTTGGTACTGCAGTAACAGAATCCTACATAGGCTTTCTCAAACGTTCGTTTCAAGTTTCCTCTAATTCGCCTGCAATCGATATCTCAGCTGGCAAGTTCATCACAACTGGCTGGTAATGCATATCTCCAGCCTGTGTTTTTACTTTCTTCTGCACTGGACTATGTTTACTCGTTCTACGTGCCGTTCACTACACAACGAAAACCTGCCCCACGAATGCCCACAGTAACGTCCAAATTTGCACTCTTCGTACCCCAGCCCCCTCCCTTCGCCCCTTAAACAGAAATCCAGAACTTAACTAAACACTGGTGTTTTCCTTGTACAGCCAGACTCGTGTATTCCATTAATAGCAAAGGTGTAAGAAATACTTGCATTTTTGCAGCCAATGGGCAACTAAATTGTTGTTCTTTAAATTACTAATCGCATTTTTAAAGAAAGTTATGTTGTAGAATTAATGAGCACTGCATTTAATAAAGAGAGTCGGCTTCTTTTCTCCTTTTCGAAATTCTCAGGGGGTCGTTGGGCTATCTGATCATGACCAGCATATTGCGTAACCGCGGATATCACAGAACTTCACTTGACATGGACGTTTTGTGGTCAACCGGGATGGAAGGTCTTTTAAAGTAGTAAAATGATCACAAAGTGATTTCATTACAAATGACGTGAATGATCATTCGTTTCAGATAATGTGAGTTACATAAGTAAGTAAAACAAGGCTCAACTCTATCTTTGATAAACAAATACAAAATCTTCCTGTTTATTTAATTACGCTTCAAAAAATAATTATTTCGTGTGAAAGTACCGGACCTTAGATTTCAAAGAACCGGACGTTACGTCCAGCCTCCGGCCTCAAACGAAACCCATGGCTGATGATCAGCATCCAGGCGCAAGATCATGAGCTGACTATTCAGTCGGGGGAACAAGTACTTGTTTTGGTCAGTTTTCGTATCTATGCCCGAAGAAGCCCGAAGGGGTCCGAAGAAGCTCCGATTTATATTGTCCAATTAGAGAGAACTACGAACTCGCGCAGAAAAATGAAACGGAATGTTTTCAAGTTTTAAAGATGGCGTCCCTAGCACGGAGGAATCTGCAGGCCATAAACTTACTTCCAGACATGCTTTGGCAGTATCAGCGAGAAGTTTGGCTGTTGGAAGTTCTGAAATTTATGCGTTACTGTTGAATAATGGTTAAAGATAGTCTGTTGAAGCTTAATTGGTCTCATGTTTGGATTGTTCTTCATTAATCTCGCCCGGGCGCAACACTGAATTTCCAAATTATATTTTGTTTTTATGGCTTTCCAAGGCTGAAATATAGCGTTGTTCAAAGCACGTTAAAAGATCCGATAGAAAAGAGGGTTACCTGATCTTAGGAAAGGCAGTTGAGCTCGGGTGAAACGCTTTTTACCCATGGTTTTGACATGAGTCAAGACAGCTTTCCACGAAGGCGCGAGAAAAGTAATAATTAAGCTTTACACCTCGCTGATTACTGTGGTGAAGCAAGTATTCTTCACGAAAGATAAGAGAGTATATCCTGCACTGGTTAAATATTTTCCCCGTCCTTATTCACATTCATGCAAAATCTGAAGAAAAAGTTGACTCACGGAGCGGAAAACAGCTGAGTGCATGAAAGTCTTCTTGCACTTGCCGGGCGGAGAACAAAGCAATTCTCCATTTTCAAAGCTTTAAAAGCCTTATTAAGTCTGTGTTATTCCCAATGACCACTATTCTGATCCAGGTTAATTGTCTACTAGAAAAAACTGCTGAAACAACGCGCTTTTTTATTTGAACCAAAACAAGAGCTAAATTGCTGTTTCCTCAGCGGTCCGCATGTTGTATTGATTCTTCTCGTCAATAATTCTCAACTGTTTGTTAGCATTACTGACTTCGTTTATAACCCACTGAGAAACGCCTTCCAGGACAAACTCATCTGTACTTCTTTATTATTCAAGCTCAGAAGGAATTCACATTGAAGAACCGACTGAGAAACCCACAAATTCTGACTTGAAACTGAAGTAATATTATACGGTTCTAGCGTTCATAATTCTTGGTTTCAAGACAAACTACTGCTCATTTGGTCAAGCATTTTGCCATAAATACAAAAATTAAAGCAAGATGAGACAGCGTTTTGATATCGCTGACATCATTATCAAGACTGAAATGGTGATAAAGTGGAAAATCGAAAAGAATAAGAATACAAATCTGAATCCATAAGCATATCAATCAGTCGAGTCTAAACAACGGATTACGCACGGATTTAGTAACAGCACGACAGCGAAATCGTTGTCGTTGTCGTGTTTGCTGAGAGCTAGTCAGTTTCCCCATCCCTTCCATGCTCACGATATTTCAGAGACCACTCGTCCAGCCGACTTATAATATTGGCCCTTTAATACCTGTACTCGGCGACCCGTCACAAACAATTCTTAGAATAGATGTCACCCAAATTTAATAGCGAGCGCGTAGTTTGTCCTGATAAATATTTTTTAATGGCGTGTGCTTTTTCTTCCACCACTTTTGGAAGCAACAAAATAAACTGTTCCTCATGTTAAACAGTTTTAGAAATGGAGCCCTTTTTGGTATTTCACTCGAGGTGATCGAGGCCCTGAGTAGCCCACTGGCCAAATGCCGAAAATTGCGGGCTCAGTCTTTTCTCGGAGAAAAGATTTCGCCACCAAATGGCACTTGTTCCCCCGACTGTATTACTATCTGTCACTAAAATGCAGCCCCTCTTGTCTTCTTTGCACAGGAATCTCTGATGACTTTCTAGGGGTCAACAGGCATCTTTCTGTACACTTGCATAAGAGCCGCTCTGTCAGCATAGTAGATCGATGTTTTCACTTTTCTAGTGCTGCTGAATCAGATCTCTCCTGTTGCCGTGTACACTGGCATGGTTAGGAGAATGATGAGCACAGTGGCGACGCTCGGGAAAGGTTTTCACTTGTGCAGCTTAGTGTGTTCTTACGAAGGTTCTTCGGTTTGTCCCCCTCGCCAAGCGCCCAACTCGCTTTATGCTGTAAACTGTTGTGTATGAAAGATTCGCATTCTCTGCTTAAGGTGTACTTTGTTCTATTTCCAATAGAAGGAAATTATGTGGTACTTTTGCTAAATGACTCAAAACAATTACTTGGTTTTCGTTTGGGGCATATCCCCTCTCTCTGAAAATGACGAGCGCACAGCTGTCAAAACCAAGGGGAAAAAAACGCCGGTTGGATGTTCAGACTTGCGTAAGCAAACCTGTATCCGAAGATTTTACGCCAAAACCTTTTCTTTGTTTGGAGCACGATCTATTAGCACTTTTAACACATATTGTTTTGAACATCATGGCTTCAAACGTTTTTAAGGTGAGGATTAACTGTACAATAGTAACAACAACGAAAAACGTTGAAGAAATAATAATAGCCATTTGGCTGCTGAAAAAAATCACAGAAATTCCTGTTAAGCCCGGGCTTGCTACGCCCCTGAAAGGTGTAAGAAATACTTGCATTTTTGCAGTAAAATACCAGCCAATGGGGAACTACATTATTGTTGTTTCAAATGGCTAACCACAATTTTTGAAGAAACTTATCTTTCAGATTAAATGAGCAACTGTATTTAGTGAAGAGTGTCGGCTTCTTTTCTCCTTTCCGAAATTCCAAGGGGGCTTTGGCTAAAAACAACCGACATATTGACACATGTGTCTGACCATTGAGTAACCGCGGATATCACAGAACTTCATTGACATCGACTTTTGGGGAAAGTATCTTTTGCGATATATTAAACACCACTTTCTTGTGCTTCAAACAACAGGAAAAACGTTGTTTGTTTGCTTTTTCTTTGTGTTAAGTTTAGGCTAAATATATAATTGATAAGCATCTGAGAATTCATTTATTTAATGTTCTTTCATGTTTAAAGTTCAATACACCAATATGTGGCGCTGTGATGAATTTTGGCAATTCAAAAATCATCAAAAATATCTGCCTCCAATCGGTAACATATTTTCTGTATTAAGTTTGAGCTCTGTTTCACTCTTAATTGATAAGCATCTGAGAATTCATTTATTTGATGTTCTTTCATGCTTTAAAGTTCAGTACACCAATATGTGGCGCTGTGATGAATTTTGGTAATCAAAAATTATCAAAAATATTTGACCTCCAATCGGCAACATATTTTCTGTATTAGGTTTAAGCTAAGTTTCACCCTTAATTGACCCAGGAACTGATAAGCGTCTGAACATTCATTTATTTAATGTTCTTTCATGCTTTACAGTTCAGCCGAAACATTCAACTCTCTCATCAGTCATAAGAACATAGTTCGCACATTTGGCTGTTTGGAGATAATTACTTTTGACTTCAGCAGTATAAACATTTAATTCTCAACAATTGATCCGCAAACCTCATGCAGAGAGAATCATAAGACACAAAACTAGTATTTCCAATATCTGGCGATACAGTTCGCGCGAGGAGCTTAAGCGCCGCCGCCGTTATTTTTTCTGTTGCTCGTACAATACCAGTCCACCCTCAAAGAATAACAGCAAATGAAACACAAAAATTGAATTTAAGCAACTAGGCCAAAAGAGCAGCGTTAATTTAACGGGAATTTCCGGCAAAAAATTGAGGCAAGCCGCCAGCTTTATTGTTGATTTGTTGTTTTCATAACAAGATGTAGAAGGGTCGGTGTGTAGCAAAGCGCATAGTCGGCCCCAAACGGCAGGCTTCCCTAGAACGGAAGTAAATAAATAATAATATTACTAATCATAAGACGTCTTGTCTTCACACTAAGAACTAATTACTCAGTGTAAGCTGAAGAAACTATACTATGAACTAGAGTATACATTGCCCAGCTAGGGCGGAAAAAGGCATGTTTTTCTGCTCTGATAGCGAATAGCATTCTGCTCGACAGATAACAATAGTTGAATAAAAAAGACCACTTCGGTAAAAATCACTTGCATGCAACTGATACATTTCCTAAAAGTGATAATTTCCATACTCTGGGCATTAAAAGGCACAGGCAGTAATCGTTTTATTTGAAAAACTGGTCTCTAGGGCATGAAAAAACTCGGCACATGGGGAGTAAAGTCTATAAACGTTAGCCTCTTTCTAAGGTTGAATTTCGTCATGATTCGTCGACTGTGTTACCAGTGACACCAATATGTGGCGCTGTGATGAATTTTGATATTAAATTCAAAAATTATCGAAAATATTTGACCTCCAATCGGCAAAATTTTTTTTAAATATTTAGACACTGAAAATGAGTTTTGCAATTGCTTGACAGAGTCTGCCATTCGATCGTCTAGGCGTTGAAATGTTAACTTTATTCTTAGCCAGGGATCTGACAGTTATCGCCCAAACTGAATTTCACTGATCTGCGACTGTTGAGTGACGTTTTCTTCTTGATACACATCTACAAATTCATTAAATTTTTTTCATGTAGTTCGTACCGTCGAAGGAGGGTAATGACGACCCCTCTAAAACTGAAATCGATCGATAGCATGTCCCGGCAAACCGAATTTCACGCCGTCAAAACTCAACTTCTGCATATCAGTCACTTCATTAGGAACACATACTCAACGTAAAAAGCTTAAGTTTTTAGAAACGCTGTTAAGTTTTGCGGTTAAAGTGAACTTCCGAAACTTGTCTGTATTTTCGTTTGTAAAATTATGGCGGAAAGTGCGCACGCGTTGTACGTTGACCGCTGTGAATTGTGTGGAGGCTACTCATTCACCAGCCATATAAAAATATAGTTTGTTGAATGACCTTAGGGACGAAAATTTTTTTCCCCTTTGAAAACAATCCAGTGAGGATAACAAAAAAAAAAAAAACTTACGAGTATATGTAAAAGCACTCCACTCCGATCTCTGATTACTACTTCCACCTGTGTAGACGTTGAAATGATACCAATTATGAAAGAGATATATTACGCTCAGCCAGGGTTCTGACAGTTGTCGTTGATTTAACCAATCTGCCATTCAGCACTGTGCCACTGTTGAGCGGCTATTTGTTTCACCTTTCGTTGATAAACCAGGCCCCGTCAGGAGTATTGGGTATACGGTATCTAGGGCGTTTTTTACCAAGGTATTCTGTATTTTTGGCCAAAATGTTCAGGTATAGGGTATTCTGTATTACAATAATTTAAGGTATTTGTTATCGACGTTTTTGCATTTTTAAGGTATATTGGTATCTCAGGGGAAAGAAATGAGGTATATTGGTATCCCACTACCCCCTTGGCCGATCCTGATAAACAACCTAAACTTTTACACAGTGTTCGGCCTTAACCTTTCACTCTCTCAGCTGAGCTAACGAAATATTGTGATTCCCCCTTATTCCCTCTGCTGGGAAATGCCATGACTGGCTTTGAACGCGCAAACTCATTTCCCCGCTGTGACTTGTGACACGAAAAAGGTTTTAAGGCATGAAATGGGTTTGAAATGTTGAGCTGGTACTCAATCTCGTACCTAAAGCCATCTCCAAGAAGGAGCTGGCCATATGTTTTCCATGACGGGATTTCCCCTATATACCCAGACGACAAATTGAAAAGATCTTTAGAACTTTTGTACGATAGCAAGTTTAATAATCGTCAAAGCTACTGTTACAATCGAGGCAGGTCAAAAACTCAATTAGCGTACTGATCAATCGAAACTAACAACATCCAAAAACTGAAAAGCTACTTTTGTCTAGCAATGGAAATCGGAAAAGCTATAGTCAGTAAACTAATAGTCACCAGTCCAACTGGTGCCTACTATACTAATATTGTCGCTATTTTCTGACAACCAACTGACAAATTTTCTGTGAAAAGGGACTAATTCATGCTAATGTCATCCGACACAAGAAACGTTATTCTTTTGTTTGACACCTTGCCTCTTACAGAATTTAACTGCTTTGCTTTTGGAAGCAGAGAGCAACGTGCAACCGCTTTCTCAAGCAGTTCAACATTGGTGTAATCCTTGTCATGCTTCGTGATCTCAATACGGTGATCGATAAAGTGATATTCTGGCAGGCTGACAGGCTTATCTGCCCTGCAAAGAATAGAAACAGTCTTGGATCAGTGACACTACCGACGCTCCATACGGAAACATACGAAATTTAAACAACTTTAGATAGAGAACGAGGGCTTAAGCTTTTTAGCGGGGAGGGAATAGAATCGTTATAAGCAGTAAATAGTTTTTCTAGACAACCTGAATTAAAAGATTGTTGGATTGCCTGGGTGTCACTTAAATGAAATCCACCAAATAATCAATAATTTTACACAAGCTGTTCATTTTTAAGGAGTTTTGTCCAGTCGCGGGCCACATCTTGAGCGGGCCACATCTTAATCTTGAGAAAGATTATTTAGACTTTGGTAGGACAAGGGAATATTATAATTGAGTAAGGTACTTTATGTCTGTCAGCCGAAGCGTTCACTTAATTAGAGCATTCCTTTTTAAGATACAAATGAAGCCAAACTGAAGCCAAATTGAGTTTAAATAACTTACTTGTAAGTAGTTTTGAAATCACATCGGTAATGGCCACCTCCTTCAACTTCAAGGGCCATTGCAACATCACCCTTCAGCATTCCATCACGTACATACATCTTCTCAGTGGAGGGTTCCCATCGCAGTATCTTCTTCTGCATAACGGGACCATTGGCCGGAAAGTTTACACCGTGAAATCGGATGTCGTAGATGAAATAGTCGCCTTGCTTACTGTTGATTAAGAAAAGGATCACTTACATCTTTCGCATAACCAATACCCCAAATTATACGCTACTTTCATTTTTTATTATGATTGGCAGTGAAAATTGTTGTCACTTTTTCCACTTAGAAAGCAAAGAATAACTAAGAATTGGCCAGCAAAATGAAACATTTAACAAGCAATGCGAAATACAGACTTGCAACGCGAGTACATTGAAAAGAGGCGTTTTTCGAATGGGCTACTATCGCTCCATGTTTCTTTTTTCATTATCGTTTTCTTTGCCGTTCGATCTTTTTGCCATGAATTTCATGTTGATTGTAATTGATCGTCTTGGAGAAGAACTTGCTATAAAAAAGCTTTGAGTCGGAAATACGCCTTATTCCAAAATGGCGGAAAATACGTTACTCTTTTGTCACATTGTTAATTGGCCCTTGTTGCCTCGATCCCATCTGCAGAATTCAAAGGAATACTTGGTTTGAAACAAAGAAACAAGGGCCAATTAACACGGAGACAAAAGTATAATGTATTTTCCGCACGTTTTCTGCCATTTTGGAATAAGGTATATAATCCTCGAGCCTCGAAGTTAGTAAAAAGCCAACTATTTTTGAGCGTCAGATAATTTTCCGCCTTTCAGACCTAGGTAACTTTCAAAAATTTTCCGACCGATTTGCACTATTTGGTAACGAAAAAGAGGAAACAGAACTTGTGGAGAATGATAGCTATCGTAAAAAAAACTTATTCTAGCTTCAAACGAGAGCAAACGGTGACTGATGAGCCTCTTGGTACGGAAATTGCTACTTTTTGTTTATTTTTTACTCAGCATATTATTCAAGTTGAACAAGGAATTATCAATCGGGTAAAAAAATTGGAGCACAAATATTAATTGCTTAGGGGCAAATGTACTTTACCAGACAGCAATAGGTAAGCTTATATATTCCTCACCTGATGTGGCTGGTTGCTGTACACACGGCCTGGTCTTCAAAGATCATGCTTCTTTCCCAAGAATACCCTTCAGGAAATGTCTGCTTGAAATAGTCAGGTATATCTGCAGGATACTGGGTGAACGCCCTGTTGCCGTACTGATGTGCTGGTGTCAGGATATCGAATGCAAATGGCAGAGGTGCGCCTTTGGTAACAACAAGTTCCAGCCAATGCGCTCCCCTAAAATGCAGAAAAAAAGAGGTCATATTCACTAAGAGAACGCAAGCACAGAAGCTTACGTTCTTTATGACACCGCCCTGAGTTTCAGTTGTCGACACACCTGGACTGCTTTAGCCAGCTTTAAGAACATAGTCAGGAATTCACGATTTCTTCTTAAATCAGCTGCGAAACCAGATAAATACTCGTTTAGCGTGGCAGGAGCGTAGGACTCCAAAGCTACTCTGATTGCACGACAGTATTAAAAAGACGGTTTGTATAATATTATTAAAAATATAAACAATATTAAAGGACGGTTTGTATAAGAGCTTATAAGTGTATAACTATATATTAAGAAATAAGAATATAAGAATAAGTGTATAAGAATTTAAAAGTGTATTAGCAGTTAGGACAAAAAAACAAAATAGAGCAAAAATGACTTATCTCGCTTTTGGTGTTATTTGATATTAGTTTTGTGTAGCGTATCTTGGCTGTTTCAGGGCGATTCCAGTGATTTTTAGCTTCGTTGTAGTCCTCTCCAGATGCGACATTAAAACTTACTTAAGTTACAACGGCCAAATACAACACGACAGAAACACTACAAATAATAACTGAGGCATTTGCGTTGTACTTTTGTGTCATTTCTAACTCCTAAACACGTCAGTTAATAGCCATACAAAGCCTCTACAGACACTGTTACGTAAACGGGAATAATTACCCCAGGCACTTGGGAGAACTGTGGCGGGGGAAGGAAAAACAACCCTCCCACCTGTCTGTACCTGTTTGAGAGCCTTAAAACTGAACAAGATAATTACAGCAAGGTTTACTCACTCGTGAGGGTTGCCCTCTCCTTTGCCTTGGATCGTGAAGGCGTGCCCGTTCACAGTTCCTTCCAAATGCAGCTTAATCTTCATGTCTTTTGAAATCACACTCTATTAGATTTCAACACAAGAAACGGAATTAACTAAGGATAAGAAAATTAAAAGTGTACACAAATTTATGTACCAAAAGAGCCAGTAGAATGACTTTCTACGCTACATACCATGATGTATAATATGGAGTAAGACGTCGACTTTAGCAGTTTCTGCAGGTTTTCTGACCGAATCAAAGACACCAAGTCGAATGGGGCTGCAGGTCTGGCAGTGGCTTTATAAACCAGAATTATGTCACACCCATATCGCACTTCAACCAATGAAAAAAAGAAAGCCCTAATCAGAAGAACCAAAGATTGATCGACGTCAAAAATGAAACTTAACAAGCAACTTCTAAATTAAAACTGCTATTATCAGATATCAAAAGATTCACCGCGTGATCTATACGTCCAGCTGCCAAAGAAATCAAAACAAGCCAAATCAGAAATGGCGGTAAAGGGGTCCTTTTGCTTCGTTTTCTACTGCTCATAGTTAGTTCTTACGCGTTAAGAGTTTGTTATATATAGAAACGTTTAGTGATCTATACATTGAACTGTACAATCAAATATTAGAGGTGTACAGTCAGCACAGTCTACTTAGGTAATCAACTAGTTGTATAATTAGTTTTTACGCGTTTTAATGTTCCAGACGGATTGTTTATCAATTGAGGGTGAAACAAAACGTTGCCTTGCTAAGCATAATACATCTTTCTGTCACTAGCATTTCATCGTCCAGACGGACGGAAGATTGAAAGCTGCAAGCCAAAAATTAATTGCTACCTAGGGATTACATAATTTTGGTAACTTTCATCACCACAGCACATTTTTGATGAGGACATAACTTGATATTAACAAAAGCCCATATGCTTTCTCAAACGCTCGTTTCAAGTTTCCTCTGATTCATCCGCAATCTGGCAAGTTCACTACACAAAGAAAACTTGCCCCAAAAATTCCCACAGTAACGTCCAAATTTGCATTTTTCCTCCATTGCCCACTGGCTGGTATCTTACTGCAAAAATGCAAGTAATTGCGGACGAATTAGAGGAAACTTGAAACGAGCCTTTGAGAAAGCATGTGGGCTTCTGTTAATACAAAGTTCAGTTCAAGCTACAGCGTTATTATCGGTTCAAAATTAGCTTAAATCCTGCTTCAAATATGTGGTGTAGTGGCGAAACGTACCAAAATTATGCAATTCCTTGGTGGCAATTAATTTTTGGTTCACAGCTATCTATACCCTAGACGAGTAACTGCTAGTGACAAAGAGAAGTATTACTCACTCACCAGCTATATAGAATGCAATTTGTGAGACTGACTTTGAGGATCAAAAAATCTGTTGCACTTTCACTGACAATCTAGTTAGGATCAAACAAAAAGCCTTGTAAATCGTTCAAACGCGTGAGAACTAATTATACAACCACTTGTACGATTATCAAGTGGTTATGAAACCACTTGATAACCCAAGAAAAAAGGTTCCTTTACCGCCATTTCTAAATTTGCCTTGTTTTGATTTGTTTGTACAGTTAGATGGGTAAATCATGTAAATCTTTTGATATCTGATAATAGCAGCTTTGATTTAGAAGTTGCCGGCGTTAGTTTCACCTTTGACGTTTTTCTCAGCAAGGGCTTCCGGTCTCCCTTTTTTGATTGGTTGCCGGTGGCTTATGGGTGCGACATGATTCTGGTTTATAAAGCCACTCCCACTACTGAAGAACTCCGTAATTTATTATACATCATCGTATGTAGAGCAGAAAGCCATTCCATTGGCTCTTTTGGCACATAAATCTGATTGCACTTTTAATGTCCTTTTAGTTAATACCGGTTCTTGTGTGTTGCAATCCAACAGAGTGAGATTTCCAAAGACATGAAGATTAAGCTGCATTTGGAAGGAACTGTGAACGGGCACGCCTTCACGATTCAAGGTGAAGGAAAAGGCAACTCTCACGAGTGAGTATAGCCTGCGTCGCACACGTAATATAACGCTGCTATATAAAGTCGCTATTTACGAGAATAAATTTCGTCTGCTGGTTAGAGTGAGTAAAGCTACAAGTTGGCATTATCTTGTTCAGATTTACTCAGTCAGGGGCAGACAGGTGGGAGGGTCTCCCAAACTACTGTGTAATTATGCCGGTTTGCGTGACAGCGTCTGAAGATGATTCTTATAGAGTTCGCAAACCGCCTTGTAGCATTAAAGGCTGTCATGCAATTAGGATTATAACACCAGTAGCTTTAGGGGCCAACCATTTAACTTCTGAGGGGGGGGGTTGGGTGATTTTGAAAAAAAATATCCTGCAAGTGCATGTGCGTAAGAAAAAATTTCCTGCATAAGACCATTGTCCAAAAAAAAATTCACGCACGTACAGTGGGCTGGAAAAAAAATTCTGGCAAGATGTTTCCTGGGTTGACACATCGAACTTTATCAGCCGACTGTTAAAAGATTTTAGCATCTGGACTTGGGTAAGAGGGATTCTTTGCACAATGATGTTTTCCCCTCAGATGGCCTTTTCTTTACATTTATAGCACCTGTGGTTACCAATCTTGATACATGTTTTCTGAACTTCAAGATCACGGCTGGTGTTGTGATTTGAAGAACAATGTATTCAGTGCACTCTAAATCAAGAATGCCAGAATAGCTGTTGGAACATGAAGTAAACTTTATTAACTATCTATTTGACACAAAACTGGAATGAGCTCTCATGTAACATTTGCCTGAACACTTGTTCGTATGTCTTGTCGTATGCCTTGCATACTGTATGTATTCCCTCTCTTGTGGAATATTAGTATGCAATGCTCGTTACGTCCATAGATACAAGGATTGTGTTCTCTGGAACTTTAGTCCTGTCAATGAAATTAATGGAGTCAGTTGACTGTACCAGTCTTTGAGATACGACTTCTGTTGTTGTGCTAACGGCTGGAGTAGTATGGCAACAAATGCTGATAACTTCTCTGTTCAGACCTGAAACTCCCAAGGTCTCCCAAGTCGGCTTTTGGATTTTCGTAAGGGTATAAAATACTGGAATTCGAGGCGGGTTTGGTGTTTGACAAAGCCATTTTTCAGTCATTTCGTTAATGTGGTGTTCATTGTGAAGTACTGTAATCAATTGTTGTACTTTACGGGATGTATCTTCAGCCATAGGTACTGCAAGAGGCCTCAGTAGTTTTCCATGTTCGTGCATGTTGTCTAATTGAATTTGCCCCTCGTTTTTGTCCCAAGAAGGTCTGGGATGAAGCCCAAATAAAATTTGCAAGTGAGGAAAATGATGAGAAATCATCCAGTTTTGGCATGGATGTGATCTGGGGATATCAGTCATCATTGAAGCTAGGAAATGGTACCCATAAATTTGGTAAGATAAATGACGTGTCCAAAACAGTTCTTATTATACCACATTCAAATGCCGGTGAAGAGGGAGTTGTGTCTCTTATAAGGAAAAACAAAACAGCTATCGGCAGCATCTCTCCAGGTGGACGGTACGTTGGCCTTTTTGCTTACTATCAAAATGGCCTACAAAGAGTCATCTTTTGAACCACCTGCAGATTTGTTGGCTACTGTAAAGAAAGCTACTTGGAACTACGACAAAGAGCATCATCAACGCCGTTTTTAAGCGTTATGGCATGTTAATTTGACTTCTGGATAAGTCAGAATGTGAAGAAAGATCGAGTTGATATTAGTCCAATTTAAAGAAAAATCTGGGATCTAAATACCGGTAGTTACTTTCGAAGGGTCACATTTCTTCTCAGAATAAAGGAAAACACGTCTTGGCTACTTTAATTTTTCAAAATTTTCTGGGGGAGCATGCCCCCAGACCCCCCTACAAAGATGACGGCGTCAAAAATCTCACTCTTTGGCAACAAAGCAACTTAAGAGCTCTGTGCAGATTGTTTTCAATTTGGGGCTTTGTAATGTGTACTTCAGCTGCGAGTTGGATTTAACCCTTTCCAGATAGCTCTCGAAAGCAACTTATTTCTGCCAGTTTGATTTAACAAGGAAAGGATGTGGCTCATTATCTTTCCGTAAAATATGTACTGAAGATGCATTTGCGCTATGCACTGTACTGTTCTGTAGCTCTATGCACGCACTATGTACTGTACTGTAGGCGCATTCACCTTGCAAAATGATCAAAGTCCAGGAACAGGTCTGACTCCTTTTATCAGTGGGAAGGGGTCACCTCAATGTTTACATTTGGTGTTAAAGGTATTGTACTGTATTATAAAAGTCACTCAAAAACTCTTAGATAAAAATTAATATATTTGTTCAAAGTTTCTTTCACAGACCCTTAGCCTTTTATAATTTGATTTATAATGAAGGCATACTTCAAAGCCCATCCACACACCAAAAAAAATTTCATGCAGAACGTTGGAGGGAGAAAAAAATATCTTGCAAGCACATACCCCGAGAAAAAAAATTCACGGGGAATTAAGGGGTTGAAAAAAAAATTCATGCCTATACCAATCACCCAACCCCCCCCCCCCCTCAGAAGTTAAATGGTTGGCCCCTTAGAGTCCTGTGTCCCTGCCACGCTATGAGGGTATTGAACTGGTTTCCCAGCAGGTTTAAGAAGAAATCGTGAATTCCTGACTGTGTCCTTATAGCTAGCTAAAGCGGTCTAGGTGTGTCGACAAGTGAAAACTGAGCGATGTCATAAAGAACTTGAGCTTCTGTGCTTCCGCGCTCTTAGTAAATATAACCTCTTTTTTTTCTGTATTTTAGGGGAGCGCATTGGCTGGAACTTGTTGTTACCAAAGGCGCACCTCTGCCATTTGCATTCGATATCCTGACACCAGCACATCAGTACGGCAACAGGGCATTCACCCAGTATCCTGCAGATATACCTGACTATTTCAAGCAGACATTTCCTGAAGGGTATTCTTGGGAAAGAAGCATGATCTTTGAAGACCAGGCCGTGTGTACAGCAACCAGCCACATTAGGTGAGAAATATATTTATAATTTACATACATTTTTATTCCACTGTTATATGTTTCTTTTTTTTTCCTTACTGTATTTCATTCAGATGAACAGCCACTTGGTTGGAAATATTGCATTGAAAGCCATTGTTATTATTATTATTATTATTATTATACTTAGTGTTTCATTAGTCACCGTTTGCTCTCGTTTGAAACTAGAAGTTTTTTTCGCGATAGCTGTCATTCTAAACAAGTTCTATTTTCCTCATTTTCATAACCAAGTAATGCAAATAGGTAAGAAAATTTTCGAAAACTAAGCCTGAAAAAAAAGTGCAGAAAAATGTGATGATCAAAAATATATGGCTCTTACCAACTTCGAGCTTGGAGGTTTATTTCTGACTCCAAGATATTTTATAGAGCTTTATAGCAAATACTTCTGAAAGTTAATTTGAAACTCATGGTAGAAAATAGAACGGCAAAGAAAATGACAATGAACAAAAGAAACATCACATGGAACACTGAGTAGAGCCCCATTAAAAAATACAGTAAAAACACACATATAAGAACCTAATTTTGGTGAATATGTTAGGGTAAGACTTCCATGTAGGCCCATTTTACAAAAGAACGCGTCTTAGCCTGAAATTAGAACAGGATTCTTATTTTATAGAATGCATTTAAAATTTAAAACTTATAAATCAAATAAAGCAATCTCTAAATGGGCACTGAAAATGAGCCAATTCCCTTGTGTAATGTCATTTAAGATTTTATATGTAGACACTATACTGTTGTGTTCTAAAATAGTTTAGCTTAGTTTTATTGATGTTTCTGTGGTATAGAAGCGTCGAGAGAAATGAAATAACTTAAGGACGGTGCCTCCTAATACAGAGGTATTTTTGCAAAGGTTATGACTATGGTGAAAAAGCAGATCTTAGAAAGGTTTATTGAAATCGTAAAAGAAAAATGTGGGTAACCACGCATTTTTCAGAGATAATTAGGCAACCATTATTCTAAAAGAGCTTTAAAATTAAAAAAAAAATGTATGGAAATTTCTTTCCAAATTTAAGCTTAATTACAAAACGCGTGGTTACACCCAATTTTTTTTTCGATTCTGATAGCCCTTGCTAAGATCTATTTTTTCCATACAGTCATGAAACTGCGTAAAGATACCTTTCTATTAGTAGGCAATTTCCTTAAGAAGCTTGGATATGTCGGACCAGACCCGAGATGCATAGAACTTATGCACAGTAACAAAAGGAGGCGCCATCCTTAACATTAGACAGTCAGGCCATTATATTCTTCCAGCGACAAAAACATTTTTTCTCTTTAGAAAATAAGAACCTACAATAGTAAAGAACCTTTCCCAGTAAACACCAGTTATATAAGAACCTTTTGAGGCTAACTTGGAAAAATACAGGTTCTTACATGCGGGTCATTACTGTAGTTCCAACCGCCAATAAGCCTTTCTTTTTTAATGGCAATGTACTCGTGGTGTAAGTCTGTGTTTTGCATTATTTATTAAACTCTTCCTTTTGTTGGCCGATTCATAGTTAATCTGTGCTTGCTAAGTGGAAAAGAGTGAGAACACGTTTCACTGACAATCTTACATCATACAAGTTAAAAGATGCACTGACATAATTTGAGGATTGAAAGTTATCCTTTTCTTAATCAACAGTAAGCAAGGCAACTATTGCGTCTACGACATTCGATTTCACGGTGTGAACTTTCCCGCCAATGGTCCTGTTATGCAGAAGAAGATACTGCACTGGGAACCCTCCACTGAGAAGATGTATGTGCGTGATGGAATGCTGAAGGGTGATGTTGCAATGGCCCTTGAAGTTGAAGGAGGTGGCCATTACCGATGTGATTTCAAAACTACTTACAAGTAAGTTATTTAAACTCAGTGTCATTAATTTAGCTTCATTTGCATCATTAAAAGCAATGTTGCAATTAAGTTACTGTAACGCTTTGGCTGAGAGCCATAAAGTACGTTACTACTACTAATTAATTTCTCGATTAAAATATTACCTTGTCCTGCCAAAGTCTAAGCAATCTTTTGCTCTCAACAAGATGTGCCCGCGGCTGGACAAAAGTTCCCTGAAAATGAACAGCTTGTAGACTTCTTGATTATTTGGTGGATTTTATTTAAGGTGTTTCGCTACAGTTTTTTTTGGGACCATACCGAACTTTTAGAATCGGCTCTTAGATAGTCTTCTCCTTGTCAGATCAACGTGAAATTTGCACTATTTGTTGGTTTTGGATTGGACTCTAGCGTGGTTTACATTTTGTAAAAATCGATATTAGCACGACAATGTAAAAATAAATCCTCGGAAACAGTAAAATTGAGATTTTGTGCGATCCAGATTTCACTTTGAAAAGCAAATTCCAGCCTCTTAAACTGTGGTATATGGCAAACAAAATATACAAGAACAACAAAATCCTGTATGTTTGTTTTGAAGAAATGGCTTTGATGAAATGGCTAGCAAATACTGTTAAAATGTGTCTTTTACTTACTATTTTACGCCTAGAAAGTTTTGTCGAAACTGGTGTTCGCGATCTCGAGAACGAATTGTTTTTCCAAGATCATTCACGTAATAATTTTGTGGTAATTTTTGAATCTGAGCGCTTTTGCCTAAATCTTAAGTACGGCTCGATAGATTTTTCGAAAACATTAAACACGCGTGCTTGACAATGTGAACAATTTTATTATCGAGTCCTATTAACATTGATTCAATGGAACACTTTTAGATTTAACGTTAAAGAGGACGTATGAACCGACGGAAAAGCTTGCGTTACACATTCACTGTTGGCGGCAGGGCGGAAAAACCGCTGATTGGCTGAGAGTTATGACGTCAAACGCGTCATGAAATCGTTGATGCTCATGCGCGAGATAAATATTTTTCAAAATGGCGGACAGTCCTCGAGTTGTTTTGCTGCAGAAAACCCAATAATATTTGACTTTACTAATGATCCACGTTTCCTTAGATCTTTTCATTATATGGAAGGTTGAGTGGATCGATAATTGACTTCACTGGTGTTCACAGGGACTATTTTAGCCCTCGTACACTGGAGAAATGTTATTCGAATCATGACTGTCAGCTTGAACATATTTATTTCAGCACTTGTACTCCTAAGAATTCGCCTTCTCGATCCCGCATCTCAACACATGGCAGGTCTTTGATTGATGGAGCTAAGAATTCGTTTCATTGTTCTGTTTTTCTGTTGGCAACAACTGCAGGCTTGTCAAATGTCTCTGGTTTCCTCGTCGAGTTCATGATCTTTTGAAACGTCTTCGGCGATTTTTCGTCATCAGCTGTTGTCACATATCTACATTTTTTGGCGAACAAGACATGCTATCATTAAGGTACAGGTCAGTAATTTTACTTTCTTTCAAATGATCAACGTGTGAAATAGTAATATTGTAGTTCAAGTTGTACTGCAATAATGTGTTTGATTTACAATTATACATGAAAACAACAAAAATGCTACAATCCCAGCCAATGTAATGTTATAGGTTGTTTTTTCATTCCTTGTTGTGAAGAAAGGATTGTATTGTCGGGCTGTGTTGTCCTGCTTCCAAGTTTCCATAGTAGCATTACCCTTTGTCAATCCATTGTCTGGCCACACCTGGGACGGATGCTTGCATGCTTGAAGGCTGCGTTAACATGGTTAACTCACTTGTTTCTCTGTCACAAGCTAAGATGGAATCAGTTGGAAAAGAGTGTTGATTGCTACTGAGGGAAGGGCTTCTGATGGGCATTGCCCATATTTTAAAGAAACTTTCCCGTAAACCAGTGATGCAGGAGTCAGCACTGTTGCTCAAAAAAAAGTTGCTAGGTGTTGTGTGTCAAGTCCTACTGCAAATCAATAATTATGTTGTTGAACTGATGTTAACATGATTACACAAAGAGTGTTGATTGCTACTGAGGGAAGGGCTTCTGATGGGCATTGCCCATATTTTAAAGAAACTTTCCTGTAAACCAGTGATGCAGGAGTCAGCACTGTTGCTCAAAAAAAAGTTGCTAGGTGTTGTGTGTCAAGTCCTACTGCAAATCAATAATTATGTTGTTGAACTGATGTTAACATGATTACACAAAGCTTCTTTTTCAACTGTGTTGAACATGTTAATTTACATCAAACAGTTTTCAACAGCACATGACACACCTTGCAGCATTTGTTGACCAGTGTATATGATGACATTTGTTTACAGTGTTGGACAGTATTGACTTGTGTATCATTGGCTTTTGTTTTGGCTTCATGGTGTGCTATTTTGGAGTTATTTTTTTGGTTATGTGTAGATGTCAAATTCTTTGTCAAAATTTACTTGTCTGGCAATTTATTTCTATACTTTATCATTCTACAAATTTTACAATGGAGCCATGTTAATACAACTACCAACAGGCCTAACCAATTACCTTATATTAAGGGTTTTCAAATATGAAAACAAGTGCATGAGCTTTTGCTTGGGTGAAATTAAAGGTGATCTAACTATTTAATGGGTTGGTCCCACTGTTTTTAAGTGAAGTTGCACTGAACCTTCACAACTTGCCTATCCAAACCTGTTGTGTGGGTGAAAAGAATATGTGATATTTGCAAGAATGTATTGAATGGCAACATTATGATGTATTTCATGGTAGGCATTTTAAGTTTAAAAGGAAATTTAATATTGTTTGCAATTATTATTTTCACTTTCTTTATCCTAGGTTATCCACATTTCATCAACAACATTGTTTTGTGCAGGTGGCAAACAAAGAGGTCACTAACATTCAACACAAAGAAACATTTTTCAGTTCATGGATCAGATTTCAAATCCTTCCCTGTACTGTTTGACTGTATGTTTGTCATTGCTAGTGGAATGTTTGGATGTCTGCTAACTGCAGTGGGTTGTGCCTTCGGTGATGATAAAGATCCTGAAGAAAGCAATGAGGAATCCAGAGTTTGATGAGCCTGGATTTGCATGGATAATAATAGCGTGTTATCTATCTTTAACAGGGAGAACAGACTGTTGTTGTCGGTTGTTTTCTGTTTTTTTTTTTTGTCAGATGGCTCTGGATTTTGCCATAAAATTTGTTTAATTTTGTTTATAGTTCAATAATTAATAAACCATGATGTCATCACATCATTGCTTAAAGACAAAATGGCCTATAGTTTACTCTTTTTTATCTTGTGGTGGACATAAATGCTAAACAATTTTCTTTTGCAATGTACTCAAGTTCTTTCATTGATGGTCTTAGCATAAGAGCAAAATTTTAACAAAAATTAAATGCAGGGCTAACTGAGGTGTACCATCTCACTGAATTTTGAATCACCCATAATTGTTGACCTCCCCCATGACTTGTCATTTCATTTGTATTGTTTATGGTACTAGTCCTACCCTGTGTGGCAGTTGCCAAAACAGGAGGGAGAGGGCTGTGCAGGCTTAACCTAGTCCCTATGATAAAATGACACACAATTAACCAATCAAAGAGCAAATTGGATTCTCCCTGCAAAAAAGACCCCTGTCTAAACACTCAAGGGACTTGTCTTCAGATGACAGACCTGCTCCAAGTCCCTGCAAGCTGTCCTCTTCTGTGAACACTACAGGGGACTTGGCCCTGAGAAAAATACTATGACTTGTCAGTTTGTTTGTTCTTAACTGGGATTATTGCTGCTTTTTCATAAAGTGAATTTAAGTGAAGGTTTCATCACATTCCCAAAGATATCTTTTTACTTATTCAGTTATCTTAAGCTCACGCAGTGCCATTAGTATCCTCAGAACCCTCTGGGACAGGGCACCAAGTTGGAGTTGTTTGACCACTTGTCTTTAGAGGGAAACATAGTTAACTACGAGGGAAAGTAGCAGTTTGCTTTGCTCCGTATTTTTAACTTGACCTTAGTAGCGTGATTTCGCCACAATCAAACTGGCCTGGAAAATCCGCGTAAAATTGCGTCTTCGCCCGAAAAAAGAGCCACAGTTCCCAACACTTTCCCGACCCTCTTCGCAAGTGAGAGCTGCATTCGCAGAGATTTTCCATCTTATCTGGTCTCCACGAAAGTCGCAAGCGCAAATAAAAATAACGCTTTAAAGGGGACTTTGAAGGGCCCTTTATTACGTAACGAAAACTGAAAACAGCGGCCGGAAAATTTGAAAGGTGGTGCCAGGTCATTTATAATTTCCCGCCCAAGACTGTAGCCGGTGGCAAGCGCCAAGCGGCGAATTGAACGGTGTGTAATCAGGAGAGCACAGTGTCTTAAAGAATTTCATGAGGTGTTTGGAGCCTGTAGCGCAAAAGGTAATAAAATTGCTTATCTGTGGGTTATTGTTGCTGAGCTTTTAGTCGAATACGTGTGTAGGATCAGTTTATAAGCCGCTGCGATCGCAATAGGTTGTGTTTGCCAATGACTTCGAATATAGTTTTCGCAAGTGGAACATAAAGACTTGAAAAAATTTTGATGTACGTATCTTACGATTTTTTTGCGTATTTGATATTTTGTTTCTCTGCTTTTAATCTTTCAGATCGTCGGATTTTTGTCCTTAAATATCCGAAAACTTTCTTATTTTTTCAAATTTTGTGCCGAGTGTCAATCGCACGCCCTCGCACGATGGCTTGAATTTAGCTACGTCAAGTCGCATGTTTCACGGAATAAATGAAGTACAAAAACTGATCCAAAGGTTATGAAAATTAATACATGACTTTTCAAAGAGTTGGACTTCTAGGAAAGCGACTTCGTTGTACTATTGTTGTCGTTTGAATGTAGTTATTTTAGGCTGAATCTCTCCAATTTTTTTAGTGAACTGGAGCCGCTTTACTTTGGTCAGCGGATAGTGCTAATACCCGCGAAATAAACAGCCAATCAGCGGTTTTTCCGCCCTGCCACTGTTGGCAAGGAAATGCTAATATATTCAAAGTAATGCGCAATGCATTCCTCCGTGATTTTTACTTTTCGTTGTAATATAATCGACAGTGCAATAAAGAACAAAGAAACCAAACAAAAATCACGAAGCAATGTATTACGCATAACCTTGAATATATTAGCATTTACTTGCCAACCGTATATTTGTAACGCAAGCTTTTCCGTCGGTTCATACGTCCTTTTTAACGTTAAATCTAAAAGTTTTCCAGTGAATCAATGTTAATAAGTCTCAATAATAAAATAGTTCTCAACGTTAAGCACGCGTGTTTAATGTTTTCAAAAAATCTATCCAGCCGTTCTTAAGATTTTCGCGCTCAAATTCAAAACATTTCGTTCTCGAGATCGCGAACACCAGTTTCAATAAAACTTTCTAGGTGTAAAATAGTAAGTAAAAGACATATTTTAACAGTATCTGCTAGCCATTTCATCAAAGCATTGATTATTTTTCGATGCATTTACTATTACTATGCAAAAACTAAGGTTGAAAATGTTTTTGCGATTTACTTCAAAACAAACATACAGAATTTTGTTGTTCTTGTTTTTCAAAGTGAAATCTGGATCGCACAAAATTTCAATTTTACTGTTTTGGAGGATTTTTGTTTATCGTTGTCATGGAAATATCGATTTCTACAAAACGTAAACCACGGTAAAGTCCAAAACCAACAAAAAGTGCAAATTTCACGTTGATCTGACAAGGAGAAGACTATCTAAGAGCCGATTCTAAAAGTTAGGTATGGTCCCCCAAAAAACTGTATCGAAAGACGTTAAGTGTCTCCCAGGCAATCTACCAGCCTTTCAGGTTGACTAGAAAACATGTTTACTGCAGTATGATCTTAAACGGAATTCTAAGGTTGCCTCCCCGCTAAAAAGCTACAGGTCTCGTTCTCTATCTTAAGTCGTTTAATTTTCCTGTGCGTTCGTATGTAGCGTCGTTAGTGCCACTGATCCAAGAATGTTTCTGTTTTTTTGCAGGGCGAAGAAGCCTGTCACCCTGCTATTAGACTATCACTTTATCGATCACCGCATTGAGATCACCAAGCATGACAAGGATTACACCAATGTTGAACTTCATGAGAAAGCGGTTGCACGTTATTCTCTGCTGCAATATCCAAAAGTGCTTCCACGTTACTCTCCGCTGGAATATCCAAAAGTGGTCGCACGCTGTTCTCGGCTACAATATCCAAAAGCGGTTCCACGTTACTCTCCGTTGCACCTCACTCTCCGCTCTCAAAAGGAAAGCAGTAAAATTTTAAGAGGAAGGACATCAATAATATTCGTGATTTTTAGGCCCATGTAAATAGATTTCAATATTTTTATATTGATATAATATTATTTTAAAGGTAATTTTAGTTGAATCATGTGAATTAGCTGCATACTAGCTGGCGAGCGAACGCAGTTTCCGAGCTACCGTGCACTTTGCCATACAGCTAAGCGTATCACACAATAAACTTGTAGCGTATTGTATCGTAATATACTGCATAAAGGAAAAGACAAGATTCGTGTGAGTTAGTGCACTGTAATCTGCCTTCAACGCTTGCTTAGGGATTCATTTCCACAAATAATATGTCAGCTGATTGTCAGAAAAAAGTGGCTATAGCTTTACCAAAGCTGGTTTTCAGTTTTTGGATGTTGTTAGTTTAGATAATTGATCAGTACATTTTGACCTGCCCTAGCAGTATCTTTGGTGATTATTAAACTTGTTGCTGCAGTCACGTTCTGTTCTGAAGATCTTTTTAAGTTATCTTCTGGGTATAAAAGAGAAATGCCATCATGGAAAAAAATATGGCCAGTTCATTCTTGGAGATGGCTTTTAGGATACGATATTGAGCACCAGCTCAACATTTCAAACCCACTTCATGCCTTACAAATTTTTTCGTTTCACACGGCCACAGCGGCGAAATGAGTCCGCCCGCTCAAACCCAGTTAGGGCATTTTCGAGCAGAGGGAACTAGTACGATTTGAAATTCACACTGTTGGTTTTCATTTTGCAGAACGAGGACCGTCAAAAGCAGGGAAAGTTTTCATTTTGAAGACAGTTCCGAAAGGGATTATTTAATTTTAGGTGTCATTTTTCGCCAAAAGTTACGTATCTTTGCAACAACAGTGAAATTTGCTTGAAGATGAACCAATCAAAAATTAAAAGAGAAACACCCTAACCAGGAAGAAATAGACTGGTTGACCTCTAAAGTAAACTATTATGATTGCTGTTAGTATCAGATCAGATAACAGAAGGTTCGTATTGTCTGCACCAAGCTGCGTACGTACAAACGATTAAACAAGCCAAATTAAGAATTGCAGTTATACGTTCTGGGTGTTTATCAATGAAAGGTGACACAAATAGTCTCTCAACAGTTGCAGATCGGTGAAATCAACGATATCTGTCAAAACACAAAGTTTTGAATTTATCATCTGAGTTGATAAGGTAAATTGGCCACCGTAAAGAGATTGAAAGCTGACGTTTCGACCGTTAGCCCTTAGTCAGAGCAAATCCACTAACGCTCTGACTAAGGGCTAACGCTCGAAACGTCAGCTTTCAATCTCTTTACGGTGGCCAATTTACCTTATCAATTCAGTTGATAAATCCAAAACTTTGTGTTTCACGTCCCCACCGACGCAGCACCAGTTTTTTTAGAAACTAACCCCCTTGCTTGGATATCTGTCAAAACCCTGACCGAGCGTAATAAATCTCTTCAAACTGGTATTATTTCAACGTCTAGACGGGCGGAAGTTTGCGACAAAGCTGCGAAAATTTATGGGCTTTTTGTTTGATTCTCACTAGATTGTTGTTAAAGGGGAAAAAAATTCTTCATCCCTAAAGTCATCCAATAAACTATATTTTTAACGACTGGTGAATGAGTATCCTCCGACACAATTCACAGTGGTCACCCGTACGACGCGTGCGCAGTTTCCGCCACAATTTTACAAACGAAAATACAGACAGATTCGAAAGTTTCACTTTAAACGCAAAACTTAGCGCCGTTTCTGAAAACTTAATCTTTTTACGTTGAATATGTGTTCAAACTGAAGCAACTGTCATGGACAAGTTTTGCCGGCGTGAAATTCGGTTTGCTGGGGCATGTCGATGCATCGTTTCCGTCAGTTTGGGGAGAATAAACCCTCCTTCCGTTTCTTGTGATGACAAATTTCGTTCTGTGAAACCTGAGGCTTGCCCACTGCAGAGGAGTGCACAAGTGGTGTAATGAATAAAGCTTTATGGCGTGGTGACAAATTTTTTGCTAATTTGAATTTCTTATCAATTGTTTTAACACTGGGGGCGTTTATTCCCCCCATAAAACGTTCAAGGTCATCCCAAAACTAGCCTGTATTCCCTTTCAGCCATATTCATTCAGATGAACAACTGAATCCGTGTGCCGTAGACAGGCAGGTATGTCCCCCCTCCAGTCGCTAAATTAATGAAAAAATTCACTTTGCTACTGCCCTCAATTAACTCGATTCGCACTTGCGATGACCATAAATCGATCACGTGCCTCCATCGCACGGAAAGAACTAGTCAGAATAGGGAAAACTGCCAAGTGCACGTAACAAGTGTCACTGAAAGGGTTTACCTCGTACACCAATAACTATCGGCTATAATCACTAGTGAATACTATTACACTAACAACGTCAACGTGGGTTCTTTAAAACACGGAGGAATTAATCTGAACACTCCAATAGGACAAACATAATATATACAGTGGCGTACAAATGAGTTGTTTGCAGCCCAAGTGCTTGACAGTCGCACCGCAAGAAACCGTAAGCACTACAAATGAGGAGATGCGACGAATCAGAGAGGAAGCTCAAAGCCTCGCGCACGATCTGGTATCTTATGGTATTGGAAAAGTCACTCCTCCGCCGACACGAACCGCCGCTAATCTGCGAAGACTTTCCGACGAGCTTGAAGATCGCCACTCTGTTGTTCTCTCGGACATGTGCAATAGACTGAACGTTGTTCATGGGACTATGCAAACGAAATTTGTACAAGTTGCAGACGAGGTTTTTCGCGACGGAGTTAACTGGGGCAGAATCGTGGCGATCTTTGCGTTTGGTGCCAAACTTGCACAGCATTGCATTCGAAATGGCGTGCAAGAAGACGTCGATGAAATTATTTTGTGGGTTGGAAATTATATTTCAAGCCTCTCGCCGTGGATATTTTCAAACGGTGGATGGGTAAGTCTTTCACATATCCAGAAATCGCAGACATTTGAGCCCACGGTCAACAAATCCTGCGGTAAATTGACCATCGAAGGGAACGCAACAACAACAAAGAAATGTATGGAGATTGAAAAATTTCGAGAGATATCTCTTGATCAATTTGTTAAAGTATAAATGTGCAACCGGTTCATGGTAAACTGGTCTATCAAGAAAGATACAGTACAAAAAATAAGGTGGATACTTCGAATTTTATGTTTACTTTTTACGGTTTTCTGTGAGCAGTTTAGCGGCCAAAAAATATAAGGCGTGGAGGGGGATTTCATCGAAAAACCGAAAACTCATAGTTTATAAACAGCGATTACGGGTAAACATAATGGGATCGAAAAAATGTGCAAGTGGATTCACTAAAACTATACATGGAACAAACTAACCTTACGATTTTCAGCTCCATCCGATTGATTTTGATGTTTACTTTTTGCACTTGAAAACCACGAAAAAATAGCATTCGGCCATACATTTGAAAGTCCACGCTAAAGTCCAAAAATCCGCTTTCTTGGAACTGCGATATTTCGGCCGAACCGGCTTCAAATACGCTACAAAAGCCATCCTTCGAAAGCTAAATTTCAGTACATTCGAATGTTAAGTGACTTAGTTTGGTCAGTGGTTTTTATATGGGCCAAAACATCGTTTTGTAAGGCGACTTATTGCATCGTGCACCATCATGAAATATGAGCCCAAACTATACTGCTTCGATCAGCGGTATGCATCATTTAAAAGAGCTGTCTATGTAGGACGCCCGAAAAGGCGCGGGCTCTAATGTCCGCGATTTCTGGATATGAAGCAGGATCTCAGACTCTAACCTTTGCATCTTTAGCAAAAAGTAATAAACATTAAAAAAAAACTTTTCAGCAGTTTTAGAGCTATTTGCAAATGATTTATCGTCTTACTGGTAAAGCTTTGCAAATTTTAATGCTGAAATTTGAAATTACTTGTATGTTTCCTATGTCCTGCGAAAGTTCAGGTTTCTGCTGAATTGACAATGTTCCTGAGTTTGGACAGCGTTTTCATGTAGAAATTTGCACATGCAACTCTCTCCGAACCACTACAACTTTTACACGTTAATCTAGTTGTCACACAAGAACAGGAAAATTTACCGTTGCAATGATATTAAATTTGCTCAACGCGTTGCATTTCGAAACAAAATCTTGATTGGGACGGCTTTCCCGCTTATTTTAGGAATCGACAATCGGTCTTTTATACTAAACAAGAAAAGCTCCAGGGGCATTAGACCCCGCTGTTGTTCTCCCTCCCCTCAGAGTGCAAAATATATTTTTGTCACTCAAGATACAAGCCCAAGTGGTGTAAATTTTTGAAGTTGATGATTTATCGTACATTTGACGTGTTTACTGCCATTCCCCCCCTACGTCTTCTCCGCCACCTCCTTCCTGTGATAATATGAATCCCTGATAGTAATATATGAAGTATGACCCGTCCCCTCTTTCTCGGTCAACCACCCTGTTCTAGTCTGCATGACGAAGAGCTCGAAAGAGCGTGGGGTAATAAAACTATCAACGCATACAAACTAATTATGAAAGCGATTAATAACGCAAGAAAAAAGAGCCCCCTTTACCGACATTTCTAAATTTGGCTTCTTTGTGCAGTTGAATGTGTAAATCACGTGAATCTTTTGAAATCCGATATTTTTAGAAGTTGCCAGTAGTTTCACTTTTGACGTCAATCAATCTTTGGTTCTTCTAATTAGGGTTTTGTTTTTCTTTTTTGATTGGTTGAAGAGAGTTATGGGTGTGTCATGATTCTGGTTTATAAAGCCACTCCCAGAACTGAAGCCCCATTCGACTAGGTGACTTTGATTCGGTCAGAATACCTGCACTAAACGCTAAAGTTTACATCTTGCTCCATATTATACACATCATGGTATGTAGCGCAGAACGGTCATTCCTCTGGCTCTTTTGCCACATAAATTTATTTACACCTTTAAGTTCCTTTTAGTTTATTCCGTTTCTTGTGTTACAATCCAACAGAGTGTGATTTCAAAAGACATGAAGGTTAAGCTGCATTTGGAAGGAACTGTAAATGGGCACGACTTCAAGATTGAAGGCGAAGGAAAAGGCAACCCTCACGAGTGAGTAAGCCTTGCTGTAATTATCTTTACAAGTTCAGTTTTACCATTCTCAGTCAAGGGGAGATAGGTGAGAAAGTTTTTTTTTCCTTCCCCATCCACAGGTCTCCAAAACTGCCGGTGTGATTATCCCTGTTTGCGTAACAGTGTCTGAAGAGGTTTCACATGGCTATTAACTGACGTGTTATGAAGTTAGAAGGGAGACAAAAGTGCAACGTAAATGCTTCATTTTTCCCTTTTTTTATTTGTAACACTTCTGTGGGATATTTGACCGTTTAACCCTATTCTGCCTGGTGGGGGGGGGGGGGGGGGAGCACATTGTGCCCGCGCTGACTTTAACGAATTATAACTTTTAAACGGCTTGACGAATAATCACTAAATCTCGTGACTTTTCCTAAAATTTATCAGGGAAAATTTTCCTGTGTCAATGACGTGTCAATGATGATTGACGTTTCTATAGCAACTGTCTACTCAGAAGTGTATTTTGACTATTTTCTGTCTTTTTTCAGTCTTTTTTCAGTTTTTTCCCCTTCGTTTGTAAGAAGAAGATAATTTGTTACTTTTTTGTGCTTGTTTTGACTAAATAAATGTAAAGAAGATCCTCGCAGTTATTAACGCAACTTATGCAGTTGCGAAAAGAAAGCCTGAAAAAATCAGGCTTGCCGGGATTCGAACCCTGACCTCTGAGATACCAATGCAGCGCTCTAACCAATCGAGTTAACAAGCCAACTGGGAGATGGCCATTAAATTGGTTCGTAATATACCCGGGAAAGATGAAGATGAAATTATGAATATATGAAATTCATATGTTTCTTAGAACAAAACCATACATTTTTTGGTGACGTCATTGTCAGCTTTGTGAATGCAGGTTTGGGATTCAAGATGGCGGCCTCAAATTTAAAATGGCGGGTTTGTGACGTTATTGTGACGTCATGACACATCATAACTGACACGTCATAAGCCCAATCTGTTAAGCTAATGACGTGCTACAAACGTGCCAAGTGTCATCGCAAGAGCTTTTATACTTTTCGAGATCTATAGGGGGCACTTTGTGCCCCCCCTCCCCAGGCTCAGAAACTCAAAAAAGCACAGGCAGAATAGGGTTAAGAGTAACTTTAGTAAGTTTTAGTTTAGTAAGAGTAACTTAAATGAGTTTCGCATATGGGGAGGAATACAGTGTAGCTAAAAATTACTACAATCGCTCTAAAACAGCCAATATACACCACACAAATATTACAGGTAAATAACCACGCCAAAAGCGAGAGAAGTCATTTACTGCTCTATTTTTGTCTTTAGTTCCAACTTCTGTCTTTTAATATTAAAGGCTGTCATGCAATCAGGGTTAAAACGCCAGTACAGTAGCTTTGGAGTCCTGTGCTCAGGCCACGCTAAACGGGTATTTAACTGGTTTCCCAGCAGGTTTAACAACAAATCGTAAATTCCTGACTGTGTCCTTATGGCTGGCAAAAGCAGTCCAGGTCTGTCGACTACTGAAACTGGGCGGTGTCATAAAGAATTTGAGCTTCTGTGCTTCCGCTCTCTTAGTAAATATAACCTCTTTTTTTTCTCCGTATTTTAGGGGAGCGCATTGGCTGGAACTTGTTGTTACCAAAGGCGCACCTCTGCCATTTGCATTCGATATCCTGACACCAGCACATCAGTACGGCAACAGGGCATTCACCCAATATCCTGCAGATATACCTGACTATTTCAAGCAGACTTTTCCTGAAGGGTATTCTTGGGAAAGAAGCATGATCTTTGAAGACCAGGCCGTGTGTACAGCAACCAACCACGTTAGGTGAGAAATAAATAAGCTTACTTGTTGCACTTAACTTGTAAAGTACATTTGCCCGGGAGGAAATTAATATTTGGGCTGCAATTTTTTTTATAAAATTCTTTTGTCCGATTGATAATTCCTTATTCAACTTGAATAATACATTCTTAGTTAATAATTAGCGAGAACTAGCAGTTTTCGTACTTACTGACTCATCAGTCACCTTTGCTCTCGTTTGAACCAAGAAGACGTTTTATTACCGACGGATAGCCATCATTCTCCACAAGTTCTTTTTCCTCATTTTCGTAACGCAAACCGGTATAAACATTTTCGAAACCTAAGCCTAAAAGGCGCGAACATATTTGATATTTCTGAAAGAAACAAGAGAGAACAAGATTCACCTACAAACTAGCTTAACAAAAGTCAGTGAAAGTAGCATGTAATTAGAGGTATTGTTTACTCGAAAGATGTAAGTTATCCTTTTCTTAATCAACAGTAAGCAAGGCGACTATTTCATCTACGACATCCGATTTCACGGTGTGAACTTTCCCGCCAATGGTCCTGTTATGCAGAAGAAGACACTTCGCTGGGAACCCTCCACCGAGAAGATGTATGTGCGTGATGGAATGCTGAAAGGTGATGTTGCAATGGCCCTTGAAGTTGAAGGAGGTGGCCATTACCGATGTGACTTCAAAACTACTTACAAGTAAGTTATTTAAACTCAGTGCGTCATTAATTTAACTTTATTTGCATCTTGAAAAGGAATACTGCAATTTGGTGAACGCTTCGGCTGAGAGGCATAAAATACCTTACTCGATTATAACATTACCTTCTCCTATCAAAGTCTAAATAAACTTTTGCTTCGCTAAGATGTGGCCCGCGACTGGACAAAATTCCCCGAAAATGAACAGCTTGTAGACTTTTTGATTGTTCTTTGGATTTCATTCATGTGAGACCCATCTGTATGTAATCCAACAACCTTTTAATTTAGGTTGCCTAGAAAAACCGTTAACTGTTTATAAAGATTCTATCCCCTCCCCTCTAATAAACGTAAGGCCTCGTTCACTCTCTTAAGTCGATTAATTTTCGTGTGTGTCCCTATGTAGCGTCGCTAGTATCACTGATCCAAGAATGTTTGTATTCTTTGCAGGGCGAAGAAGCCTGTCAGCCTGCCAGAATATCACTTTATCGATCACCGTATTGAGATCACGAAGCATGACAAGGATTTCACCACTGTTGAACTGCACGAGAAAGCAGTTGCACGTTACTCTCTGCTGCCAAAAGCAAAGCAGTAAAGCATGAATTAGATTCCTTTTCATGGAAAATTTGTCAGTTGGTTGTCAGAAAATGGCGACTATAGCTTTTCAGATTTCCATTGCTAGACGAACGTAGTTTTTCAGTTTTTGGTTGTTGTTAGTTTCGATTGATCAGTATTCTCATTAAGTTTTTGACCTGCTTCGATTGTAACAGTAGCTTTGGTGATTATTAAACGTGCTGTTGTAGAAAAGTTCTGAAGATCTTTTCAATTTGTCGCCTGGGTATAAAAGGGAAATCCTGTTATGGAAAAAATATGGCCAGCTCCTTCTTGGAGATGGCTTTAGGAACGAGATTGAGTACCAGCTCAACATTTCAAACCCACTTCATGCCTTACAAATTGTTTCCTGTCACACGTCACAGCGGCGAAATGAGTCCGCGCGCTCAAAACTAGTCACGGCATTTCCGAGTAGAGGGAATTAGTGGGTACCACAATTTTTCTATGGGGAAACAACTCGGTGTCATTTCGGTGGCTGCGATTCAAAATCCCTACTGTTTGTTTTCATTTTGCAGAACGAGGACCGTCAAAACCAGCGAACGTTGTCACTTTGAAGACAGTTCCCAAAGGGCCTCTTTTCTATTACATATCACTTTTGGCAAAAGATTATGTATCTTCGCAACAATAGTTTGATCTCCAGCCATTCAAAAATAAAAAAAGAAACACCCTAACTGGGCAGAAATATAGACTGACGTCTAAAGGAAAACTATTATGACTGCTACCAGCATCTGATCGGATATCATAAGGTTCATGTTGTCCACACCTCTGCATACCAAATTAAGAATGAAAGTACGTTGTCAACTGCATATATAAAATGAATTCTCACACGTTAAGAATTTTTATTACTTTTTCACAAATTAAGTTGTGAATTTTTTCCTTTAGTTTGACCCTCACTACATTGTTGTTACTGGCGAAATAATTTCTTCATTCCTAAAGTCGTTCAACATATACATCTTTACATGGCAGCTGAGTGAGTTAAAGGTTTAGGCTGAACACGGCGTAAAAGTTTAGGATGTTAATCAATGAATGTATAAACAAATAGGCAATCAACAGTTGCAGATCGGTGTAATCAACGATAACGTAACTGTCAGAACCATGGCTGAGGGTAATACTGTATATCTCTTCCATACTTGATATCACTTCAACGTCTAGACGGGGTCCTAGACGGGAAGAAGATTGATTCCGACAAAGCTGCGATTGCGAATCAAAACTTATGAATAGAAGTAATCTGAGATCGGAGTGGAGTACTGCACATACTCGTGGGTTTCTGTTTGATCCTCACTAGATTGTTGTTAAAAGGAAAAAAATTCTTCATCCATAAAGTCATTCAACAAACTATATTTTTGTATGGCTGGTGATTGAGTAGCCTCAACGCAATTCACAGCGATCAAAGGTACAACGCGTGCGCAGTTTAACCCCTAATTTTACAAACGAAAATACAGACAAATCTCGAAAGTTTCACTTTAACCGCAAAAGTTTACGGCGTTTCTGAAAACTTGAAAAGCGCTTTGTGTTGAGTACGTGTGTTGAAAATGAAGTGACTGTCATGCACATGAGGTTTGACGGCGTGAAATTTGGTTTGCCGAGACATGTGATGCATCGTTTTCCTTTTTAGGGGGGTCGTTACTACAACTCCTCCGACGGTACGAACTACGTGGAAACATGTAATGAATTTTTTAATGTTTATCAATTAAGGGTGTAAGAAAAAAAACGTCACTCAACAGTTGCAGATCAATGAAGGGTTTGGGCGATAACTGTCAGCACCTTGGCTAAGCGCAAAGTTATCTTTTCAACGCCTGGATGGATGGAAGATTCTGTCTAGCAAAACTTATTTTCAGTGTCTAAATATAAAAAAAACAAGTTGCCGATTGGAGGTCAAATATTTTCGATAATTTTTAAATTACAGAAAATTCATCACAACGCCACGCCACACATGGTCGACGAAACATGACGATATTCAACCTTGTTTCCATGAACTAACCTCGATATCAGCCTTAGCAAGAGGCTAAACGTTTATAGACTGTACTTCCCATGTGCCGAGTTTTTTCATGCCTTAGAGACGAGTTTTTCAAATAAAAGGATAACTGCCTGTGCTTTTTGATGCCCAGACTATGGAAATTATCAGTTGCATAGAACAAATTTTTACTTGAATTTGACATTAAGAGATGAATTTCATGCCAGTAACATTGTTTTTGTTTTCCATTTTGTGCAATGATATTTCATTTTCCAAGCCGTTTATTATTTGTACACCTTTAAGGGAAAAAACGGTGACAAAAACATGACACAAAGGACTTTGCTGAGCTTTGTTTCTTTTATTAACTGTGGAAGAACAAAAGGCAGATATCCTAAGAAGAACAAAGAGTTGATTGTCGTCCAAAGTACAACTCCTTTCAACGTCTAAATCTGAATTAGAACTATTATTATCAAACATTAAAAGATTTACGTGATCTACATATCTAACTGTCACAGCAAACAAATCAAAATAAGCCAAATTAAGAGTTAGCGCCAGGTATTGAAAGGGGGCCTTTTTACTTGCGTAATCAACTGGTTACTTAGTTTAATGGTTCTTTTGCGTTGAGAGAGTTAATATGATTTTACACTAATCCGAAGGTTTTTTTCTTCCATTATCATTAAATTCTTATTAAAAGTGACATAAAATTTTGTGAAAAGTCCTTTGCCGGAACGTGATGAAGTTATTACTGAGACTGCTAGAGAGAGAGTAGTTTCGTGTCTCGATAACTGAAACAGATTTGGGGGGAAAGATGAGGTTGTGCGACTCAAACCCGGTATCAAGGAAAAATGTCAGCTGAAGCGACAATTATGATTTTCAAATATGCTGTTGTCATTTGACTTGACAATGGTTAGTCAGTTATTTAGTGATTTGTTTTATCTATCGAGCCAACAGAGTATTACCCTTCTCGAGCGCTAAGGAATTCTGCTCTACTTGGGTGTGAGCAGACTACTTTACTTGGGTAGTCAGTTCTGCACTGAGCTGTTGTTATCTGCATGTGAGTAGGCTGCTTTACTTGCAATTGGGAAGTCACAAAACTCCTTATTCAGCTGTTCTCAGTTATATGTCGAGCAAAGTACCAGTACGCTTGCACTAACCAATGCTGCACTAACGCATATTTATATTTAGCTTGTATTGTACCAAAGTGGTCTTTTTAGTTCAAGTGTATGTTGTCATTCGCTATCAGTGCATGCACAAAAACATGCCGTTTTCTGCGTTAGCTGGACAATGTATACTTCACAATGTACTTTCTGCTGCTAACACTGAGTAATAATAGCCCTTTTCACAGTTACCTTTTCTCATTTGCATTACGGCAATAAAGCTGGCGACTTGCCTCAATTTTTTGCCGGCCTAAGCTTTAACGATGCTCTTTTGATTTAGTTGCTTAAATTATTGTTTGCTTCATTTGCTGTTGTTCTTTGAGGGTGGGCGGGCCATTGTACGAGCAATAGAAAAATAATGGAGGTGGCACTTGAGCCAACTGTATCGTCAGATATTGAAAATACTAGTTTTGTGGTTTTATGATTATCTCTGCATGAGGCCTGTGGATCAATTATTGAGAATTAATGTTACTGCAAATGTCAAAAGTAATCATCCCAATCATATTCTGCGATGCTGAATGTGCAAAGTATGTTCTTACGGGTGGTGAGAGAGTTGAATGCGGTGAATCAACAGAAATGCGAACAATCTGGAATTCGTGATGGTTTGCATTGTAGCTAAGATGCTGAAAATACACACTGAAAGTTTATATTCTTTAGTAGGCGGTCAGAGAAGAGAACTGTTTCGGCGTTTACTATTTCTGTTTTTTTTCGGTTGTTTTAAACACAAAAACTGAAGTGGTGTTTAATATGTCGCAAAAGATAATGTCCAAAAAAACAGTCCATGTCGTTGAAGTTCGATCAATCTGTGATATCGGTGGTTACTCAATCTGCTGGTCAGATACATGTGTCAATAAGTCGGTTGTTTTTAGCTCAAGGACCCCATGAGATTGCAAAAAGGAGAAAAGAAGCCGACTCTCTACATTAAATACAGTGCTGATTAATTGTTTAAGATAAGTTTCTTCAATAATGTGATTAGGCATTTTAAACAACAATAATCTAGTTGCCCATTGGCTGGTATTTTGCTGCAAAAATGGAAGTATTTGTTACACCTTCGCTATTAATAAAAGACATGAGTCTGATTGTACAAGGAAAACACCAATGTTTAACTTGAAAGCATTAAAATTTATCTAGGAAGTCCAAGACGTCTGGTTTTTTTTGGGGGGGGGGGCGGGGGTGGGGGGTTACGAAGTGTGCAAATTTGGACGTTACTGTTGGCATTCGTGGGGCAACTTCTCTTTGCCGGCACAGTAGAACCAGTAAACTTAGTTCAGTGCTGAGGAAAGTAAAAACACATGAGATATGCGCTACCAACCAGTTGTGTTGAACTTGCCAGATATCGATTGCGGACGAATTGGAGGAATCTTGAAACGAGCGTTTGAGAAAGCCTGAGTGGGATTCTGTTGATACCAAGTTCAGTTCAAGTTACAGCATTGTCATCGGTTGAGAATTACCTTACGTCCTGCTTCAAATATGTGGTGCAGTGATGAAAGTTACCAAAATTATGTAATCCCTAGGTGGTAATTCATTTTTGGTTCGCAGCTTTCAATCTTCCGTCCGTCTGGACGATGAAATGCTAGTGACGAAAAGATGTATTATGCTTAGCAAGGGACCGTTTTGTTTCACCCTAAATTGCTAAACAATCCGCTCGGAACATTTAACTCACTCACCAGCTATATAGAATGCAGCATTTGAGAATGACGTTGAGGATGAAGAAATTCCACAGCACTTTCAATAACGATCTAGCGAGGATAAACAAAACACGTGAGAACCAATTATACAACCAGTTGACTGCCTAAGTAGACTGTATACCTCTAATAATTCCTAATTTGATTTGCTATCATTATTATTTGTTCGTACATTTTGATGTATAGATCACGGAACTTTTTTTATATAATAAAACTCTATAAGAACTAATTATGCCCAGTTGATAACGCAGAAAACTAAAGACCCCTTTACCGCCGTGTCTAATTTGGCTTGTTTTGATTTGTTTGGCAGCTGGACGTATAGATCTCAGTAATAGCAGTTTTAATTTAGTGTTTCACTTTTGACCTTTGACGTTTCACGTTTCACTTTTGACGTCAATCAATCTTTGGTTCTACTAATTAGGGTTTTCTCTTTTTGGATTGGTTGAAGAGAGGTATGGGTGTGACATGATTCTGGTTTATAAATCTACTCCCAGAACTGAAGCTCCATTCGACTTGGTGACTCTGATTCGGTCAGAACACCCGCAGAAACTGCTAAGTTGACGTCTTACTCCATATTATACATCGTGGTATGTAGCGCACAAAGTCATTCCACTATAATAGCTCTTTTGAAATATAGATATGTTTACACTTGTAATTTCCTTTTATTTAATTCCGTTTCTTGTGTTGCAAACTAATAGAGTGTGATTTCAAAAGACATGAAGATTAAGCTGCGTTTGGAAGGAACTGTGAACGGGCACGCCTTCACGAGAAAAGGCAACCCTTACGAGTGAGTAAACTACGTATGGCTATTAAGTGACATGTTTAGTTAGAAATAGAGACAAAAGTACAACGCAAATGTCTCATTTCTCTTCAGGTATTTATTTGTAATGTTTCTGCGCTGTATTTGGCCAGAGCCGGTAACTTAATTAAGTGAGTTTTAGATTCGCAAATATTACAGGTAAATAATGCCAAAAGCGAGATGAGCTATTTCTGCTCTATTTTTGTCTTTATTTATATCTTCTAACGGGTATTTAACTGGTTTCCCAGCAGGTTTAAGAAGAAATCGTGAATTCTTGAATGTGTGCTTATTGCTGGCTAAAGCAGCCCAGATGTGTCGACTACTGAAACTGAGTGGTGTCATAAAGAACTTGAGCTGAATTCTCTTAGTAAATATAACCTCTTTTTCTTTCTGTGTTTTAGGGGAGCGCATTGTCTGGAACTTGTTGTTACCAAAGGCGCACCTCTGCCATTTGCATTCGATATCCTGACACCAGCACAACAGTACGGCAACAGGGCATTCACCCAATATCCTGCAGATATACCTGACTATTTCAAGCAGACATTTCCTGAAGGGTATTCTTGGGAAAGAAGCATGATCTTTGAAGACCAGGCCGTGTGTACAGCAACCAGCCACGTTAGGTAAGAAATATATATGCTTACTTATTTTTCTTTTGAAAGGTACATTTGCTCCAGTGGCAATTAATATTTGGGCTCGGTTTTATTTTACCCGATTGATACTTCCTTGTTCAACTTGAATAATAAATGCTGAGTTGAAAATAAACAAAAGCTAGCAGTTTCAGTACTTACAGGCTCATCAGTCACCGTTTGCGCTCGTTTAAAGCTAGAATAAGTTTTTTCACGACAGCTATCATTCTCCACAAGCTATATTTTCCTTATTTTAGTGACCAATAAAGCAAATCGGTGCGAATATTTTTGAAAACTAATTCTGAAAAGCGTGCAAATATTTGATTTTCAAAGATAGTTGGCTTTTTACTAAGTTCGAGGTTTGAGGTTTCCGAATCTAGGATATTTTATAGCAAATGCTTTTCCAAGTGGATTAGTTGCGGTCAATATGAAATTCATGGCAAAAAAAAAGAGGAAAAAAATTGAAGGGCTAAGAAAATGATCAGGAACAAAAGAAAAATTGTATGGAGTAGTAGTAGCCCAGTTGAAAATAGTTATAACGCCAATATTTTATTGAGCCTCTTTTTAATGTACTCTAAGTGTAAGTCTGCATTTTGTATTGTTTATTAAATGTTTCAATTTGGTGGCCGATTTTTAGTTATTCTTGCTCGCTTAGTTAGCCTGCAAGCGCGGCCGGAACGTGGAGAGGCGGCTGTATTCGCAGGCTACTGCTAAGTGGAAACAAAGTGAGAATAAGTTTCACTGACAATCTTAATAAAACTGAGTTGAAAGTAGCATATAGTTTGAGGTACTGGTTATGCGAAAGACACAAGTTAACCTTTTCTTAATCAGCAGTATGCAAGGCAACTCGTTCATCTACGACATTCGATTTCACGGTGTGAACTTTCCCGCCGATGGTCCCGTTATGCAGAAGAAGATACTGCACTGGGAACGCTCCACTGAGAAGATACATGTGCGTGATGCAATGCTGAAGGGTGATGTTGCAATGCCTTGCAGTTGAAGGAGGTGGTTATTGCCGATGTGATTTCAAAACTACTTACAAGTAAGTTGTTTAAACTCAGTGACATTAACTTCATTTGCATCAGGAGAACAATGCTGCGATTAAGTTAATGCTTTGGCTAAGAGCCATAAAGTATCTTACTCGGTTATTATATTACCTTGTCGTTCCAAAGTCTAAATGGTCTTAAGCTCTCAAGATTTGGCCTACGCCTGGACTAAAATTCCCTGAAAATGGATTTTATTTAATAACACCCAGGAAATCCACCAACCTTTCAGGTTGTCTAGAAAAATTGTTTACTGCTTACTATCTTAAATGGGATTGATTGTACGCGCCTCCGCTAAAAAGCTTGATTAAGGGCCTCGTTCTCCATCTTAAGTTGTTTAAATTTCGAGTGTGTCCATATGTAACGTCGCTTGTGTCAGTGATCCAAAAATGTTTGTTTTCTTTGCAGGGCAAAGAAGCCTTTCAACCTGCCAGACTATCACTTTATCGATCACCATATTGAGATCACGAAGCATGACAAGGATTACACCAATGTTGAACTGCACGAGAAAGCGGTTGCACGTTACTCTCCGCTGCTAAAAGCAAAGCAGTAAAATTTCAAAAGGCAAGGTACTAAACAAAGGAAAAAAATTCTTGTGTTGATGAAAGTAGCATGAAAAAGTGCACCGTAATTTACCTTCGACTTCAGTTGGTTGTCAGAACTTAGCGGCTATAGCTTTTCAGATTTCCATCCTGTGTAAAATACCGTTGACACCTAAGTAAAGTGATTAATTTTTATTTTTATTGTATTTATTGCTAGACAAAGCTAGTTTTTCACAGTTTTGGATGCTGTTAGTTTAGAAAATTGATCCGAATATTTTTTTTTGAGTTTTTGACCTAGCTCGATTGTAACACTTTTCTTGTCTACCTTTGGTGATTATTAAACTTGCTGTTGCAGAAACGTTCTGAAGATCTTTACAATTTATCGTCTGGGTATACAAGGGAAGTCTTGTCATGTAAAAAATATGGCCAGCTCCTTCTTGGAGAAGGCTTTAGGCTTTACGAGTTTGAGTACCAGCTCAACATTTCAAACCCACTTCATGCGCATGCCTTACAAATTTTTTTCGTGTCGTCACGGCATTTGGGAACAGAGGTAATAATTGAATACCACGCTATACTGAAACAACTCGGCGTCAGAACCGTCAAAAACAGCGAACGTTTTAATTTTGAAGACAGTTCCCAAAGGGACTCTTTTTAGTTTTTAACAGAAAGTTATATATCTTCACAACAACAGTGAAGCTTTTGCTCGAAGTTCACCCAATCAAAGCTCAAAAAGAAAACACCCGCCTAACTAGGAAGAAATATAGACTGATTGACGTCTAAAGTAAAACAATTATGACTGCTTCTGGTATCAGATCAGCTATCATAAGGTTCACGTGTCCACACCTCTGCATACGTACAAATGATTAACACAAACCATTACAGTACATTGTCAACTGCATATATAAAACGAATTCTCACACGTTAAGAATTTTAATTGCTTTTTCACAAATTAACTCGCGATTTTTTCCCTGCTGAGTGAGCTCAAGGTCTAGGCCGAACACTGCGTAAACGTTCAGGGTGTTTATCAATGAAAGGTGAGACAAATAGTCACTCGACAGTTGCAGATCGGAGAAATCAACGATAACTGTCAAAATCCAGCTGGCTGATCGAGCGTAATATCTCTCTTCCATAATTGTTATCACGGCATTTCAACGTCTGGACGGGCGGAAGATTCCGACAAAGCTACGAATCAAAAGTACTTGTAGTAATCAGAGATCGGAGTTGAGTGTTTGTACACATAGTCGTAGTTTTTTGTTTGATCTTCACTAGATTGTTGTTAAAGGGGAAAAAATTGTTCATCCCTAAAGTCATTCAAAAAAACTATATTTTTATATGGCTGGTGAATGAGTAGCCTCCCACGCAATTAATTCACAGCGGTTAAACGTACGACGCGTGCGCAGTTTCTAACACCCATGGTTACTGAAAACTTAAGCTTTTCAACGTTATATATGTGTGTTGAAAATGAAGTGAGTGTCATGCACAAGTCAGTGACAAGTTTTGCCGGCGTGAAATTCGATTTGCCGTTTTCGTTTTTAGGGCAGTCGTTATTACCCTCCTTCGAGGGTACGAACTACGTGAAAAAATTTAATAAATTTTCAGATGTTTATTAATTTAGGGTAAAAGAAAAAACGTCACTCAACAGTTGCAGATCAGTGAAATTCAATTTCGGCGATAACTGTCAGAACCCTGGCTAAGAGGAAAGTTGTCATTTCAACGCCTAGGTGGATGGAAGATTCTGAAAAAGCCCAGTGCCGAGCAAAACTTATTTTCGCTATCCAAATACTAAAAAAATCAGTAAGGTCCTCGCGAGAACTGTCTCGCCAGATATTGAAAATACTGGCTTTGTGTTTTTATGATTCTCTTTGCATGAGGCTTGGGGATCAATTATTGAGAATTAAATGCTACTGCAAATGTCAAAGTAATTATCTCAATCATATTCTGCGATGCTGAAATGTGCGAACTATGTTCTTATGGCTGGTGAGAGAGTTGAATTGTTTAGGCTGAACTGTAAAGCGTATGAAAGAACATTAATTAAATGATTTGTCAGATGCTTATCAATTAAGGGTGAATTAAAACAGAGCCTAAACTTAATACAAGGAAAAAGCTAACAAAATACGGTCCATTCTGACTCCACTAACACGAGCATTCAAAGTGAAATAGTTTATTATTAAGGAATGTGCAGTCAGTCATCTGATGATTACACGCGCGCTATAGCTGATAGTTAATCGTTCGAAAAAATACACACAGACTTCAATGTCATAGTACTAAGGTATGAAAAATTACAGTAATGTACCACGCCAGATACGAAAAACCACTAAAAAACCACTCCTTATTTGTGGCCAAAAAAACCGTGGAAACGTATTCCCCATCTAATGCAGTGGCACTAGACCTCGAGGAAGAGGTACTCCTTACACATCCTTCCAAAAAATAAAACTAGAAAGAAAAAACGAACTCAACAGGAGAAGACTGACTTACGTAGAATGACGAAATATCTCCCGCCAAAAGCTTAAATAGTCCCGAAGGTCACATGACAACACCCGAGCCTCTCAATCGTGCCGTCAGAATATTAATTTCTGACTAATTCGTTCCCAGGTTAGGTCACTCAACCGTCAGAAATTACATTTTGTCGCGGTGAATCAACAGAAATGCGAACAATGTGGAGTTCGTGATGGTTTCTGCATTCGGTTGCTAAGATAATGAAAATACAAACTGAAAGGTTATATTCTTTACATAGGCGGTCAGTGAAGAGATTGGTTACGGCGTTTACTATTTCTCGTTTTGTAGGTTATTTTAAGCACAAGAAAGTGGTGTTTAATATCTTGCAAAAGATAATTTCCAAAAATTAAAAGTCGATGTCAATGAAGTTCTGTGATATCCGCGGTTACTCAATATGCTTGTCAGATACATGTGTCAATATGTCGGTTGTTTTTAGCCCAAAGACCTCCTCAGATTTTTCGATAAGGAGAAAAGAAACGACTCTATTCATTAAATACAGTGCTCATTAATTCTGTGAGATAAGTTTCTTTAAAAATGTGGTTAGCCATTTTAATGAAACTGAACAATAATTTAGTTGGCCATTGGCTGGTATTTTACTGCAAAAATGCAAGGTTTTCGTAAAGTGCATATGAAACGAAATCTTACCACAACTTTTTTTTCTGGAATCTGAAAATTCATGATATAAGAAATATTTTCGCGGGAACTTATTTTAAAGAGCGACGAAAGTTTGGCATGTTACACTAAAATTTTAGACAAGGGCCTGGGGTATATCTAGGGGGTCGTGACGTCATTCGTGAGTTTTGACAACAGCGTCCCTTCAGTTAGACTGCGAGCAGTCTCTCTTTTGCTCTAAAATCCGTGCTGAACGAAGCGAAAATAGGGAGCGAGATTTTCAGCTTCGCCGCTCTCCGCCCGAAAATGTCGCTCGCTCGAGCTCGCTATTTTCGCTTCGTTCAGCACGGATTTTAGAGTAAAAAAGAGACTGCTCGCAGTTTACTCTTCCATGTCTTGAGTGCGTCACTCATTTTGCCACAGGTGACCAAAGCGTAATACGAGAGTTTGCATGGAGCTGAAATTCGATCGAAAATAATCGGCGGTTTTCTGCCGAAAATACATTGAAAACGGAATAAAGTTTGAAAAACCCTACCTGTTGCGTGTTTGCTGTGTTTTTATTGCTTTTCCGTGCCTCTGGAGGCCGTTTTGGGCGATTTTCTTCTTAACGGTCGATGTGACGTCATGTCATGTACTAAAGAGAAGGCAAGGTAGGAAAACGGAAATTCAAATTTGCCAACCGACATTCGAGGCCCCGATCAAATTGCCCGCTAAAAATCGATTTAATCCATAGTCAGGGCTTTCAAACCACAAGACATTTCAAAAAGGATAAATTCCCTACCTTTCTATGTGATTCAATTGTCAATTAGTTCATCTCTCGAAGTGCAGTCTTGCATTTAAAACGAACTAACGTTTCGAAATCGCCGCCATCACAGGCTTGTAAGAAAAAGAGGGTCAAAACTGACGGTCAAACCTGGGACTAAGCGCAAAATTTCGCCCCACCGGGGGACGACATGAGTGGCGTCTGTACCCACTCTCGGGTAATTCAGGTTCAAAACTTGGCTTACCCGAGGGTGGGTGAGTCTGGAATTTGGCTACAGAGAAGCCACTCATGTCGTCCCCCGGTGTGGCGAACTTTGGCGCTATGTCCTAGGCTTGACCATTAGTTTTGACCCTCTGTTTTTACAAGCCTGTGATGGCGGCGGTTTCGAAAATAGTTCCAACCGCCAATAAGCCTTTTTTGTTTTTAGTGTGCTCGTGGTACCTGTTTGTATTTTGCATTGTTTATAAAACGTTTTGTTTCCTTCACTTTAAGTGGAAAAAAGTGAGAACAAGTTTCACTGACAATCATAAAATTTAAAAGAAGCATATAATTTGAGGTATTGGTTATGCGAAAGATGTAAGTCATCCTTTTCTTAATAAAACAGAAAGCAAGGCAACTATTTCATCTACGACATTCGATTTCACGGTGTGAACTTTCCCGCCAATGGTCCTGTTATGCAGAAGAAGATACTGCCCTGGGAACCCTCCACTGAGAAGATGTATGTACGTGATGGAATGTTGAAGGGTGATGTTGCAATGGCCCTTGAAGTTGAAGGAGGCGGCCATTACCGATGTGATTTCAAAACTACTTACAAGTAAGTTATTTAAACTCAGTGTCATTTATTTGGCTTCATTTGTATCTTAAAAAGGAAAGCTGTAATTAAGTGAACGCTTCGGCTGAGAGCCATAAAGTGCCTTACTTAATCTTTTGCTCCGTTGAAGATGTGGCCCATGACTGGACAAAAATTCCCTAAAAATGAACAGCTTACAAAAAAAGACGGCTACTAAGCTCCGGCTAAAAAATCACAAACTTGGCTGTTGACTGTGAGCTGCAAAATGAAAGATGCGGTGAGCCATAGAAAAAAAAAGTAGTTTTGATCCGCACCACAAGAATACGGCGCAGCTGAGCGTTGTAAACTGGAACGACAACTGGAACCGTCTTACCGTGCGGGGCTGACCATCTGCGCCTGTTGAAGACATCTCGATTTAAATTCCCTTGAACCTCTCACGGTAACCTCTCCGTAAAAAAAAAAATTGTCGAGTGTGAAAAACATGCGAAAAGTCTGATACTTTTATTTACCGCAGTTTTCAAAGTGCCAAATAAATCCCGGTTCAAACGTCGAACTTTACATGTGCCGAACCTAATGGAAATGAGCAAAAGCTATTGTTTTTGCTAATTTGCATTTGGTTCGGCACATGTAAAGTTCGACGTTTGAACCGGGCTTTAGAAGATCTGGGCGCAAGGGCAAGTATGGTTGTTTTCTGCCACTTTTTCTGCTAAGCGGTCGTTCAAAAGGATTGTCTGCGCTAGTTTTACGCCAGAAAGAGAATGGCGGCCCCCATGTCTGAAGAGAAAGCGTGGTATAACTACAGATGCGAAGGTTGAAAGAATTTGACAAAGGCTAAGAGGCTAGCAGCATCGGAAAGTTGAAAAATTTGAATCCAAAGTAAATTGTTTGTACATGGCGTTCGTTTCATACGGCAATGTACATGTCCCCGTTTGGATAAAAGGTAACCTTCTGTATTTTAAGGTATAAACGTTCTACTAAGTATTGTCACGGAAGATACTGAAAGAATTCCGTGTTTAACTATGTTATTCGACTTAGTTTAAGTTAAACGCTTACCAAGTCTAGTTCGTGCAGGGTCATGTATTCATGATGTGACATTAAGGAAAAAGGTATTTATTTTGTTTCAAATTTTATAAGCTGTAGTTAGCTTCGGACGTTTTTTTTCAGTGAAAAATTATTGGCTGTCAGGCATTATTTTTTCCTTGAGGTGAAGACCTTTCAGTGGTCTTAAACTTTTTTGAAGTAAGGGGCTAAAAGGGTAACCTTGTGAGCTATTTTGCATTTTTTAATACTCGAGTTTCAAAAAAATATATATTTCCAGTAAGACATAGACGTGTTATTCTGTTCTAGTTAAATCTCTCTCCTTGGGTGTTGATCAAAAACTGATTTTGTTTTTCTTGAGTGGATGATCTTTCAGTAGATTTAAGCTTTTATGAAACGAGGCACCTGATGATCTATTTTGCATTGTTTTAATACTTGACTTTCAAAATAATATACTTTCCAATATGGCTGATTTATGTGTTGTTCTATTCTGATTAGTTATCAGGTACCCACTTATATCCTCTGCTCGGAAATGCCGTGGATGGTTTTGAGCACGAAAGAAAAAATTGTAAGGCATAAAGTGGGTTTGAAATGTTGAGCTGCTACTTAACCTCGTACCTTAAGGGCTTCTCCAAGGAGGAGATAAATTAAGAGAGATCTTAGAACTTTTCTGCAACAGTAAGTTTAATATATAGTAGCCAAAGCTACTGCTACAATCGAGGCAGGTCAAAAACTCTATTTATATAGAGCACTGATCAATTCTCTAAACTAACAAAATCTAAAAAGCGAAAAACTAGCTTTGTCTAGCAATGGAAGTCTAAAAAGCTATAGTCGCTATTTTCTGATAACCAACTGACAAATTAAGTGCCGAAAGCGGATTGCGGTGCACTAATTTCGTCATCACAAGAAACTTTTTCTTTTGTTTGATGCCTTCCCTCTTGAAATTTTACTGGTTTGCTTTTGGCAGCGGAGAAAAAAATAACTTGCAACCGCTTTCTGATGCAGTTCAACATTAGTGTAGAATCCTTGTCATGGTTTGTGATTTGAATACGGTGATCGATAAAGTCAGATAGTCTGGCAGTCTGACAGGCTTCTTCGCCCTGCAAAGAAAACAAACAAACAAACAAACATTTTTGGATCAGTGACACTAGCAACGCTACATACGGAAACACACGAAAATTAATCAACTTAAGAATGAGAACGAGGTTTTTAAGCCTTTTAACGGGGAGCGCGTACAATCTCATTTAAGATTATAAGGAGTAAAAAATTTTTCTAGACAACCTTAACGGTTGCTGGATTGCTTGGGTGTCACTTAAATAAATCTTCCAACTAATAAAAAAGCTAACAAGCTAGCGCTGTTCATTTTCCAGGAATTTTCAATTTTTGTCCAGTCGCTGGCCACATCTTGAGAACCAAATATTTTTTAGACCTTGGTAGGCCTGACAAATGACAAGACAATATTATAATTAAGTAAGGTACTTAATGGCTCTCAGTCAAAGCTTTAACTTCATCACAGAATTGCTTGAATGAAGCAAAATTAATGACACTGAGTTTAAATGACTCACTTCAACATTCCAGCACGCACATACATCTTCTCAGTGGAGGGTTCCCAACACAGTATCTTCTTCTGCATAACAGGACCATTGGCGGGAAAGTTCACATCGTGAAATCGAATGTCATAGATGAACAAATCGCCTTGCTTACTGTTGATTAAGAAAAGTATACTTTACATCTTTCGCATAACCAATACCTGAAATTATATGCTACTTTCAAATTTATACTGAACGATTGCCAGTGAAACTTGTTCTCACTTTTTTCCACGTAGGAAGCAAAGAATAACTAAGGATCGGTCAACAAAACGAAACTTTTAATAAACTAAGAGCACATTAAAAAAAGAGGCTTATTGGTGGTTAGAACTATTTTCAACTGGGCTACTACTGTTCCATGTGATGTTTCTTTTGTTCTTTATCATTTTCTTTGCCGTTCGATTTTTTTGCCATGAATTTCGTATTCACCGCAAGTGATCGTTTTGGAGAAGTATTTACTATACAACATCTTGGGGTCTGAAATAAACCTTGAACCTCGAGCCTCGAGGTTAGTAAAAAGCCATCTATCTTTGAACGTCAAATCTTTTCGCTCCTTTCAGGCGTAGTTTTGAAAAATGCTTTTACCGATTTCCACCGCTATTAGCTTACGGAAATGAGGAAATAGAACTTGGGAAGAATAACAGCTATCGTGAAAAACTTCTTCTAGCTTCAAACGAGAGCAAACGGTGACTGATGAGCCAGTAAGTACGGAAACTGCTACTGTTCTCGTTTATTTTAACTCAGTTATTATTCAAGCTGAACAAGGAATTATTAATCGGGTTTAAAAAAAATAGAGCCCAAATATTGTCTTTGGGGCAAATATACTTAATAATTAATATTTCCCACCTACAATTATAACGTGTCTGGTTGCTGTACACACGGCCTTGTCTTCAAAGATCATGCTTCTTTCCCAAGAATACCCTTCCGGAATTTTCTGCTTGAAATAGTCAGGTATATCTCCAGGATCATACTGGGTGAATGCCCTGTTGCCGTACTGATGTGCTGGTGTCAGGATATCGAATGCAAATGGCAGAGGTGCGCCTTTTGGCAAGGCAAGTTCCAGCCAATGCGTTTTCCTAAAACGCAGAAAGAAAAGAGGTTGTCGACACACCTGGACTTCTTAATCCTGTTGGGGAACCAGTTAAATACCCGCGTTTAGCGTGGCAGGAGCACAGGCTCCAAAGCTACTGGTGTTCTAAATCTGATTGCACGACCTATTATACTGAGACGGTTTGTATTTAGAAGTGTACTGGACGGGATTGCTCAGAGCTTACTCGCTTGCGTAGGGGTACTGCAGTACTTACAACAGATGAACTAAAGCTGCTTGGTGTAACAATTGACGAGAAACTGTCTTATCGGCAACGTGCAAGAAGGCAAGTTCACGGGTAGGGGTGCTAATGCTAAGCTAAAGTTTAGGATATATAAGGCCGCTATCCTCCCCTATCTCACATACTGTGGATTAACATGGCACTTTTGCAGAACGTCAGACAGCAGCAAATGAGAGAGAATCAATGAAAGAGGGTTGAGGGCCGTTTATAGCGATTGGAGTTCCCCGTACAGTGGACTTTTAGCTAGAGCAAAGATGACAACACTATACAACAGACGGTTACACCATATTGCTATCTTCATGTTTAATGTGAAAAACAAGCTGTTACCAAGGAACATCTTAGACGTTTACAACAACTAGTAATAATTATAACTTAAGAAATGCTGACTTCACTCTACCTAGAGTTAATACCACTAGGTTTGGTAAACATTCCCTGCGGTACTTTGGGCCCTTCCTACGGTCTAAGCTAAGCTATGCAACTAGAAACTGCACTACGCTCGCATCACTCAAGAAGAACATAAGAAAGCGAAGTTTGACTAAGCTTGTAGATAAGACCTGTCCAGATAGTTGTTTTCTTTGTAGTACTTGAGAGCAGTTAGTAGTATTTCCCGATATATTTTATATTTAACATTGTCATGATAAATAAATTATTATAATTCTTTCTATTTTGTAAATTATTCATCCTACGTAAAAGTATCGCATGTTTTGTCGGACAGCAGCAGCAGCCTTTTTAATGTAAATAGTATTTCTATAATACACTATTAATATAGTATTTCTTTTAGACTATTTTTTTACAGAGTTCCCAATTAGAAAATTACCTGTAGTTTGCTAGTAGTTCGACACTTAAATAAAATTTACGATGATGATGATAGGGATCTTTTATGCTTGAACAGAGTCAACGTAGCGTTGATCACGTTAACAACAAAACTCACTGCAATCGTTTAATTCCCCATATTGGTCTCTATATATCAATCTTTTTATATTGCTCTTTTTATCAGCTAATTTACAGGAAGGTATCTAAGCTAGCTTAAGCTAATTACATTAAAGTTAAACTAGGCAGAACAGCAAATTGCAAGTGCAAATACACAACGGCAGAACCAATAAGAAACGCTGAAGTGTAGCTTAGCACTGTTTAATGATAATTTGGGACACGTGAGCAAGCTTTGTCGTTAACAAAGGATAGTTAATTAACTAGGAGTAGAGGCAGATTTGGGAGCAGTGAAAAGTTCAGCCGAACCGTAAATATAATAGCTGGGCTTAGCGCTTACCTAATAGTGTTACCAGCCGTTAGTTTCAGAGACGACTATAGAAATAGGTAAAGGCAGGTGGGAGTGTTTCCTGCGAAAACTAAGATCACTGAGTGACAGCGATATATCCAGCGATATATTCAACTGACCATACCTGGAAAAGCACTGCAGATCTTCTTTCACGGCTTATCCAGGCGGCCACTTTGAAAAGCGATGGAGTTTTAGCAGTGTTTTGAACACACCTTGAAAGAAATTTTCCATGATCTAATGCTCTGAAAAAGTCAACAAGTATTTTCTTCAGCTTACAAGGATATCCAGTGGTTGATTTGGAATTTTCAAAGTGAGAACTGAACCAAGAAAAAACTATTGCAAGCGAAGCAGAAACTTCAAACTTACTCGCTCACGGAAAGTTGTAAAGTTGAGACAGATTTTTGTTCACAGGAGGAGGACTTATTCTCGGTAAGATAGCAATATTTTTTATTTTACTTTTAACTTTTCATTACCAAACTTGAGTTTGTAAATAAGTGTACTCAAGAGAAAATAAGGGGACAGAGAGGGACACTGCCAGACCAGGCTTTGGGATATGTCAAGTTCGGAAAAGTTATTTTTAGACGGCCATTTGCAACGGAAGTCTGAATTCAGGACGTCCACATAAAGGCAACCTCGATCTGTTGTTTGAAGTACCATTCAGAATTTTGCTTGTCATGGCGGACCAAGTGGTCTTACGTTTTGTCGATGAAAACGACTTCGAAAAACAAGGGAAATGGTATTGATGCGGACGTTTCGGGAAACAGGCTTCCGTTCAAAAGTGGAATTGACATATCCCAGCCAACGCCCTCAGAATCCCTCTCTGTCCCCTTATTTTCTCTTGGTGTACTTGAAGTGAGCAATAGTAGGCTTCGATTTCTTGAAATTTTGCTTTAGTGTTATATTGCTAGCTTTACGTGTTTTCATTATAGAACCATGGTTTTTCTTGTTCTGAAAATGGTAGTCAATGAGAATTTGTTGAATAATAAAACAATTATCCTGCTCAATCTTGCGGAATGTCCCCTGATTTAGCCAACTCGGCCTACGGCCTTGTCGGCTAAATATCAGGTGAAATCGCGATTTCGCAGGATAATTGTTAGTTAGCCTGACGTCCCAACATAATTACAAACCAAACGAACCCTCGCGTTCAAACTACTCTCCAGTACCTGGACTTACTGCGGTCCGATTTTATTGGCCATTTGTTCCAGGCAAGTATGATGACGAGATAAGGGAGAAAAAGTTCATACACTATTTAATCAATATACCGCACATTTCTGTGGTTTATTGGCTCTATAAACCACGCGGGATGTTGGAAGAACACGAGAAGAGATTGCAAGCCACGAGCCGAAGGCGAGTGATTTACAAGCTTTTCAAGTGTTATTCCAACATCCCAAGTGGTGTATCGATCCATTAAACCATAGAAATGTGTGGTGTACTGCTTTTATATAATAACTACATTTTCTATGTGGTTTACTGGTATAATAGTCAATAGGTATTGACCAATCACAGCGCGCGCATTATCTTCAGTTATTGTATAAGGGTTGGATCGTCTACGAGAACTGTTGGGTCACCAGACATCCCATATTAGGGAACTTAAGCACGAGACGTTTTCGGGGCGACGGCGACGTCGGTAACCGAGGGAGCCCGGGTAAGAGGGCGCCGTCGTTTCCGCCAAATTACAAAAGCGGCAACTTTTCGAAACTTGCCTCGAAACCTTAAGAAAACCTCTTTGAAAAATGTCTTTTCGTGAAATACGAGAGATGCTGCTAATAGCTTATGACAGTAAAATAATTTCAGACGAATAATTCTTGGTCCTGTGGGAGAGCTGCTAGTCCAAGAACCCAAAATTTCCGTACAGTTCGCATGCAAGATTTGATCTTCAAAACATCGACGAAGCCGAATGTTAAGCAAAGTTCAGAGTCCAAAAGCAAGACATCCCTGTGCTGGCAAATGTTCTTCAACTACAAGTGAACATTGATTGTCCACAAAGAACAATATATGATAGAATTGAAGGTTTATGCATGCTACTGGGAAGGTTTTCTTATCCATGCCGATATTCAGATATGATCAGCCGATTTGGGAGACCAGTTCTGGAGTTATGCATGATTACAAATAAAGTCATGGATAATATTTTCGATACTCACAGCCACAGAATTTCACAATGGAATCACGATATTTTGAGTCCTCCTTTATTACAGGAGTATGCTGACGCCATACACGCAAAAGGTGCCCCTCTGGAAAATTGTGTCTGATTTATAGATGGGACAGTGAGACCGATAGCTCGTCCTGATCAACGGCAAAGAATATTGGGAATATGTATGGCCCTGTTGATAAGTTATACATGTATACTATTGTTTATCTCATGAAAATTTATCCCAGGTATTATTTGCATTGACTAGTTTGTTTTTGGACAGATAGAGAGACAGGGGCTGTAACCCATAGTTTTCTCAATCTTACTCTTGTAAAGCGCTTAGAACAGGAATGGAGAAGTGCTGGTTCCTGATAAGTGGTATATAAATTAGTTGTTATTAGCATCATTATCTATCATTGTCATTGTATTTACCGTTATTATTGTCATTAAATTTTTATTATTATCATTATAATTATCATTATTATCCTATCCCAAAACCTAAGTATTTCTGTCAACATCATTTTTCCCTACAGAGGGAAAAAACCATGATGCTAGTATGATGGTGGACTCCAATCTCCTCCACGGCCTTGAGCGAAATGCATTTTCTCCAATTGGCGAGGCCATGTGTGTGTATGGCGACCCTGCCTACCCTTTGTGACTGCACCTACAAGCACCATTTCGTCATGGCATTCTAACCCCAATGATGGAAGAATACAATGCAGAGATGAGTTCTGTCAGAGTGTCTGTTGAGTGGCTGTTTGGAGATATTATAAATGATTTCAAATTTTTAGTTTTCAAGAAAAATATGAAAATTGGCATGAGCAGTGTTGGTAAAATGTATCTAGTCTGTGCACTTCTTCACAGTGCAATAACCTGCTTATATGGGAACAACACCTCACAGTTTTTTGGACTAAATCCCCCTTCCTTAGAAGACTACTTCAGATAAACCAAATGCATTGAATAAGTTCATTTCAGCAATATGGTTGATCATTTTATATAAATATAATGCTTCCTGATATAATGGCCACTGGCTTATAAGCCGAAATCATGCTGGTAAACACTGTAAATGAATAAAATTCAACACAACAACTGTAAGACAACTGGCAAGTAATGAACAGTTTGTCTCTAGCTTCTAACAGTACACAGCATGATGTATTATAAATGCCCTAAAAACTAGAGGCAGACGTATTGTAATCTTTGTTTCATTATATTTCCTAAAAACAAATGCCTGGAAAAACCTTTAACACCGATAAATTGTGCAGTTGCTCATATGGTGTATTCACGGCAATTATAAACAGTTTGTGCTTACATGCAAGTCATTTTTCATAACGAATCAAGTATAACTATTAAAAGCGAATTCTGCAGAGGGCAACCTGTGTGTTTTCTTTTTTCTTCTTACTTCTTAGCCAGATTTTGCATCATGATCATCAACGCCTGTGAAATCTGCACTTGCTGCTCTGCTTGCTTTCGAAACAGTTCAAACTGTTGCTCTTGTTGTCTGGCCCTCGATTCCTGCTCCTGCTTTTGCAACTCTAACTCCTGCGTACGAATGAAAAGCTCACTCTCAGCTTTTTCTTTCAGGAATTCAACCGCATTGCCACTACTTCTCCGGGTTTTTGTCGCGCCACCTGCCGCAGATTCACTTGTTTTTTTTTCGAGGCCATGCGTTCCGTCGCTTTTTTCTGACTTCTTCAGCTGCCTCTTTATCGTCAGACTTTTTTTTTCTTTAGTGGAAAAGCTATCTTCTTGCTCACATAGCACTTCTATGAGTGCACCCTTTTCAGACAATTCACAATCATTGCCACTACGTTGTAGCGCTTCTCGTAGCATGCGTTTAAACTTGGCCTGGAGTAGGTTCCAGCGATCTCTCACTCCCCACTTCTCCTTTATCGTGAACTTTGGATGTTCGAGCTTGTTTCATCTTTTCTGGGTTGACTCCCAGAGCGACTCCCGTGGTCTGGACTGCCTATCTTCCCTTTCTTGAACTGACACAGTTGGCTAGCAATCATTTCACGCAAGAGAAGAATAATATATAGATTTAGCCAAGCCTAAAAGCGGAACTCCATATCTACCTGGTTACCATCGGCCGCCTATAAATTCTTCAGAATTTCTTGCTTACTGTTATTAACCTAGGTACTTGACCTCGTTAATTACTGTATAGTTTTATTAAGCGTATCATTTTAGTATAAACTTAGAGTTATAATTCTGTTTCGTGATTCAAGCAAATCTAGTTTATCTATTTGTGCTTTCACTTTAAGTTCGCCGTTTATTGGCATTTTTCGTTTGTTTTGATTGCTGTTATTTTACTTGTCGCTTTGTATTTTGGAATTGGAGAAGCGTGTTCGCTTTGAAACTACTAGAAATTCTCTTTCGGTTTTGTTTACAGATTATTGCACAGTGTTGATCACATTTGACACATTTTGTCGTAAATTCAATCCGTTTATTGTGAATAACTTTGATTCTGTTTTACAACTGTCAATTGGAAAGCTATGTTCTTTTAATTCTGTTTGGCAAACGGATACGCTTCATTCGTTTTAAAATACAAAGGTCATGCTTTAGGTCAGAATTATTTGTTCGCAAATTAGTACTTTTCTGCTCGACTTGTATGCTTGGTTTTCCTCTAACCTTACATCCTTGAATGTAGAATCCTGTTTTCCATCATGTTATGGCCGCTGGATACCATTTTACTGTAAAATTATCCACTGTTTTCAAGAGCTATTTTACCGCTACGCGAGTCGCTTGTGCAACACGCGTCAAAAGACGCGTGAAAAATTGACTGCGCGAAAATTGCTACATGTAAGAATGTCATGAAATGCGACGTACGTACGGACGCGCCCGCGAGTCATTCCGCTTGCCAATGACCATAAAAAATTGCCAGCATGCCTCTTAGTATGAGTATGGGGCTCCACTCTTGCGGCCTTCGGCCGCAAAGGAGTTCCGCTATCATGGTCTTCTGTCCATTCCATCTTCGTAGCCATCTTTACGGGGGAGTCTGTAAAGAAGTTAAAAATGTAAGAAATAATTAATAACCGCTAATAAAACCTCCAAAATGATAGCATAATAACTTAAGCATCGATACGCACGAAATTTTAAGTGCAAAATGACATAAAAGCACAAAAATAATAAAGACAAAACTCACGTTTTACAGACGACGTCCAAATGCCCAAAACAAAGTCTGCGCCGAGTCGCAACGGCTGGCCATGTCGGCCGGAAACTATGACCGGAAGTAAATTCCACTTCCGGTTGTCGTCCCTGCGTAGAAAACGTCTAGTGCTTAAGTGCACTATTAAATATTTACAAACCATGAGGATCTTAATGCTCTTTGAAATCGAATGAATTTGTTGTTGGATCCCAAATAAGGTATTTAATGAAATGGTACGTACTTTAATAATGTCACATTTTATTAACATATTCACTGAAGTATCGTTAATAAGGTTTCAGCATCATCAATATGATCGGATGACAAGAGACCCGCTTTTCTTTAAAGCTGCAAATTTAAAAATTAAAAATAGAATTTGAAAAAACGTTAAGTGCGCGCCTAAGGAACCGTTGAAATTTAAAAATTATACATACACGCGCGTAAATGTCCGCTCGATGTATGATTAATTATGGTACCTAAGAATGTATTTTCGTCAGTGTCTGCAGGTCGATATGAGCTCATTGCGCTTGTTTAAGGTTGCTATTGTATGGCTAAGTTATTCGCAGGATATTCACTGGTTTTTCACCAGTGGTGAAACTTGTCACTGTCTGTGCATGACAGTAACTTCACTTTGATCACATACTCAACGTAGACAGCTTAAGGACGTTCGCACTAATTGTTTCTGCGCATCCTTACTGCGCACGCAATTCACGTCGCCATCACGTCATATCACGTCATGCATTGAGCGCGCGCTATTGAAGAATGTAGAGCTATATGGCGCTAGTGGGCGTTTTAATATGTATGCACGGACTTAACTCTCTTAATATTCGGTGACCCCAGATTTTCTTTTGATAGATCACTTTCTTTAGCGATTATCTACGTTTTTTGAAAAATTGAAAAAAATCTGTGTTGTGGAAGTTTGATTTTTTCCAACTTTTCCGCCCACGCGTCATCGAATTCCGCTATTATTTTAGCTGCACAGTGTTGGCAAAACTCATCTTAAAAGATTGAGGTCAACTGAAAGGATGACACCGCTTCAAATTATTTACTTGACAGACCCCCTTAAATGAAATTTAACTGAGAAAGCGGGTCAACAGAGTATCATTTTTAATATTTTTCAACTAACAACCGCTGAGGCCATGTCGAACTACGAGGGCCGATTCGTCAAAATTGGGGTAGTTTTCCACGCCGAGCAAAATTCAAGCAGAATTTAGTTGACCAAAATGCTCGGACCACTGCAGTTGCCACCCACTTTGTCCCATTCTCGTCCCCAGAGCTGCGATCCTTTTGGCCAGCGCCACGGATCGAGACCTCTGGCAGGGACCGAAGCAGGAAGTCCGCGGACTTCCGGCTTTTGTACGCAACCTCAGAAATTTGAAACAACTATTGCGCTTGCGCATTATCCTGGCCCCTGCCAGAGGTCTCGATCCGTGGCTTTGACCACAAGGATCGCGGCCTCTGGGGACGAGAATGACTTTGTCTCTGTTTCTACCTTCCGTAACTACACGTGCGTCGTAAGTTTGACCGCGGCTACTCATTCACCAGCCATAGTTTGCCTCCATGACTTTGGAGATGAAGAATTTTTTCCCCTTTAACAAGAATCTAGTGGGGATCGATCAAAAAAAAAAAAAAAAAAACACGGCTATTTGAAAAAGCACTTCACTCCGATCTCTGGTTACTACCAGTACTTAACGGTACTTAACAAGTTTTGATCTGCAATTCTCTCGGAATCTTCCTCCCGCGCGTCGCTCAGCCAGGGTTCTGATAGTTATCGTTGATTTCACCGATCTGCAACTGTTGAGTGACTATTTGCAGGGGCTGATTTAGGGGTGGGCCGAGGAGGCCGCGGCCCCCCCTTTTGTCCGGGCAGTTTTTTCTTTTGTAAACAACGTCTGTCGGATGGTACTTCGTGCTTCGTTACTTAAGACTTATTTTCTTCAATAAATATTATCAATATGAAAATTTATCGAACGTTGTTCGAATCAACCACCCTCATAAACAAGCTTCAAACCGACAAACTTGAAGATGTTACAGGCGTCACCCCTGTGACAAGTGCAACTGTGGAACGTAGCAACTCATCACTGCACTTTGTAAAGAGTGATTTTAGAGGCACCATGAGAGAAGACCGCCTCAACGCACTGTTGCTGCTCTTTATTGACAAGGACATAGCTCTTGATTATGATGCAATTATTGACGACTATGCCAAGTGCAACGTAAGCGCAACCAGACTGAGAGAAGGGTGACATTTATCAATCCCCTGCAAAGAATGTTCATATGATTGTTCTTAAAGTCATGTCCTTGAGATACATTTCGTTTGTTCAAATTTTTTGATAAATCCTCTTAGAATCTGTGTCCGAAGCCTACATTTTTAGTCGCAAATGACCAATGCTCCCAGAATGCACGCAGTAAATATCCGTCTCACAGAAACTAGATTTGTCAATTTTTCATGGAGAAAATGTCGTCGCCTTTGCTTGGCAGTTGTGCAGCCCGCTCTTGCCGTAATTGCTACGGCCCCTGCTAGCAGCATAGAGTGTTAATTACTTCTTTGACCACACCCATACCAGTGTTTTATTTAATATTTCAGCATTACGTGTTCAATATGGAATCCATGCATTTGCTAGATTTAAGCGTCCAGAATGCACTAGATTACATCTCAGAGAGCTTCAATTTCAAAAATTTTTCCGGGGGAGAATGCCCCCGTACCCCCCTAGAAAGTCGCGCCCTTGGCGCTCCGGATGGGCGCTATCGCGTCCATATTGCCACTATACTTTATCTCTCGGCCCCCTCTAACACAAAATCCTCCATCCGCCCCTGATTTGTATCGCCTTTCATTGATAAACATCCTGAACTTTTACGCAATGTTCGGCCTAAAACCTTTAGCTCACTCAGCTGCCATATAAAAATGTATAATTATGTTGAATGACTTTAGGAATGAAGAAATTATTTCGTCTGTGACATCAACGCAGTAAGGGTCAAACTAAAAGGAAAAAATCACGACGTTGTGAAAAAGCAATTAAAATTCTTATCGTGTGAAAATTGATTATATATGCAGTTGGACAATCATGTACTGTAATCTTAATTCGGCTTGTTTTAATCGTTTGTACGTATGCAGAGGTGCGGACACCATGAACCTTATTATATCTGATCAGATACTGGTAAAAGTCATAATAGTTTTACTTTAGACGTCAATCAGTCTTTGGGAACTGTCTTCAAAATGAATCCGTTCGCTGTTTTTGACGGTCCTCGTTTTGCAAAATGAAGAGAAACAGTCGGAATTTTGAATCGCCACCACTGAATTTATAGTGCTCTACTCGGAAATGCCGTGACTGGTTTTGAGCGCGCGGACTCATTTCGCTACTGTGACTGGTAAAAAAAATTGTAAGGCATGAAATGGGTTTGAAATGTTGAGCTGGTACTCAATCTCGTACCTAAAGCCTTCTCGAAGAAAGAGCTGGCATATCTTTTTACGAAACCAGAGTTAGCTTTTATACCCAGACGACAAATTGAAAAGATCTTCAGAACTTTTCTACAATAGCAAGTTTAATACACTAATCACCAAAGCGGACACTGTTACAATCGAGGCAAGTCAAAAACCATCTCAGTTAGGGTCAGTGATCAACATATATTTTTGTACACACACATACAATGCTAAATATGTTTTATTTTGCTAAGTTTTTATCACCTCACACTGTATATATTAATCCGATTTAAATTTTATTTTCTCACTTGGAAATGATGTCATAGCTTTGGAGTTCTGTGCTCCTGCCACGCAAAACGGGTATTTAACTGGTTTTCCAACAGGCTTAAGAAGAGATTGCCGTGAATTCCTGAATGTGTCCTTATAGCTGGCTAAAGCTTTCCAAATTTGTCGACAACTAAACCTGGACAGTGTCATAAAGAACTTGAGCTTCTGTGCGTCCTTTCTCCTAGAAAATAAAATCTTTTTCTTTCTGAATTTCAGGGAAGCGCATTGGTTGGACCTTATTGTTACCAAAAGCGCACCTCTGCCATTTGCATTCGATATCCTGACACCAGCACATCAGTACGGCAACAGGGCATTCACCCAGACTCCTGCAGATATACCTGACTATTTCAAGCAGACATTTCCTGGAGGGTATTATTGGGAAAGAAGCATGATCTTTAAAGACCAGGCTATGTGTACAGCAACCAGCCACCAGTCACATGGGTGAGAAATATATAAGCATACTTGTTGTAAAGTACATTTGTCCCGGACGCAATTAATATTTGAGCTCTACTTTTTTTACATTTAAGAATAAAAATTAAAGTAGATGTGCTTTCGTTTGGTGATCAATACACTTACAAATATAGGTTTAAAAATACGTTGCCTATTCATTTGTCTTTTCGTTCTTTCCGAATTTTAGGGGAGCGCATTGGCTGGAACTTATTGTTACCAAAGGCGCACCTCTGCCATTTGCATTCGATATCCTGACACCAGCACATCAGTACGGCAACAGGGCATTCACCCAGACTCCTGCAGATATACCTGACTATTTCAAGCGGACATTTCCTGGAGGGTATTATTGGGAAAGAAGCATGATCTTTAAAGACCAGGCTATGTGTACAGCAACCAGCCACCAGTCACATGGGTGAGAAATATATAAGCATACCTGTTGTAAAGTACATTTGTCCCGGACGCAATTAATATTTGAGCTCTACTTTTTTTACATTTAAGAATAAAAATTAAAGTAGATGTGCTTTCGTTTGGTGATCAATACACTTACAAATATAGGTTTAAAAATACGTTGCCTATTCATTTGTCTTTTCGTTCTTTCCGAATTTTAGGGGAGCGCATTGGCTGGAACTTATTGTTACCAAAGGCGCACCTCTGCCATTTGCATTCGATATCCTGACACCAGCACATCAGTACGGCAACAGGGCATTCACCCAGTATCCTGCAAATACACCTGACTATTTCAAGCGGACATTTCCTGAAGGGTATTCTTGGGAAAGAAGCATGATGTTTGAAGACCAGGCCGTGTGTACAGCAACCAGCCACATCAGGTGAGAAATATATAAGCATACTTGTTGTAAAGTACATTTGCCCCAGACGCAATTGATATTTGGGCTCTACTTTTTTTACATTTAAAAATAAAAAGCAGATGTGCTTTCGTTTGGTTGTTAATACACTTACAAAATTACTATAGGTTTAAAAAATACGTTGTCTATTTATTTGTCTCTCTTAATTGTCTCTGTTAACAGTCGCTTGAATTTTTTGAACAAAATCAACCTAAAGTAACTTGAATTTGAATCAAATCCTTTGTTTCTTTCGGCCGTTGGTTTATTCTATAAACTGTTCGCCATAGTCTTGCGGTTGCTTCGGTTTGTCAGTGTCGGTTTCCTCCTGTAAAGGAAAAATTTTTACAACAGGATTTTCTTGTATATGAAAGATAAATTCAACCATTAAGGAAGACATGCACTCCTTCTTTTTTGTTACGCTTCCCCCCCCCCCTCTCTCTGCAGCAGGTATTATAACCCGAAGATTAATGATATCAGGTCCGCGATATCCTTAAATGGGATTCTCTTGAAATAAGACGTTTTAGACACGAGGCCACCGTGATGTATAACGTACAAAATAATGAAGCGCCTGTTAGTTTACGGAACCTCTGTAAAGAAAAAGAAAATTCAGTTTATAATCTTCGTAGTAATAATAATTCTCAGCTTGCTTCTGGTAAGCCACGAACTGAATACCTAAAAACAACTTTTGTCCGACTTTGATGTAAAACTTTGGAACAATCTACCCTGCGAGGGAAAGCAATGTAAACGCCTGGGGACTTTCAAACGAGAGCTTCCATCTGTTAGGCCCTAGACAGCCATTATTTATCTATTTATTTATTTTTCTCGACCTACTAATTGTTAATAGGCCATTTCCGGGTCGTCTTGTGACTCTTTTTCAAAGCGAGTCTTGGTGCACAGCCTTTCATATTCAAATGAGTTCTTATTCTCATGCAAATAAAACTCATTTTCATTCGAAAGGTTGTGCACCAAGCCTCGCTTTGAAAAAGAGGCACAAGGCAACTCGGAAATGGCCTATTGTGCTCGGCTCGGCTTTCATGTAAAACAGTGACCTTTTTTACTGATGGAATTCTGAGGATAAGTTGTCGCACACACACACAGACACACAACCTTTCCCCCAATGTTTTTATCTCAATTGAAAATAAAAACAAATGATTCTATAGAACTATAACAAATAACTCTTTAGAAACAAAACAAATAACTTTATTGATTAAACGACTTCCAAAAATCCCCCCCTCTCATATCTCATTTCGCCTAATATTCTGATATTGACCAATTGATTAACTCCAAAACAAACAGAATATTTATACTGCTTACCCTTCTTCCAATTTGTGCTATAATCTTGCGTGCCTCCTTTGGTGCATTTATCTGTTCGTCTGATTATTTCGGCTGCCCTATCAGTCGTGGGGGTCTTTCATTCATTCGGTTTGACCTTTGACAGCTCTTAATATTAAAAGACGGTTTGTATGAGAATTTAGCAGCTGTATTTAAAGGGTAGAAATAGCGACAAGAATAGAGCAAAAGTGACTCATCTTGCTTTTGCCGTTATTTACCTGTAGTATTTGCAGTATTTGTATTTGTAGAATTTGTGTGGCGTATTGTGGCTGTTTCAGAGCGATTCCAGTGAGTTTTAGCTTCGCTGTAGTCCTTTCCATATGGGAAACTAAAACTCACTAAAGTTACTCTATACGGCCAAATACACCACAGAAACACTACTCTGCTAACTAAGTATAGAGAGATGAGGTATTGGTGTTGTACTTTTGTTTATTTCTTACTCCTAAACGCTTCCCTTAATAGCCCTACAAATCCTCTTCAGACGCTGTTACGCAAACCGGGAAAATTACACCTGCCCAGTAGTTTAGGAGACCTGTGGTAGGGGAAGGAAAAAAAGACACACCCAACCGACTGCCCCTGACTGAGTTTACTCACTCGTGAGGGTTGCCTTTTCCTCCTCTTTCAATCGTGAAGACGTGCCCGTTCACAGTTCCTTCCAAATGCAGCTTAATCTTCATGTATTTTGAAATCTCACTCTGTTGGATTGCAACACACAAAAAACGGAATTAACTAAAAGGAACTTAAAGGTGTAAACAAATTTATGTAGCAAAAGAGCAAGTCAGTGGAATGATGTACTTTCTGCGCTACATACCATGATGTATGATATTAAGTAGGACGTCAACTTTAGCAGTTCCTGCAGGTGTTCTAGATCTGACCGAATCAAAGTCACCTAGTCGAATGGGGCTTCAGTTCTGGGAGTTGCTTTACAAACCAGAATCATGTCACGCCTATAAAACACTTCAACCAATCAGAAAAGGAAAAGCCTAATTAGAAGAACCAAAGATTGATTGACGTCAAAAGTAAAACTATTAACAAATTCTCAGATATCAAAAGATTCACATGCTTTACACATCTAACTGTACAAAAAAATCAAAACAAGCCAAATTTAGAAATGGCGGTAAAGGGGCCTTTTTTCTTGAGTTATCAAGTGGTTTCATAATTAGTGTCATCTGTTGAGCGTTCTATTACATATAGACAGAAAATTTCCATGACCTATACACATAACTGTACAAAACTGACAAGCTTCAAAAAAACAAACCAAATAAGGATTCATATAGAGCCTGTGTACGGTCTACTTAGGTAATCAACTGGTTGAATAACTAGTGCTCACGCGTTTTACACGAAGTTTAGGGCTTTTTCTTTTATCTTCGCTAGATTGTTACTGAAAATGTAGTAACATTTCTTCATCCTCAAAGTCATTCACACAAACACATTCAAAACAGCTGGTGAGTAAGTTAAAAGGTCAGGCTGAACACTACGTTAAAGAATTAAATGGATTTTAAGGTACGGCCCGAGGATGTTTATCAATTAATGGTGAAACAAGACGTCTCCCATGCGATCCAAAAGGCCCTCCTGTGCGAACTCTTAATTTGCCGTTATTTTGATTTGTTTGTACAATTAGATATGCAGCTCACGTAAATCTTTTGATATCTGATAATAATAGTTTTAATTTAGATGTAAACGTTGAAAGGAGTCAAGTTTACTTAAGACGGCAATCAACAATTTGTTCTTCTTTGACATAAATGCCTTTTGTTCATCCACAGTTAATAAAAGAAACTAATTATAAAGCACAGCAGAGTCCTTCGTTTACTTTTTTCAGCGTTTTTTGGCCTTAAAGGTACACAGACAATAAACGGCTTGGAAAGTAGAAATACATTGACAAAAAAGGGAAAAACGTTGTTAGTGTCGTGAAATTCATCTCTTCAAGTCATCTCCAAGTAAAAGTCAGCTCCAACTAGACAGTATAAGTCTCCACGCAATTAACAGCGGTCAACGTTACAACGCGTGCGCAGTCTCCGCCATATCATAGTTATGCAACCTAAAATACAGACAAATTTTGAGCATTGTTTAACCGCAAAACTTAATGGCGTTTCCAAAAACTTAAGCTTTTTACGTTGAATATGTGTTCAAAATGAAGTGACTGTTCCGGCACAAGTTGAAGTTTGACGGCGTGAAATTCGGTTTACCGGGACATGTGATGCATCGTTTTCGTTTTTAGGGGGGTTGTTACTACCCTCCTTCGACGGTACGAAGTTCATGAAAAAAAAAATTAATGACTTTTTGGACGTTTATCAATTAAGGGTGAAAGAAAAAACGTCACTTAACAGTTGCATTGCATATCAGCGAAACTCACTGCTTGGGCGATAACTGTCAGAACCCTGGCTGAGCGTAAAGTTCATAGCCTAGACGGATGGAAGATCTCATTTTCAATGTCTAAATAATAAAAAATATGTTGCCGATTGGAGGTCAAATATTTTTGATAATATTTGAATTACCATAATTCATCACAACGCCACATATTGTACACATATTATAACCTCGATATCAGCCTTAGCTGAAGAGGCTAAACGGTTATAGACTGTACTCCCCATGTGCCGAGGTTTTTCATGCCCTAGAGGGGAGTATTTCAAATAAAGCGATAGCTGCCTGTACTTTTTAATGCCTAGAGTATGGATCAGTTGCATGGAACTGATGTTTACCAAGGTGATCTTTTTTATTCAACTACTGTTATCTGTCGCGCTAAATGTTATTCGCTACTGAGTGCGCAAAAACATGCCGTTTTCTCCGCTAGCTGGGCAATGCATTCTTCATAGTATAGTTTCTTGAGCTAACAATGAGTAGTTAGTTCTTAGTGTGAAAACAAAACGTCTTATAATTATGAATACTTCTTTTTTACTTCCTTCCTAGGGACGCCTGCCGTTTGGGGCGGGCTATGCACTTTGCTACACACCGGCCCTTTTCGCATCTTGTTATGAAAACAACAAAACAGGAATATTTAAAGCTGGCCGCTTGCCTTATTCTTTTGCCTGCCTAAGCTCTAATGGGAATTCCCGTTAAATCAACGCTACTCTTTTAACCTAGTTGCTTAAATTTTTTTTGTGCTTCATTTGCTGTTATTCTTTGAGGCTGGATGGGTATTGTACGAGCATGCAATAGAAAAAATAATGGCGGCGGCTTAAGGCCCTCGCGGGAACTGTATCGCCAGATATTTAAGATAATAGTTTTGTGGCTTTATTATTCTCTGTTCATGAGGCTTGTGGATCATCACTGCAATGTCAAAAGTAATTATCTCAATCATATGCTGCGATGCTAAAATGTGCGAACTATGTTCTTATGGCTGGTGGGAGAGTAGCCTGCGTGCAGACGTCTCCAGGAAATAGGAGACGTCTGCACGCAGGCTAGTGGGAGAGTTGAATGTTTAGGTTGAACTGTAAAGCATGAAAGAACATTAAATAAATGACTTCTATACATGAAATATGTTGCCGATTGGAGGTCAAATATTTTTGATAATTTTTAAATTACCAAAACTCATCACAACGCTACATATATATTGGTGTCATTGATCACATAGTCGACGAATCATGACGAAGTTCAACCTTGCTTCCATGAACTAATCTCAATGTCAGGGGGTGAATTACAAGCCAGTAACATTGTTTTTTTTGTATTTTTTGCAATGAAATTTCACTTTCCAAGCCGTTTATTATTTGTGCCCCTTTAAGGCCAAAAACGGTGACAAAAACATGACACAAAGGACTTTGCTGAGCTTAGTTTCTTTCATTAACGGTGGAAGAACAAAAGGCATTTATGCCTAAGAAGAATAAACAGTTGATTGTCGGCTGAAGTACAACTCCTTTCAACATCTAAACCTCAATTAAAACTATTATCATCAGATATCAAAACACCCATTCTCAGCTAAAGTGCCCAATTAGGTGTCCCCAGGTGACAAAAAATGGAATTTTTCAAAAACGTTAAAAATCCTTTTAAAAAGCGAACACATTTCTGAAACACTTCTACAGAACGTTTTATGGTGATAACTGCAATTTTTTGTAAGATTTCTACAAATACTGCTCATTTATTTAGTTTTAAAGTTTACTTTGGTAACGTAAGTTACATTTTCTATTTGTTTTCTATATTTTGCTATACAAGGATTTTGATTTTCGCAGCAATAATTGTTCTCCTAAGTATGTTAGGAACCTTCTATATAGAAGACATGTATGCTTCAGTTTTGGATTAAGCAATATGGAGAAACAGCGGTAACGTATGTTACAAGTTCTAAAAGCGACGCATTTGCGTACTGAGGAAAAAATATTTATTTTGCATGGACATGGAAATTAGTGCAAGAAGAAGACTTAGTACTAAGCATACCAGACCTGGTATTAACCATCTCAGAATAAACACAAACTAACAGTTTAAAATTGTTTATCCAAAGTAAGGTAAGTTACAAAATCGTGAGCCACACCAAAATGGAGCTGGTTCTCAATGGAATTAACTTTTTGTCATCAGATATAAGTCTTCAGGACATCACTTTTAAATGGGTAATTGAAATGAATACCAAAAAGTTCACTATGCACTAGCAATTAAAAGTTATTTCATTACATTTTCATTACACTACACTATGAGGCAGCATATTTTCACATACTCATCCATGCTTAAAGTTCTCTAAAACTAATTTATTAACATTCCCCTACCCCATATTAGTGTTCTCTTACTTGTAAGAGACCAATTCTTTTGATGAAACTTTAATGTAAGCATTGCCGATAAAAAGTTGTGCCCATGTAAAGATATGAGACAGGATTTCTTGGGATTGGGCACTTAATAGCTGAGGATGGGTGAAAAGATTAACGTGATTTACATCTCTAAATGTACAAACAAATCAAAATAAGCAAAATTAAGAGTTAGCGCCGGGTCAATGAAAGGGCGCCTTTTTACTTACGTAATCAACTGCTTTCATAGTTTAATACTTCTTTTGCGTTGAGAGAGTGTAAATGTTTCTACTTTAAGTCGAACGTTTTTCTTCCATCATCACTAAATTCTTATTAAAAGTGACATAAAATATTTTGTGATAATTCCTTTACCGGAACGTAATGTAGTCCTTTTTGAGACCTTATAGCTATTCGTTGAATTTCACAGGATTCTTCTGGATAACGCTCACTGCGACTGAGCCCGTCTGAATTTTTTGCCGCTTTAATTGCAACGAGTTACAACAAGCGAGATTGCAAAAATCATTTCTCGATTCCGGTCGTCGATGCTCTTCCGAAAGCCGCACAAACTACGAGCATGACTTGGTAAGTAGCATATGTACTCGAGAAAGCAAAGTCGTCATCGCTCACTAATCAGATTCATTTTCATTTCTTTAAGCGTAAATATTACTACGATAAATGGAATGGAAAACGGAGCCTTCACGGCCTTGATCATAATTTATTTCTACCCAGGATTTCTGGAACGAACTGCATATGATTGACTGCTGTGTATTCATTCAGTGTTCTTTTGTCAGCTTTGCGACTAAGTATTTCATTGCACAGCATATCACAAGTATTGATGATTTTCAGCCACCAAAACAAAGAGTTATTAGACTGCTAGAGAGACAGTATTTCCGTGTCTCGATAACTGAAATAGATTTGAACCGGAAAGACAAGATTGTTCGACTCGCGTGTTAACTCGCCATTGGTCCAAGATGATATCAAACCCGGTATCAATGCTGGCATTTTCAGAAAGATATTAGCAGCGGCTCAGAAATTCGGCGGATAGGATTCCGTTTGCTAAAACTTCTGCGCCTAAAAACGCCGAACAGATCAAACCGCATTAGCTTACACAAATAGGCCTTTAAAAAGCTCAGGAACAATCTAAGAAACCAGAAAATGACATTTAAAATATTTTGCTAAAAGTTTCTCTTCGGGACCCAACGGGAAAATTTAGCAAAAATGCCGGTACTTCAAATATCATTCTCTACTTTCTTAGATCGTTTCAGAGATTTTAAAGCCAAATCTGTGTGAGCTATTACTGCACAGTTTGATCTGTTCGGAATTCGTCCCGCAGAAAATTATAGGAAACAGAATGTTATCCGCCGAATTTGCGAGCTGCTGATAGCTCTCCAAAAATGCTAGCCAGTTGTCTTAGATTTGGAAAGTACTTGGATTTGGAAAGTGCGTGGGGCCTTGCTGAAACCCGTGACGTAACAAAAAAACACGTGACTTCTCTCGTAAAACTAAACTGAAGACGGTACCCTACAGGCCCATCTTAATAAGCTTTGATTCACAACTTTGTCGGAATCTTCCGCCCGTCTAGACGTTGAAATGATAACAGAGAGATGTATTACGCTCAGCCAGCAGTTACAGTTAATTTTACCGATCTGCAACTGTTGATAAACATCATGAACTTAATCACGCACCTGCCGGCCTGATTCTTAAGCTCACTCAGCCCAACCATATAAAAATGTGGTTTGTCGAATGACTTTGAGGATGAAGATATTATTTCGCCTGTAACAACAATCTAGTAAGTGAAAAAAAAGAGTTTGTGTTAAAGCAATTAAACCGAGAAATTTGAATTTCTATCGATCGAGTCATGGTGTTAGATCGACTAAAACCTGTTCGGGACTCTCTAAGGTCCAGTTCAGACGCCATACCTCTCATGTGCCGTACCAAATACATTTTCGCTCCTAGGTCGTGTTAAGCGGCAAGCTTTGCCGTTCCCTGACATTTTGGCTTGCCTAATGTAAATCTGTCGAAAAAAACTCATTTGGACACCGTACAACTGCCAAAAAACTACGTACTACTTGGTACGGCACATAAGAGGTACGGCGTCTGAACTGGGCCTAAATTAAATCTCCTGCAATTAGCGGAAAACCCGGAGCTTTAGAAGGAGCAAACTTAAGAAACTGCCCTTCGTGCTGTAGTTGCTCAGAAGAACGATTGTCCCTGCATTCTGCTCACGGGTTTTGGATTTGTACCTTGCTTGAACAAAGGTATTGCATTTGCGTTATACTGAATTGTACAGTTATTTTATTATTTATTTTATTATTTTATTGCGTGAGAACCTCAACTGTGTACTTTTCGTCTCGACACTAAACGCTACACTGTATTACGTTTCAACACATCGAAAATTGAAAGACGCAAATCCAGAAGCATTTGACACCCAAGAGGTCACTACATCAAGAGGTACTAGTCATTACAAAAGTTGATGAGACAGTTGCATGTAAGTTTATTTATGGACAGGCTGAAGTTTTGTAGAAAATGCTGTAGCGAGAAAAGAATCGCTGACTGACATTAGCGACAATCTCTAACACTTTGAAATTTCGCAGGTGTATTCCTACTTGCTTAACCAAACAGCAAAACTTGCCCAAAGCCACATTCTTTGCGTGGAAATTGATCAAGTCAATATATTAATCATCCTGATTAATTCAGTCGGAAATACGTAGTAGCCAAAAAGTTTTAACGTTATTGCGCATACTGATTTGAATCGGCCAATCAAAAGAAAAAAAAAGAAAAATAATAAAAGCCACATTCTTTGCGTGGAAATTGATCAAGTCAATATATTAATCATCCTGATTAATTCAATCGGAAATACGTAGTAGCCAAAAAGTTTTAACGTTATTGCGCATACTGATTTGAATCGGCCAATCAAAAGAAAAAAAAGGAAAAAATAATAAAAGCCACATTCTTTGCGTGGAAATTGATCAAGTCAATATATTAATCATGTAATGCCCTGATTAATTCAATCGGACAATCAAAAAAAATAATAAAAATAATAATAATAATAAAATTTTGGCCGTTACCAGACGGAGCTACAAGTAACATTATTTAAAACAAAAACCTGGAGCTCTGGGGACGAGAATGACGTTGGTGTAATCCTTGTCATGCTTCGTGATCTCAATACGGTGATCGATAAAGTGATAGTCTAGCAGGTTGACAGGCTTCTCCGCCCTGCAAAGAAAACAAACGTTCTTGGATCAGTGACACTAACGACGCTACATATATCAAAAGATTCACGTGATCTACACGTCTAACTGTGCAAAAAATCAAAACAATTCAAATTTAGAAATGGCGGTAAAGGAGGCTTTTATCTTGCGTAATCAACCGGTTTCATTATTAGTTCTTATGCGTTGAGAGTTTATTACTTAAAAAAAGTTCCGTAACAGTCTACTTATGTAATTAAATTGTTGTATAATTTAGTTCTCACGGTCTCTCACAGCTAAAGAAAAATGTTTTCTCCCCGTGGGAGATCTCTGCTCACAGGGAAGTTGTCTAACTAACCAATCAGAACACACGATTACGAAGTCCAAGGCTTTTTGCTTTATCCTCGTGAGATTGTTTTTGAAGGTGCAATAAGGTTTCTTCATCTTCAAAGTCATTCTCACAAACTACATTCTATATCGCTGGTCAGTGAGTTAAAATGTTCAGGCCGAACACTACGTGAGATAATTAAATTTATTATATGGCAAGCAATTCTCCAGTCTAAATCGTGTGTTCTGATTGGTTAGTTTTCGGTCGGGTTTTACAGTACGGACCATTACCATGGACTCAGTCCTTTTTGGATATTTCTTTTCGCGCTCCCGCTCTCGCAAAATTCAAACTGCGAAAACCCAAGAAGATTTAAAAAGGAAACGTTTGGAGCTGGTACAAAACAAAGGAACGAGGTAAACACGTCTGTTTAGAAAAAAGCGCTCTTCGATTAACTTTACCGACTTTTTGATATAAGCAAAAGACTCGCCAGCAGTGAAACAAAAGGCATGGCCAACGTTCTTTATTGACTGTGTGTGTTTATTGCTTTTTTTGTACGGCTATAGACTGTAAGCTGTAAAGAGCCGAGTAAATCGGCCAAAACTTAAACAATAATTATGAAAATTCAGCATTTAACAAAAGAGTACGTTTCTCACAAGAAAACCTCTCGGCAAAAAAAAAAAGAAAACTGCAAAACAACTAGCAAACGACTTTCATCGGCAGCTGTAAATCGAAAGGAAACGATCACGTTCTTGTGTAGTTTAACATTGGCCATCGCTTCAGTCAGCACTTTCGACGTGAACAAATTAAAACTACACGTACATGCATTAAACTAACAGTGTACCTTGATTCCTCAGCGAGAATTCTGCTCTTGTAATGGACATCCTTGAAAATAATTTTAGCTTGTTTACAAGTCCGCTCTTCAGCTGTAGCTCGCGCTAAAAACAACTTTGTTAGGTGCGACGAAAATTTGCTCTCAGCATTCACAAAGTTCTCCATTAAGCCACTGAGCCAAACAACTCGCAGTATTTGATGGAGAGATAATTTGCAGTGTCTTTTTTTTAAGTTCGAGTGTTCCTTTGTTCACATTGCAGACTAACACGCTGTCAAAATTTCTAGTTTGAGAAGCATGTTTGTGAGATTTTATCGCGGCCTTTTCATTCTTCTTCTTTTTTCCCGAATTGTCTCCGCCCATAACGAAGAAGTATTTTCAAATAAAACTATCTTGTGTTGTGGAGGACGACGAAAAACTAACGCATATAGTAGAAGCAGATCAGTTTTCATTCAACAGCCACGCAAGTTTTTGCCGATCGACAGCAACGATCATCAAACTGATTCGAAAGCCAGTTAAAATCGCTGGCTTCTTGGCATCGCGCCGGAAATTGACTTGAATGAACTACCGGAAGTGTTGTTTCGTGCGAAAAATGATGCCATATAATAAGCTACTTACTAACTTAATAATATAATAATAATAATAATAATAATAATAATAATAATATTTAACCAGGGAGCCCACTCGCCTTGGCGGTTTTCAGTGGGGCCCTGCAAATTATAATAAAAATAAAAAATTAAAAACTAAGAAAAGAGATAAAAATAGATATTACAATATAAAACTAATTTAAAATACTTGAACAATTAGCATAATTTAAAAAGTTTTAAGTTTTGCCTTAAATGAAGACAATGATTTGCTGTTTTTAATGTCATTGTCTAGGTTGTTCCAGTCCTTAGAGGCTTGATAGATGAAAGTTTGCTTGCCCCAATTGGTACGCACGCGAGGAAGGTGTAAATCATTGCTTCTGCGAATTTGATAAGAATGAAAACTACTATTGCGTCTGATGTCAAATTTAAAATCAATTTCCCCCAACAGATATTTTTGTATCATAACACAGCGATGGAAGTGTCGTCTGGACGGGTGAAGATAGCTACGCAGCTGTTCTTAGGGGAGGAGCGTTACGTGACGACCCTAAGAAACGGCTGCGTAGGAGACTAGGTAAAAGATTGAAAGGTGCGAAACAAAAATGTATTGTCACCTCGGGATTACATAACATCACAACACCACAGATTTGAGATCATTTGAAGAGGACTTAGGGCCTGTTTACAAGGAGGGAGGGTCACCCTAGCAAGCGGGTTAACCCGCCTGCCAGGGTAACCCTAGCACGCAGATAGGGTAACCTGCCTACCCGGGTAGCCCTAGCTGCCTTGTAAACACGACGAAGGAAAAAAGAGGAAATGTGTGAGTGCTAGGGTAACCCTCTTGCTAGGGTAACCCTCCCTCCTTGTAAACAGGCCCTTAAGCTAATTTTCAACCGATGACAATGTTGTAGCGTGAACTGAACTTGGTACAGTCTTGAGTAACAGAATCCCGCATAGGCTTTCTCAAACGCCCGTATGAAGAACCTTTTTATTTTTCAAGGTTTAGTAATTGCTGTTTTCAGAGTTTGATAGAACGTCGTTTTAGTGAGTTGGAGCAAAATTGATCTCAGGAACTTAAGAAGATGTTCAGTTGTCATGCAATGTGGCTACCACTTAATTTCCCGAATGTGCATATGATTACTTATAGTACAACGCTAACTTTTGCCATCCTCCTATTGGTCGAAATCGATCACGTGACGCGATATTGTCTCTCCTCAGCGGGCGCCTATCAGCACTTATAATACAACGCTAAATTTTGGCGTGTCCCCAGTGGTCGAAATCGATCACGTGACGCGATAGTGCCTCTCCTCAGCGGGCGCCTATCAGTGCATAGTGCCCATTTTTGGCAATTTTCGCTCAAAATTTAGCGTTGTACAAGAAAGGCAATAGAGTCCTTCTATCTTAGGCCCTATGTGTCATAGGTTCCCTCGGAAATTCGATGTTCAAACTTCATATAATATTTGTTGTGAACATCAAATTTCCTCCAGGAACTTATCACACGATAGTGCCTTCGACAGAAGAGGGTTTCAATGGGGTGGTGGCTTTTACGGCTAACGGTTAAAATTTTAGTGTTTTTAATTTCTTTCCCTACGGTTAAAGTAATCTTAAAATTTAGTTTTAATTTGTTTTAAAACTGAAAAATTTATTTTACATTGTTGTAACGCAGAGGATGAAGAAACTGAAGAGCTGTCAAAACGTTTGTCAACTCGTCATATGAAAAGCAGACACTTTGAGACTCCGGGTAGCGAGTTCAAAGCCGAGGCCTGGGCCAACTGCTATTCTTTTTGCTACCAAGGCAGAATGTGTAGCCGTCGTAGCTGCATGAGCCTCGAGACAAGACGGAACTGCAGTACGTCTTAACAAGAGAACTTGACACTTTCAAAATGAAAAATCGTGGCTAGAAAAGTTTTTTTACAGTTGACTTTGTTTACGACTAACGTTTAAAATTGTTCAATTTTTACGCCCAACGGCCGTTTTACAGCTAACGGTTAACCCCATTGAAACCCTCACAGAAGAACTCTATTGTTCAGATACTGAGCTAAACTGGTACGGGTCGCGCATAAGAAGAGAAAATTTAACGTAGTCGAACCTTATTTGTTTATTTTTAACGTTGAATATTTTTTTACTTTTTTAGCATATCTAAACCTTTTTTTTACACCCTTTTGTTCAAAGGATAGAATTTGCTATTCGCCTCCACTTCGGTCAATAATCGTTAAATCATACACAGAAAACAGGAGGTTGTAGACTGAAGCAAAGAGAAATCATTACTAGAAATCGCTATTTGTATTTTCTTGGATACAAACATGACGTAGCAATGTATTTTTCTAAAATTCACTTATACATAGAACAGTAATATCTTATTTGATAAAATACGGACATGAATGTAGCATGAATGAATACTAAAATGATGTAGCATTGTATTTTCCGTAATTCACTTATACGTAATACAGTAATTTGAGATATGTCCAGAAATGCACGCAACAACGAAAACTGATAGCAAATTTGGCACAACTGTCGCCATCGATTTTGACGAAAGGGGAATTTGGCAGAAAGAACCTGACAATTTATCGCTTGTTTTGTAGGCAAATGTTTTCCTGTACGCTAAATCTTTGTTGCTTCATGCAAAATGCAATGTTCAAAGCAAATTAAGTTTTTGTCTTTCACATTCGAAATATGTCTGTGTGCAAACAGAACCATATATAAAAACTACTGCTGAAGAGATTTCATTTCAATAGCCACACTACGGGATTTCATACTTAAGTACTACAGTGTTACTTGTGGACTCAGCTTGAAGAACGAGGTGGCACTTACCTGTCGTTTAATACAGATACCATAAAGTAAATCGAACAAAGAGAAAATGGCACCGTGCAAAACTTGTTGAAGAGATTTCAGTTTGAATAGGCACGCCACGACATAGGCGAGTGGAAAGGTTAATAACTTACATTTTGTAGGCACAACTACAATGTCACTTGACACTCACTTAACCCTTTAAGCCCTGATAAAAAATCCACATTCTCCTCACTGTTCTCAATACATTTCATGTGGAACTACATGTAGTGAGGAAAATTCATCTAAATATCAAGACATCTTATCCTCTGTGATCGCTTTCTTTATTCTCATCACTTGTGTGTTTCCAGATAATATCCATACCCCCACCACAGAGGGTCATTGGAAATTCCGAGAAGGAGGGGGTCTTAAAGGCCAAATTTTTTAAAGGAAAGTATGGGCCTAAACTGGAATTTCCAAACGGGTGGGGGGTTCAAACCCTCCTTGAGGGGAGTATGGGTATTTTCTGGAACAAGACCTTGAATGTTTGAACAAGTATTAATAATTTAAAGGGAGATTTCACTTTTGGCACTGTTAAGGGCTTTAAAAAACGAGGTATTCCTGTACATGTATATTGTTGTTATTGCATTGGAGGGATGAGTTTGGTGAAATCAATGGAAAAATCTTTCCCAACGTTTCTGGTGGTATATTAACCACAACTGACAAATCCAACAATAGTTTGCAAAGGCTAGAAGTGTCATATTGTCCAAATCTCGCCATGTTCATCACGTTATTGCCAGATTGACCAACATGGTAGGCACCCCTGTGTTTAGCTAATTTGCCCAAGTTTGGCAATTTGACGAAAGTTCGCCATACTTGTCACATTCGCCAAAATCGCCAGATTCGTCAGATTCGCCAACATGGTAGACTTCCCTGTGTTTCACTTAATTTACATAAGTTTGGCAATTTGATGAAATTTCGCCATAAACGTCACATTCGCCAACATCGCCAGATTTGCCAACATGGTAGGCCTCTCTGTGTTTAACTAATTTACATAAGTTTGGCAATTTGATGAAATTTCGCCATAAACGTCACATTCGCCAACATCGCCAGATTTGCCAACATGGTAGGCCTCTCTGTGTTTAACTAATTTGCATAAGTTTGGCAGTTTGGCAAAATTTCACCGTATTTGCCACAATCGCCAAAATCGCCAGATTCGTCAGATTCGCCAACATGGTAAGCCTCTCTGTGTTTAGCTAATTTGCCCAAGTTTGGCAATTTGACGAAAGTTCGCCATATTTGTCACATTCGCCAAAATCGCCAGATTCGTCAGATTCGCCTACATGGTAGGCTTCCCTGTGTTTAGCTAATTTGCATAAGTTTGGCAGTTTGGCAAAATTTCACCATATTTGCCACAATCGCCAGGTTCGTCAGATTCGCCAACATGGTAAGCCTCTCTGTGTTTGGGTAATTTGCATAAGTTTGGCAATTAGACGAAATTTCAGCATGTTCGACACATTCACCAAAATCGAATCCTGTGACGATATTTTGTCAAATTTGCCATTTTCGTTGTTGTGTGAATTTCTGGACATAAGTGAGTAATTTGCCTAGCAATGTCAATCTTATGTAACTGTCGTTAATTATGAGTTTGTCATTGCGTTTTATTCTAAACTGGTAATGATTCGTGCCGATGAACGCGGAGAACTAAAATTCAGTGGAAGGTAAGTGTGTCAGTTTTGCGATCGTTTGTTTCTGACTAACGGAGACACGGTTGTCAACTTGCAATCATGGCTTCACCGGGAAGTTACGTGTCACTGGACCCCCCCCCCCCAACCCCGGGGAAACATGGGGCATTAGCCACGGAGCAAAACTAAACGGGGATAGTGCTCCACATACAGGGGGCATATTTTCTGGTCAAGCCTCTACCAAATGAGAATTATGCCCCACATACAGGGGACAAACTCCTTGTCTAACCCTAACACCAACCCAGAAATGCTTTCAGATGTCTGATTGCAATCTTTACTTTTTCAATACCCTAACTTTTCCTACAGGCCAAACGCGGCTCATATGCTTGTGGAAATGTGTTTCCGTGACCTTATAGTTTAGCTCTCACGAGTATATCTCCGAGAGAGAATATCCTTGTGAGCAAACAAATGGATGTACATTTTTTTCCTACTGGGGATTTTTTTGCTATCTACCTGGTTTAGCTAAAAATCATTTTTTCTTCTTTCTTACTTCCATTTCAACGGGCAGGTAAAGCGATGGTAAACACATAGTTATATGCCAAAATGACATAAAATGTTAAAAAACACACACGCACATTAAAACACACTTTCTTTAAAATGCAAATGTATCCTCCAATTTCTATGGTTCCGTACTCCTGAATTCCAGGTTACATATTCTCTTTTTTTATTCATGAATGAAATTGCCAGCTGACTCGCAGTGAGGTAGAAAATACGCCAGTTGCTCGCTGCCAGTTTTATGATCAAAAGAGTCGATCTCTTTATGATATTTCTAAATTGTAACCCCAGTTTCTTGCCATAATCAAGGGAAATGTTTAGTCAAAATGTGTTACGTTCCGGGATTACATTCGGCGTTTGGATTTGTACAACAAAGAAAGAAAGAAAGAAAGATGGACCTGAACAGTTGCTGGACGAACCTAATTTGCTGGTGAGTTTTTTCTCATTACTGCTGCGACTTTCCAATTTGTTAAGCTTGTAGTTCTCAGCTAAATTATAATGATCTATCTCGTATACATCTGTCTGCGTCCAAGAATGATGAACTGGTTATGATAAATTGGTCTCCTTTCCTGTTTTTCCACAAACCTTTCTTCCGAAACTTGACATCAAAACCTTAACGGGCTGTACGTGCAGGTTTGTATTTTGTAGTGCAATAAAATGAACTACGCACCATTTCATTTAAGCTTAAGCGTAAATTTACCGCAGCTATAAACCTCGATTTAAGGAAGTGCCAAGGGATTGGGGAAATTGGTTCGTTATACCGAGGTTCTTTTCCATACATTATACTATTACTGGGCTGAAGAATATGGTTCGTTATACCGAGGACTTCGTTATAAAGAGGTTCGTTAAATCGAGGTTCCAGTGTATTCAGGAACACATACTGACGCATTGACATATTGTCTGGTGAATGAAATACTGGACTGAGAAAGTGAAATAGTTTATTCAATCTTGTAGTCAGTCAGTTTCGAGTCAACACTTTCTTCTTCCTCCGCAGACGGTTAAAGCTTATAAAGTTATCGAGTGATCAGGATTGTAGATGGGCTGAAATGACTTTACTTCAGTTTTTCATCAAACTGCGTACAGCATTTCACTTGGCTTGTTGGAGATAATTTCTTCAACTTAATTACTGGTTTATTCCGTGACGTGTTTCCTCAGTTCAAGAACGTTTGCAGATCTGTCATATTGCGCGTTATTATGCATAGACGCTAAGAAAGAGCTTCAATCATTGGTTGCCGTGAACGCACGCCGATGCTCATCACAGCATGATGAAGGCCGCAAACTAAACAATGAATGCAGCACGCTATCGTTTCTCCTTTTGTTTCGCGAAATCGCACACATGCGCATATTTCACAAAGAACATTTCATGAATTTATGTAGAGGGGGAGCTATGGCGACTTTTAGGAAGGGGGAATATTTTTTCCTGTTAGGTTTTAGGGGGGGCTATAGAAAATTTCTCCCAATGTGAAAGACGTTATAAGGGGGGTGCCATCAACACAAAAATTCCATAAAAACCGCCACCAGTTTACTCATATTTAGCAGAAGGATCTGTAAATGAAGATCTAGTATAGCTGAAGTTTATAAATAACAGTCGATGTCAATGAATAATAAACTCACACTGATCTTGCTTTCTCAGAACATTTATTTGTAATTCTGTGTTCCTGTCTTCTCCACAGAGGTCTCTTTGCATCACTAAGAGGCGGGGACGGGGAAAGAGGGGGGAGACCGGGCCTTTCACGCTTTCCATCGTCCCCCGCGCGCCTATTAATTTTTAATTTTTATTTAAAATTTTATTAATGGGATACCAGCGGGAGCCTCTGCGGAGGAGAGAGCCCGTCTTCTTAAGTTTATTTTCCAAAAAGAGAGGATAAAGGGGTAAGAGAGCTACTCCCCCATATAGGCTCTATCCTCATCCAAATCCCTCTTGTTATTTTTAGTAACAAATAGTGGGAAATTCAAATTTCAAATAACTCACTGAGTTTTAAAGCAATTACCCTGAATTTTCGCAGCAATATATAACTCGTCATTCTGTAAAATTTCATGACTTTAATTTTGCCAATTTTGGCATTTTTTTGCCAGTAAAATGACGTCAAAAAGTTGGCGCCCATTTTTTTTAGTTTAATTTTTTTTTAGTTTTTAATTTCTTGAAAAGAAAATTAATGAAATATGTTTATCCACTCAAAAGATATGACGTTTTGAAATTTGAATTTTGTTACTAAAAATAGCTTAAGGAGGCATTCTGGTCAGATGCCCTGTTTTCCCAACGTTTTAGCACGAAATTTCATTCAATCCAAAACGCTCCCATAGGATTGTAGTGCTTGTTCCCATAAATCTGTAAGAATTTTTTCGCGATTTTTAAAGAGAGTGCAAAGAAAAAAAATGGGGAGGGGGGGGGGGGGGGGGTTGATGAATTTTAAAAAAATTGAAAATTGATTGAAAATAAAGGTGAGTTAAAATTAAATTTTAAAGTTAATAATTAATACACGGATACCAAAACAGGCCACAAACAACCCCAAGTGCTCTTGCGTGGAGGTGGCCTGTCTGGGGGTGGCACTCCGTCCACTTTTGGTATTGCACCTTCTTTTAGCTGGTGATGATGGAAGTTCAGTGTCACTACTATCACTCTCATTAACACCGTTCCACACTGTCGCTATCACTCGACGTTCCTTCACTGTCAGTGCACCATGTTTCGCCTTAAACAACAGTGTCATCTTCATCACTTTCCTCATCGTCAGATGCAGGTTTGTTATTCTGTAAGACACTCGCCTCTCACAGTCATAGTTGCTTATGCATGTCCCCTTATTTCTTGAAGATGACTAGTTATCAGCGCAATCTTTTCATTTTTCAATTTCTTTTTCCAGAGAAGAGAATGTTTTTTCAGGTAAGTATCAAGCTCAAAAACATAAAGGGAATTCCGCCCCCCAGTTAGTACTAACTCGTCCCAATTGTAATGTTCATATTTTTTTGCTTCCCTATTTCGCCGACTGAGTGAATGTAAGCTTTATTCTTTTATTTATGCTTATCAGTTTGATAATTTAAGTTTTTCATTCTTAACAAACTAATTAGTAGTTTTGCTTATTAAACAATTGTCATAATGTGGTTAATTTTGAGACTAAAGATGTCTTGTTTTAGTCATCAGGGTTTTTTGGTGTGGTGGTGGTGGAAGAGAGGGCGGGGTCGTGGTATTTTGCCCACGGATGTGGGTTATGCAACGAGGGGGTGGGGGGCAGGGAAAAAACACACCAAATAATAGGGGGGGCTTCCAAAAAATGCAAGGGAACAAATCTAAAATCACCATAGCCCCCTCCCCCTACACAAATTATGAACCCTCCCTTATTGCATAGGGATTTTAGTTTGGTTTCGTTTGGAGAAAAGTTATAACACAAAGAATGAAATGTCGAATTATCTCTGTGCGAGCGAGGTGATTGTGTCGTAAATAAACACAGCCTTCTGCTTGAGAGTGTTTTGGGCGCCGTAGCGGCAGACGCTGTTTTGCTTCTGTCTTTGAGAGCTTTTTAATTTTTATGCCTAATACTCTCTGCTATTGCATGTCCAACACGCTCTCGAGCAGATTCCATCAGTTGGTAGCCAAGAAGTAAAATATGCGTTTGAAGTAACTCAAACAGATGATACATCGGACAATTTTCATTAACAAAAGCTGGTGCTATAATACATGTAACTGATGGATCGGGTAGCCGAAGAGCTCCTGATCACTGACATTTTCTCTTTCCTCTTTGCTCATTACGTGATCGTGTCGGCAGTTTTCGTATGAGTCAGCCGGTGCACCGAGATCAGTCTTAAAATTGGTGCCAATTGTTGATTAAGCTCCCTAATATTTTCGCATCTTAGGGCTGTCTTCCTTGTTATAAAGCTTAATGTGCGACCAGAAATGAGTTCAGATTATATTTCACTTCTATATAAATCTTTTTAGAATAATTCTTTTTTCTCCTTTTGTTTTATTGGTTTGTTGTACTTTTTTTTTATTTTAAACGCTAAAATCTTCAGATGAAGATAAAGCAATGCTCCTGGATAAAGTGAATAAAGTGTTGTTGTTGTTGTTGAAAAACATCATGAACTTAATCACGTACTCAGGTCTATTAGGCCTGAACCTTAAGCTCACTCACCAGCCACATAAAAGTGTCCTTTGTCGAATTACTTCGAGGGTGAATAAATGATTTCACCTGTAACAACAATCTAGTAAGGGTGAAACTAAAAAAAAAGCTTGTGTAAAAGCTTTGTTTGTGTAGATTCCTTATCGATCGAACCATGGTGTTTATAGATCAACTAAAGCCTGGAGCTTTTAAAGGAACAAACTCAAGAAAATGCCTTTCGTACCGTAGTTGTTCAGAAGAACGATTGCCCCGCATTTTGCTCACGGGTTTTGGATTTGTATCTTGCTTGAATAAAGGTATTGCCCTTTGCGTTATACCGAATATAATGTACAGTTATTTTTTTACATTCGTCTGGTTTCTGTTGTGTGAGAATGTCAACTGTGTACGCTATAACGTTTCAACACATCGGAAATTAAATCCAGAAGCATTTGGCGTCCAAGTCTTTTAACATCGACATCAAGAGGTCATTACAAACGTTGATGAGACAGTTGCATATAAGTTTATTTATGGAAGGGCTAAAGTTGTGTAAAAAATGCTTTAGCGAGAAAAGAATCGCTGACATTTGAGTTGGTTACAATCTCCAACACTTTGAAATTTCGCAGGTGCATTCTTACGTGCTTAACTTGGTCGCTTAATCTGCCCTAAGCCACATTCTTTGCGTGGAAAATTATCAAGTCAATATACTACCGTGTAGCACTAAATTTTGGGGAGAGTTAAATTTTGCGAATTGGCGATTTTTTGTGTTTTGCGGGAACTAATTTTTGCAATTGGGGAAAACTGGCTTTTCTTGTTGGGACAAAATTTTTGCGTTTTTCAGGAAGTCCCCTTCTATTTGAAAATATAACATTTTTGTTTTTTGAGTAAAATAAACAATCGAATACAGGTGAACCACACGCAGATGTATGACACGTTAATCAGTTACTCAATGGAATACGTTCAGACGATCCTTTTCTTAAAAGCCTTTTAACTCGTAGTGAACCAACTGCTATTTTATCGTTTTATTTCTGAATGGTTTGTTTCTAATTTCGTTTTGCTTCTGAACGAAAGAGACGGTTTCAGTAAGTGGATACCAACATGATTTTACATTACATGTAAAAGGCGATGTTTGTATATAATTTCGACAGTGGAGTAAATTTTTCCGGAGAAAATTATTGCAGGAAATTTTTTTCGTGGGAACTTTTTTTTGCGGATCGTGAAAAAACCCGCAAAAATCGCAAAAATTAGAACCCGCAAAAATTTAGTGCCACATTGATTAATTCAATCGGAAATAAAACGTTATGCGTAGAAGCCCAAAAAAAGTCAAAGTTATTGCGCATACAACTTGAATCGACCAATCAGAAAAAAAAAATGGCCATTACCAGAGTTACACGTGACATTATTTAAAACAAAAACGTGGAGCTCTGGGGATGAGAATAATATTGGTGTAATCCTTGTCATGCTTCGTGATCTCAATACGGTGATCGATAAAGTGATATTCTGGCAGGTTTAGAGGCTTCTTCACCCTGCAAAGCAAACAAATATTCTTGGATCAGTGACACTAGCGACGCTACATCCGGACACACACGAAAATTAAGAAATTAAGGACAGAGAAGGAGGCCTTTCGCTTTTTAGCGGGGAGATCGTAGAATCCCATTTAAGATTATAAGCAGCAAACAATTTTTCTAAACATCCTGAAAGGCTGCTGGATTTTCTGGAAGTGACTTAAATAAAATCCAGCAAAATCCGCCAAATAATCAAAAAGCCTGTAAGCTGTTCATTTTCAAGGAATTTTCAATTTTTGTCCAGTCGCGGGCGCATCTTGAGAACTTATGAGATTATTTAGGCTTTGGTAGGACATGGCAATATTATAATCGAGTAACGTACTTCATGGCTCTCAGAAAAAGCGTAAGCCTAATTACAGCATTACTTTTCATCACGAAAATGAAGCTAAATAAATGACACTGAGTTTAAATAACTTACTTGTAAGTAGTACGTTTTGAAATCACATCTGTTATGACAACCCGCATTCAACTGCAAGGGAAAAGACTTGTCCTCACTTTTTTTGCCCTTAGCCAGAAAGAATAACTAAGAATCGGCCAACAAATTGAAACAATTAATAAACAATACAAAATACAGACTTGCATCAAGAGTACGTTGAAACAAAAAAAAGGAGTAATGAAATATTGGCTTTCAGACCTATTTTCTACCAGGCTACTGCTATTCCATATAATGCTTATTTTGTTCATTATCATTTTCTTTGCCGTTTGATTTTGTTTGCCACAAATTTCATATCGACTGCAACTAATCGGCTTGGGGACATATTTGCTACAAAATATGTCCTGGGATTCGGAGTAAAAGTAAAACATCAGTACATCAAATATTTCCACGCCTTTCAGAATTAGTTTTCAAAAATATTCGTAACGATTTGCTTTATTGGTCACGAAAATGAGGAAAATAGAACTTGTGGAAATTGATAGCTATCGTAAAAACATGGTGAAAAACCTTCTTCTAGCTTTAAAAGAGAGCACACGGTGACTGATGAGCCTGTAAGTAAGGAAACTGTCGGGTTCTCATTTATTTTAACCCAGCAATTAGAGCCCAAGTAATGTCTCCGGGGCAAATGTACTCTACGTCAAGAGAGCAACGAGTAAGCTTAATTACTTCTCACCTAACGTGGCTGGTTGCTGTACACACAGCCTGGTCTTCAAAAATCATGCTTCTTTCCCAAGAATACCCTTCAGGAAATGTCTGCTTGAAATAGTCATGTATATCTGCAGGATACTGGGTGAACGCCCTGTTGCCGTACTGACGTGCTGGTGTTAGGATATCGAATGCAAATGGCAGAGGTGCACCTTTGGTAACAACAAGTTTCAACCAGTGCATTCCCCTATAACACAGAGAAAAAAGAGATTTAATTTTATTTGCTAAGAGAACGTAAGCACAGAAGCTCAAGGTCTTTATGACACCGCCCAGTTTCAGTTGTCGACACACCTACTGCACTAGCCAGCTATAAGGACACAGCAGGAATTCACGATTTTCAGCCTGATAAACACGACTTTTTTTAATTTTACAAACATGTTTCGACGGTAACATCCGTCATCGTTAATGTAACAGTTGGTTACAGAAGTGCTGAATTATGTAGCGTTAGAGTTACAATGCATTCGTTACGTAACATAACACATGATACATTTGATTTAAAGCTTAAACGGAATTACAGGTGCGCGTGCATCTGACCAAAACGGCATAAGGTCCAGATGCCTACAAGGAAAGCGTCAAATCAATACGTTTGACCTGTTGATTCAGGTCAGGCTTTTCCCATTTAATGTACATTGATTCTTTTAGCTTAACTTGGTACTTTTCGATACTTTGTAGCCGCAGAGTCTAAAACAGTCTGCCAAACAGGCGGCACGACAAGACTCTGAATTTTGTAAATGTTTAAATACACCAGAGAAACACTGCAAATAAAAAAAAACTGAAGAGAGATGAGGCATTTGGGTTATACTTTTGTCCCCATTTCTTAATCCTAAACGTGTCATGGTTAGTAGCCATACAAAACCTCTATAGACACTGTTACGCAAACTGGGATAATCATAGCAGTAGTTTGGGGGAATGTGGCAGGGGAAGGAAAAAAGGCCCTTCGGCCTGTCTGCCCCTATCTGAGGGCTGTAAAACTGAACAACTCATAAATACAATTAGGTTTACTCACTCGTGAGGGTTGCATTTTCCTTTGCCTTCAATTGTGAAGGCGTGTCCGTTCACAGTTCCTTCCAAACGCAGCTTAATCACCATCATGTCCGGTTTTGAAATCACACTCTGCTGGATTGAAACACACAGGAAACGAAATTAACTACAAAGGAAAAATGTAACCAAATTTATGTGCCAAAAAAGCCAGTAGGATGACTTTCTGCGCCGCGTACCATGATGTATAATATGGAGTGAGATGTCAACTTTAGCAGTTTCTGCTGGTGTTCTGACCGAATCAAAGCCACCTAGTCGAGTGGGGTTTCCGTTCTGGGAGTGGCTTTATAAACCAGAATCATTTCACACCCATAACTCGCTTCTTTCAACCAATCAAAAAAAAAGAAACCCTAACTTAGAAGAGCCATGACAGGCTTAAACCTCTTCAGGAATGCGGGTGCCCCGCAGGTTTGGTAAAATTCTTTTACCATTCTATTTCCTATTTTCAAATTCGTTTCGCATAAGAAACAATTTGTTATCAGCATTTGCTATCAGTTTTAATTGTAGAGAGAAAATTTTGCTCAATTGAGTTTGACGCCCAAGTCCCATTCTTCTCGTGCAATTTTCAAGCCCTTTCCTTTGGTTTCTATATAATTGCTTTATTTAGTGTGTACACACCTTGGTGCTCGGCCGAAACCTGCAAAATAAACCTAACGGAATATATGTGCTGTCTGCTGCGTAGTGAAGTATTACCTGACCCGTGAATTCCAATCTAAGTGGGTGGCTGGCTGACTGCTGCAGAATGTTCGGTACCTACGATCAAGATTGATAAGACAACTTGCAAAAATGTCCAATCTCCAAAAGTAAAGTAAGCCGTGTTAACAGATCGAGACACGAAAATACTAGCTCTCAAGCAGGTTAATAACAGGGTCGTAACGAGGTATATTTTTTCCTTCAGTGATCCCATTTTTGGCCCAAAGTTCTGATCCCTGATCCCGAAAAAAGTCTGATCCCTGACCCCACTAAAATTTTCTAATCCGATATCAAGGTTAGCGTCCGGGATAGGAACTAAGTAGCTGCATACCTGAAGCAAGCAACTGAGTCGTCAGTTGTGCAGGCTAAGACGACATCTCATCTTGAGCAAGTACACTGGTATTCCGTTTGGATTTCCCGGAGAGTCGAAGTTTACCGTACCAGAAACCGCAAACGCGTGCTGCATTCATTGGTTATGTAATATGTAATACTAGAAAATGGAGTTATGCGTGACGAATGACATTAAAAGAAGCGGAGAACAGTAGTTATTTTAGCCTGTTCCAGGCGTTCAGATACTATCTGAACACCTGGAACAGGCTATAGTTATTTTTAAGTTCCTTGCAAAAGTACATTTTTTGTTTTCCCTTAAGGCCGCTGAAGTAATCGAAATGACCGATCCTCGACCCCTTAAAAGATGTAAAAAATTTGCGGATCCTGATCTCATGACTTGTGATCCCAGATCCCGGGGCTATGGTCCCTGATCTCGTTACGACCCTATAATAACTTTTGTTTTGGTGGCTGAAAATCATCTGTACTTGCGATGTACTGTACAAGGAAACACTTGGTCACAAAGCTGACGAAGGAACACTGAATAAATACATAGCCGTCAATCATAACAATGCCGCTCGTTCCAGAAATCCTGGGTAGAAATAAATTATAATCGAGGCCGTGAAGGCGCCGCATTCCATTCTATTAATCGTACATACGCTTATAGAAATAAAAATAAAATGAAAATTATTGGTCTGACTAGTGAGCGATGACGATTTTGCTTTTTCGCGAACAGATGCTACTTACCAAGTCAAGCTCGTAGTTTGTACGGCTTTGGGAAGAGCATGGACGACCGGAATCGAGAAACGATTTTTGCAATCTCGCTTACTGTAACTCGTTGCAATTAAGGCGACAAAAAATGAAATCAAGTAAAAAATTTGCTGATTCTCAGTCGCCTTGAGCGTTGTCCAGAAGAATCCTGTGAAATTCAAAGAATCGCTATAAGGTCTCAAAAAGGACTACATTACGTTCCGGCAAAGGAATTATCACAAAATTTTATGTCACTTTTAATAAGAACTTAATGATGATGGAAGAAAAAACCTCGGACTTAATGCAAAAACATTTTAAACTCTCTCAACGCAAAAGAACGAATAAACTATGAAACCAGTTGATTACGTAAGTAAAAAGGCCCCCTTTCACTGACCCGGCGCTTAAACTCTTAATTTTGCTTATTTTGATTTGTTTGTAGATTTGGATATGTAAATCATGTAAATCTTTTGATTTCTGATAAAAATAGTTTTAATTTAGATTTAGATGTTGAAAGAAGATTAACTTTAGCCGACAATCAACTGTTTGTTCGTCTTAGACATAAATGCCTTTTGTCCTTCCACAGTTAATAAAAGAAACTAAGCTCAGCAAAGTCCTTTGCGTCATGTTTTTGTCACCGTTTTTAGGCCACAATAATAAACGGCTTGGAAAGTGAAATTTCATTGCAAAAAAATGAAGAATACAAAAAAACAAACAAATAAACAAACAATGTTACTGGCATGTAATTCGTCTCATAATGTCAAACTCAAGTAAAAATCACTTCCATGCAACTGATACATTTCGTAAAGGTGATAATTTGAATTCCATACTCTAGGCATCAAAAAGTACATGCAGTTATCGTTTCATTTGAAAAACTCGTCTCTAAGGCATGAAAAACTTGGCACACGGGAAGTGCAGTCTATAAACGTTTAGCCTCTTGCTAAGGCTGGTATCGAGGTTAGTTCATAAAAAGGTTGAGTTTCGACTATGTGATCAATGACACTAATATGTGGCATTGTGATGGCTTTTGGTAATTTAAAAATTATCAAGAGGTCTACAGTCTACTTAGGTAATCAACTGGTTGTATATTTAGTTCTCACATGTTTTAGAAGTCGAAGACTTTTTGTTTATCCTTGCTAGATTGTTATGGAAAGTGCTATAGAATTTCTTTGTCCTCAACGTCATTCTCACAAAAAGTGAGTTAAGTGTTCCGGCCGGATTGTTTATCAATTGAGGGTGAAACAAGACGTTACCTTGCTAAGCGTAATACATCTTTTTGACACTAGCATTTCATCGTCCAGACGGACGGAAGATTGAAAGCTGCAAACCAAAAATGAATTGCCACCTAGGGGTTACATAATCTTGGTAACTTTCATCACTACACCACGTATTTGAAGCAGGACGCAAGGTAATTCTCAACCGATGACAATGCTGTAGCTTGAACTGAACTTGGTACAGTAACAGAATCTCACACAGGCTTTCTCAAACGCTCCTTTCGTTTCCCCTAATTCGTCCGCAATCGATATCTCAGCTGGAAAGTTCATCACAACTGGGTAGTAACGCATATTTCATGTGGTTTTAAAAGAACTGAACTACACTCTTTTTTTAATAACAACGCGTAAAATTTGGCTGAGCCTGAGGATGTTCTTATTTTAGCCCATACATTTTTTTAAATCTTGGGGTAAATCTCAGCCTCAACGATCTTATAAAAATGGCTCATATATATATATATATATATATATATATATATATATATATGAAGAGTGTATGCTTACTCGTTCTATGTGCCGCTCACTACACAAAGAAAACTTATCCCACGAATGCCCACAGTAACGTCCAAATTTGCACTCTTCGTACCCCTCCCCCCCCCCCGCCCCAAACAGACTAGATAAATTTAAATACTTTCAAATTGAACTTTGTTGTTTTTCTTGTGCAATCAGACCCATGTTTTTCATTAATAGCAAGGACGGTAAGAAATACTTGCATTTTTGCAGTAAAATACCAGCCAATGGGCAACTACCTTTTGTTGGTTAAAATGGCTTACCACGTTTTGAAGAAACTTATCTTATCTTGTCTTATCTTATCTTAATGAGCAACTGTATTTAATGAAGAGAGTCGGCTTCTTTTTCTCAGGGGGGCTTGGGCTAAAAATAACCGACATATTGACACATGTATCTGACCAGCATATTGAGCAACCGCGGATATCACAGATCTTCATTGACATCGACTTGTTTGGAGAGTATCTTTAGCGATCTATTGAACACCACTTTCTTATGCTTAAAACAACAGAAAAAGCGTTGTTTGTTTGCTATTTCTTTGTATCAAGTTTAGGCTAAATATATAATTGATAAGCATTTGAGAATTCATTCAATGTGTTCCTCCATGCTTTAAAGTTCAGTACACCAATTTGTGGCGTCGTGATGAATTTTGGTAATTCAAAAATTGTCAAAAATATCTGACCTCCAATCGGCAACATATTTTCTGTATTAAGTTTAAGCTCTGTTTCACTCTTAATTGATAAGCATCTGAGAATTCATTGATTTAATATTCTTTCATGCTTTACAGTTCAGCCTAAACCAGGACTAAACAAACATTCAACTCACCAGCATAAGAACATATAGTTCGCACATTTCAGCATCGCAGCATATGATTGAGATAATTACTTTTGGCATTTGCATTCACATTTAATTCTCAATAATTGATCCACAAGCCTCACGCAGAGAGAGTCATAAGACCACAAAACTAGTATTTTCAATATCTGGCGATAAAGTTCGCGCTAGGAGCTTAAGTGCCGCTGCCATTATTTTTCCTATTGCTCCTACAATGCCCATCCACCCTCAAACGATAACAAACAAATAAAGCACAAAATAATTTAAACAACTAGGTTAAAAGAGCAGAGTTGATTTAACGGGATTTCCCGTTAGAGCTAAGGCCAGCAAAAGATTGAGGCAAGCCGCCAGCTTTATATTTGCTGTTTTGTTGTTTTCATAACAAGATGTAGCGTGAGGGCCGGAGTGTAGCAAAGCCCATAGTCCGTCCCAAACGGCAGAAGAAGAAGTCTTGTTTTCACACTAAGAACTCATTACTCAGTGTAGTTATTCTAAGACGAAACTATACTATGAAGTATACATTGCCCAGCTAGCGCAGAAAACGACATGTTTTTGTGCTCTGTTTCTGCTCGAGAAATATTAAACAATAGTTGAATTAAAACTCTGGACCATTTTGGTGTACAAGAAATTATAATTAGCTAAATGTACATGTGCGTTAGAGCAACATTGGTCAGTGCCAGCGTAGGTAATTTGCTCGACAGATAACTGACAACAGCTGAGTAAGGAGCTGACTTCCCAAGTAAAGCAGTCTACTCACATGCAAATAACTCCGTACAGAACTACCAAAGTAAAGTAGTTTGCTCCCACCCAAGTAGAGCAGTATTGCTTAGCTCTCGAGAAGGTTAATATTCTGTCGGCTCGATCGATAAAACAAATCAATAAATAACTGGCTAACCATTGTCAAGTAAAATGACAACAGCATATTTGAAAAATCGTAATTGTCACTTCAGCTTTTCAGTGATCTTTTTCCTTGATACCGGGTTTGAGTCGCACAACCTCGTCTTTCCCGCCAAATCTGTTTCAGTTATCGAGCCACGAAAATACTGTCTCTCTAGCAGTCTCAGTAATCACTTCATTACATTCCGGCAAAGGACTTATCACAAAATTTTATGTCATTTTTAATGAGAATTTAATGATGATGGAAGTTCGATTTAATTAAAAACATTTCAACTCTATCAACGCAAAAGAACTATTTCAACTATTTCAAATATCTTTCCGAAAATGCTAGCTGACCTTATCTAAACGACATATTTGTCCCTAAAATAAAAGAAATCAATCAGTTACCTTTTACGAAAGTCTGAGGCGATATTTCGCCTAAGAAATTTCTAGTTTTCTTTGCAATTAAATTGTGAATATCTCAGGCGATTTAGGTCTCCCGAGCAGATATTCCGCCTAAACAAACCGTTGGGTGCCCCTGAGGAATGCAGTCTACTCACAGATAATGTCAACAGCTCAGTACATGCAGAACTACTACCCGGTAAAGTAGTCTGCTCACCCCCAAGTAGAGCAGAATTGGTTAGGGCTCAAGAAGGTTAATTTTCTGTTTGCTCGACAGATAAAAGAAATTACTAATAAATTAACTGTCTAGCCATTGTGAAGTAAAATGCCAACAGCATATTTGAAAATCGTAAGGTACCACTTCAACTTGCTAGCCGATCTTTTTAGTTCAGCTTTGATACCGGGTTTGATATCATATCTTGGACCAATGGCGAGTACACGCGAGTCTCACAACTTCGTCTCTCCCGTCCAAATATATTTCAGTTATCGAGACACGAAAATTCTGTCTCTCTAGCAGTCTAATAACTTTTTGTTCTGGTGGCTGAAAATCATCTATACTTGCGATATACTGTGCACTTAGTCACAAAGCTGATAAAGGGACACCGAATAAATGCATAGGGGTCAATCACAATAATGTACCCTGCAATTAGTGCAAAGCAGAGTTTCTTGGTCGCCCTATGTCGCGGCGGGCGAAAATACGAAGACTCCTCAGCGCAAAACCGTCCTATTTCATGCATGCATGCTATGAAGTATACATTGCACAACTAGCGCAGGAAACGGCATGTTTTCGTGCACTGATAGCGAATAACATTCTGCTCGACAGATAACAACAGTTTAATAAGAAAGACCACTTCGGTCCTGGCTTCCATGCAACTGATACATTTTCTAAAAGTGATCATTTCCGTACTCTGGGCATTAAAAAGGAAAGGCGGCTATCGTTTTATTTGAAAAACTTGTCTCTAGGGCATGAAAAACTCGGCACATGGGGAGCACATGCAGTCAATAAACGTTTAACCTCATGCTAAGGCTGATATCGAGGTTCCGGTTAATGGCAATAAGGTTGAATTTCGTCATGATTAGCCGACTATGTGATCAATGACACCAATATGTGGCGTTGTGATGAAATTTGGTAATGAAATATTTGACCTCCAATCAGCAACGTATATTTTTTTTAATATTAAAGACATTGAAAATGAGTTCTGCTTGACTGAAGACATCTTCCATCCGTCTGGACGTTGAAAAGATAACTTTGCGCTTAGCCAGGGTTCTAACAGTTATCGCCCAAATTGAATTTCATCCATCTGCAACAGTTGAGTGACGTTTTTTCCTTTAATACCCTAAATTGGTAAACATCTGAAAATTTATAAAATCTTTCTCTACGTAGTTCGTACCCTCGAGGGAGTGTTGTAACGACTCGCCTAAAAACAAAAACGTCAAATCGAATTTCACGCCGGCAAAACTAGTCACTGACTTGTGCATGACACTCACTTTATTTTCAACCCACATACTGTACAATGTTGTTTAAGTTTTCAGAAAAGGCGTAAAGTTTTGCGGTGAAAGGGAAACTTTGGAAATTTGTCTATATTTTCGTATATAAAAGATAGTTTGCTGAGTGACTTTAGGAACGGAGACTGAATTTTTTCCCCTCTAACAGCAATCTAGTGAGGATCAAACAAAAAACCCACGAGTATGTGTACAAGCACATACTGCGATCTCTGATTACTACTAGTACTTAACAAGTTTTGATTCGCAGCTTTGTCGGAATCTTCCGCCCGTCTGGACGTTGAAATGAAAGAAGAAAAGAGATATATTAGGGAAGATATATATTACTGAGATATATTATGGAAGAGATATATTATGCTCAGCCAGGGTTCTGATAGATATCGTTGAACTAACCGATCTGCAACTGTTGAGCGACTGTTTGTTTCACCTTTCATTGATAAACATCCTGAACTTTTACGCAGTGTTCGGCCTAAACCATTAGCTCACTCAACTGCCATATAAAAATGTAAATGTTTATTGACTTTATAATTAGGAATGAAGAAATTCTTTCGCCTGTAACAACAATGTTGTGAGGGTCAAACTAAAGGAAAAAAAACTGTAATGGTTTGTTTTAATTATCGTTTGTACCGAGGTGTGGACAACATGAACGTTATGATATCTGATGTGATACTAGTAGCACGGGGAGGGGGGGGGGGGTGGTACTTCCTAGTAATAGGCTAATGGAGGTGTGCCGCTGGATGGGGTCGCATTTTCACGACTGGATTGACTATAATGGGGTTGCATTTTCAATAGGAGCTAGTACAGTTAGTAGAATGGGGTTGCACATTTGCGGGATTTTAGGGGTAAGTAAATTCCGGCAAGTAGGGAATTGGGGTGTATTTGCCCAAAAGTGACTAACATGGGGTCTATTATTGGTTACAGAATAGACTATAATGGGGTAGGGGTTCTGAGAGGCCAGCAGCACATACCCGGCAAAAATTGACCCAATTCCCCCCCCCCCCCCCACCGGGTAGTAGCAGTCATAATAATTTTGCTTTGGACGTCAATCAGTCTATATTGTTTACAGTTAGGGTGTTTTTGATTTTTAATTGGCTCGACATCAAGTAATTAAAAATTTCACTGTTGTTGCGAAGATACATAACTTTTTAGTAAAAATGTTATGTAATATAAAAGAGTCCCTTTGGGAAAAACGTTCGCTGTTTTTGGCGGTCCTTGTTCTGCAAAATGAAAACAAACAGTGGGAATTTTGAATCGGCGCCACTGAAGTGACACCGAGTTGTTTCAGTATAGAAATATTGTGGTACCTACTAATTCCCTCTGCTCTGGTTTTGAGCGCACGGACTCATTTCGCCGCTGTGACATGTGACACGAAAAAATTTGTAAGGCATGAGGTGGGTTTGAAATGTTGCCGGTACTCAATCTCTTACCTAAAGCCATCTTCAAGGAGGAACTGGCGGGCCATATTTTTTCTATGAAGGGATTTCCCTTTTATACCCAGATGACAAATTGAAAAGATCTTCAGAACTTTTCCACAACAGCAAGTTTAATAATCACCAATTAAAGCTACTGTTACAATCCGAGGCAGGTGAAACAGCTCAACTAGAGTACTGATCAATTCAATCGAAACTAACAACGCACAAAAACTGAAAAACTACCATTGTCTAGCAATGAAAATCTAAAATAAAATCCTGAAGTCGCTACTTTCTGACAACCAACTGACAAATTTTCTTTGAAAGAAGAAGAATCTAATTTATACTAATTTCATCAAAACAAGAAATGTTTTCGTTTCGTTTGACACCTTGCCTCATAAAATTTTACTTCTTTGCTTTTGGCAGCGGAGAGTAACGTGCAACCGCTTTTTCATGCACTTCAACGTTGATGTAATCCTTGTCATGCTTCGTGATCTCAATACGGTGATCAATAAAGTGATATTCTGGCAGGCTGAGAGGCTTCTTCGCCCTGCAAAGAATACAAACATTCCTGGATCAGTAACACTAGCGACGCCGACATATGGACACACACGAAAATTAATCATCTTAAGATAGAGAACGGGGCCTCACGCTTTTTAGCGGGGAAGGGATAGAATCTTTATCAGAGGTAAATAGTTTTTCTAGACAACCAGAATTAAAAGGCTGTTGGATTATGAAATCCACCATGAAATAATCAAGAAGTCTACGAGCTGTTCATTTTTAGAGAATTTTTGTCCAACTGCGGGCTACATCTTGAGCGGCGGAGCAAAAGATTCTTTAAACTTTGGTAGGAGAAGGTAATACTATAATCGAGTAAGGTACTTTATGGCTCTCAGCCTTTTCAAAACGCAAATGAAGCTAAATTAATGACACTGGGCTTAAATAACTTACTTGTAAGTAGTTTTGAAATCACATCGGTAATGGCCACCTCCTTCAACTTCAAGGGCCATTGCAACATCACCCTTCAGCATTCCATCACGCACATACATCTTCTCAGTAGAGGGTTCCCAGCGCAGTATCTTCTTCTGCATAACAGGACCATCGGCGGGAAAGTTCACACCGTGAAATCGGATGTCGTAGATGAAATAGTCGCCTTGCTTACTGTTGATTAAGAAAAGGATAACTTACATCTTTCGCATAACCAATACCTCAAATTAGATGCTACTTTCAACTTTTATTACGATTGTCAATAAAACTTGTTCTCCCTTTTTTCCACTTAAAGTAGAGAAAACAAAACGTTTTATCAAGAATCCAAAATACAGACTTGCACCACGAGTACATTGAAAAAAAAAGAATAAAAAGGGTTTTTGGCGCTTCGGACTTAGATTTCGACCATGCTTCCACTGTTTCAAGTGATGTTTCGCATTATTATTTTCTTTGCCGTCCGATTTTTTTGCCTTGCATTTTATATTGCCGCAAGTGATGGACTCGGAGAAATATTGGCTATAAAATCATGGAGTCAGACATGAGGAAATAGAAAACTTGTGAAGAATGATAGCTATCGTGAAAAAACTTATCAGTCTAGCTTCAAACGAGAGTAAACGGTGACTGATGAGCCAGTCGGAACGGAAACTGCTAGTTCCCGCTTATTCTAAACTCAGCATTTACTTTTCAACTCAGTTGACCAAGGAATTATCAGTCGCATAAATTAAAACAGAGCCCAAATATTAATTGCCTCCCGAACAAATGTACTTTTCAAAAGAAAAATAAATAACCTTATCTTCTCACCTGACGTGGCTGGTTGCTGTACACACGGCCTGGTCTTCAAAGATCATGCTTCTTTCCCAAGAATACCCTTCAGGAAATGTCTGCTTGAAATAGTCAGGTATATCTGCAGGATACTGGGTGAATGCCCTGTTGCCGTACTGATGTGCTGGTGTCAGGATATCGAATGCAAATGGCAGAGGTGCGCCTTTGGAAACAACAAGTTCCAGCCAATGCGCTCCCCTAAAATACAGAAAAAGAGGTTATATTCACTGAGAAAACGGCAAGCACAAAAGCCGAGTTCTTTATGACACCGCCCAGTATCAGTAGTCGACACACCTGGACTGCTTTAGACAGTTATAAAGTCACGATTTCTTGTTAAAGCTGCTGGAAAACCAGTTAAACACCCGTTTAGCGCGGTGGCAAAAGCACAGGACTCCAAAGCTACTGGTGTTATAACTCTGATTACATGACAGCCGTTGATATTAAAAGACGGTTTGTATAAGAATTTAGCAGATGTATTACAAGGTATAAATAAAGACAAAATACCGCCAAAAAAAAAAAAACTGATCTCGCTCTTGGCATAATTAACCTGCAATTTTTGTTAAACTAAAGCTCACTTCAATTACTCTGAAACGGCCAGATACAGCGCAGAAAAATTAGAAATAAATAACTGAAGAGAAATGAGACATTTGTGTTGTACTTTTGTCTCTATTTCTAACTCCTAAACACGTCACTTAATAGCCATACGTTGTTTACTCACTCGTGAGGGTTGCCTTTTCCTTCGCCTTCAATCGTGAAGGCATGCCCGTTCACAGTTCCTTCCAAATGCAGCTTAACCTTCATGTCTTTTGAAATCACACTCTGTTGGATTGCAACAAAAGAAACGGAATTAGCTAAAAGGAAGTTAAAAATGTAAACATATCTGTGCCAACTGAAAAAGCCAGTAGAATGACTCTCTGGGCTACATACCGTGATGTATAATATGGAGTGAGACGTCAGATTTAGCAGTTTCTGCAGGTGTCCTGACCGAATCAAAGTCACCTCGTCGAATGGGGCTTCACTTCTGGGAGTGGCTTTATAAACCAGAATCATGTCACACCCAGATCTCACTTCAACCAATCAAAAAAGGAAAACCGCAACTAGAATAACCAAAGATTGATTGATGTCAAAAGAGAAACTTAACTGGCAACTTCTAAATTAATACTGCTATTATCAGATATCAAAGGATTCACGTGATCCATAAGTCCACCTGCTAAAGAAATTAGACAAGCCAAATAAAAACGGCGGTTAGGGGTCCTTAGATTTCTGCCTACCAACTGGTCGTAATTAGCTCTTATAGAAATTTATTACATAAAAAAAAATTCCGTGATCTATATACATCTAACTGTACGGACAAATAATGATAATAAAAAATCAAATTAGGAAATATTAGGAATAATTAGGGAATAATTAGGGATTACTACGAATAATTAAGAATTATTAGGTAATCGACTGGTTGTATAAATAGTTATAGGGGTCGCGTTTTAGAGGTCGAAGGCTTTTTGTTTATCCTGGCTAGATTGTTATTGAAAGTGCTATAGAATTTGGTCATTCTCAACGTCATCTTCACAAACTACATTCTATATAGCTGGTGAGTGAGTTAAATGTTCCGAGGGGATTGTTTATCAATTGAGGGTGAAATAAAACGTTACCTTGCTAAGCGTTATACATCTTTAAGTCGTTAGCATTTCATCGTCCAGACGGACGGACGGATTGAAAGCTGCAAACCAAAAATGAATTGCTACCTAGGGATTACATAATTTTGGTAACTTTCATCACTACACCACATATTTGAAGCAGGACGTAAGGTAATTCTTAACTGATGACAATGCTGTAGCTTGATCAGTGAACTTGGTGTGGTAATAGAATCTCACATAGGCTTTCTCAAACGCTCATTTCAAGTTTCCTCAGATTCGTCCGCAACCGATATCTGGCAAGTTCATCACAACTGGCTGGTAACGCATATCTCATGTGTTTTATTTTCTTCAGCACTGAACCATGTTTACTCGTTCTACGTGCCGTTCAGTACACAAAGAAAACTTGCCCCACGAATAATGCCCACAGTAACGTCCAAATTTGCACTCTTCGTACCCCCCCCCCCCCAAACAGACATCTAGAACTTCCTAGACAAATTTATCAATTAATTCCTTACATAATCAGGCTCATGTCTTTAGCAAAGCTTAAGGTGTAAGGAACATGGGAATTTTTGCGTTAAAATACCAGCCAGTGGGCAACTAAATTATTGTTTAGTTTAAAATGGCTAACCACAATTTTTGAAGAAACTTATCTTATAGAATTAATGAGCAACTGTATTTAGTGAAGAGAGTCGGCTTCTTTTCTCCTTTTCGAAATTCTCCGCGGGTAGTTGGGCTAACAACAACCAACATATTGACACATTTATCTGGCAAGTATATTGAGTAATCGCGGATATTACAGAACTTCATTGACATCGACTGTTTTCGGAATTATCTTTTGCGACATGTTATACACCACTTTCTTGTGCTTAAAACAATAGCAACAACAAGAACAACAACAACAACAACAAAAACGTGAAATAGTAAACGCCGCAACCATTCTCTTCACTGACCGCCTATGTAAAGAATATAAAATTTCAGTTTGTATTTTCAGTATCTTTGCTACGATGCACAAACCATCACGGATTCCAGTTTGCTTGCCGTTCTGTCGATTCACCGCGACAAATTAGGACCATTTTTTTGTTAGCTTTTTCATTTTATTAAGTTTAGGTTCTTTTTTCACCTTTAATTGATAAGCATCTGACAATTCATTTATTTAATGTTCTTTTATGCTTTACAGTTCAGCCTAAACATTCAACTCTCTTACCAGCCATAAGAACAGAGCTTGCACATTTTAACATCGCAGCACTTGATTGAGATGATTACTTTTAGCATTGCAGTGACATTAATTCTCAATAATTGACCGCAAGCCTCGTGCAATGAGAATCATAAAACCACAAACTATAGGACTTCCAATATCCGGCGATACAGTTCGCATGGGGAGCTTAAGTGCCGCCGTCATTATTTTTCTATTGCTCGTACAATAACAGTTCACCCTCTAAGAATAACAGGAAATGAAGCACAAAAAAATTTAAGAAGGTCAAAAGAGGTCAAACGAGAAGCGTTGATCTAACGGGATTTCCCGTTAGAGCTTAGGTCGGCAAAACTTGAGGCAAGCCGCCAGCTTTATTGCTGTTTTGTTGTTTTCCGTAACGAGATGTAGCGTGAGGGCCGGTGTGTAGCAAAGCCCATGGTCCGCCCCAAACGGCAGGCGTTCCTAGAACGGGCGTTAAAAAGAATAGTTTTAATAATCATAAGGAGTCGTGTTTTCACACTAAGAACTAATTGCTTAGTGTTAGCAGGAGAAACTACACTATGAAGTATACATTGCCCAGCTAGCGCAGAAAACGGCATGTTTTTGTGCACTGATGTGAATAACATTCTGCTCGACAGATAACAATAGTTGAATTAAAAACACAACTTCTGTAAAAATCAGTTCCATGCAGCTGAGAATTTCCATACTAAGCACAGGCAGTTATCGTTTTATTTGAAAAATTCGTCTCTAGGGCATGAAAAAACTCGGCACATGGGGAGTACCTTCCATAAACGTTTAGCCCCTTGCTATCCTGATATCCAGAGTTCATGGGAAAAAAAGATTGAATTGCCGTCATGATTCGTCGACTATGTGACGAATGACACCAACATGTGGTGTTGTGATGAATTTCTTGGTAATTTCAAAAATTATCAAATTTTCAACATCTAAGTATTAAAAAATATGCTGCCGGTTGGAGGCAATTTCGTCATGATTCGTCGACTATGTTACCAATGACACCATGCCAGGCGTTGTGATGAATTTTGGTAATTCAAAAATTATCAAATTTTTAACATCTAAGGTGTAAAAAATATGTTGCCGGTTGGAGGTCAAATACTTTTGATAATTTTAAATTACTAAAATTCTTTACAATATCACATATTGGTCGCAACAAGATAATTCTGGAAATTTGCAGATAAAATGAGTTTGCAGAAGAAATACTAATAACAACCTGAGAAAGAAATCTTCCTCAAAAAAGGAAATCGGCTAAATTCCTCTGGCGAATCATAGCCGAACAATCATGACAAATCAAACTTAACTTTGTCCCCTTAAACTAGCCTCGATATCAGCTTTAGCAAGAGGCTAATCGTTCAGGCTGTTCTCCCCACATGCCGAGTTCTTTCATGTCGTGGAGACGTGTTTTTCAACAAAACGAAAACTGCTTGTACTTTTTAATGCCCAGAGTATGAAAATTTATGACTTTTGGGAAATGTACTACTTGGAGCTGACTCCGTTTTACTTGAATTTGACATGAAGAGATGAATTTCATGGCAGTAACATTGTTTTGTCCTTTTTGTTTCCAGTGTAACTCCACTTTCTAAGCCGTTTATTGTCTGTGTACCTTTGAGGCCGACAAAAGCTGATGAAAACTTAAAACGAAGGACTTTAATGCTGTGCTCCATAACCAGCCTGTTTTATTACATAACTGTGGAACTAAAGGCATTTGAAGAACAAAAGGCATTTATGTCAAACAGGAACAAGTCGTGATTGCCGCCTAAAGTAAAACTCCTTTCAACGTCTAAATGTAAATTAAAACTATCGTTATCAGATATCAAAAGATTTACGCGAGCTACACATTTAACTGAACAAACAAATCAAAATAAGCCAATTTTAAGCGTTCGCGCCAAGTATTAAAAGAGGACCTTTTGGATCGCATGAGAGACGTCTTGTTTCACCATTAATTGATAAACATCCCTCCGAGAAGTATCTTCAAATTCATTCCATTCTTTTACGTAGTGTTCGGCCTTACCATTTAACTCACTCACCAGCTGTTTTGAATGTAGTCAGTGAGAATGACTTTGAGGATGAAGAAAATTTTATTGCACTTTCAATTATAATAATCTAGCGAAAATCAAAGAAAAAGCCCGGCCTAGACTTCGTGTAAAACTTGTGAGCACTAATTATTCAACCAGTTGATTACCTAAGTACCCGGGGGGGGGGAGACTCCCATATGAAAGTGACGGGGATGCTTGTCGGAAAATTAGAATTAAACCCCTAAAGGAGACCAATCTGGGCGTGGCTCAGGCGTTAAGGAGACCATGCTAAACAGACAACCAAGTAAGAGCTACAGAGATTTTAATTGCGCTAAAGATTGACGCTATAGATTGACGGCGTTTGGTTTTTTCATATAGATATTTCTTTACACACAACCCTAAGCGATACCTGTATGGGTAAAAATGTTGGCTTTCCTTCCTGAACACCCTAAGCGAGACCAAAATCTGCAATTTACACCCCTAAGCGAGACGACGAGCATCCCCGTCACTTTCATATGGGAGTCCCCACCTCCCCCCCGGGCCTAAGTAGACTGTAAACAGGCTCTAATAAATCCTAATTTGCATGGCTTGTTTTAGTTACTGAAATTTGTTTTGTACAGTTAGATGTATAGATTACGAAATTTTTCTATACTGATGTAATAAAACTCTCAACACATGACACTAATTATGAAACCACACGTAAACGCAAGAAAATAAAAAGAGGCCGATTTACCGCCATTTCTAAATTTGGCTTGTTTTGACTTTTTTGTACTGTTAGATGTGTAAATCATGTGAATCTTTTGATATCTGAAAATGTTTTAATAGTTTTACTTTTGACGTCAATCAATCTTTACTTCTTCAAATTAGGGTTTTCCTTTTCTGATTGGTTTAAGTGTTTTATGGGCGTGACATGATTCTGGTTTGTTAAGCAACTCCCAGAGCTGAAGCCCCAATCGACTAGGCAAATTTGATTCGGTCGGAACACCTGCAGAAACAGCTAAAATCTTCGGAAGTCCTACTTAATATCATACATCATGGTATGTAGCGCAGAAAGTCATTTTACTTGCTCTTTTGCCACACAAATTTGTTTACACCTTTAAGTGTCTTTCACTAGTTAATTCCGTTTCTTTTGTGTTACAATCCAACAGAGTGAGATTTCAAAAGACATGCAGATTAAGCTGCATTTGGAAGGAACTGTGAATGGTCACGACTTCATGATTGAAGGCGAAGGAAAAGGCAACCCTCAAGAGTGAGTAAACCTAGTTGTAATTATCTTGTTCAGTTTTACGACCCACAGTCAGGGGCAGACAGGTAGGAGTGTCTTTACTCCCTCCCATGCTACAAGTCTCCCATACTACTGGCGTGATTATCGTGGTTTGCGAAACAGCGTCTGAAAAGGTTTTGTATGGCTATTAGGAGTGTTTAGGAGTTGGAAATAAGACAAAAGTACAACACAAGCACCTGATCTCTCTATAGTTATCTAGCAGTATAGTGCATTTCTGTGGTTCATGTGGCCGTTTCAGAGTAACTTTTAATTTAGTGAGTTTTGCAAATGGAGGGGACTTCAGCGAAGCTTAAAATCACTGGAGTCGCTCTGAAGCAGCCAAAATACACCACACAAATAATACAGGTAAATAACAGCAAAGGCGAGATGAGTCATTTTTTGTCTATTGTTGTCTCTATTTCTAACTTCTTAATACTTTGTTAAATTCTCATACAAACTGTCTTTTAACAGTAACATTAAAGGATGTTACACAATCAGGTTTGTAACACCAGCAACTCTGGATTCCTTTGCTCCTGCCACGCAAAACGGGTACTTGACTGGTTTGCAAGAAGAAATTTTCATGTCCTAACTGTGTCCTTTTAGCTGGCTAAATCATTCCAGGTTTGCCGACTACTGAAACTGGGCGGTGTCATAAAGAACACGGCTCTTGTGCTTGCGTTCTCTTAATAAATATCACCTCTTTTTTCTGTATTTTAGGGGAGCGCATTGGCTGGAACTTGTTGTTACCAAAGGCGCACCTCTGCCATTTGCATTCGATATCCTGACACCAGCACATCAGTACGGCAACAGGGCATTCACCCAGTATCCTGCAGATATACCTGACTATTTCAAGCAGACATTTCCTGAAGGGTATTCTTGGGAAAGAAGCATGATCTTTGAAGACGAGGCCGTATGTACAGCAACCAGCCACATTAGGTGAGAAACATATAGGCTTGCTTGTTGCTCTGGCTCTTGTAAAGTACATGCACCCCGGACGCAATTGATGTTTGGGGTCCAAATTTTTTTAAACCGATTAATAATTTAAGTTGTTTAACTACAAAAATATATGCTGAGTTAAAAATAAACGAGAACTAGCAGTTTCCGTACTTACTGGCTCATTAGTCTTCGTTGGCTCTCGTTTGAAGCTAGAATAAGTTTTTTCACGATAGTAACATTCTCCACAAGTGCTATTTTCCTCATTTTCTTAAACAAATAATGCAAATGGTATGAACGTTTTTGAAAACTGGCCTAAAAGGCGCGAAATTAATATTTGATGTTCAAAAGTAGTTGGCTTTTAACTAATTTCGAGGTTTGAGGTTTTGACTTATTTTATGGCACTGAATACTCCTCCAATGTAAGTTTATGAGTTGCGGTCAATATAAAAATCATGGCAAAAAAATCGAAAGGCAAAGAAAAATGATAATGAACAAAAGAAATATCACAAGGGATTAGTAGCCCTGTCGAAAATAGTTCCAACTGCCAATAAGCCTTTTGTTTTTCAGTGTACTCGTTGTGAAAGTCTGCATTTTGCATTGTTTATTAAACGTTTTGTTTTGTTGGCCGATTCTTGGTTTTTCTTTTCTTGCTAAGAGGAACAAAGTGAGAACAAGTTTCATGTACTGTCAATTCGTTATAAAAGTTAGAAGTAGCAGATAATCTGAAGTATTATTGGTTATGCGAAAGATGTAAGTCATCCTTTTCTTAATAAACAGAAAGCAAGGCAACTATTTCATCTACGACATTCGATTTCACGGTGTGAACTTTCCCGCCGATGGTCCTGTTATGTAGAAGAAGATACTGCGCTGGGAACCCTCCACTGAGAAGATGTATGTACGTGATGGAATGCTGAAGGGTGATGTTGCAATGGCTCTTGAAGTTGAAGGAGGTGGCCATTACCGATGTGATTTCAAAACTACTTACAAGTAAGTTATTTAAACTCAGTGTCATTAATTTAGCTTTTTTTGCATCTTGAAAAGCAATGCTGTAATTAAGGTCGCAGAGGACAGGAAACGTTCTCCAGTATGCATTTATGTAAAGAATATGCACAAAATGCGACGACTAATACCGACATCAGGCTAAATATTTATGAAAAGGTCCCTTAACCCTATTCAGACCGGGGGTTTAAGCCCCGCCTCAACTTTGAAGTTGTGTAATTTCGTAACCGTTTGTGCTGTTACCACTAAATTTTGTGACTTTTCCAACGATTTAACTGGGAACATTTTTGCACTGATGAGTGTGTTGTGTCCAACAAACTTTGCAATGGCAACCACTTTGTGAGGGGCATGTTTTTAAAATCCCGATTCTCGCTTTAGTCGCTACTATTTTAATGTTTATAACCAAATTTGTATTTTTACATTAATTGTAGCAACAATTTATCATTAAGGAATAACCGCTCACTAAAGAAAGGAATTTATTACTAATTTGAGGAAAACGTGAAGTTTAAAACGTGAAAATCCAAGTTGGCGTACTCCAATCCACCAACCTTTCAGGTTGTCTAGAAAAATTGTTTACTCCTTATAATCATATTAGGATTCTTCCTCCTCCCCGCTAGTGTCACTGATCCAAGAATGTTCGTTTTCTTTGCAGGGCGAAGAAGCCTGTCCTCCTGCCAGAATATCACTTTATCGATCACCGTATTGAGATCACGAAGCATGACAAGGATTACACCAAAGTTGAACTGCATGAGAAAGCGGTTGCACGTTACTCTCTGCTGCCAAAAGCAAAGAAGTAAAATTTTGAGAGGCAAGGTGTCAAGCAAAAGAAAAACGTTTCTTGTATTGATGAAAATATATAAATAGCATGAATTAGATTCTTTTTTCACAGATGTCGTCAAAAAATAGCCACTATAGCCTTTCAGATTTCTAGACAAAGGTAGTTTTTCAGTTTTTGAATGTTGTTAGTTTCGATTGATCAGTACTGACTTATTGATTTTTTGACCTGCCTCGGATTGTAACAGTAGGTTTTGGTCGGCCAGAGTATCACTTTATCGATCACAGCATTGAGATCACGAAGCATGACAAGGATTACACCAATGTTGAACTGCATCAGAAAGCGGTTGCACGTTACTCTCTGCTGCCAAAAGCAAAGAAGTAAAATTTTGAGAGGCAAGGTGTCAAACAAAAGAAAAACGTTTCTTGTATTGATGAAAATATATGAATAGCATGAATTAGATTCTTTTTTCACAGATGTCGTCAAAAAATAGCCACTATAGCCTTTCAGATTTCTAGACAAAGGTAGTTTTTCAGTTTTTGAATGTTGTTAGTTTCGATTGATCAGTACTGACTTATTGATTTTTTGACCTGCCTCGGATTGTAACAGTAGGTTTTGGTCGGCCAGAGTATCACTTTATCGATCACAGCATTGAGATCACGAAGCATGACAAGGATTACACCAATCAGTTGAACTGCATCAGAAAGCGGTTGCACGTTGCTCTCTGCTGCCAAAAGCAAAGCAGTAAAATTTTGAGAGGCAAGGTGTCAAACAAAAGAAAAACGTTTCTTGTGTTGATGAAATTAGCATGAATGAGATTCTTTTCTTTTTCACAGAAAATTTGTCCCTTGGTTGTCAGAAAATAGGACTATATATAGCCTTTCAGATGTCTAGACAAAGGTAGCTTTTCAGTTTTTGGATGTTTCTAGTTTCGATTAATCAGTACTGACTAATTGATTTTTTGACCTGCCTCGGATTGTAACAGAAGGTTTTGGTCTGCCAGACTATCACTTTATCGATCACCGCCAGTATTATCATGAAGCATGACAAGGATTACACCAATGTTGAACTGCACGAGAAAGCGGTTGCACGTTACTCTCTGCTGCCAAAAGCAAAGCAGTAAAATTTAAAGAGACAGGGCCACAAACAAAAGAAAAAAGTCCTTTGTTAATGAAATCACTCTGAATTTAATAGGGCAACGTAATCTGCCTTCGACACTTGCTTAGGGATTCATCTTCAAAGATAATTTATCAGTTGGTTGTCAGAAAATAGCGGTTATACCTTTTCTTTGCTCAGCAAAGCTAGTTTTTCAGTTTTTGGATGTTGTTAGTTTCGATTGATCAGTACTCTATTTGAGTTTTTGACCTGCCTCTATTGTAACAGTATCTTTGGTGATTATTATTAAACTTGTTATATCGTAAAGATCTTTTCAATTTGTCGTGTGGGTATAAAAGGGAAGTGTAATTATGCATAGAAAAAATATGCCAGCTCTTTCTTGGAAATGGCCTTAGGTACCAGATTGAGTACCAGCTCAACATTTCAAACCCATTTCATGCCTTTCAATTTTTTTTCGTGTCACACGTCACGGGCGAAATGAGTCCGCGCACTCAAAACCAGTCACGGCATTTCCGACCAGAGGGAATTAGTGAGTACTACAATATTTTTATACTGAAACAACTCGGTGTCAATTCAGTGACGGCGATTCAAAATTCCGAATGTTTGTCTTCATTTTGCAGAACGAGGACCGTCAAAAACAGCGAACGTTTTCATTTTGAAGGCAGTTTCCAAAGGGACTCTTTTATATTACATATAATTTTTAGCAAAAAGTTATGTATCTTTGCAACAACCGGAGTGAAATTTTTACTTGATGTCGCGCCAATCAAAAATCAAAATACCCTAACTAGGAAGAAATATAGACTGGTTGACGTAGTACAACTGTTATGACTGCTACTAGTATCAGATCAGAAATCATAAGGTTTCTGTTGTCCACACCTCTGCATACGAGCAAACGATTAAAACAAGCCAAATTAAGAATTACAGTACAATGTCCAACTGCATATGTAATCAGTTTTCACACGTTAAGAATTTTAATTGCTTTTTCACACCACCGTGATTTTTCCCTTTAGTTTGATCCTTACTACATTGTTGTTACAGGCGAAATATTTTCTTCATTCCTTAAGGACGGTGCCTCCTAATACAGATGTATTTTTGCAAAGGTTACAACTATGGGGAAAACGTAGATCTTAGCAAGAGTTATTGGAATCCAAAAAGAAAAATGTGGGTAACCACGCTTGAAAAATCATGTAAGCAACCATAATTCTAAAAAAAGCGTTAAAATACAAAGAATGTATGGCAATTTCTTTCCCAACTTAAGCTCAATTATCTCTGAATAATGCTGCGTGGTTATCCCCCAATTCTCGTTTTGGATTCTTATAGCCCTTGCTAAGATCTGCTTTTTCCACGTAGTCATAAACCGTGCAAAAATATTGTTGTATTACGTTTGAGTGGCCAAATTCCTTAAGAAACCCGAATATCCCAAGTTGAGCAGAACGTCATTGAACATATACATTTTTGATATGGCAGCTGAATGAGCTAAAGATTTAGGCCGAACACTGCGTAAAGGTTCAGGATGTTTATCAGTGAAAGATGAAACAAATAAGGCCTACTCTGGGACCCAAAGTCGCCGTAACTTTGGGCGACTTAAGGCGACTTTAGGCGATTTTAGCTTATTTTGTCCAAAATTACGGGCGATTTTGGGCGATTTAAGGCGATTTTGGGCGACTTTAGGCGACTTTGGGCGATTTTGAGCGACTTTAGGCAATTTTAGGTAACCTTCAGTGACTTAATTGGAAATGCCAAGGTGAACCTAAGTACAGTTGTGGTATACATGTACATGGGAATCATCATGGTACATCATAATGCATTGTTACAGAAAATATCCATACTATCCTCATGAAAATGTTTTAGTTTGAATGCTTCACCAACCCCTATTCCACCCCACCCTTCTGGAAATTCTAGTTTGGTGGCTTTCAAGAGCCTCCACTTCCCCCACCCCCCTTGGAATTTCTAATGACCTCTTGTGATGTTGGTATGGACCCGCACACTAAAGACATTAGTAGTACATAAACATGCAACAATGACCTTAACAACAGCTAGCAAGCAAGGTTGTTGCCGAATTGGTCACGGGCCAAAAAGTAAGGCATTAAGTGAAACCTGTGAGTTAGTAAGTGTCACAACAAGAAACTTAGGGGCCCCAGGATGATTCCTTGGGCATTTTATTGTATAGGGCTCTGGTTAGGCAACAGCCTTGGCAAGCAAACTGAAAATAAACTATATTAAGTTCTACATAGTTTACTATTAATATATAAACTATATACAAGGGATTTAAGGCGACTTTGAGCGACTTTAGGCGACTTTGGGCGACTTTGGGTCCCAGAGTAGGCCTCAAATAGTCGCTCAACAGTGGCAAGACGCTGAGTGGCAGATTGGTGAACTCAACGATATCTGTCAGAACCCTGGCTGAGCGTAAGATATCTCTTCCATAATTGGTATCACTCAGGAGGAAGGGGATGACTCTATTGTTCTCAATTTATTTGCCGCGACCGACTCATCAGTACCAGTGTGACGTCACATAGCAACAAGTCAAGGCTCTTGTTCGGCTTCTCCAGGTTAGCGTTCGGACGCCGTTGAAGTGAAACACAAAGGCTAATACGGGTTATTATTCAGCTATTACTCACTAATCGATCGTAAGTGTGCAAGCTCTGTTGTAATTATTGCATGTTTATTGAAATTGTTGATCTTTTTGTGGCCGCGTTTGTTTGTAATTTTGTTAAACTGAAGTCGGGACAAGTGGCGGTGCCGCCATCTTGACTTCGTGACTGCCGAAGTCCACAAAAAACATTCGCCGTTTTCTCCTTAAGTTTTCAATTGATCAACCTCATAAAAGGACGTTTTATTCCTTGATAATAAAGGTTTATAGCTATTGGTTGTTTAAGCCAATCGAATCAGCCATATTGCTCATCAATCCTTTCGAGTGCGAAGGTACTTTTTGCTTGCATCGGTTTCAATGTTAGTCTGGCTTATTAATTATAAGAGCCTTGATAGTCTTTTTTCACAAATTTGTTGCCTTGTTGAGTTCCTGTGTGTAAATTTGTTGGTTTATTGACTTCCTGTGTGTAATGTATTGGGTTGTTGACTGCCTGTATGTAAATTTTATTTGCTTGTTGAATGCCTGTGTGTAAATTTGCTAGGTTGTTGACTGCCTGTGTGTAAATTTTGTTGGCCTGTTCACCCAGTGCCTGTGTGTAAATTTATTGTGTTGTCGACTGCCTGTGTGCAAATTTCTTGGGTTTTTGACTACCTGTGTGTGAAGTTTATAGGTTGTTTACTGCCTTATGTTAATTTGTTGGCTTGTGACTGCCTGTGTGTAATTCTTTTGGGTTGTTGACTACCTGTATGCAAACTTTTTGGGTTGCTGACTGCCTGTGGGTGTTTTTTTTGGTTGTTGACTGCCTGCGTGTAAATTTATTGGGTTTTTGACTGCTGTGTGTAAATTGATTGGGTGTTTGACTGCCTTTATGTTAATTTGTTTGCTTGTTGAATGCCTGTGTAAATTTTGTTGGCTTGTTCATTGCCTGTGTCAATTTATTGGGTTGCTGACTGCCTGTGTGTAATGCACCAGTCATTTCCACAGTGCATATCCCCACTCCCCCTCTCAAGGCTGAGCCCCAGGTGTAAGGATTTTTGTTAAAAGAAACTGGCAAATGCCCCACAGCAGGGACAAACAACCCGACCAGATGCCCCGCGGTACGGGTACAAAAATAAGTTGATTTCTTTGTTTTCAGGCTTATCTTTATTCTAATGAAAGCTAAACCAGGCCAAGCTAAATCTCAGTTTAGTCTTATTTCTCTGTATTACTTCACTAATCATCCGTTCTGTGGATATACCCTCTATTTTGTCCTACTTATACAAAGTTTATCAGAAATTTAACGTCCTTGCCTGATGAACTTGTCGCTGAAAGGAATTGACAGTGCTGTGACGTAGGCTAATGCCCGGCCCGGACAGTGAGAAAAAATGCCCCACTAATGCCTGGGAGGGGGATGGGCACTGCTGGAATTGGCTGATGCATAAGTTCATTGGGTTGTTTACTGCCCATGTGTTAATTTGTTGGCTTATGACTACCTATGTGTTAATTTTTTGGATTGTTAATTGCTTGTATGTAGCTTTTTGGCCAGTTGTTGACTACCTTTATGCAAATGTTGTTTTATGTTGTCGACTGCCTGTGTGCAAATTAATTGGCTTGTTGACTGCCTTTGTGTAAATGTTTTGGCTTGTTGACTGCTTGTATGTAAATGTTTTTGCTTATTGACTGCTTGTAAATGTTTTGGCTTGTTGACTGCTTGTGTGTGAATGTTTTTGCTTGTTGACTGCTTGTGTGTAAATGTTTTGGCTTGGTGACTGCTTGTGTGTAAATGTTTTTGCTTGTTGTCTGCTTGTATGGCTTGTTGACTGCTTGTGTGTAAATGTTTTTGCTTGTTGACTGTTGGTGTGTAAATGTTTTGGCTTTTTGATTGCTTGTGTGTAAATATTTTGGCTTGTTGACTGCTTGTGTGTAAATGAATTGGCTTGTTGACTGCTTGTGTTTTGTCTGGTTGAGTGCCTGTGATGGCTTTTTGGGGACATTTGAATAATAATTTTACTGTGTGAAGCAGTAACAATTATGCGTGAGATAACTGAAATCATAAATAGCAACACATAAGAGAAAAAAAATCCTTTAACAGGTAGTGTAGTGACAAAGTTATAGCATACCATGTATAGTACAAAAAATTATAAAGATAGGTGGATTATAATGGAAAAAAATTATTACAAGTGACAAAAAATAAATAAGAAAAAACTGTGTTCTGAAAAATTGTGTAATATTTAGAGTAAAGTAGAAAGGAAAATATAATGATGAATAAAAACATGGTATGGTGTATTGTGCATCTTGTGATGGCTGTCCTGTGCACTCACATTGTATTTGCAATCATTTCATTAACTTTGCCAAGGATTTGAAAACTCCCATGTTCTCTTTGTGTCCCTTTACCGTCTTATGAAAAGCAAGTAACTTAACTCCCTTGGGGCATTAGTAATGCACGATGTGTTCTAAAGTCAAATAATGCCAAATTTGGATGTTGGACTCCTATTGTGGCCAGTCCTCTTTTTGATGTTGTTCAAAAGTAAGACTTTTTCAAAGCATTGGCCTGTCAAACCTTTTTGTTTCTATTGTGACCATCTGTCATTATTACACTTACTGTATTTTCCTATTTTGCAGTGTAAAGGATTTGTTTAAGGCAAATGTTGAAATACCGTACATCTGAAGATACTATCATAAACTGCTATTATTATTTTGAGATTATTGTTATCTTCGCTTTCAAGAATTTTGTTACATATACCACCACAATATTCATATTCGCACTGGTATAACACCAAAGTTTTTTCTTTCTATTCTAATGACAATATACCTTTTGGTTTCTTATGGCATGTTGTTAAACCTTGGCACAATCCATAATTTGTTATTGGACTGTGGGCTTCATTCTGCTCCTTTTTACTTAGTAACTGCTGCTTCTATTTTGACCATATCAGCCCTATGGTTCATATGTAGTGACTGTAATAACAATAAGGGAAAACTTTGATGCTAGTTCCAGACACTGTCTAGAAATGCCAGTGTTTTTCCTATGTTGTATCTTTGCTTTGGTGTACTGCTAAGTTATCCTTGTGCAAAAATGGTTACTGAATTGCACCATTCAGGTTTTCTATTTAGCATGGTGATAAGATTAAAAAGGTTTGTAACAACCCTTCCAGCTATAGACATAACAGCCAGGCAAATCACATGTGTTTAATTTTGCATGGTATGGTACTGTAAGAGATTTGAGATCTCAATAAAATGCCAAATTCAATATAACAAGTGATTTGTATTGGCTGTCATGCTGTGGCAAGCCTATACATGATGATTTTGCACCTTTGAAGGAAATAGCTGGAGCAGGACAAATGGTTGCTACACTCCTGGGATGGCAGAATTGAATGCTGTTTGAAGGGCTGTGAAAATGAGGCAGGGTCTCATGAATTTGATAGCACGATTGGGCAGTGTGAAATAAAATGTACCCGTAAGGACACAACATCTGATTTTGAAAAATCTCAATAATGTCAGAGAATGTGATAACAATATGGCAGTTTATCACCCTGAAGGGAAAATCTGCAAAGGGTAAAAGTTCCACAAGATCATGCAGTGATGCCCAGCGAGGTATACTAAATGCAACACCGTCTACAGTGACATGTTTACAATGCAACAATAAGGTTTTCCTTACCAGTGATGTTCCCTGTAAGAAACAGTGGCCCCATTAATGTTGCATTAATAGTCTAATATACAGTCTAGAGTACATGTGAATGTCTTGTCAGCCTTTCTTTTTAAAGTGAGTACAAAAAAGCTCAAAAATGTTTCAAGGAAAACAACACTTTACGGTGTTTAACCTCTGCAACTCAGTTGCATCCAAAAAACGCTCAAAAGAAAGATTCACCAAAAGTTATTAAGCTGGACATTAGTTTTTTGTAAGCAACACAGCTACATGTTACCAAACCTAAATATGATTTATAGTGTAGACCTGAAGACAACTGAACCGTCAGATTTTCGACTCGGGGATTTTTCGCTGACGGTAGTGCACAAAAAAATCTTATCTATAGCATCTGCTGTTACATGTAAGTAAGCTTACACTTTAGCAAAATCCTTTACAATTACCGCTGTGGCTCAGGTGTGTGTAGCGGTTTCTTCTCTATTTGCCACTCCATCGACTTTGAAGGGATTGATGAGACGAACCATAAGCACTGAGGGACTGAAACTCGGCACACAGAAAGCTTGGTATACCATATGCCAAACCTCCTATTCTGGGATCAGAAGATCTACGCATAACTGTATGAGCTGCGCGTAAAGGTTCACTGGCGAGCAAATTCTGCCTACGTGATAACCACTTGATAGTATGTTTAAATTCCAAATGTAAGGCTTTTAAGCATTTCTACCAACCGAAAACTGTCGCAAAGAAGTCTTTCACTTTTGTTGAGTCCTAAGTAACATCGACTACAGTAACTGAATCATCCAAATCGTGGGAAAATACTCATTTTTCCGATAAAATAGTACGACGAATTCGCCCGCCATATTGAAACTCACCGATGTGTGACGTGACGTCACACTGGTACTGATGACTAAACCAATGTTTTCCTTGGAGACGCCCCCTCCCTCCTGGTATCACTGCATTTCAACGTCTAGACGGGCGGAAGATTCGCACAAAGCTGCAAATCAAAACTTGTTAAGCACTAGTAGTAATCAAAGATCAGAGTGTTGTGTTTGTACAAATAGTCGTAGTTTTTTGTTTAATTGATCCTCACTACATTGTTGTCAAAGGGGAAAAATTATTCATCCCAAAAGTCATTAATTCACATATCCAGAAATCGCAGACATTTGAGCCCACGGTCAACAAATCCTGCGGTAAATTGACCATCGAAGGGAACGCAACAACAACAAAGAAATGTATGGAGATTAAAAAATTTCGAGAAATATCTCTCGATCAATTTGTTTAAGTATAAATGTGCAACCGGTTCATGGTAAACTGGTCTATCAAGAAAGATATAGTACAAAAAATAAGGTGGATACTTCGAATTTTATGTTTACTTTTTACGGTTTTCTGTGAGCAGTTTAGCGGCCAAAAGATATAAGGCGTGGAGGGGGATTTCATCGAAAAACCGAAAACTCATAGTTTATAAACAGCGATTACGGGTAAACATAATGGGATCGAAAAAATGTGCAAGTGGATTCACTAAAACTATACATGGAACAAACTAACCTTACGATTTTCAGCTCCAACAGATTGATTTTGATGTTTACTTTTTGCACTTGAAAACCACGAAAAAATTGCATTCGGCCATACATTTGAAAGTCCTCGCTAAAGTCCAAAAATCCACTTTCTTGGAACTGCGATATTTCGGCCGAACCGGCTTCAAATACCCTACAAAAGCCATCCTTCGAAAGCTAAATTTCAGTACATTCGAATATTAAGCGACTTAGTTTGGTCAGTGGTTTTTATATGGTTTTTATATGGGACTTATTGCATCGTGCACCATCATGAAATATGAGCCCAAACTATACCGCTTCGATCAGCGGTATGCATCATTTAAAAGAGCTGTCTATGTAGGACGCCCGAAAAGGCGCGGGCTCTAATGTCCGCGATTTCTGGAGATGATAAACTATATTTTTATATGGCTTGTGAGTGAGTAGCCTCCACGCAATTTACGGCGGTCAAACGTACAATTTTACAATTTTATAAACAAAAACACATTCAAATTTCCAAAATTTCACTTTAACTGCAAAACGTAACGCAGTTTAAGCCTTTCAACGTTGAGTAAGTGTGTTAAAAATGAACTGTGACTGTCATGCACAAGTCAGTGACAAGTTTTGCCTGCGGGAAATTCGATTTGCCGTTTACGTTTTTAGGGGAAACGTTATACTGAACCCTCCTTCGAGGGTACGAACTACGTGGAAAAATTTAATGAATCTTCAGATGTTTATCAATTAAGGGTAAAAGAAAAAACGTCACTCAGCAGTTGCAGATAAGTGAAATTCAATTTTGGCGATAACTGTCAGAACCCTGGCTGAGCGCGTAGTTATCATTTCAACGCCTAGAAGGATGGAAGATTCTGAAAAAGCTGCCAAGCAAAATATATTTTCACTATCTAAATATTAAAAGAATTTGCTGCCGGTTGGAGGTCAAATGTTTTTGATAACTTTTAATTTCTAGAGTTCGTCCCAACGCGTTTGAAATGAGATTGCAGAAGAAATACTAACAACCTGAGATATAAATCTTTCTGAGATTAAGAAGAACGAAAAGGAAATCTGCTAATTTGGTCGGGCGAATAAAATTCAACCTCAGTTGTTTCCACGAACTAGCCTCGATATTAGCAGATAACAAGAGGCTAAACGTTTAGGCTGTACTCCCCAGCACGTGCCGAGGTTTTTCATGTCCTAATGCCCAGAGTATGGAAATTTATGACGTTCTGGAAATGTATCAATTGGAACTGATTTTTACTTGAATTTGACATTAAGAGATGAATTTTATGTCAGCAACAGTGTTTTTTCCATTTTTTATAATGTGTTCTCACTTTCCAAGCCATTTATTATCTGTGCGCCAAAAAACGGTGACACCAAGAACAACCTCTCTTATCACATAACTAAGAAAGAACAAAAGGCATTAATGCCAAAGAAGGATAAACAGTTGATTGCCGTCTAAAGTAAAACTTCTTTCAACATCTAAATCTAAATTAGAATTATTGTTATCAAATATCAAAATGATTTACGAGAGTTACATATCTAACAGTACAAAGAAATCAAAATAAGCCAAATCAAGAGTTAGCGCCGGGTATTAAAAGGGGGCCTAATTTTTCTTACGTAATCAACTGGACTAATATTTCAATAGTTCTTCAAGTTTGCGTCGAGAGAGTTTAAAATGTTTTTACTCGTATTCGGAGGTTTTTTTCTTCCTTCATCATTAAATTCTTATTAAAAATGACAAAATTTTGTGATAAGTCCTTAGCTGGAACGTAATGAAGTTATTGCTGAGACTGCTAGAGAGACCACTGTAACAGATTTGGAGGGGAAAGACGAGTTTGTGTGACTTAACCCGGTATCAAGAAAAAACATCACTGGAAAGCTAAAGTGACAATTACGATTTTCAAATATGCTGTTGTCATTTTACTTGACAATGGTTATCCAGTTATTTGGTGATTTGTTTTATCGATCGAGCCAACAGAATATTAACCTTCTCGAGCGCTAACCAGTTCTGCTCTACTTGGGTGTGAGCAGACTACTTTACTTAGGTAGTTAGTTCTGTACTGAGCTGTTGTTATCTGCATGTGAGTAGACTGCTTTACTTGGGAAGTCAGCTCCTTACTCAGCTGTTGTCAGTTATTTGTTAAGCAAAGTACCTACGCTTGCACCAACCAATGTTGCACTAACGCACATTTATATTGAGCTTTCATTGTACCGGAGTGGTCTTTTTTACCAGAATGTCATTCGCTCATGAGTGCCAAAAACATGCCATTTTCTGCGCTAGTTGGGCAACGTATACTTCATAGTATAGTTTCTTCTGCTAACACTGATTAATTAGTTCTTAGTGTGAAAACAAGACTTTTTATGATTATTAATTTTTTTTTACTTCGGTCCAAGGGACGCCTTCCGTTTCGTGCTCACTATGCGCTTTGCCACGCACCAGCCCTTCTACATCTTGTTACCAAAACAACAAAACTGGCGGCTTGCCTCGATTTTTTTCTGGCCTAAGCTCTAACGGGAATTCCAGTTAATTAACGATGCTCTTTTCACCTAGTTGCCGAAATTTTTGTGTGCTTTATTTCCTTATTCTTTGAGGGTAGACGGGTATTGTACGAGTAATAGAAAAATAATGGCGGCGGCACTTTTTGGCTCGAGGACCTTTTAGGGTCCTCTATCTGTTATCGCCAGATGTTGAAAATACTAGTTTTGTGGTTTAAGGATTCTCTCTGCATGAGGCTTGCGGATCAATTATTGAGAATTAAATGTTACTGCAAATGTCAAAAGTAATTATCTCAATCATATGCTACGATGCTGAAATGTGCGAACTCTGTTGTTATGGCTGGTGAGAGAGTTGAATGTTTAGGCTGAAATGTAAAGCATGAAAGAACATTAAATAAATGAATTCTCAGATGCTTATCAATGAAATTAAGGGTGATTATAGCAGTTTTATTTAGAAGTTGCTAGTTAAGTTTCACTTTTGACGTCAATCAATCTTTGGTTCTTCTAATAAGGGTTTTCCTTTTCTGATTGGTTGAAAAGAGTTATGGGTGTGACGTGATTCCGATTTATAAAGCCACTCTAAGAACTGAAGCCCCATTCGAAGAGATGACTTTGATTCGGTCAGAACACCTGCAGAAACTGCTAGCGTTGACGTCTTACTCCATCTTATACATCATGGTATGTAGCGCAGAAGGTCATTCTACTGACTCTTTTGTCACATCAAGTTAGTTAAGTCCGTTTCTTGTGTTGTAATCCAACAGAATGTGATATCAAATGACATGAAGGTTAAGCTGCATATGGAAAGAACTGTGAACGGGCACGCCTTCACGATTGAAGGCGAAGAAAAAGGCAACCTTCACGAGTGAGTAAACAAAGTATGGCTATTAAGTGACATGTTTAGGAGTTAAAGAAAAAAGTACAACCCAAATGCCTCTTTTCTCTTCAATTTTTTATTTGTAGTGTTTCTGCGATATATTTGGCGTTTCAGAGTAACTTACGTGAGTTTCAGTTTTGAAAATATTACCGGTAAGTAATGCCAAAAGCGATAAGAGTTATTTTTGCTCTATTTTACTTTATTTATAACTTCCAAAATATCTGCTAAATTCTTATACAAAACGTCTTTTAATATTAGAGGCTGTCATGCAATCATAGTTATAACACCAGTAACTTTGGAGTCCTGTGCCCCGGCCACGCTAAACGGGTATTCAATTAGTTCCCCAGCAGGTTTAAGAAGAAATCGTGAATTCCTGACTGTGTCCTTACAGCTGGATAAAGCAGTCCACTGGTTTGTCGACTACTGAAACTGGGCGGTGTCATAAAGAACTTGAGCTTCGGGGCTTGCGTTCTCTTTGTAAATATAACCTCTTTTTTCTGTATTTTAGGGGAGCGCATTGGCTGGAACTTGTTGTTACCAAAGGCGCACCTCTGACATTCGATATCCTGACACCAGCACATCAGTACGGCAACAGGGCATTCACCCAGTATCCTGCAGATATACCTGACTATTTCAAGCAGACATTTCCTGAAGGGTATTCTTGGGAAAGAAGCATGATCTTTGAAGACCAGGCCGTGTGTACAGCAGCCAGCCATGTTAGGTGAGAAATATATAAGCTTACTTATTTTTCTCCTGAAAAGTACATCTGCTTCGGGGCCTCAATTAATACTTGGGCTCTGTTTTATTTTACCGATTGTTCCGTCAAGTTGACAGATAATTGCTGAGTTAAAACTAAACGGGAACTAGCAGTTTCCGTACATAGTTGCTCACCAGTCAACGGTTACTCTCGTTTGAAGCTAGAATATTATCAATTTTTTCATGATACCTATCATTTTCCACAAGTTCTACTTTCCTCATTTTGATGACCAATAACGCAAATCAGTGCGAGTATTTTTGAAAGCTAATTCTGAAAGGGGTGAAAATACTGAAAATATTTGATGGTCAAAGATAGTTGGCTTTTTACTAACACAGAGTTTCGTTGTTTCCGAACCCAGGATATTTTATAGCAAATACATCTCCAAGTGGAGTAATTGTGGTCAATATGAAATTCATGACAAAAAAAAAATCGAATGGCAAAGAAAATGATGATGAACAAAAGGAACATTACATGAAATAGTAGCCCAGTCAAAAATAGTTCTAACCGCCAATATTTATTAAGCCTTTTTTTTAAAATGTACTCTTAGTACAAGTCTGTATTTTGTATTGTTTATTAAATGTTTCAATTTTTTGGCCGATTGTTAGTTATTCTTTCTTGCTAAGTTGGCCTGCAAGCGGCCGCACAGCGGAGAGGCGGCTGTATTCGCGGGCTACTGCTAAGTGGAAAAAAGTGAGAACAAGTACAAGTTTCATTGACAATTTTAATAAAAGTTGAAAGTAGCGTATAATTTGAGGTATTGGTTATGTGAAAGACGCAAGTTAACCTTTTCTTAATCAACAGTACGGAAGGCAACTCGTTCATCTACGACATTCGACTTCACGGTGTGAATTTTCCCGCCGATGGTCCTGTAATGTAGCCTGTTCCAGGCGTTCAGATAGTGGAGCGCGAGCGAAAAATAAAGCGAGTTATAGAGAGGGAAAAAAACGAGGGGAGACTGGGGAACACTTCCCCAGTCTCCCCTCGTTTTTTCCCGCTCTTTCGCTCGCTTTATTTTTCGCTTGCGCTCCACTATCTGAACGCCTGGAACAGGCTACCTGTAATGCAGAAGAAGAAACTGCCCTGGGGACCCTCCACTGAGAAGATGTATGTGCGTGATGGAATGCTGAAGGGTGATGTTGCAATGCCTTGCAGTTGAAGGAGGTGGCCATTAATAATATGATTTCAAAACTACTTACCAGTAAGTTATTTAAACTCACTGTCTTTCATTTAACTTCATTTGCATCAGGAACCAAATGAATGTTGAAATGTTTCGGCTAAGAGCCATAAAGTGCCTTACTCGATTATAATAATTTTTGTCCTACCAGTTGAAAGTGTAAATAGTCTTAAGCTCTCAAGACTGATGTGGCTACGCCTGGACTAAAATTCTCTGAAAATGGATTTTATTTAATAACACCCTGGCGATCCACCAACCTTTCATTTTGTCTACAAAAATTGTTTAATGCCTACTATCAAGCCTCTAAGGACTGGAACAACCTAGACAATGACATTAAAAACAGCAAATCATTGTCTTCCTTTAAGGCAAAGCTTAAAACTTTGTAAATTATGCCCTATCTAATTGTTATAGTATTTCAAAATTAGTTTTATATTGTAATATCAATTTTTATCTCTTTTCTTAGTTTTTAATTTTTTATTTTTATTATAATTTGCAGGGCCCCACTGAAAACCGCCAAGGCGAGTGGGCTCCCTGGTTAAATATTATTATTATTATTTATATTATTATTACTATCTTAAATGGGATTCAACGCACTCCCCGTGTAAAGCTTAAGGCCTCGTTCTCTATCTTAAGTTGTTTAAATTTCGTGTGTGTCCGTATGTAGCGTCGCTAGTGTCAGTGATCCAAGAATGTCTGTATTCTTTGCAGGGCGCAGAAGCCTGTCAGACTGCCAGAATATCGCCTTATCGATCACCGCACTAAGATCACGAAGCATGACAAGGATTACACCAATGTGGAATTGCATCACTCTCGTCCCCAGAGCTGCGATCCTTTTGGCCAGCGCCATGGATCGAGAGCTCTGGCAGGGGCCAGGATAACGCTCAAGCGCAATAGCTGCCCATTTTTGTAACTGATGGTAACCGTGTTGTTTCAAACTTCCGAGGCTGCGCAGAAAGCCGGAAGTCCGTGATTCGCGGACTTCCTGCTTCGGACCCTGCCAGAGCTCTCAATCCGTGGCGCTGGCCAAAAGGATCGCAGCTCTGGGACGAGAATGGAAGCGGTTGCACGTCGCTCTCCGCGGCTAAAAGCAGAGCAGTAAAATTTAAAGAGACAAGGTATTAAACAAAAGAAAAAATTCTTGTGTTGATGAAATTAGCTTGAAAATGTGCACTGTAATTTACCTTTGACTTCAGTTGGTTGTCAGAAAATAGCGGCCATAGCTTTTCAGAATTCCATTCTGTGCTAAATACCTTTGACACCTAAATAAAATGGTTTATTTTTATTTTTATAGTATTTATTGCTAGAGAAAACTAGTTTTTCAGTTTTTGGCTGCTGTTAGTTTGGAAAATTGATCCGAATACTTTTATACTTTAATACTGCCTCGATTGAACAATTTTTTTTTGTCTACCTTTGGTGAATATTAAACTTGCTGTTGCAGAAACGTTCTGAAGTTCTTTTCAATTTATCGTCTCTGTATACAAGGGAAGTCTGGTCATGTAAAAAATATGGCCAGCTCCTTCTCGGAGATGGCTTTAGGCTTTACGAGATTGAATACTAGCTCAACATTTCAAACCCACTTTATGCCTTACAAATTTATTCGTGTCACACATCGCCGCGGCGAAATGAGTCCGCCCCTCAAAACCATTCAAGGCATTACCGAGCAGCGGGAATTAGTGGGTACCACAATATTTCTTTACTGAAACAATTCGGCGTCAGGACGGTCAAAAACAGCGAACGTTTTCATTTTGAAGACAGTTCCCAAAGGGACTCTTTTATGTTACATATCAGTTTTTCAAAAAGCTAACCTTGATATCGGATCAGAAAACTTGAGTGGGGTCAGGGATCAGACTTTGTCACCTTTTTGGTATCAGGGATCAGAATTTTGGGCCAAAAAATGGCATCAATGACAGAAAGGTATACCTCGTTACGACCCTGATATTACGTATCATTTTTAGCAAAAAGTTACTAATCTTCGCAACACAGTGAAGTTTTTGCTCCAAGTTCAGCCAATCAAAGCTTAAAAAAGTTGCACATCGGTGATTTCCAATTTCTGTGATAACTGTCAGAATTCTGGCTAAGTGTAAAGTTATCATTTCAACTGAACGTCTGACCGGATAACTGTTGCCAAGCAATTAAACTTACTTTCAATATCTAAATATTAAAAAAAAATATGTTGCCGCTTGGAGGTCAAATGTTTTTGATAATCAATAGTAGTAATGTACGACCACGTAGCAAGATGAGCCTCGTTTTGATGTAAGGATGACGTCATAACCGGAACCGGAAGTCACGTGTTTTTAAGAGGGGGAAACCGCTGACCAGTAAGGGATCGCGGGCTCATGCAACCGGAAGTCACGTGATTTGAAAAGGGAAACCGCTGGCGAGTAGGAAAAATGGATCGTGGGCTCAAGGGGAAGTCAAAACGCGGGCTCAAAGTCCAAAGTCCAATTGGGGGAACGGGGGTGACCTGGCCCAGATATGGATTTGATATGGGTTTGATATGGTACAAGTCCAAGTGGGTTAAATATAAAAGGGGGTAAACCCTAAGTGAGGGAGTAGTCACCATGAGTGTTTACATCACGCTCCTGAGTGATCAAGCCCAAGGCACGGGTCAAAAATTTACGGCACGATTGCCTCGTTCGTATTATTTGGTGGAAGATGATTGGGAAGTGGCGTTGGTACATATGTCCCACCCGGGGTTTAATCAATCCTTGGAAGATCAAACCAAACAGAATTGGACGCAAGAGGACAGTCAAAAACATTGGATGAAAACAGATATCAAATACATGCCAAAACGGGCGGATAACACGGCGCCCCTGAAAGTCACCAAACAAATTTATTTACCGCCCGGGTATTACCACAATTTGAAAGAAGCCTGGATTGCCATTGGGTACGAAATGGAAAAACAACACATGGAAGTCATGATGGATATAGCTAAAATGAATGTGGACGATCAAGCCAAACGCAAACAACTAGCCGCGCTGAACCTGGCTCAACCCTATGTGAAAATCACCAATACGGGCGTCGCCCCCGAATTAGATTCGTTGTATGTCCTCATACCGACCAATATGGAATTTGAAATGGAATGGAAATTCGCTGGCTTGATGGGATTGGTGAAAGATGGAACGGCAAGTGAACGCGTGGTGCAAGAAAAGAATTATCTGGTGAAACATATTGTGGATTACAACGATCGTCATAAATGGGAAGTAACCACCGGACCTGTGGCCAAATATCCCCCGTTGGGTCATGTCTCCGTCAGCTTTACCCACCCCGATTTCGATTATTACTTCTTCTTGGGTCCGAATCTGAGTCGACAACCCTTTCCCAGTACGCCGACGGTGAAACCGCAACAAGGACAACAACAATTGATGATTTACACGGATCTGGTGTCCCAGAGCATTGTGGGAAATCAAGAGAAAGGATTTTTACGTACCTTGGATGCCGGTAATACCGATCAGCAATTTGATACCACGCAACGGATGTATTTTCCTCTTGGCAAGACCATCTTTGACAGCCTTGAGATAGACATTCAAACAGCTGATGGGCAGCCGGCTCCGTTTAAACAGGGGAGAACCATCATGACCCTTGAACTGTCCAGAAAAAGTCAACGATGTATGTAGAGAATGAATAAAGATCACAACAAAGTGTCATGCAACATCTTTTATTTGGTATTGACAACAAGTAGAAAAAAAAATCCAAACATGGGGGGTGTCCTTTTTTACGAGAAGCTGATACAGGTTTTCATCCGTCCAATGGCTATGCTTTTGGTGTGACCCAGAAAGTAGAGGGTTTTGCGGTGAGGCTCATAGGGATCTCGCAGTTCTCCCCAGAATCCTTGCAGGGCATGGCCTTCCTCATAGCAAATGCCATACCAGATAGGATTGTTTTTCCAATCGTCCATGACATGCTGGACAAACTCCGGGTCTTCTTTCCAGTCTTCATGGAGGACTTCCTGGACGACAAGAGGAACGTGGCAGGTAGGGCATAGGTGGGGCTGACCATTCTGTTGCTTGGCACAGGCGACATGACAAGGAAGACCACAGCACCTCAACGTGGTATAATTGGCGAGAGGTGTCGAACAGATCACACATGGTGGGGGTTGAGCCATCAAGCGAAAGGATCAAAGAGTGGATTGATCAAGAGTTGAAACTCGGTGGGGGTGATGATCCCTTCTTTTCGGAGTCGGCACAGTTCGTGAAAAGTGAGTTGGTAACGTAAAGGTCATGACAAGACGCAAGTGGGTCTGAACTGAAAGTACCCGATTTCCGAATTAATTAAGTTGCGGTTTACTCGGTAATTAAATTTCTATCAACAAAGCGAGGTAAATGGGGATCAAATAGGATACATGTCAGGCTCAAATTAAGGCTTGACGAGTGACGAATTTCATGAATCACATGCTTAGGTCATTTGAGAATACGGTCTCTTCGAGGTTAAAATGGAACTGCCGGTCGATGGCTCCGAGGAAAGTGCTGTTCGTCCACTTCTCGGATAAAATCCAGGAATTGTTAGATTGTAACAAACAGAAAGAAGTTCCCCGCCCGCTTTCCGGATGATATTATAACAACAACAACAATTTATTTCGATATTCCCACATGGGAAGCAAAGTGAAGCGCGCAAAGTGCGCCGTACCAAGGAAAGTACGAAATCGTGCCTTCTTCGTTTGGTTTGTTTGCGATATTTCTTCGCCATGCGCCGAATTTGCGGTTATTTCAAGAAGAGACGCGTTTGGAAGGTTTTCAGCCTTGGCGGTTGAAGCTGTCGGCTTGCACTCACATGGCCGTGAATTCGATCCCTGCAATTGCCGATTGGTGACGCCACTGCCATCTTCTATTGTATTTTCTTGCTGATCTCACCAAGCAGCTCCACAAAAAAGGTAAGCCCTAGCTTTGAGTCAGTGTTGTGTTCTCTACAATCAATTCTGACTTGCCGTCTTATGTAATCACAACACAAAATGAAAGGAATTTGGAAAAAAAATTCTAGATGTTGTGTTTTTGAAAGTGATTTGCGATCGTTTTATTAGGTCGCGTCTTTTGTAGCAAAACTGTTCTTTGATACGATCCTTGCGTTGCAAGGAATAAAAAATAATGAGTTGTTCATCGACCCGCGCTTTTGCGCCGTTGTCACACAGTAGGCTTTGTGAGAACCGAAACACTTTGAACAGCGGTTTTCCAATGAGAATTCAAAATGGCGTACATTGCCCAAAACAAGAAAATTACTACTGGGAGATTTTATTTTGGCGTTAACTTTCCGCTATTTAAAGGCCGAGACAGACCTCAATGAAAGGTAATTGAATGGCGAAGACGTAGAAATATAATTGTTGATGAAATATGTCCGGCTTATTCTGACCGTGCTGAAATTGGGAGCCTGAAAGTTCAACCTCAATTCTCAATTACAACCTTTCCTGAGGAGTTAATACTTAGTGTACTCCTGGGCGTTTCCAATTTCTTTCCCATTTAGAAAGAAACGATATATTTGCTGTGTGGAAACGATTTCTGTAATCTTATTTTATTTTATTTTTTTATTTATAATTTTTTTTGGAAGAAAGATCCAAGATTGCTGTTGTCTAGGAGATTTTGTGACCGAAACAATAGACTGGGTGATTTAATTTTTAAATTTTTGGGTATCCAGGAGTCTAATCAGTGTAGAACTATTTGACACTGTTTCAGGTATTTATTAACATATGATGATTTTTCTTCCTTGAAAATGATATCAAGATGATATCGAAAAGTTGTATAATTTCCAATTCACGGCTTATTTTTATCTAGGGGTCTCCCAGATACATGTAGAGTTGACATGCATGCCTACATCTGCAGTTTTGGTTGTTGTAGTCATGAATTCTTTTAGATAAAATTGGTCTTTTTGGTCGTAATGGGATTCTTGAACATGTCTTTTTTTCAAGCAATTTTTATTCTTTCTTCTCATTATCATGTTTTTTATCCTGCTGAATATAACATTTTCTTCCTGTTTAGGTTTATAGCTACTTGATCATTTGACTTACATAACATCTAGCTATAGTAACACAAGAAACAGCAAAGAACTAAGCCCCTGAAAAGTTAACATTGGTGTTCATATTAGACCTCACCTGAGAGTTTGATTACAGCTGTAAGAGAGGTTTATTAAGAACTGTTAAAATAAAAATGTTACTTTTTTCCTCTAGGTCAACTGGAATTTAAGATTATTTGGAGTTTTTACTCAATGAGGAACTTAATAGTATCCAACTTTGTGCATTGTATATGTAACTACAAAATACTCAAACAACTTCTGGATTCTACTGGGGTGGCTGCCTACAAAGCTGATTCACCACAAGATGCAAACGATGCACTGAGAAGTTAAGGCACAGTTAACCTTGGCGTCAGTCTAACTGTGCAAAAGAAGGAAGGACATCAAACACAGCAGATGCAAAACACAGTATCTGTGTGAACTCAATGTCAGGTGTGTAAAACTGATAATGTTTATGTTTTTTTTTTTACAAATAATTAACATGACACTGCCTTTTCAGGATTTGTTTTATTGTCTGTACCATTTTTGGGACATAAGCTTAAGCCTGCGAGAGTAGATTTAAGGCCTAAGGCACATTGTTGGCGAAGTTGCCAGCCAAATGAGTTTACCATCATAGACAAAGTTTGCTAAAATCCCATCACTGAATTGTGGTTTTCAGTGTCACCATTTTAGACCAATTAAGAAATATCAAGTCAAAATGTTCTGCATGTAATTCATACCTTCCATTATGGTGATACTTTATCACTGATAGTAACTTAATATATATCATTGCTTAATGCATGCACTCTCATTTTTCAGGTCCCATGGAAAGAAACCTTAGGAAATTAAAAAGATACCATGGAACATGCTCTACCAATTAAATATATGAAGAATGCCTACTGAGATTTGAATCCTGCCAAGAATATGACTCACGCACTACATTTTGCCTTAGGGGTGTTGATGTAATGCCAGAGTGTACTGTATTTTGCCTTATTTTAACAGTCCCTTCCAACTTGAAAACTACAGTTAGTAATTAAAGTGAACATTAGTGTCCCTGAGATAGGTCACCTGTCGACAACTGTTACCTTTAACAATCCATTAAACTATTTTAAGTCTCAGTTACTAATAAGGGGAACAGTAGCATCCAGATGTATCGTCGGAGTGTGCGACTGTTACCTTTAACAATTCCATTCTATTTTAAGTTTCAGTTACTAATGAGGGGAACAGTAGCGTCCAGATGTATCGTCGGAGTGTGTGACTGTTGCCTTTAACAATCCCTTTCTATTTGAAGTCTTATTTACTAATGACGGGAACAGTGGCATCCAGATGTATCGTCGGAGTGTGCGATTGTTGCCTTTAACAATTCCTTTCTATTTTAAGTCTCAGTTACTAATGAGGGGAACAGTAGCATCCAGATGTATCGTCGGAGTGTGCGGCTGTTACCTTTAACAATCCCTTTCTATTTTAAGTCTCAGTTACTAATGAGGGGAACAGTAGCATCCAGATGTATCGTCGGAGTGTGCGGCTGTTACCTTTAACAATCCCTATCTATTTTAAGTCTCAGTTACTAATGAGGGGAACAGTAGCATTCAGATGTATCGTCGGTGTGTGTGACTGTTACCTTAAACAATCCCTTTCAATTAAAAGTTAGCTACTAATGAGGGGAGCAGTAGCATCCAAATCTGTCATCACAGTGTGTGGCTGTTGCCTTCTGCCTGGCAGTATCAAACAATGAAAACCAATTATAGTCAATATAATCAATAATAATCAATTCCAATTAATTGACTGGTTATGGAAATCAATACAATTCAAAGCTTAAAAGTTGAGTGACTATTGATTGTTATTGACTATCTTTGATTAATATTGATTTTGATTGGAATTAACTCTCGGTTCATATTTGCACACAGCATGTTAATAATTTATTGGCAAATGATAATAAACTTTATTTGTTCTAAACATAGTTTTTAGGTTTAGCATTCCGTATATCACTATTTACAAAGAACATGCTAGTTAAAAAATGATGTCATTTCATGACCTGTTCCTATAAATCCTATTCCTGGATCTGTACTTATGCTAGTGTAGGTCTAGAGAATTGGGGCAAACAATGATATGTACAGTTGAGTGAGGAAAGATTAAAAATAAATTGTTACTAGCTGTAGCAGGTATTTTAAGGTTTGCATTTTTGTTGTGTTATGTTATATTTTGTTTTATTCTTATTTTTTTGCCGGGGGGGGGTTGGTGGGGGGGCACGTCACTTTCCCATGTGTCACAATTATTAGAAGTCCCTGGATGTTTTTCCATAATGGTGATAACAATAACAGTTTGTTAAACTGCAGTTTAGTCCATTCGGTACAATTTTAAATTGCCATATACTATAATATTTGAGTTCAACATTGTGGTAGAACAAGGCTGAAATGCTGCAGATTTAATACCAGTTTTAATACTGTGACTTCGGCATCATGCACGAGGCCAGAGTGATGGTGAAGGAAAGAGAACCGTCAAACTCCCGAATTGGACAAATGCCAAAGGCAAGCCCGTAAAGTGACATTTCTTCGTTGGGACGTTATTCTTAGGCGACTTTTAGATGTTCCTGTTAACAGTTAAGCGCCCGGAAACCACTGCTTTTCTTGGGCAATCGAATTAAGTGCTGTGAAATGAAACTTGCAACCAGTAGCATGGCCAACAATTAGAACGCTGAGGATGAAATCACGATGTCAGCAAGGGGAAACCGGTCGTTTCGCCTACGATATATTTTGTTTTTGTTTTTGTCTGCTAACGTCTTAAATGCCGACAGTAAATGAATTATATACTATTTTTCGTTCTTAAAGCGTGTTACCCTAGGAAAAGAAAAAGCAATATATTTAATTTCTCGTTCTCTAAGCGCGTCAAAGGTTAACCAACTGGCCTTGGGCGAAAAGACTCTTAGGCGAAACGACCGCTAGCCTGCGCGCAGACGTCTGAGAGACTAAACGACCGCAAGCGTAGGAAGCAATAGTTTGCTCAGTCGGCAAAGCGAATGGCCTGTTCAGAGGACAGATTATTAGACTGCGAGCAGTCTCTCTTTTGCTCTAAAATCCGTGCAGAACGAAGCGCAAATAGCGAACGCGAGCGAGCACGATTTGAGACTGCTTGCAGTCTAACAGATTATGTGAACGAAAGTTTTATCTGTTTTGTTACTGTTACTGTTTCTTTCTTTCGTAGAGAAAGCGTATCGAGTTTCTGTGAATAATTCTCGCGATTTTGTTAAAAACGGGAGCAAGACCATGTTGTATTTATAGATTCTCTTCAAGTATTTCTCTCAGAACGTCCGATCGCATACCAACAAATGACCTCTCCGGAGAAAGGAGAGGCGGTAAAACCGCTCGCGAGCGCTACGATCCTGTAGAGAAATAAGAGGCTATTCATGGCCTATTATCTTATTGTTTGTTAACAGCCACAAAAATAAATTTCCCGTTGCGATCAACTTGCAAAAAGGTCTGTGATATTTATTCAACAACTGTGTGTTTCCGGTAACAGAAAAGCTTTGTTGACAGCGAAAGCGGCGGATTTTAACACCTATTGCTTTCGCGGCGCCTTGATCAAAATTCAAATATGAAAGGAATGCGGGGTCCACAACCCCGCATTCCTTAATGTACTTCCAGTTAGACCCCGTAGCGTCTCGTCATGGAACCAGGTGAAGGATTTGTTTTCGGATCTCTGCCAAACGTTCAATGATTTGCAGGGCTTGAGGGCTGACCTTGTCAGGACTGATCTTGTCGGCTTTATCGCCCATTCACCACCGGTAGAAGTTTTTCAAAGTTAATAAAGCCAATTCGTTCCGACTGAGATGCTTGGTACTATGAAGACGAAGCAGTTCAAAATACGAAGCTTTGAAACGGATCTGTTCCAAGTCTTTTTCGAGTCGAGATAACAAGGCTCGTAGACGATCAATCACTTGTTGGGCTTCTGGACTGAGGACTGGATCATCCATTGAGTGTGAAAGATGGAATGGGACAGGGGGTTTTTTATAGAGAAACCAAAGGGTCACGTGGGAGGGAATAGACCAATGAGAGAAAGACCCATCATGCTTTGAGAGGGGAAGAGGTGGGGGGACCCCCCTCCCCCCTCCTTAGATAGACCATGGTGCATTGCGCGAATTAGGGTATATAAGTCAAGGGAGGCCACAGGACGTCACTCTTAGCTTTGAGCCGGTCCTAAGTGACTTATGTTTGTGGTGTGAGCGGAAAAATGTCAGAAACAAGAAATCCTTTGGGCTGTCTAGCCAGCGAAATGAATGTGGGTGGGCCAGAGTACTTGAGGAGGAGAGCGGGGCCAGAGTTAACCTCAGTGGATCGGCAGACAAGGCGTATGCGGGAGAGACGGCAGGAAACCTGGCGCCCCTTGACCAGACAGCGCGTGGTTGCTTTTTTTCAATTATTTTTAAACTGTGTGGTCTGGACAGAGAATGGCGATCGGGAGGGCCGGCCACATCCCGAGATCACCGAAGCGTTGCTGGGAGCCCTGGTCAACAAAATAATCCCATGGGTGGACCAGCACCGCATCCGGTCCCGATTTGAATGTCGCTGGCCGATGACATTGGACCAATTCCATGAAATTGATAATGAACTGGAACTTTATTTGCCACGTGTGTATGCGGCCCGCCCATGGCAACGAATTCGCCTTTATTTCGGGGACATGGAGCGGGAGCGGGCGGAGCGGCGGCGGGAGGAGTGGGAGAGGAGGCAGATGGAAGTAAGACTCAACCAAGTGAGGAGAGTGCTGCTACTGTAAATAGACTTGAACATTCCTGTTGAGATTATTGTGAGTCAAGGCTACTGTGAGTCAAGAGACATTTATTTATGATCCACGTGCAAACTCAGTGATGTCAGTTTTTATTTTTTAATTAAAAAGAAGAGTTGATGTTACAATGGGTGGTCTGTGTTCTTTTTGCCACGCGGGTGGGGCGTTCCTATGTACAAATTGAAAAATCTACAATTTGAAAAAATAAAAATGACTATGTACAATTGGAAAAAATAAAAACTAAAAGAAAAGCTATGTACAATTCCAAAAATAAAAACTAAGAAATTACAAATGAAAGTCTTCCAGTTCCATACGTAATTGATCAATGTTCTCGGGTAGACAGAAGGTGCGGTTGAACAAGGCTTGAATTTCGGCTCGGGATTTCTCGTCCACATCCCGGGATCCCACAATAGCACTGCTTTGATGTAGGGTGGGCTTTTTAGGTCCCCAAGGGACAAATTGACTGCCAGTGACCAGGGTGGCGGCATTCTCATTGACTTGGTAGTAATGGTCCGAGCGGTACCATGATTGACTGGGGATGTCAAACAGGTAGACGGGTTTGCCTTGATCTATAGCCAATTGCACAGTCCAACCAGTGCCTCCTTTCACGCGTTTATGATCCGGTTCCAAGATGCCAAAGGCATAGATGGTATGGGCTTTTTTGGCCAATTGATAATTGCGTTGCAGCAATTGCAGGGTGTAAAAATGACTGGGCATTTGTTTGCCTAGTTTCTCCGCTGCCTGGTGAAGATGGGGGTTGGCCAGCATCAGGACTTCCACCGTAGAAGGGGTGATGAAAGTGGATCGAGGATGGTTCGGGGGGACCAGGACTTCTAGTTGCATCCCAAAGTGTTTGGCCTGTTCTTCCACGAGGGCATCCGTACCTTTGGCTCCCCCGGTGTACACCACATGGCCATGACCCACTTGCAGTTCCAAGGCACCGAGATCTTGTTCTCCGATCATGATGTCTGGGGGCATGGCTTTTGAGAATGAAGATCTAGTGACCAAGGGAGCTCCTTAAATAGGGACAATGGACCAATAGGAAGACAAGAGGACCTTATTTGGATTGAACAAGCTGACCAATGGGACGATCACAAGTCCTTATATGGCTAGGAGAAGCTGACCAATGACAGTCAAGGGTCTAAGGTATAAAAAGGCATGGTCGGTAGGGGTGACATCAACCTTTGAGTACGATGTCTGTCGATCGGAAGAGAAAATCAACCCATCCCCCAGAGGGGAAGAAGAAGAAGAAGAGCATTCAACATATGACGCCCGTGGACTGTGATCCTGTGGTGTGCGACGTGGTGGAAGACACCCGAGCGGCGGTGGAAGATATGATGAAAGAATTGAATGACATGGTGGAGCAATCACCCCCATCACCTCAATTCACCTTGACGACCGTGTATGATCCTCCCAGTTCAGTGGACACTATGGTATGTCCTTACCATGAGGTGCGTTTGGAGGCCCGAGAATCTCAAAAGGGATGGAAGTATGTGAAATGTCCCATGCAACCGTGTTTGCTGTTTTGTGGTCAAGATCAAGTTCTGGAGTATATGAAAGCCGTGTATAGTCAACCTCATGTAGAAGTGTTGGACATGTGGGGTGGTTTACAATGCTTTTGCCGTGAACCCGCTACGCTGCAACAGAGCCATTCCACCCAGAACCCCGATCGGTTGTTTCTGACTTGTTCTAAGAAAACGTGTGGCTTCTTCCGATGGGCCGATCAACCCTTGGGTCCCAAGTACTGGACGTGGTTTCATGACAACCCTCCCAAAAAAGCCGACCAACAAGCTGAATCTCCTTTGTCTACCCGTGATGCGCAAGGATATCCCAAGAGGGGCTATGACATCCCTGGCCCACCCCCTCGAGCTCCAAGGAAAGAGGATCGCCCCCTGACAGATTATGAGAAACAATTGTTGCGAGAAATTCAAGAGCTCAAGAACCGTCAAGAAATGATGGTAGCCCCAGCGCCGCCACCCCCCAAGTACAGTGACAGTGTGGACAACTGGCAGAAAGGTCTAGAGACCGTCAGTTACGGCCGTCTAGGTCTCTTTTAAAATGAGAGAACGAATAAAATTTTTTATCAATGTCACCATGGAGTCTGTGTGTGATGCATGGGAGTCTGTCTTGTCCCTGGGACAATGGCAATGCCATCAATCCCTGTGTCAAGTCTTATATGATCATCAACCCGGGTCCAAGATCCCTATTCCCGCATGTCCCGAGGACACGCACCCTCTCCACGTCTTTGAAGAAACCCACGTCGACCGTAACCTGTATCGATGGGTGGTGTTTGTCGTATGGTTAAAAGCCCACCCAGAGGCGTGGCGATGGTATCGAATCATTCAAAAGGCGCATCCCCACACGGTCCCTACCATATCGACGTTATGGGATGAATGCCAGAACGTATGGCCCCTCGAAAGAGAACTCAACGCTGGAGTTCGTCCTCAGGGTTAAAGAGAAGCAAACGCCCTGTGTCGTCAACGAAGAAGAAGAAAAGCAATGTCTCGCAACAATGGTTAAGCCGTTACCACGATCCTAGCGCCCCGGGGAGTTTAGGTGGGGTGCAACGGTTTGCCAAAGCCCAGGGTCTCCCTTTGAAAAAAGCCCAACGACTCTTGGAACAGGATGTGGGCTACACCTTGCATAAACCACGACGTCGTCGTTTTGCTACCTTACCCGTGGTCGTAGGGGGGTTAGATGATCAATGGGCCGCGGATTTAGTGGAAGTGCAACGTTTGGCCAAACATAATCGGGGTATACGCTACTTGTTGACCGTCGTGGATGTGTTGTCCAAGTACGCGTGGGTCGAACCGTTGAAAACCAAAACCGGGGTGGCCCTCGTGAAAGCCTTTGAGAAGATTGTGAGACAAGGACGTCACCCCAAGCGATTGCAAACGGATCGAGGGAAAGAATTTTACAATCGGACCTTTCAACGATGGGTCGACGAGCAAGACATTCAACATTTTTCCACCGAAGGGGATGCCAAAGCCAGTGTCGTGGAACGATTTAACCGCACCTTGAAAGAACGATTGTACCGTTATTTGACCACGGCCAACACCTTACGCTTTGACAAGGTCTTACCCCAGTTGGTACAAGGGTACAATGCCACCCGTCATCGAAGTATTGGTATGCCCCCCGAAGACGTGACGTGGGACAACGAAGAAGCCGTATGGAAACGATTGTATGCCAAACGATTGAAAGGCTACAAAAAACCCCAATTCAAGGTGGGTGATCGGGTCCGTCTCAATACGATTCATCGTACCTTTGAAAAAGGCTATCTCCCCGGTTGGACCGAAGAAGTGTTTGTGGTGCATCGCGTGATCCCGGGGCCCGTGCCCACCTATAAGATTCAGGAATGGGATGAGACCCCCATCCAAGGCACGTTTTATGAAGAGGATTTACAAAAAGTCCAGGTGTCCGATGTATTTCGCATCGAAAAGGTACTTAAGCGTCAAAAAGATCGTTGGTTGGTCAAGTGGAAAGGGTGGCCCGACAAGTACAATAGTTGGATTACTCGTGGTGACGTGACCTCCCTTCGACCGCGCAAACGACGCCGACGACGATGACGTGGGTGCCCAACTCGTCGTTTTACGTGACGCTGATGAGTCATGCGAGTACCAAAGAGTTTCCTGGGAACAAGAGTCATCATTTCAGAAACCGATTGCCGAAACCTATTCGATTTATGGGACGAGGATGGATGGTGGGTATGGTCAGTTTATCCTTACCCACCATTCCCGTGCTCGCGGAAGAAGGAGGCGTGGGTGATTCCCATCCTTTGTTGTATGTACGATGGCACGAACACGACTTTAAAATAGACGATTGGGGACAGGAGGCCTGGTGGTATGAAGAGCAGGAATGGACCGTGAAGGCTCAAGACATGAGAAAGGAGATGAACTCGTTGACGGGAGTTCAATTTTTTCATCAATTGATCTACCGTTACCGGCAAGAACGGGCGAAACGAATCAAACCCAAAGACAAATGGGTGGGGGCCGATGGCGTCAAAATGTACCCGACCTTTGAATGGACCCCCGAAGGGGATTTGTTGTTGAATACCAAGCCCGTGGATTACAAAACCCATGTGGCACGTGTGTCATGGGGCAGAACCTTGGCCCTGAGAATGGGATGGATTGAACAACCGTCCCCCGGCCAGTATCGATTGGGTCCGAATCTCTTGCCAGAATTGGATGGCATGTCTACCATTCCGAACCCGACGGATGTCCCCAATTTTTGGAAAGTGGAGGGGGATTATTTGAAATTGAGTCTATCGTGTCCTTGGCGGTTTGTGAATTTGAACGGGACCTTTCGTGTCCCGTCGGAATTTCCCGCCGTGCGTCCTTTGCACGTGTATTGTGATGTAGGCACCAGCAGTATGGTAGGGGGACGTATCACGGATCTCTTACGAGAAATCAAGTACCATCCTCAAAACACCACCCACTTTGAACCTCGACATATTCAATATGTCCCAGTACGCAATGAAGTGGTGGAAATCGTGGAAACGCAGATGGCCGAAATCAATGGGGATCTCGTGACATTTGGCGAAGGGCATACCCTCCTAACCCTCCACTTTAAAAGGGAGGTCGTGGTGTGAGGCAGACAAACATGTCGTTCTACGTGACGTTACCCAGTCATGCCAACCGACGTGAATTTCCCAACAACCAAGCCAATTCCTTCAAGATTCGTTTACCTCAACCGTTACAGCTCACAGGGGGTGGATGGCAAGTGGGATTGAGTGCCATTTCCTTACCGGATGCTCGCGTCAATTTGTATCAGTTGGTGATGAAAGGACAACACGTCTTAGGTATCAAATGGCACCTGAAAGCACCCAGTCAAAGCGGAGGTACCTATAACAAATATGGAGCGGCCGTGACCAAAATTGATGATATTAAAGACTGGGATTGGGTGGTGGACGGGGTGAGTTTTATGAAAGCCGCCATTACTCATGTGGAACAGAAACGACGGGAATCGGTTATCCAAGGGGGTACGTTTTTGGACGATCAAGGCAAACACACGTACGTCAAGTTTCGTTGGGAAGGGGAGGATCTGCTCATTGACAATACGAATGTCTCTCATGATGGTTCCGTTCGCACGCCCTCCTTTGCCGTTCATACCAAGTTAGCTGCCAAGATGGGATGGTTACGTAAAATCACCAGCGGATGGATTTTGGGACCCAACTTACAACAAGACTTCATGGGGGATCAAGTCCCCGACATCACCAACAACAGCGATTGGAAGGATATCACCGATAAGGATGGGAACCCAGTGTTTTGGACCACCAGTCGAGTGGAAGACTATATGGAATTGAGTATGAGTTGTGGTTGGCGTTTCACCAACTTGAATGTAGCGTTTCGGGCGGTGGTGGGGGAACCCACACGATCGTTGCACGTGTACTCCGACGTGGCAGGCAGTATGATGGTGGGCAATCGCGTGACCGATTTGTTGCGTGAAATCCAGTACAAGCGACAAGCACGTGGCACCCTGTATTTTGAACCGTTGCACATTCAATACATGTCTCTTCGTAACGAGGTGGTGGAAATGATTCACGTTCAAGTGGCTGAAACGATTGGTGCCGGAGGAGACTTGGTCAAGTTTGGTGAAGGTCATACCATTGTCACGTTACACTTCAAAAAGGCATAAAAAAGAGAGACGAGAAGGGAACCCCCAGTCAATCATGCCTCCGAAACGACGACGACGACGACGACGACGACGACGTCCCCAAGAGGGCGAAGGGATTAACGCGGTGATTGCCGGGATTCCTAAAACCGCATGGTCCATCACCAAAGGGATAGAAAAGTTAGCTAAAAAAAATGCCAGAAAATCGCATTTGAAACGCATGGAGGAAATCCGCCAAGGAAAACGAAAACGCTATGCGGGGGAATCGTTTACGTGCAATCTCATGTGAGTGGAAGCCGCGTTTTCGGTATAAAAAGGGGGCCCCATGAAGCACAGACAAAACGTTTATCCCTGGTGAAGAAGACAACCATGCGTGGGGGAAGTTTGACACGATTTCGAACCGACGAGTGGTATGATCAACAAGGCAAAGGATTGATGACGGATCTGATGCGTGGGGGGTTGCAAGGTCTTATAAGGACGCGAAATCCTTTAAAACTGCCTAGTAATATCAAGAGAGGCTTGACAACGGGGTTATCACGAGGTGTCAAACGCAAAGCCGAACAAGTCATCAAAAAAGAAATCACCAAACAAGCCAAGAAAGCGTTGAGTCATAAGAGCGTAAAAGACGCCGTGCGGGTAGCCACGGCCTTATTTCCCAAACAAACCAAACGGGCGCGAGATATTTTGGGCGTGTGAACATGGATCCCGTGCATTCACGACCTCGACGGATTCGCAGTAATCGAGGGTTGTCTCAATGGGGTGGCCTGTATCCGTTTTGGAAACTCAGGAGAGGACAACGTGGCGGCTGGTTAAGTGCCGAGGTGATGAGACTGCCCGGGTTTGATTTGAGACAACGTTTAGCACGACGACGCTATAAAAACCCCTCACGACGACGACGTACCACCACTCGACGACGACGACGACGTTAAACATGCCTGACGTGAGTACACAAACCGCCCCGGCTCACGAGCGTTCCGAAGGGACCGTCAACCCGGCGTTACGGATTTTCAAGGTGCCACCCACCGACATTAGCATCAATGCCTATCGCATGGTCACCATTCAACCCACCACCACGGGTATCAATCCCATGGAATTCATCATTCCTGGATTAGACGATTTTGTGGATTTGGGACGCAGCTACTTTACCATGGAATTGAGTTTGAAAAAGGATGATAACGGGAACTTGGTGGCCGCGGAGAAATTGTGGCCCGTCAACAATTTGGCCCATTCCATCATCAAACAAATTGACTTGCAGTTGAATGGCACGTTGATCAGTCCTCAATCCGACACCTATCATTACAAAGCTTACCTGGAAACCTTGTTGAATTTTGACCGAGAAGATGGCAAGACCGTGTTGGGACCCCAAGGCTGGTTCAATCAAGTGGATTTCCCACCCGCATGGACGGACAACAATACCAACAGTGCAGCACCACATAATGACTACCGGGATCTCCCTGCCAATCACAAAGCAGCGTTGGCCGCCATGGTCGCCGAAACCGCCAAGTATGCAGGAGGTGTCACCCACAGTCTAGTGTTTACTCCGCACCTGGAAGTGTTTCACACTGGCAAACTGTTGGTGCCTGGCATCGAAATCAAGATGAAATTTCATTTCAACAGCCCCAGCCTGTTTTTCAATGGAGTGGCTCTAGCTGGCCGATTGATGGAAGGGGATGTGAAACTACGGTTTCATCTCTGCCAGCTGCGTTTGAATGACGCCATCTACCACAGTTTGTCTGAAAAAAGACACAATGAAGGCCAAGTGGCGGCTTACCCGACCGTCCGCAGTGAAATCCGCACGTTCAGCATGCAAAACAACCTGGTCCGCTTTGATATCCCCAACCTGTTTCAAAACAGAATACCTGACCGATTGATTGTGGGGTTACTGGACAGCCGTGCCTTCAATGGAGATGTGGCCCGAGATCCATTCTGTTTCCAGAAATTTGGTCTGACGTCCATTAAACAGATTGTCAAAGGAGAAGAATACCCTTATGAAACCCTGCAGTTAGTGCACAACAATGGCACCCGAGATAACTTGGGGTACTTCCGGTTTCTGCAAGCCAGTGGTGCTTGGTGTAAAAAGAAAGGCAATATGGTAGAACTAGGAGATTGGGGCCACAGGAAAAATTGTACCTTGTACATGTTTGACAATGTGGCCAATGGATGTGCTGACAGTCAAAACCTCAACCCCAAGCAAACCGGCGATTTACAATTGGTCTTGGAATTTGGAGCTGCTCCCGGTAACAATATAACCGTGCTCGTCTATGGAGAATTTGAGAATTTGCTGGAGATTGACAGGAACGGAGCTGTGTTGTATAACATTTACCAGCACTGAAGATGGAACACGTGGCCTTGAATAATGTGCAATTGGATTATTTAGCCCGAGACGACCCCCAATTGAAACGTTACTTTTACGGGACGGTGGCCTGTGATCGACTACCCAAGAGTCCTCTCAAGACCCAACCCCAAGGGTACATTGTCAACACCGACCCACACGATCAACCGGGACAACATTGGTTAGCGGTGTGGACGGATGGAAAGGTGTGTGAAGTCCTCGACAGTTATGCTTTACCCATGGACACGTACGTGCAAGCTACCCCGTTACGAGATTGGATTGTCCAACATTGGAAGTATGTGGTGACCAATGGCAAGTCCCTCCAAGCCATTTCAAGCAAGAGTTGTGGTGATTACGCCTTGTTGTACTTGAAAGCCAAAGCCCGTGGACGGACCTTGCAAGCGTTTTTAAATGAGTTTTCGGATCATGATTATGTTAGTAATGACCATCAAGCCGGTCAACGCCTTCAACAATTGATTGTAGGCCAAGAAGCCCGATGGTATCAACTGTGTTGTCATCCGTATCATCAATGTAATCATTAAATAAAAAAGTTCGTTGGAAAACGGTGTCGGAGTCGTAGCTCAGTCGGTAGAGCCTTTGGATCCCCCCTCGAATACATGAGGAGGGTCGTGCGTGGGTTCGAGTCCCACCGATTCCAATAAAAAGGTGCCTTTTTTTTTCTAAGGGTAGTTCGTCATCATGCAAACGGGGAAACCATTTCGTTTTCATACGCCTTCCTCTATCTTGGTGGTGGGTCCTTCGGGATGTGGTAAAACGGTGTTTACGGAAAAACTCTTGGTAGACAACCCGGAGTTGTTTGACACCCCACCGACCCAAATGCATTATTGTTATGGGGCCTGGCAAGATCGATTTCAAGGCATGCAAGATCATGGGGTGGTGTTTCACGAAGGGATTCCCGATCATGAGGCGTTGGTGCAATGGTTTCCTGAAGGACAGGGGGTCCTGGTTTTGGATGATTTAATGGATGAAGGCAGTCACGATAAACGCGTGTTGGATTTATTCACCAAACATTCGCATCATCAAGGGGTGACGGTGCTCTACTTGTGCCAAGACATGTTTCCCGTGGGTCGCTATGCGAAAAGTATATCCCGCAATGCCCATTACATCGTGGCGTTCAAGAACCCCCGAGATCAATTAGGGGTACGCAATGTCATGCTTCAATCGTTTCCGACCACTTGGAAAGACACGTTGGAGACGTTTCATCAAGCCACGACACGACCGTATGGCTATTTGGTCTTGGATTTACATCCGGCCTCCTCCGATCAACAACGTGTGTTGAGTCACCTGTTAAAAGACGAAGGATGGACTCGCACTTATCAAAAGCGAGTATAAAGGGACCCTTGGAACAGGAAACAAGAGAGTAATCATGGCCGAGGACGACCGTCAACCTCCGCAATCGTACGATACCGTGGCCCCGGCCGGGGTCGGGGCGTCCAGTAGCAATGTAGTGTCCCCAGGCACCATCCAAGAAATTTTGGATACAGGGGACTCAAACTTGATTGAGCAAGCCTTTGATCAAATAGAGGATGGTGGTGATTATGATGCCCTCACCCGATATTTGGAATCGTTGCCGGACCTCGGACCGCCTGCCCCGGCCTCTTCCCCCGCGGGGGTAGGAAGTCAAGCATCCCATTCACCCTCATTCCAAAGCCCCCAGACCACCCCGGAGTCTTCCCCGGGCACTCCACTTAGTAGGGGGAGCGCTGGCTTGTCGTCCGGGGCTCGAACGCCTGCGACGCCTCCTAGCGTACCCCGGGCGGCGGGTGCTCGAACAGCGGCGGGGGCTGGGGGTAATGGTAGGGGACGCCGTGGACCTAGGACTAGAGGTGGACGTGGTGGGGGACGTGGCGGTGGTGCTGGCGGTGGACGTGGTGGTGCAGGTGGTGCTGGTGGTGGAAGAGGAGGTGCTGGAGGTGCTGGTGGTGGAGGTGCTGGGGGTGCTGGTGGCGGTGGAGGAGGTGGTGGTGGTGGTGGTGGTGGTGGTGGTGGTGGCGGTGGCCGTCGTGGCGGGCGCCGTGGACGACGACGACGACGACTTTTCCCCGGTTCACCTAGGACACCTGGCTCCAGTCCATCCACTCCTCGAGGATCTCAGACTCCACCCCCTCGTACCTTGCGTCAAGCGGCTTTACAACGACGTTTACGCATGCTGTTACAAGATCAAGAACAATTAGCCCAAGGACGTGAAATTGCCAATGTCACCATGACCAATAGCATTGTCACCAGTTATAAACAAGGAGGAGCACCGAGTGTACAAACCTCGTCGTCCCGCGTGTCGCCGTGAAGATGAAAACCGTCGTGTCCTTATTGAATGGATCGAAACAGCATGGACTTCCCTTCCCGCCGGAATTATTACAACGCATGGATTCCTTGTATGCCTTTTATCATCAACAATGGTGGTGTTATCGCAAAATGTTAAATCATTACAAGTGTATCAATGCCTTGTTCAATGGCATGGCCTTACTCCTGATGGCCGCTGGCATGATTGCGGGCCCCCTGTTGGACAACAGTACCTTGGTAGCCTGTTTGGCGGCCGTGGGGACGGTCGTCAAAGGATGGAACGATTTTAAACAATACCGATTTAAAGTGACCATGAGTCGATTTGCATTTACCACCTATGCCAAAGCCTTGACCGAATTGAAAACCCATGTGCGTGGTATTCCCTTGGAGGATCTGGAACGGTTTTTAATCAAGATGCAAACCTTGGATGATACCATTGTGGATTTCACCCCTCCGTTACCGAAACGATGTCTCCAAGATTACCATCGTCATTTTGTCTACCAACCCTTGGAAGCCCTATGCTATGTAGATGGATGTCCTCGTCCCTTGAAACCCAAAGACTATTGGATCCATAAAAAGCCACTCCCTCCTAGTCCTACACTCTTAGAACCATGGCCCCCCGAAGAAGACGAACAAAAAGAAAAAGAAGAACCCAGCAAGGAGAAGGCACACCTTGGTTCGTCGACGTGAAAAAGGGGTATGAAGTCACAAGTGATTTGGTCAAAGCCTTGAAAAAACCGCAAATGAGTGCTGCCCAAGGGAGAAAGATGGTATCGGGGTACAAACAACAATATCAAGCGTATAAAAGACGAGGGGGTACCAAAGGGTACAACAGTTGGTTGATCGACAAAGGCTATGCCAAAAAACCTAACAAGTGTTGTATCCAATGAAACGTCTTCGACGTCAACGCAGAAAAAGGAAACAACGAGGAGGCGCTTTAATACGTCGCAAACCCCGTTTGGTGGATAAAATTGCCCATGGCATGAGTATGTTTCTCTCGGGCCCCGCGCCTGGGTTTGGACTGGCTTTAGGCAAATTAGGCGGGCAAGCCTTGAAAGGCATTACCGATAATGTACAACATGTCCGACGACGACGACAACGAGGTGGGGGTTGGTGGCAAGATTTCAAACGCAATACCCGTCAAGGCTATAAAGAGACGCGAGACGTGATCAAACAAGACAAAGCCCTTCAACGTTTATTGACGGGTCGACCATGGTGAGGAGAAGAAGATTACGACGACGCCGTCGTCAACGAGGTGGTTTTTTAAATCTATTGGTCCCTGCCATGGTGGGATTGGGGAAAGCCGTGGCCTTGGAAACGGATAAACGTATAAAACGCACGATCCAAAAAGCCAATCAACGCTATCGTCGTCGCCGTCATCGATAAACGATGCAACGTCTTCGACGTCAATTACCGTTTTTACGGTCCATGTTCCAAGAAGCCAATGGTTCCAAACGTCAAGAGTTGTTACAACATGCCAATGCCGATCAAATCAATGCTGTGAGTGAATTGGTGTTGAACTTTTTAAAAAACAAGATTCCCGTCACACCCCCCATGCTGGCTAAACTTCAACCCTATAAAAAGGTACTACGCAATTTGGGACGTCGTCGACATTCCGTCAAAAAACGTCGTCAGTGGTTAGTCCAACAAAAAGGACGCGGCTTGTTTCAAGGACTTCACGAGGTGTTATGTCAATGTGCTCGACCGACCCGTTAACCCTGGCCACATGGATCACCCTGTTACAAGAGGCCAATCGGACCACCGACCAGTGGAAAGACGCCTGTTCTTATTGGAAGCATAAATATCACCTGTTGTATCGCGAGTACCAACATATGTTGAGGTCCCGTCTTTGTGAGAGCTGTCGTGAGATAGAAGACGGGGAACTTTGCCCCGACTGTAGTCAACCCCTATGGACGAGGTCTACATGATTCCCCAGAAGGACTTGGAACAACTCGTCCAATATTACAAAGGAGAACTCACCGAAAATGCCTTGTTGAACAAAGCCGCGACGCTGGCCGCTAAAAAACATGTGTTGTTGGCCAATCCCGAATTACCCCCGGCCCTGGTTAATGCTCAAACCAAACCGTTGAGTCAAGAATTAATCAAGTTAACCAAACGCATTCGTCAATTTCCTGGCGGGGTGGGGGTCGGTGCACCGGGGGCCCCGCCAGGCGAAGAAGAGGAAGAAGCCGGGGATTTGGTGACGGGACCCGTGGAACAATGGTTGAAGCGCATGATAAAAGGAGGTCCGTCGGCTCCCAAACCCACCATTACCCCTGCTACCAGGGAAGGCGCGAGAGAACCGAGACCTTCTACCAGTCGAGGAGAAGAGAGACCTTCTACCAGTCGAGGGGATACCCGGACTCGTTTACAAGTCATTCGAGAACAGCGCAAGGCCTTGGAAAAAAAGTTAGCCGAAAGTGGTAAAGGCAAAGGCAAAGGCAAAGGCAAAGGCAAAGGCGTCTCCCGTGAAGTACAAGCATTGAAACCCTTACCCGGTTGGGAAGATTGGGCCAAAGGCAAACCACCCCGACGGAGACGTTTGCAGTACGACAGTGAGTAAACCATGCCCACCCACAGGAGGAGGAGGAGAAGGGGTATCAAACGGAAACGCACCCAACGAGGAGGGGCCGTGGATGTCCAAAAATGGATTGCTAAAACCGGCAAAGAATTTCATTGGCCTGGCTATCAGTACATGGGCCCTGGCACGCATTTGGCCAAACGTCTGAAACGGGGGGATCCCGGCAAAAATCGCTTGGACCGGATTGCGAAACAACACGACATTGATTACAGCCGTGCTAAGAATTTGCAAGATAAATGGAAAGCCGATACCAAGATGATCCAAGCCATTGATCGATTACCCGGCAAGAAAACCAAGACGGAACGGGTGGTCAAGAAAATCATGCAAGCCAAGAAACGTTTAAAATTGTAAACATTTAATTAACATGTTGAGTCAAAAAATGTCACATTGTTATTCTGCAGTTCGGTAGTCTTCTGTAGTTCGAGTCTCAAGCAGGATTGGCGAGACAAAACCCATTGTGATGTAGACAATCCAGATAAAATAAAAACAATGTCATTTTGATTGATGAGTTGTCATTGTTCTCTCACAAATACTAATACGAATGTTCTGCCAGAGACGAGGGGGGTTAAGACATGAAATCAAACAATAAATCCACGCCCTCGTCGGATGACATGTCATGAACGAGGTCTTCAGGGGGTAACAATGCCTCCAGATCAAACTCCTCGACATCGTTTATGACCTGCTGCCAATCATCGGGTGACATGTCTTTCAATAACTCCTGCAAATACGAAACATTCTCCCAATCAGGGGAGTCCGCAACTTGCACGCCCCCCGAATCCAAATCAATGAGAGTATGAGAGTCCGTGGGCGGTCCGTTTGTATCCACAGATTCCTGCGTCACAGGAATGGATTTCAAATAATCCGTCAGGGGGATGGTTAATGTCAAAGGTCCTAAAGCCTCCATTTTCTCTTGAGTTCTCTTTTTCTCCACCAGGCGGGCTCGACGACACCTCTCTTTCTCCATCAACACCTCTCGATGGGTCTCCCGATATTGTTGCTCATACGCCAGGAGGTGTTCCAGATTCTTTTCCCGGTAGCGCCTTTGGGCCTCCGCCAGCTTGGTTCGATTCCTTTCCCGGTAGCGCCTTTGGGCCTCCCTCAGCTTGGCTCGATTCCTTTCCCGGTAACGCTGATCACACTCAGCCACGCGCTCTGGATACTTTGCCTTGTAGCGCTGGCGGCCCGTCGCCAGCTGTTTACGACGTTTGTCCCGGTAACACTGGTTGGACACCGCGATGAACTCTCGATTGTTTTCTCGGTACTTTTTTTTGGAGGCGGCCACTTTCTCTCGGTGTTCGGCCCGGTACCGTGCACATTTGACCATGTTGCGTACTCGTTTAGCCCTGAGGACTGCCCGTTCGTACTCGTCGTCGTCGTCGTCGTCGTCGTGGGGGTCATAGTCGGTGTCGTCGTCATCGTGGGGGTCATAGTCGGTGTCGTCGTCATCGCTTTCATGGTAACTGACTGGGGGTCTGTGACGACTGCGGAACTGTCTTACGCGGGACATCGGGCGAGGGTGGCGGTGCTCGGGGAGGTGTGGCTGGCCGCTTAAACTCGTACCGCCAATAGTCACAGCAATAATCCAGGCCCTCGATGTACCAGTCACAGGTCATTTGAGGGTAACAATATTCCTGTAAACGAGCGGCCTCTTCTGCTCGGCGTTGCTGCGCCTCGACTTTCTCCGGTTCCAGTTGTTTCAAATATTCACTAAACTCAGCAAAGGTGTCCTCCTCGAACTCCAACTCCCTCTTCACTTTCCCCAAGATCTCCTCTACTTCCAAATCTAATTCAAAGTCTTCAAAGGTTTCCAATAGCTTCTCATGGCCAGCGTCCATTTTGAGATGACTCACCTCGAGGGTCGATCTGTTTTATAGTCTCTCATTCGTTCCCGTCATGCACCATGGACCCTAACTAGAGAGGGGGGAGGGGGGTCCCCCCACCTCGTCCCACCCCTCCCTAGGGCACCCCCTCTCAGGGGGGCACCCTGTTTAGTGATTGGCTCCTTCCCCTCCCACGTGACCTTTTGGTTCTCTATAAAAACAGACCCCCGATCTCCAGTGAGTTCATCTGATCATGTCCTCTCGCCAAGATGAAGAGGAAGCGGGGCCCAGTGGCCTCGCTAGAAGCGAGGTCCTGGCCCTGCTTGGCCTAGAGATGACCGATTCAGAGCCAGAAGAGACAACTTCCTGTGTGGGACCTATGTTATGTATCGAAGACATGCCGGACAGTGATGAGATTTGTGAAGAGGCCTTGGATCGCTTCGAACGCCAACGTGCGTTTCAAACCCATCTTCTTCAACAAACTGGGGGAGGTTTGGATGCCAATGCGGAGGGTGTCTTCGAGTTTGAACTCCAACCCTATGTCGATCGTTTGAGCAACCGTCTGGGAGTACGTGAACGTCATTTCAACACCCAGTTACACCAAAGGGGGAATTTCATTCCCAATCAGAGCATGACTCGAGCTCTAGAAGAGGGGTTACGTCGCGCGGTGAATCAAGTGTTGACCACCACCACACCACCCCTCCACGATCAAGATCGTCTGTACTTTACCATCGCCTCCAACAGACTCCATAATAATTTTCAGGGCTGGGGATTACGTGCAGGAGAATGGCGCCAAGGCGGCGACCGTGTCGAGGCTTTATTCCAACGTTTAGCCCAAGCCCTCAACAGCAACGAACAATTTGAAATGGACGACTCCTTTCAAGTCTCCATTACTCAAGTCCATCATGCCCCTCAAGGCACCGGTAAACCACGCCGGACCAAACCCGGACATCAACCTCTACGAAATTTAATACCCAAGAAACGTTCCATTATCCAGATCCAAAACAGGGATGACCTCTGTTGTGCCAGAGCCCTCGTCACTGCCAAAGCCAAAGTGGATCAACACCCGAAATACAACAGCATCCGCCAAGGAACTAAACTGCAAAAAGAAATGGCTCTCTTGCTTCATCACGAGGCCAACGTACCATTCGGTCCTTGTGGCTACGATGCCTTGACCCAATTCAGTACCGCTCCTTCCCTGACCGGTTACCAGATCCTGTTGGTGGATGCCGACCGTTCTTTTCACATCACCACCTTTGGACCCCTTCAAGACAAACAATTGATCCTGTTGCACGAGAAAAGCCATTATGACGTCATTACCAAGTTGCCAGCCTTTTTCGGGGTCGGTTACGTCTGTGCCCATTGTTGGAAACCCTATGACAATGAGGGACGTCATCGATGCAACAACAAACGTCATTGCAGGGCCTGTTGCCAAAAAGAGTGCCCTGATTTCCTGGAGGCGTACCCTCGAGGCCAGAAAGCCACTCAACGTTGTCAACAATGTCATCGGGACTTTTTTGGAGACACCTGTTTCCAAATGCATCTGGTCAAGGACCACGCCGGCAAACCCGTGACCAACCTAGACTCCTCCGTCTGCTTTCGGCGCCGTCGCTGTGCTAAATGTCTCATCCTAGTTCCTGCTCACCACATTGACAACCATCAATGTGGCTACATTGATTGTCCCTGCTGTCATGAGTACGTGGACGGTGCAACTCATCGTTGTTTTATTCAAATAGCCACTCAAGACAAGAAAAGAAAGAGGAAACGGCAACGAGGGCCTCGCCCTAAACGTAGGGTGGATGCCACACCCGAGGAAGACGATGAGGAGGACAGCATACCACCCCTTCATGTCTTCTTTGATATTGAAGCCATGCAACCCCAAGAACAACACATCGCTAACCTCGTCGTGGCCGAAACCGAAGACGACGATCGTCCCGTTGAGTTCGTAGGTGAGCATTGCGTCCGAGATTTTCTGGAATGGTTGGATACCTTGACAGTCCATGATACCCGCCAAGTTAATGTGTTGGCCCATAACTTCCAAGGGTACGATGGCTACTTTATCATTCATCAATACTATGGCGACAATAGATTAGTGGAGCAGCTCCGGAACGGGTGTAAACTCTTGCAAGTCCAACACGATCGTATCCGCTTCATCGACTCATTGAGTTTCTTCCAGATGCCTCTGTCCGCCTTTCCCAAAACCTTTGGATTGAACGAACTCCGCAAAGGGTACTTCCCCCACAAGTTCAATCATCCAGATCATCAAAACTACGTAGGACCCATCCCGGCCCTCGATTACTACATGCCTGAAACCATGTCCCCCGAAGGCAAGCAAGCCTTGGAAACCTGGCATCAAGAGCAACGCGATAAACTCTTTGACTTCCGCAAAGAACTGGTTAAGTACTGCCAATCCGATGTACGTCTCTTGAAAGAAGGTTGCTTGACATTCAAACGGTTGTTTGAAACCCTCACGGGCTTCAACCCCTTCGACCACATCACCATTGCCTCTGCCTGTAACCGCGATTTACGCATGAATCGCATGATCCCCAACAGTATTGCCAGTGAACCCGTCCGAGGATGGCGCAATCGCATCAACTACTCCAAGGTGGCCCTGGAATGGTTAACCTGGTGTGCCCAAGAACAGCAGAGCCTTCAACATGCCCGTAATGCCGGCGAGTATTGCATCCCTGGCACTAACTTCCATGTCGACGGTTTCGATGCCAGTACCAACACCATCTACGAATTTCACGGGTGTTTCTGGCATGGGTGTCGTCGCTGTTTCCCCATTCGTCACGAAAGCCATCTACGTCACTATCATCGAACCATGCAAGATGTCTACGAGACCACCCAGCAAAGGATCCAACAATTTAAAGAGCTCGGATACCATGTCGTGGAAATGTGGGAATGTGATTGGATCCGTCTCAAAGACACCTCCTTGGACATCCGAACGTACCTGGGCACCCTTGAGTTGACAGAACCTCTCAACCCCCGTGACGCTTTCTGTGGGGGTCGTACCAATGCCGTCAAACTGTACCATCACGTGACACCCAATCAACAAATACATTACATTGATGTGACCTCCTTGTACCCCTGGGTGAACAAGACCTGTGTGTACCCCAAAGGCCATCCTCGTGTCATCTTCAATCCGGGACACACCGACATCCGTCAGTACTTTGGCCTCGTCCAATGCAAAGTCCTGCCGCCACGTCATCTCTACCATCCTGTCCTCCCTTACCGTCATGACTCCAAACTCCTTTTTCCTCTCTGTGCTGCCTGTGTGGAACAAGAGATGGTCAAACGACCCTTAGACAGATGTGCAGAATGTGTGCACACCGACGAACAGCGAGCCTTGACGGGAACATGGTGTAGCCCCGAATTATCTAAAGCGGTGGACTTGGGGTACGAAGTCCAGTACATCTATGAGGTCTGGCATTTTGACGAAACGTGTGAGGGCCTCTTTAAGGACTACGTGAACACCTGGTTGAAGATCAAGCAAGAAGCCAGCGGGTGGCCATCCTGGGTCGGTGAGGACGAAACCAAACGTCAGCAATACCTTCGAGAGTACTTCGAGCATGAAGGCATTCAATTGGAGTACAACAAGATCCAAAAGAATCCGGGGCTGCGTACCCTCGCTAAAATGATGCTCAATTCCATGTGGGGCAAGTTTGGACAACGTCTCAACAAGACCCAAGTCCAAACGTTTGAGGACCCTCAAGCCTTCCACCGTTTTCTAGATACCAGTACGTTGGACGTGCGTCACGTCTCCGTTATCAATGACCACTTAGTGGAGGTGCATTACCAGTACCAAGACGAAGACATCCCCGTGTCACCTAACCTCAATATCTTCGTGGCATGTTTCACTACCTGTTGGGCCCGGCTCCGCCTGTATGCAGCCCTGGAACAGCTAGGGGAACGTGTCCTCTACTACGACACGGACTCCGTCATCTACTGGACGGACGAGACTCAATCAACCCCGGTCTTAGGTGATTACCTCGGCGAGTTTACGAGTGAATTGGACTCTGACGATTTCATTGTGGAATTCGTGTCGGGCGGTCCCAAGAACTATGGCTACGAAACCCAAAAGGGGCACGTCGAGTGCAAGGTGAGGGGGTTCCGCCTTAACAGCGAAGGCAAAACCCAATTGAATTACCACATCATGCGTCAGAATGTCCTGGACGAAATCCAGAAGCCCCTTCTACGTCCACGGCAGACCCAAGTCGTCAAATCATATCAAATTGTACGCGATCCCAAACACTACCAACTGTACACCTTCCCCGAGTATAAACGTTACCAGCTGGTGTATGACAAGAGAGTCGTGGATCCTGTCACTTTCCAGACCTACCCTTATGGATACCAATGACATGGCTTCCTAAGAGTATACCAAGTCGTTGCCCATTGGAAAGCTTGCGTCATGTTTTGACTGCGTTTTTCGTCCCTTGGAATCCTTACCTGCTTCCTTGCTTGCTGGCTTGGGAGCCATTAATGACATCATCATGACCGAGCTCATGACGTCACCTTCCATCCTTGGCTTCCCGCCTCTGCTTCCACTTATGGAATGGAACACTCATCTCAACTCATCTTATCAAATGGAACACTTAGCCCATATCAAAAGGAACACTCAACCCATATCAAAAGGAATACTCATCATGGAACACTCATATTATTAAAAGGAACTCAAAGGAATACTCATATTATCAAAAGGCAAAAGGACTACTCATCATGGAATACTCATATTATTAAAAGGAACTCAAAGGAACACTCATATTATTAAAAGGAACTCAAAGGAATACTCATATTATTAAAAGGAACTCAAAGGAACACTCATATATTATCAAAAGGAACTCAAAGGAACACTCATATAAACATCTGTGGTTTGGAGGACACTTTATTGAAAGGAAATCTTTCCACAGTACCCCATGCGAGCAACATGGATTTCCACTATTTCATCTAAAACCATATCGTCTCCTTCCTTAAAACGTCACGCCACGCTTCTGCTTCCCCTTGTGACATGGAACTCTCATCATCTGCAAGCCATGGATTATATATATATTAAAATATTTTCTTTCCAACTATGCCTTTTGCTTGATGTGCCATATCAAACCCATATCAAATCCATATCTGGGCCAGGTCACCCCCGTTCCCCCAATTGGACTTTGGACTTTGAGCCCGCGTTTTGACTTCCCCTTGAGCCCACGATCCATTTTTCCAACTGGTCAGCGGTTTCCCTTTCCAAATCACGTGACTTCCGGTTGCATGAGCCTGCGATCCCTTACTGGTCAGCGGTTTCCCCCTCTTAAAGACACGTGACTTCCGGTTCCGGTTATGACGTCATCCTTACATCAAAACGAGGCTCATCTTGCTACGTGGTCGTACATTACTACTATCAATTACCAAATGAATTCACTTTTAACGCCTTATATTGGTCACAACAAAATAATTCTGGAAATTTGCACATGAAATGTGTTTGCTAAAAATGTAACAACCTTAGATATAAATGAATCTTCCTGAGATTAAAAAAAGGAAAACTGTTATTTTCCTCGGGTAAATTAAATTCAACCTCAGTTCTTTCCATGCGCTAGCCTCGATATTAGCAGATAGCAAGAGGCCAAACTTTTAGGCTGTACTCCGCACGTGCCGAGTTTTTTCATGCCCTTAAATGCCCATAGCCGAGATGGAAATTTATGACTTTTAGGAAATGCATCAGTTGGAACTGATTTTCACTTGATACTGATACTGGGCGGTGTCATAAAGAACTCGGCTTTTGTGCTTGCCGTTCTCTTAGTAAATAAAACCTCCTTTTCTGTATTTTAGGGGAGCACATTGGCTGGAACTTGTTGTTACCAAAGGCGTACCTCTGCCATTTGCATTCGATATCCTGACACCAGCACATCAGCACGGCAACAGGGCATTCACCCAATATCCTGCAGATATACCTGACTATTTCAAGCAGACATTTCCTGAAGGGTATTCTTGGGAAAGAAGCATTATCTTTGAAGACCAGGCCGTGTGTACAGCAACCAGCCACGTTAGGTGAGAAATAAATAACTTACATATTTTTTCGCTTGAAAAGTACATTTGCTCCGGAGGCAATTAATATTTGGGCTCTGTTTTATTTCACCCGATTGATAATTCTTTGGTCAAGTTGAAAAATAAATGCTGGGTTAAAAATTAGCTCGAACTAGCAGTTTCTGTACTTACTGGCTCATCAGTTACCGTTTGCTCTGGTTTAAAGGTAGAACAAGTTTTTTCATGATAGCTATCATGCTCCACAAGTTCTATTTCCTCATTTCCGTAACAAATAATAGACATCGGTTGGAACATTTTTCAAAACTAAGCCTGAAAGGCACCAAAATGTTTGACGTTTGGCTTTTTACTTACCTCGAGGTTCAAGGTTTTTTTTATCCGACTCCGCCAAGATATTTTATAGCAAATTTCTTCTCCAAGTAGTCCATGGGCTAGACCAAATGTTCTTACCAGTTTTCGGGACAAATTATGAGTAGTGTCATTTGGAAGAAGGTACGATAGTATTGAAAAAAAATTATGATAGCCGTCCCCACTGCGTAGCTTCAGGGTCTATTTTTATAACTAAAAATCTCAAAAAATAACCCTCCGACATGAAAACGAGGCTAAAACAAATTAAGTCGCAGATACGGATTAATTTCAAGGTCTTCTATAGCAAGCAAAAAAAACAGACAGAAGAAGTGTTTATTTTGAAAACGTGCTTTTCAGCACATTTTTATAAAAATAAAATAATCTGCATGATTTGCTATGCATTATGGGTAACCAATATGGCGGCGTACATGTCAGGTACTGTAATTCTCTTGTTTTTTCGCCGGATTCTTCGGGTTTTTTCTTGCATTTCTTATTAGCAAAAGGCCTTAATAAACACTCTTTACATACAACAATTCTAAGAACATTTTGAAGGGATTTTGTTAGCAGAGGTGGAGCGAATACTGCCAGTGATTCTGATTCTGCCAATCATTCATCGCTATCGAGAGTTCGAGGACCGTGAGACTGACGTAGGCCCATATGGTTTGCCGCTTTCCTTCGAAACTTAAAAGATGGATTATTCGGCCCTTTAAAACCTAAAGTACTATTCCGAAAATATTTTTCTGTAAATCAGTTAGACTTTCATATGAAAACGCGGCCTGAGATTGCAAGAAATGAAACCGATGTACAGTCTTTACTGTCAACAATGGAGGGCTGGGTGAACCCGTTACAGAGTCAAGGGCAAGACCTCATCTGTTTGTCCACAGCAAAGGTGGCCACTGAGGATGTTGCTCGTGATCTACAAGCCAAAGATCTGGGCGAAAGAGCCTACCGTAAGTTTAGCCAGGAAAGGCTTGCGGCTAATCCCCCGAAAATGAGTTTTCACGATACAATGTCAAAGGCAAAGCTAAAGACCTTCAGCCGCATGAACAAGAGTGGAGCTCCGAAAAGGAACTGCCAAAGGGATTGTACTTAGGGCCGACCGTGCACTGTTTGCACAGATGATTGTTATTGCAGACGCAAGGCAACTCAGCATGAAAGAGGTACTCTCCTATCCACTGGTTCCGCTACCCTGGTCTCTGGCCGCTTCTGATGGCTTCTGAACAGCGAAATCTTCATTGGCAAAAGAGTTACAGAAAGATGCTCCGGCGGTTGAAAATCTTCCGCCCCAGTCGCCTTGCATTGTCGATGGGGGATGGCAATGGTCCAAAGGACCATTTAGAGAAGTTGCAGATATGCTGCTGGCCATATATGCATGGTTCTGATGCTCTGTTTGATGACTACCGAAAGTTATCGATAAAGAATGCAGAAAGGGAAAAGAGAAGAGCTGAGATGGGCAATGAATACAGAAGCATTCGGCCTGATCATCGAGCACAGCAGTGTTAAAACCTAGAGAGCAAGCAGCAACTGATACACTTCATCGTTAACGAATGGCGGAAGAAACGTTGCAGTGCCAAGCTAGCAGGGAAGAAGCTGTACGCCACAGCAGGAGAAGAATGCTATGAAATCTCGTAAAAGCTAAGGTCTACACAAGAGGAGGTAGACACAAGGCTGCTGCTACACATATACCATGCAAGAAGAAATGGCTGCTCTACAGTCGTGATTTCATCTGACGATACTGATGTGTTCGTGCTCTGCCTTGCGTTCAAGAATCTCATTCCCTGGACAGTGTATATGAAGTTCGGAACAGAGGCCCGAACAAGGTATGTCGACATCACACATGTTGTTCAGCGGCACGGTTCAGAGCTGTGCAGATGTCTTCCTGGGTTACACGCTTTTACTTGTTGTGACAGTGTAAGTGCCTTTTCCGGGTAAGGAAAACTGTCTGCATTGTTTTTGAAGGAGCGACACGTGAAATTCAGAGAGCTATTCCAAGCGCTTGGTACTGAGTGGGAAGTATTGAATGAGTTGTTTACACGCCTCCAAGAGTTCACCTGCTTCAAGTACAGCTCAAATCCGGGAACCAATGATGTAAATAATGTGCGGTACCGTCTCTTCTGTACTAAGAAAGGATACCTCGACTCCAACCAGCTACCACCATGCGTCGACACTCTAAGCAAGCACTGCGACCGGGCCAACTACCAGGCTGCGATATGGCGCCGAAGCCTCCAGAGCTGCCCGCAGATACCCTCTCCAGTTGGCCGTGGGTGGAGACTTGAGGAAGACAGGCTGATAGTTAACTGGATGAGTGTAGAGCCAGCGCCCATGGCTGTGTTGGAGTTGTTATCGTGCCAGTGTTAGAGGCGCTGTCAGCTGCCAAACTACACTTGTCTTTCAAATGGTTTACAGTGCACGGATTTGTGTAGATTGCAAGACTGTGACAATCGGTATGAGGACCCGACAGGCTATCGCCGAGACTGACGACGACGATGATGATTAGACACATATTGACATCAAGAAAAAACGTAATAAACACGACTTATGTAAAGCAGAACAGATCTTGTACTGAAAGATTGTAGTGTAGTGAAGGATTCCCTTACTAGTATAGCCGTTGCCATGGTAATGAAGAGAAAATTAAGATTTTGAGGATATATTCTATTCATAAATCCTATTTATAGCTAAAAGCTTAAATTAACATGTTATGAAATGCCACCAAAGAAATTTCTTAAATGGCTTGCACAAAAGTAGTTTTTTTACGATTTCATTCTAACTTCCATTCTAACTTTCAAATGCTATATAGAAGCTGACGTTTAGTTAGCTCATTGACTACAGATAAACGGTGACTGGCCGATTACCTTGTAAAGCAGTAGTTCACAATACCTATAGCGATTTGAACGAGCGTATGTTGTTTACTTTCTCAGAAACCAAAGAAGTCAAATACACAATGACATAGGTGGATCTGTTACTTGGCTTTTAAATTCAGCTAAAATTGAAAGTGGTCTGTGAATTTGGCGGTTGAACAGGTATATATAGGCTCGATTGCCGGCCGCGTTTTGGGACATGAGCCCACACTCAGACAGCCGGACCCAAGTGAGCTGCGGGAATCGAGCCTGACTGATATATAACACTAGTCTTCAGTATTTTAGGAATTGAATTACATTAACGGATCTTTACTGCCCAGATAACACCGTCGGAAAACGACATTTGCTTTCATGTAAAAAAGGACCCTACTCACAATTCTGAAGACTTCAACTGTTCAAACGATACCACTCCTGAGATACTGCTTTTTGGTTTTGTTTGAGGAATGCCCCTGCGAACTTCCCATCGAGCTGGATCAACACGATTTAAAAAACATCGAATTCATTTCTTGAAAGCTCCTGAACAGACCCATAGAAAACCGCACAGTCTCCGCTCTAACGCTGAGACTTAAGCCACTTACCTGCCAAACACAGCAGAAATATACAAAAACTGATCACGTTTTCCAATTCTGTGGCCAGTAATTTTTGGAGTTCTTGTTAAAGATCAACGCCAACAAACTTCTCAAAAAAATCCAACGGTAACAATTGATCGGTGTCTGCTTTCCGTCTTTAGTTCCCCCACAGCAAAACAAACGTAGGGCTGACTGCAGGTTTGACGCATTTTTGGCTTTGTGGGCATGGCCGCACGAAAATTGGGGCGAGCTCATTAAAAAAGTTCTTCCATTTGTTGCTCGCGCCCCACTTTTCGCGCCGCCAAAAACCCATTAAAAATGCCTCGAACGGGCGGTAAAAACCTACAGAAACGCTTGCTATGCACCCTAGCCCTTTCTCCAAAAAATGGTTTCAGCTTTCGGCTTTGGAAGGCTACCTATCTGCAAACAGACACTGTAAGGCTAGCTAGTTGTTGTTGCTAAGTAGGCTAGCCGTTTCCCCAAGAAAAAGAAATGTTTCAGCTTTGGAAGGCTAGTACCTATCTGCAGACAGACACTGTAAGGCTAGTTGTCGTTGCTTAGTTTTCTTTAAACTTATACCAACAGAGTTTGTTAACAGACAGAAGGTTTTAATAAAATATGAAAGAAATTGATGAAAAAGTTTAAATGAAAATATTCATTTGAACAAAAGATCAATAAATTGTACTATCCTTCCTAGCAGATCGAACTGATGTCCGTACGTTTCTTAGACGAAAGTTATAAAGGACGACTAACTTGTCTTAGTCGAAAAATCTGTTTCTATTGAAAGAGAGGAACACTAGGAAGACTCCTGTGGGTGCTGAAAAACGATCAAAACTTTCTTTGCAAAAAACACTTAAGGTACGGCCTAACCAAGGAATTCTAGAAATAAATCATTGAAACGAATGGGCGGATTTACCGTCCAGACGTGTGAAAAGCTGATGCAAATAGAGGAAAAAGCCGGCGGCTGAATAAAATAAAGTTGCAGCTGAAAGTTATAAACTAGCAAATAAAAGAAATATAAATCTAAATGCCAGAGCTTCCCAAAAACCCAAACATGAAAGAAAAATAACGGCACCCTTGAAAAAAAAGAGAAAGGAAGAAACAAACGTTAAAATATTAAATCAATAAAGTGCACCGCATCGCAAAAGACGCTTTGGGCGTCGCTGTAGAATTAAGTTCACTTTAATAAGGTACACTGCTGACAATAGCTATGCATATAATCAAGATGTAATAAAATCTTGCAATTAAGATTCTGCGAAAAGAAAAACTCACTTGTCAGATGTACAAACATGCATGACTTAAAAAGAGCAATAAACTTAATAATGAAGTGTTTGTGCAGCGAGTTGATCGTATCTGAATAACCAGTAATAAGATGTCACCAGTAGCAAAGTTGCTTCAGTTGTGGTTTGAAAACATGCTGTGTTCCTTCGTCTTGTTGGCCGTTCTCGCCTCGTAGGCCTTCGTCTTTGCTGAAGACGATATGGATATGGCATTGGTAAGCAGTTTTCCAGAATACTTAAGTGTTTATTGTTTTATAAATTATTTTTCAGTGGTACGAATATTGTTATTGGCTGACACCAATTGCAAGAGAGCATACTCTCTTGGTTTGGCTCTATTTCCATGACTTGGATTTGAAAAATTTTTATTACTCGGTAATGTGACAGAGTTCTCTTTCGATGCACTCCGCATTATGGGTTAAATATGCATTCCTTCCACAATACTTGTGGTCAGCGTTCATTCTTCAAAGCACATGACGAAGACATTGTTATGTAAATAGATGATATATAAACACCTTCACATGCAAAAAACAACCACTCTTCCTTTCGTGCTCCAGTACTTTAGTCAGCGTTTAAATTCTTCGCCGAAGCTGAAGTTTTCACTTCCATGTCTGTTAATCTTAGCTCAAGGCCTTCTCCTGAAGCAGGAGTTAAGCCTATACTCCAAGATGGACAAGAACTGTCGCTCGACGCGAACAAAGACAGTTCGTTGGATTTTCCAGATGTAGGAGCTGGTAGCCCTCGTTCGGAACTGGACTCGTTTGAATTCGACGTGGACGACCTGAAAAGCCAGTTGGGCATTAACAAGCTCTCCTCCTCTGTAGCTGAGTTAAAATCTCTGCTTATGGAATCTTCTCACAAAAGGAAAGCGGAACTGCTTTCTCACGAGTCGCCGAAAAGGCCAAAAGTTGCAGACCATGAGCCACGTGGTCGAACTACTGAGGTTGAGTCGGAGTTTGACCCTAGCGGGCCTCTCGCCTCCTCATTGCCTCTTGAGTCCTCTGAAGATTTTTCTCTTCCGTCCGTGTTTGACGAGTCTGATGTCTATGGCCCAAAAGTCTCCGAAACTATTGCTTCGCGTGTACAAGAAGCTTGTACCAAGAAAGCTATCGATTCCAAGCTCAAGGATCTGGAGAACAAATATCACACTCCGGAGAATTGTTCTTTCTTATGTGTTCCAAAAGTTAATTTGGAACTCTGGTATGATTTGCCGCGCCCAGCCAGAACGAAAGACTTGGCTTTGCAGGAGGTTCAGCGTGGCGTTGTGAAAGGCACTCAACCAGTAATTGACCTCCTCAATAAAGTTCTCGAAGCTCGCAAACAGCGAGTCAAACTAGATCCAGCGGAATTTCTATCGCCTTTGGCTGATGCCATGACCTTTCTCTGCCACTCTTCGTATAAGATTTCGATGTCGAGAAGGCAATTGTTACGTGATAACATCAACTTAAGCTACCGCTCTGTTTGTAGCCAGAGTACACCTGTTGGAAAGTGGCTTTTTGGGGACGAGCTTCCCAAACAGATTAAGGATATTGCGGAGGTGACCAAGCTGGCCAAAAAGCTTGGTTCGATCCATCAGAGTTCCTCTTTGTCTAGTAAAAGTCGGGAGAGGAAGTTTCCTCCAAAGCGCTCTCAAGGTGGAAACAAGCCTTATTTTTTGTCATACGGAAACCTCCCTCGAGGCCGAAGCTCGTATCGGAAAACTGGGGGACAATTCCCCGAACAACAAAGCAGGTCAGCGACTTCAACGTCCACGACCAAGTAAATGTTTCTTCAGGTGAGGTATGTTCACCTTATGTCTATGCTGGAAATTTAGCTAAACATCTGCTCACCTGGCGTAAAATCACCAGTGACCCTTGGATACTTGAGACCGTATGTGGTTATCATCTTGAATTTAGTTCTGATCCAGTTCAAACCAGACTACCTTGTCCTCCTATTTTATCCTCCCCAGAAAGAGATATTTTGGACGAGGAATTTCATAAACTTCTTAGCAAGGAGCAATTGAGAAAGCTGTCTCTTCCAAGGGCCAGTTTATCTCAAATATTTTCCTTGTACCCAAGACGACTGGTGATCTTAGGCCTGTTATTAATCTCAAACCTTTGAATGAATTTGTTTCCAAAATTCATTTTAAGATGGAGAACATAAGTTTGATCAAAGATCTTGTGAGCCCAGGTGATTTTCTGGCGTCTGTTGATTTAAAGGATGCTTATTTCAGCATCCCTATCTTCAAGCCTCATCGTAAATATCTCCGTTTCTTTTGGAGTGGTGAACTCTTCCACCTCACCTGTTTACCTTTTGGTTACAGTCTAGCACCTAGGGTTTCACAAAGGTTTTGAAACCAGTTTTGGCATTCATTCGCTTTAAGGGTGTTAGAGCTATTATTTTTATTGATGACATTTTGGTGATAGCTGCTACTGCAGATGAATGCCGTCAACACCTCTCTTTACTCATTGAACTTCTTGAGAGTTTGGGATTCAAGATTAATTTTGAGAAATCACATCTAACTCCTTCTCAAATCCTAGTGTTTTTGGGTTTCACTATTGACACAACATGTATGAAGCTTTTTTTACCGGATCTTAAGGTAATCAAAGTCAAGAGTGCATGCAAGACTCTCCTAGATAAGAAGAATGTTTCCTTGGCTGAGATAGCGCATGTTACAGCCTTATTAGTCTCTGCTTTTCCAGCCATTCGTTATCTTCAACTGTTTTATAGATCTATTGAATACTGTGAGTCTCGTGAACTTCACGAGGGTGCTTCTTTTGACAAGGTTATCTCTTTAAGCACGCAAGCAAAGTCTGATTTATCTTTGATTGTCAAGAACATTGATGATTTCAATGGAAAGTCTTTTCAAGATTTGCCTATAGATTTGTGTATTGAGAGTGATGCTAGCCTTTCAGGCTGGGGAGCTTTTTGTAATGGGGTTTCAACCCGAGGAAAATGGTCTCTTTCTGAAGCTGAGTATCACATCAATTATCTTGAATTACTCGCTGCCTTTTTTGCTCTCCAGTCCTTTTTGCCTCATTATAGTTCAGTGAAGCATGTTCGCCTTAAAATAGATAACACTACTGCTGTAGCGAACATAAATAATCTTGGTAGTATCAAATCTCCCTTGTTGAATGGTTTGTCAAGATCTATTTGGGACTGGTGTATCATGCATAATATCCATATTTCAGCAGAATCCGTTCCCAGTTCTTGTAATGTCATTGCTGACAATTTATCTAGGGAAGACTCTTCCAGACTGGAATGGTCTTTAAACAATTCTATTTTTAACAAATTAATCGAGTTAGTCTTCAAACCAGATATTGATTTATTTGCTTCAAGGTTGAACAAGAAACTTCCAATGTTTGTTTCATGGTATCCTGAGCCTGGATGTTATGCTGTTAATGCATTTAACATTTCCTGGTCAAATTTTCAGTGTTATGCTTTTCCCCCTTTTTGTCTTCTTCCTAGAGTTCTAGCCAAAGTACAAGCAGACAGTGTGGACAAATTTCTTCTCATTGCCCCGATCTGGCCAACCCAGAATTGGTGCCCTCTGCTCCTAGATTTGTCAGTCAACTGCCCCATTCTTCTACCTCGAACGGATCGCCTGTTGTATCTTCCTCACAGCAGTCAGTTACATCCCTTGAGAGAGAAACTTCACCTCGCCGCATGGATATTGTCTGCAAATTCCTCAAAGAGAGAGGCCTTTCTCAGCAAGCAACAAACTTGGTGTGTTCGTCCTGGTCTAAAGGAACAGAGAAGCAGTATGAACCTGTTTGGCAAAATTGGTGCAGCTGGTGTTCTAAGAGGAAAACTGATCCACTTCAGGGATCTGCAGAGCTTGTAACTAATTTCATTTCTGACTGTTTCAAAGAAGGCAAAAGTTACAGTACCCTAAACTCTTACAGATCTGCTTTATCGTCAACTTTTCATCGGATAAACAACGACAAGGTTGGAGAGCATCCCCTTGTTACCAGATGTTTAAAGGGTGTCTACATGATTAAAGGTCCTCTGCCAAGATACGAGTCTACATGGGACGTTTCCAAGGTTACAGCTTATCTTAGTACACTGTACCCTTTGGAGGACTTGAACCTTAAGTTATTAACTTTGAAGACTGTGACTCTATGTTCTTTAGTTTCAGCTCAGCGGGCACAGACCATTTGGTCTCTAGATTTGAACAATATGGTTATTCTAGACGAGGCAATTAAGTTTTGCATTTCTGAAAGGCTGAAAACTTCACGTCCAGGGAAGAAATTTGATGTATTTTTTCCTTCCTTACCTTCTAACATTTCATTGTGTCCAAAAACCACTCTGCTTGAGTACATTCGGCGCACAGAGAACATAAGAGAGAGAAATGGTGCTTGTATTTCTAGATTATTTATTTCATTTATTAAGCCTCATGATCCAGTCTCTACTGCCACGCTGGGCAGATGGATCAAGACTGTTCTTCAGTCCTCAGGGATTGATACTTCGGTCTTTAAGGCCAATAGTGTTAGAGGTGCTTCCACCTCAGCTTTGTATTCTAGAGGAGTTAGTATTTCCAAGATTATGAATTTGGCCAACTGGTCAAATGAGCATGTATTTCACAGATTTTACAATCGATCTAATGTTGACCAGGCTGTCTTATCAGACAATTAGTTTTCTGTACATGTTTTTTTTCTTGGTACTGGCCTATTAAAATTTTTTCTCGTACAAACATTTGTTACTTGTTGGCTGCGGTTCTTCGAAGTCGCATATTTAACCCATAATGCGGAGTGCATCGAAAGAGAATTTACAAATTAGACAAGAGGTACTTACTTTGAAGTGTAATTGGAATTCTCTGAAGATGCACGGAGCATTATGGGTTTGGTTACCCACCCTTATTCATACCCTCCCTGTCTCTCTGGGACCTTCGCCTTTATTTTTTCGCACTCAGGAGAATGGTTGATTTTGCATGTGAAAGTGTTTATAGATCATCTATTTACATAACAATGTCTTCGTCATGTGCTTTGAAGAGTGAACGCTGACCACAAGTATTGTGGAAGGAATGCATATTTAACCCATAATGCTCCGTGCATCTTCAGAGAATTCCAATTACACTTCAAGGTAAGTACCTCTTGTCTAATTTGTAAATTATCAGTGTACTTATTAAATAAGAATAGTTAAAAAACAGGGACAAATATTTAACAATATCATTCATTTGATAATGGTCCCACTTCAAGTTTCAACTGACATCTAAGCCGGCCAGGAAGAATGAACTACTATATTCCAGTATTTTTAATGTCTACATAGAATGAGCTTCATTTTGTTACAAGAAATATTACACCTTCTGTTAAGCTTCGTTAAACTAGGAGTGATGCAGTTTTGTCCTATGAGGTGACGCAGAAATCCATTGGTGGGTTATATCATCTCGTTTTCTACTGGTAGAGATGTCGTTTAGGGTTACAAATAGCTGGCCAGGACTCTTGACGTGATTTCCGGATAACAAACAACTGTTTGAGCTTTAAAAGCTCATTACCGGAGTCTTCGCACTTGAATTGTAGCAATTGTCTTCTTTGTTAATGCTGAGATGAAAATTCTCCCAGGCAAATGTAGACAAACTTCAGCCGTCTAGAAACGCAAAGAAAAATCTCAACCATTCAACCGATAACTTTGCAGTCCTTATCGAAAAACTATAAAGGCCGCCATTTTGAACTTTTCAAAACCTGTCAGCCGGCACTGACCAGTTTGAGCGTACAGACTGCTATGCGCCTGCCTTGTGAACAGTGTCTTAATTTTTAACGATAACGTTATTTATATCCGGCAGAAATTTTTGACCAAGTACCATTACCTATCCCCAACACGCACAGGAAACCACAATGTGGAGGTAGCCATAAAAAACTTCCAAAGTTTCACTGGTCTGCCAGTGACCGGCGACTTCGATGCGGCAACCATCAAGCAAATGAGGGCGCCGCGTTGTGGAATGCCGGATGATGTAAACTCGGAGGGGCGTGTTAAGCGCTATAGCACTGATTCCAAGTGGGGTAAGAAACGTTTGAGGTATTTAATCAGGTATGCACGCAACTATGGAGCTGATTTGCCGATGTGTCGGGATTGTCTTTCTCTGAAGTTTTTCAACCAATGTCCGCTGACATTAAAATCAGGTAAGTGTACTCCCATCTTTTTAGCACGTTCAATCAATAATGCTTATGTTGGAATGTGAAATGAAGTCCAATTTCCCGTAAAATTTTGATTTGTCAACTGAGTACGGATCAAAAATTGGCCACAGAAAAATTGAAAGCTGACGTTTCGAGGGCTAGCCCTTCGTTCAGAGCGAATCAAGGAATTGTGGGTTGTGCTAGGTTTATAAGTACTGAAAAGGCAAACAGCAAGTAAAATGAGTAGTATTGAGAATAGCTTTCATGAAGAGATTCCAATGGCTTTCATTTGAATGGTCACATTTCGTGCTTTCAATTACAGATACAAAAAAGTTAGTGCTACCTTGTATAGTATAATAAACAGAACCATAGAAAATCACTGCTAAATGTCTTTGATGTGAATTCTCACACTTAAGGTTTTGAATAAGAATATGAACTAATTTGTACAGCATAATAAAGAGCATCAAAGAAAAGAATGCAGCATAATAAACGGCATCACAGGAAAGCGATTCTAACTGTAGATTTCATTTGAGTGGTCGCACGGTAGGTTTTCATCTACAGACTGAGGCATTTACTGAGTACTATTTTGTATACAGCATATTTAACAAACAGCACATACAAAATAGACAAGACTTCTAGGAATCTTCTACTTACCTTACTAGGTTTCATTTGAATGGTCAGAAGTTAGGTTTGAAAGTACAGATTTGTAAAGCATAATACACAGACCACGGGAAAAAATCAGCACATTAAACAGGACAGTAGGAAAAAAGTTTAACTTAGATTGTATTTCCAACAGTTAAACCTGAATTAAATCAACAGTGGGGGCAGCCTTCAGTGTGCGTAATTTAGCATTTGTTTCTCATTGTTTGGTTAGCTTTGGAAGAAGATACCATCGTGGTATAGGTGGGAAAAGGTGTGATGATCAATTTGATGGAAAGGAAGGCACGCTTGCTCACGCTTACTACCCCACAGACGGGCGTGTGCACTTTGACTCGGATGAAAAGTTTACTGACGGCACATCAGAAGGCATTAACCTTCTGTGGGTTGCAGTTCACGAATTCGGCCATTAGCTTGCGGCCACTCATCTGTGCAGGACGCAATCATGTATCCCTACTACTGTGGGTAAGTGCCTAACTTACAACTGCATTCAGATGATGTCGCCGCTATTCAATCTCTTTACGGTGAGTGTACAACTGTAGCCCCTACACCTTAGAGAAGAAAATTTATTTAGTATTCTTCAGATCAGTAAAACACAGTCCAATATCCGCAGACTGAAAACTCCGAAAAACCTTGCACTTGCACAGTTCTTAAATGAGTGTCGAAAGTAATGTTGTGTTTACTTTGGTTTTGCTTTACTTCATCGCTGAGTGCGGTTAAAGAAGCTTTAATTTGTGCTTCTTTCAGCCAATCAAAAGTAAAACCAAAACCAATCGTGACTTGCTTGCACGCTTTTCACCATGCTTATCGTTAGTTGGTTGTATTTGCTTCAGTTCCTGGTTGGTTTATTTTGTTGTTTGTTCCTGTTGTGATTGGTTTGTGTAATTTCTTTGGTTTTGGTTTTACGACATTCATTTGAAAACCCCTCTAAACAGCTCAATAGCTTTGATAACCGATTTGAGTGGTCACGTTGGGGCGCGGTGGTGTAGTGGTTAGTGCGATGGACTTCAGATCTGAAGGTCGGTGGTTCGACGCCCAGTCCTACCCAGTTGTTGTGTTTTCTCAGACAAGAAACTTTACCCCACATTGTCTCTGTCCACGCAGGTGTATAAACGGGTTCGGTACCGGAGACGTTAAAGCTGGGGTAGCATCCCATCCAGGGAGGAGTAGCAGTACTCTCAGTTGCTTCATGCTAAAGAAACCGGGTTGAGCTCCAGCCCGTGTGGCCCTTCTTGGCTCGTGAGCGACTTTTCCTAAGTGGTCGCACATTAGGATTTCATTCACAAACGCAATCACGGTTGCCTTTCAAATTGAATTTGAAACAGCTTAATAGCTTTACCGACTTGAACGTTAACACAATAGGATTTCAACCAAAAGCTAGGACTACTTTTTACAGAATAATTTGAGTCTGTGCCAACCGTGGGCGGGGTCTCTGTCAAGGTGTTTCCTGTCCACCAGTTTAAGCTCCTGGATGCCCTCGTCACCAATGACATATTGTGATGTAGTTGTTAACTGTTCTGTTCTGACCAATCTACGTCTAGTTTCAGTCATCCAGGAATTTCTTGTCGGAGTCATTTGAAATGGTCCCATTCAATTAGCTTCAATAACAGGATCTAAGTTGCTGTAGGAAGCTTATATTTGTCATTAGGATGTGATTAAGATTATGATCATTTTGTCGCCAGTGGGTACTGAGCCTTAACAAATCGCTATGGGTTTCTCAGATCTAAATTAGCCCCCAAAGCATACATTATTTGGGCTTGTCACTCGCCCCACCCCCTCCCCCAATGAACAATGCTCTCTTGAAAGAATATTTTCTCGACTTTGCATGAAGTAATTCGATTCCAAAGCTTAGCGGTTCGTTAAAAGCTTAAACTTTATTGAGTTGTCTTCTTGGTTAGCTGAACGAAATTTAGAAATGGACACAAAGTGCACGAAATAGCGACAAACTGATGGGACATGCTAGCTATTCAGTTTTAGTAACAATAGACTCAAATTTTGTGAATTTAGCAGAAACCTGTAAAAGGCCTGTGATTGGTGAACGCATTTGGTTCGTTTGAGGGGGGCGTGACGAGCACTGAGGACATCTGCGTTGGAGGCTACAGTATTGAGTGATAACTACCATTTAAGAGAGTACGAACTAAGAGTGAATCCCCGTGCCCCGTGATAATTATTTAAAATTTATTATTAGTTCGCACCCATCCTGCGAAGGTTATTTTAATCTGTTGTTTCCATGTCAATAATCTAAAATTACATGACGTCATTCTTACAGACCAATGACATGTCGTCCTTAAAATAACCACGCAGTATGACACAGAACCAAAAATAGATTTCAAATAATTCTCATCGGCAGAGGCCCATGTATGGGGGATTCGCTCTCTTCCTTCATGCTCTCTTGCTACCGCTACTATGGTTACCTTTCAGGTAAAAGTTAATGCAGTATGAGCAGATGAAGATGGATGAGGTAAGCGTTAGTTGGCCATCAGCTTTTGTTCAATTTGTTCCACGCTCCCAGATAAGAAGACAACGAAAAATGACATATCCTGGTCACAGGTTTATCTGTCTTCTTCCCAGTCAAAACTGAACCGCAAAGCATTCGCGGTAAAGGGGTCCGGAGAACTGAAGATAAGAGAGCACGTCCCCCATACACGTCCTAATTCCAAAGACAATCTGTGTTATTTGGATCAACCATAGTCATCCGGTATTAATTATTTAGAGATTATGAGGATTGTTGTGGAAAAATTTTATTTGAGAAGAAAAAAGATAACTGAAGCTTCTGGGTCCTAGTTAAAATAACAGAAAGTGAACACAAAAATGAAACAGATAAAAATTAAACTGAGTGTAGAAATGGGCGGAGACGAAAAGGAGGGAGAAGGTTGGAGAGCTCTCCATAGCTATCACACTTTTCATTATCCTGTCTTTTTTCTGCATTTTTTCCACCCACAATATTCAAGCTTGGAACGGGCTTGCTTTTTGTCCTGTCCGTTTGTATTCCTTTCCACTGAAACTATCTCTAAGTAAAGCTACGATCAGAAAAAAAGCAAGGGGAAAATAAGCTTGTATTGGTGTCAGGAAAAGTCCGAATTTGTATCAAGTGATTGGAATTCAAAATTATGGATTAAAGTAAGTGAAAAGTCAGTTAATCTTGTTATTTCGAGTAAAAACGTCGGATGAGTTAAAACGTAGGGGGATGTGAATGCGGTACACGGTGTCACTATCAAATGACTATGTCTGGTTATTTAAGGAGAATGCTAACTAATGTACACTCAACTTCGAACCTGACTCAGAACGAATACGCTGACCGACTAAATATATGTGTCCTATTTATTCGCAGATTTGTTCCCCAAACGAAAAGGAGAGGAAATTTGATTTGATGTAATCCGGATAAAAGTACAAATAAAATAAAGATTTGTCTACAGTAATTTTAAATGATTTGTGCTCGGCCTGTGACCAAGGTCTTTTCTATTTGCATTGAAAGCACAAAGAAAGTTAAAAGTAAACTAAGCGAGCTAAAGACGAAACTGAGATGAGAGGTAGTCTCCCTTTATCATTCCTTCTCTCCTTTGGTTTGTTTCGCTCACCGACCTTTCGTTTCGTCCAGGATGATACTGGCGGTTTACTGCCATGCATTGTCGCATAGTTACTACACATAGCCCTTGTTGTTCCTGTGATGTCTGTTCCCTTAAGTCTTCGCAAAGTCCTAAATTTGCAAGGCCCCAAATACCCCCCCCCCCTCCCCTTCCACGAACATACACAGCAGAAACACACACACGCATACAAAACACAAGTTGTATCTTCGGCGAAAACAGTGCCAACCCTAGCTGTCGCGCGGACAAGGGACAAGTTTTATTCACGTGCAAAGCGTCAAAATACGAGGCTAATAAAATGTTTATTATAGCGGAGCCAGCGCGCTAGCGCGTCAGAGGAGCTCCATTGCTAAGAAAATTTGGTAACCTATCAAGCCAAAAAAGTTTGGTAGTGACATAATAGTCACGTGACCGTCCGTCCGTACATCCGTACGTCCGTCCGTCCGCACCAGAGGGCTACCAATACACTTCATACACTGGATATAACCCTGTGCTGAATCCTGTGTGTTTTTGGCGCGAAATCGCATGTTGACCCGCGTTGTAGCAAAACAAGCAAAGACAACAAAAGTCAAAAACAAATTTGTTAATGGAAAAAAAAAGTTCAAAAGAACACTCAGTTGTCTTTTTGGTGAAAGAGGAAAAGTTCAATTTAGGCGAAAGAAATTAGGCGATAAAGTTCAGGCAAAAAGTTCAAATTTGCCTCGTCGGTTCTGTTCAAACTCGGTCTGCACACCGCTTGAGTTCGCAGCTTTTCGCAGCGGTTTCGACGCCAAATATAGCAGAGCTAGTGCTTTTTGGTTTTTTCTGTCCACAACCATGGTTTTTACGGCGTTTCGAACACATTTTGCCAGGAAAAACACCAGCATTTTCATGCTGATAGGCAGCTTGTCACGAAGAAAGAAATAAGTATTAAAATTAACTTTCAAGACAACGTTAAACGCCCATGGCCTAGTGGACTAGTCACCGGCATCTCAAGCCGAAGAGCCGGGTTCGACACTCAGCAAGAGCAAGAATTTTTTTTCTTTTTTTTAAAACAAAAAACAGACAAAACAAAAAGGGGGCTCCGCTTTTAGGCTTGGCTAAATCTATATATTATCTATTTAATAGGAGAAAAAGGAAAACATTTCTAGTCAAAAGTTAACCAGGCTCATTCATTTCACTGACGTCTGTCAAAGGAATAAAACGCGAGAATTTCACTCACTGGCTTTTGAAAATCGTTGCTCGGCCTATCGTCTTCAGAATGAACTGGGGTCGTTGGATGAAAACTTCACGGCTTTATTTTCATTGTTTTGTTTTTTTCGCCCAGAACATATCGACAGAGTATGATTAATTAACGGGGGTTCTTTGGGATGACCCGGATCGGGATCAGTGATCAAAGAACACTCGGATCATGGTACATCAAAGGAACCGATGAATCCACTCTGGACAAAGATCTTTCGACGCACAATGATCCAAGTGATCCTGGATCACTGATCATGATCTGGATCATCCTGAAAGGAACACACCCTTTAAACAGACTTCTTCGTCACTGAGAGGCTAACCTAACTAAGAGGCAATCTCGTGGCGATAAAATCAGTGTAGAGCATTGAAGTCGTGTTTTGTCAACGAGGAAGATGTGGCAGCATATCAGTCAACGACAAGTCGATGAAGAAAGTTTCAAGTGACAAAGAATATACTAGAAGAAATCTCTACAGAACCTACTTCCATCCACCTTGGCTCGCAATTGTGCTCAGGTCGTTTTTTGAGCAAGGTATATGCTGGGCGCTGAACATCAAGGAGTTGCTTCGGAAATTATAAGTTTTAGTCGGGTAATTTAAAATTACAAACGCCCCAGCGGAGGCCGACTTTTGAAAAACTTATTTCCATGGATCTGTAAGAACAAGAATTTCGCTGAGGAATCAAGGTACTTTAGGTTTACAATATTGTTTTATTTCTGTGAAAGCAAATAAATTAAGGGGTGTGTTAAAAGTTTCAAGCTTTATTTGATCAATTTTTTTTGTAAACTGGTCAAAGTTAAACAATTTTGCGAGTTGTTTTGAAGCGGATTTTTTTCACTAAGAGAACAGTTACTGACTAGGCATCAGTGCTAGAAACTCTTTTTCTCGCCACTGCCACACTTAAATTGCTAGTTTCAGTTATGGTCTTTGCAAATTAATTTGACTCGTTTCAGCTCCTTTTTTAGCATGTTTTGACTTACCAGTTGCAAAACAGGCTCACAAGATGAAATTGTGATCTTTTAAGCTTAAAAATGCTTTTAACTTCGCAGTTGCTGCTTATCAATTGTTTTTCTTTAAGTGACAACCTTGAGAAAGCTTCGATAAGTTAAAAAGTTTTTAGTCCAGCTTTTAACAAGTTTTATATGCCGTCTAAGGCCTTTACCTGCTATATTTCAGTGTATAAGACTACCTCCGTAAAGAGATTCAACGCCTTTCAAATTTTGCAGTCCGTACGGTAAAATACGGCCTGCAAAATTGACCAATCGCAGCGCGCGACTACTAACTAGGAGATACTGATTTTATATACCTCCAGTAGTAGCAGTCATACTAGTTTTACTTAAGGCATCAATCAGTCTTTATTTCTTCCTAGTTAAAGTGTTTCTTTTTGGATTTTTGTCTGGCTTCAATTCAAGCAAAGATTTTACTGATGCTGCGAACATAAATAACTTTTTGTTGAAAATGATAGGCAATTAAAAGGATTCCCTTTCGGAACTGTCTTTAAAATAAAACGTTCGCTTTTTGTGACCGTCCTTGTTCTGCAGAATGAAAACAAACACAAGGAACTTTAAATCGCCGCCACTGAATTGACACCGAGTTGTTTCAGTTAGGAAATATTGTGGTACCCAGCTGTTCCCTCTTCTCGGAAACGCCATGACTGGTTTAGTGAGCGCAGACTCATTTCGCCGCTGTGACGTGTGACACGAAAAAATTTTGTAGTGCATGAAGTGAGTTTGAAATGTTGAGCTGGTACTCAATCTCGTACCTAAATCCTTTTCCAAGGAGGAGCTGGCATATTTTTTTTTGTGACTAGACTTCCCTTGTATACCTAGACGACAAATTGAAAAGATCTTCAGATCTTTTCTGCAACAATAAGTTTAATAATCACCAAAGCTACTGTTACAATCGAGGCAGGTCAAAAACTCAATTACAGTACTGATCAATTCTCTAAACTAACAACATCCAAAAACTGAAAAACTGGCTTTGCCTAGCAATGGAAATTCTGAAAGCTTAAAACCGCTATTTTCTGACAACCAACTGACAAATTATCTGTGGAAATGGATGCCTCAAGGAAGTTTCGGAGGCCGATTACGTTGCGCTAATTTCATCAACAAAAGGAACTTTTTCCTTTTGTTTGACGCCTTGCCTCATAAAAATTTACTGCTTTGCTTTTGGCAGCAGGGAGCAACGTGCAGCCGCTTTCTCATGCAGTTCAACATTGGTGTAATCCTTGTCATGATTTGTGAATTCAATACGTTGATCGATCATTAACAGTGATAACTGATAATCTGGCAGAGTGACAGGCTTCTTCCCCCCTACAAAGATTACAAACATTATTGTATCACTCCTTCGAGGGTACGAACTACGTGAAAAAATTTAATAACTTTTCAGATGTTTATCAACTTAGGGTAAAAGAAAAAAACGCCGCTCAACAGTTAAAGATCGGTGAAAGTCAATTTGGGCGATAACTGTCAGAACCTTGGCTAAGCGCAAAGCTATCATTTCCACGCCTAGACGGATACAATTAGAAGATATACTCTGTCAAGCAAAACTAATTTTCAGTGTCTTAATATTGAAAAATATGTTGCCAATTGGAGGTCAACTATTTTTGATAATTTTGAATTACCAAAATTCACCACAACACCACCTATTGGTTACATTGATCAGTCACACAGTCGACGAATCATGACAAAATTCAACCTTGTTTCCATGTTAAATAACTAACCTCGACATTAGCCTTAATATAGCAAGAGGCTAAACGTTTATAGACTGTCCTCCCCATGTGCCGAGTTTTTTCATGCCTTAGACGACCAATTTTATTTAAATAAAACGATAACTTCTCAGAGTATAGACATTATCACTTTTAGGAAATGTATCAGTTGCATGAAACTGATTTTTACTTGAATTTGACATTAGGAGATGAATTCAGTGCCAGTAGCATAGTTTTTTTTTCCATTTTATGCAATGAAATTTCACTTTCCAAGCCGTTATTCAGTTGTGCACCTTTAAAGCCAAAAACGGTGACAAAAACATGACAGAAAGGACTTTGCTGAGCTTAGTTTCTCTTATTAACAGTGGAAGAACAAAAGCCATTTATGTCTAAGAAGAACAAACAGTTCATTGTCGGCTAGTGAGCGAAACTCCTTTTAACATCTAAACCTAAATTAAACCTATTGCGGTCAACTCTCGTTATAGCGGACACCATCGGAACCACGAGTTGGTGCCCATAATAGAGAGAGTCCGTAACTGCGGGTGCACATTTCAGTAATTCTTATTCCCCGCGACTTTAGCTCCTGTCCGTAATTAAACGGGGTACTCATTGTTTGTAATAGGGAGGTGTCCGCAAGGCGGGAGTACGTTGACTGTATTATCAGACATCCAAAGATTTAGGTTTACATATCTAACTGACAAACAAATCAAAATAAGCAAAATTAAGAGTTAGCGCCGGGTCAGTGTAAGGGGGCCTTTTTACTTACGTAATCAACTGGTTTCATAGTTTAATAGTTCTTTTGCATGAGATTGTTTAAAATGTTTTTACAGTAAGTCGAGGGTTTTTTCTCCCATCATCATTAACTTCGTATTAAAAGTGACATAAATTTTTGTGATAATTCCTTTGCCTGAAAGTAATGTAGTTCATTTTGAGACCTCACAGCGATTCGTTGAATTTCACAGGATTCTTCTGGATAGCGTTCACTGCGACTGAGAATCTGCATTTTTTTTGTCGCTTTAATTGTAACGAGTTACAGCAAGCCAGATTGAAAAAATCGTTTCTCGATTCTGGTCGTTGATGCTCTTCTGTAAGCAGTACAAAATATGAGCATGACTTCGTAAGTAGCACGACATGTACGAGAGAAAGCACAACCGTCATCGCTCACTTGTCAGACCGTTAATTTTCAATTCTATACGCGTAAATACGATAAATAGATTGAAATGCGGCACCTTTACGGCCTCGATTATATATAATTTATTTCTACTGGAACGAGGTGCATTGCTATGATTGACCGCTATGTATTTATTCGGTCAGTTCTTAGTCAGTTCTTTCCTGGACTATTGTTATCCGTGAGTGGACTACTTTACTTGGTAGTCAGTTCTGTACTGAGTCGTTCTTATATCTGTTCTTATCTGATGTTGAGCCGAACGTTACTCGCCATCAGTGCACAAAAGCATGCAGTTTTCTGCTCTAATGCTTCATAGTATAGTTTCTTCTGCTTACTCTGAGTAGTCAGTTCTTAACGTGATTTTGTTAAAACAGGGCTCCGTCTATCTCCTCTTATGGTTATATATATATTTTTTACATCCGTTCTAGGGACGTCTGCTGTTTGGAGCGGACTATGCGCTCTGCTACAGACCGACCCTTCCCTTCTACATCTTGTTATCAACAAAACAACAATAAAGCTGGTAGCTTGCCTCATTTTTTTTTTGTCGGCCTAAGCTGATTGTGTTCCCGTTCAAACAACGCTGCTCTTTTGACCTGGTTGCTTAAATTTTTTATGGTTTATTTGCTGTTATTCTTTGAGGCTAGAAGGATATTGTTCGAGGAATAAAAAAAATTTTAGCGGCGCCATTTGAGGTCCTCGCACCCACTAGATTTGTGGTTTTATGACTCTTCTCTCTGCGTGAGGCTTGTGGATCAATCATTGAGCGTTCAATATGTTTCCACAAATGTCAAAAGCAATCATCATATGCTGCGATGCAGAAACGTAAAACTACGTTCTTATGTTGCAGATCTTTTAGTTGACGAAACTGATATTTCCACACTTTTTTTTCGCGTCTGAAGCTGCTTCACATGTAATCTCTCAAGTCATGTCTATTCTTTATGGCTGGTGAGAGAATTAAATGTTTAGGCTGAACTGTAAAAGCTAAAAGAAGAATATTAAATAAATGAATTCTCATATGCTTTAATAGCAATTAATTACCTGCTTACATACTTTATTGAACCTCCCCAATGGGGCTTTTCAGGAACAATAACAAACAATGAAAAAATAAATAAATAATAACCATTAAGCCGCGGAAACATGGCCATAACCAGAACAAAACTTAATACAAAGAAAACGCTCATTAAATCAGGCCTTGTCACGGCACTTAAAATATATACTGGAAAGTTATTACATAGCCGGCCAGTAAAGAGAATTGCTGTGGCGTTTAAGTAAAACTATTTCTTTTTTTCTTTTTTTTTTTCGGGTTGTTTTGAACACGGGTCAAGTGGTGTTTAACATATCACAAGACATAATTTCCAAAAAAGTCGATGTCAGTGAAGTTCACAGCTGGTATCGGTTGCTCAATATGCTGGTATACATTTGTCAATATGTCGGTTGTTTTTAGTCCAAGGACCTTCTGACGATTTCGAACAAAAAAGAAAAGAAGCCGACTCTCTTCATTAAATGCAGTATTCATTTATTCTATAAGACAAGTTTCCTTACCCATTGGCTGGTATTTTACTGCAAAAATGCAAGTAACTTTTACACCTTTTGCTATTAATGAAAGACATGAGTCTGCTTTCACCAATGTTTAATTTGAAAGCATTAATTTCTAACTAGGAAGTTCTGGAAGTTTGTTGGGAGGGGGTTGGCGAGAAAAAAACAGTGCAAATTTGACGGGATGTTGCCGTGTGCATTCATGGGGCAAGTTTTCTTCGTGTAGCGAACGGCACGTAGAACGAGTTAAGAGAGTTCGGTGCTGAAGAAAGTAAAAACAAATGAGATGTACGTTATCAGACAGTTGTGATGTTGTGTTCAACTTGCCGCAGTTTCCGGACCAATTAGAAGAAACTTGAATGTGTGTGCGATTCTGTTACTGTTCAAGCTACAGCATTGTCATCGGTTGAAAATTAGCTTAAGTGCTCTTCAAATATATGGTTTTGTAATGTTATGTAATCCCTAGCTGACAATTCATCAGCACAGGTTCGTCATTAACATCCCCACTGACTAGAGTCTGGGCTCTCGAAATACGCAGGCTCTCAACTCTGGTAGACACTGTTTGGAGCTCTTCATCATTACTTCTCAATCTCCAATAGCGAGACTGTAAATGAACTGTAAACATTAAACGTTCCCGAAACCTGTGGATAGAATTGCCCACACATCTCTCCTACCAAGCAGTTCTTTCACAGCCCTCTCTTGCTCTCTCTTTAAAATAACTTTTTGATTTAACACTTTATCGATGCTCTCTTCTTAGCCTTCGATTCAGTAAAGGCTGAAGTCTTGAGCTTAGCTTTCCCTTGGGAGAAATGCAAGAGATCATCTAACATTTGATTGACGTATTTACAGCTCTCAGCCAATCAGGACCGAGTTTTTTTCGCTCGATTTGTGTCCCAAGCGCGAAGATACAGTACCGGTAAGGACCGAAAATAGGAAGCTAATAAGATGTTTATTATATCTCTTCAATCGGAGAAAAAAGAAAACATTTCTAGTCGTTTTTCGAGTAAAGTATATGCTATTTTTTCAGTGTATAAAACTACCTCGGTAAAGAGATTCAACGCCTTTCACATTTTGCGGTCCATACGGTAAAATATGGCCCGCAAAATTGACCAATCGCAGCACGCGTACTAACTAAGAGACAGTAATTTTATATACCTCCAGTGGTAGCAGTCATAATAGTTTTCAGTTGTTTTACTTTAGACGTCAAACAGTCTTTAATTTCTTCCTAGCTATGGTGGCTATTTTGATTGGCTTCACTTCAACCAAAAATTTCACTGATGCTGCGAACATAAATAACTTTTTGTTGAAAATGATAGGCAATTTAAAGGATTCCCTTTCGGAACTGTCTTCAAAATAAAAAGGTTCGCTTTTTGTGACGGTCCTTGTTCTGCAAAATGAAAACAAACGGAAGGAACTTTAAATCGCCGCCACTGAATTGACACCGAGTTGTTTCAGTTAAGAAATATTGCGGTACCCAGCTGTTCCCTCTGCTCGGAAATGCCATGACTGGTTTAGTGAGCGCGGACTCGATCGCCGCCGTGACGTGTGACACGAAAAAAATTGTAGTGCATGAAGTGAGTTTGAAATGTTGATCTGGTACTCAATCTCGCACCTAAATCCTTTTACCAAGAAGGAACTGGCATATATATATTTTTTGTCACTAGACTTCCCTTGTATACCCAGACGACAAATTGAAAAGATCTTCAGAACTTTTCTGCAACAATAAGTTTAATAATCACCAAGGCTACTGTAACAATCGAGGCAGGTCAAAAACTCAATTACAGTACTGATCAATTCTCTAAACTAACAACATCCAAAAACTGATACGGCTAGCTTTGTCTAGCAATGGAAGCCGCTATTTCCTGAGAACCAACTGACAATATATTTGTGGAAATGGATCTCTCAAGGAAGTTGCCAATTTCGGTGCGCTAATTTCATCAACAAAAGAAACTTCTTTTGTTTGATGCCTTGACTTTTAAAATTTTAATGCTTTGCCTTTGGCAGCAGGGAGTAACGTGCAACCGCCTTCTCATGCAGCTCAACATTAGTGTAATCCTTGTCATGGTTTGTGATTTCAATATGGTGATCGATAATTAAAAGTGATAATCTGGCAGAGTGACAGGCTTCTTCACCCTGCGAAGAATACAAACATTATTGTATCACTCCTTCGAGGGTAGGAACTACGTGAAAGAATTGAATATTGATGTTTATCAACTTAAGGTAAAAGAAAAAACGCCGCTCAGCAGTTGCAGATCGGTGAAATTCAACTTGGGCGATACCTGTAAAACTAATTTTTGAAAAATATTTTGCCGATTGGAGGTCAAATATTTTCGACAATTTTTAAATTACCAAAATTCAACACAACACCACATATTGGTGACATTGATCGCACAGTCGACGAATCATCACAAAATTCAACCTTCGGTTCCATGAACTAACCTCGATATCAGCCTAAGCAAGAGGCTAAACGTTTATAGAATGTACATCCCATGTGCCGAGTTATTCATGCCTTATAGAGACGATAAATGCCCAGAGTATAGAAATTACCACTTTTTGGAAATGTATCAGTTGCATGAAACTGATTTTTACTTGAATTTGACATTAGGAGATGAATTCAGTGCCAGTAACATTGTTTTTTTCCATTTTTTTTGCAATGAAATTTCAATTTCCAAGCAGTTTATTATTTGTGCGCCTTTAAGGCCAAAAACGGTGACAAAAACATGACACAAAGGACTTTGCTGATCTCAGATTCTTTTATTAACGGTGGAAGAAAAACAGACATTTGTGTCTAAGAAGAACAACCAGTGGATTGTCGGCTAAAGGGAAACTCCTTTCAACATCTAAATCTAAATTAAACCTATTACGGTCAAGTCTCCTCGTAGCGGATACCATCGGGACCACTATTTGGTGCCCGTAATAGAGAGAGTCCGTAATAACGGGTGTATTTTCAGTAATTCTTATTCCCCGCGACTTCAGCTCCTGTCCGTTATTAAACGGGGTACTCACTGTCCGTAATAGTGAGGTGTCCGCAGGGCGGGAGTTGACTGTATTATCAGATATCCAAAGATTTAGGTTTACATATCTAACTGACAAACAAATCAAAATAAGCAAAATTAGAAGTTAGCGCCGGGTCAGTGTAAGGGGGCCTCAGTTTTACTTACGTAATCAACTGGTTTCATAGTTTAATAGTTCTTTTGCGTTGAGATTGTTTAAAATGTTTTTACATTAAGTCGAAGGTTTTTTCCGGCCATCATCATCAACTTCGTATTAAAAGTGACATAAATTTTTGTGATAATTCCTTTGCCGGAACGTAATGTAGTTCATTTTGAGACCTTATAGCGATTCATTGAATTTCACAGGATTCTTCTGGATAGCGTTCACTGCGACTGAGAATCTGCATTTCTTTGTCGCTTTAATTGTAACGAGTTACAGCAAGTCAGATTGAAAAAATCATTTCTCGATTCCGGTCGTCGATGCTCTTCCAAAAGCAAAACAAAATATGAGCATGACTTAGTAAGTAGCACGATATATGTACGAGAGAAAGCACAATCGTCATCGCTCACTTGTCAGACCATTTTAAAATTTTCAATTCTATACGCGCAAGTATGATAAACAGATTGAAATGCGGTGCCTTTACGGCCTCGATTATATATAATTTATTTATACTGGAACGAGTTGCATTGCTATGATTGACCGCTATGTATTTATTCGGTCAGTTCTTAGTCAGTTCTTTACTGGACTGTTGCTGTGAGCGGACTACTTTACTTGGTAGTCAGTTCTGTACTGAGCTGTCCTTATATCTGTTCTTATCTGATGTGAATCTGTCGAGCACAATGTTACTCGCCATCAGTGCACAAAAGCATGCAGTTTTCTGCTCTAATGCTTCATAGTATAGTTTCTTCTGCTTACTTTGAGTAATTAGTCCTTAAAATAATTTTGTTAAAACAGGGTCTATCTCTACTTATGGTTACATTACTTTTTTACATCCGTTCTAGCGACGTCAGCTGTTTGGAGCGGAATATGCGCTCTGCTACGGACCGACCCTTCCCATCTACATCTTGTTATCAATAAAACAGCAATAACGCTGGTAGCTTGCCTCATTTTTTTTTCTTGCGGCCTAAGCTGGTTGTGTTCCCGTTCAAACAACGCTGCTCTTTTGACCTGGTTGCTTAAATTTTTTATGGTTTATTTGCTGTTATTCTTTGAGACTAGAAGGATATTGTTCGAACAATTAAAAAAATATTAGCGGCGCCATTTGAGGTCCTCGCACCCACTAGTTTTGTGGTTTATGACTCTTCTCTCCGCGTGAGGCTTGTGGGTCAATCATTGAGAATTCAATTTGTTACCAATGTCAAAAGCAATCATCATATGCTGCGATGCAGAAACGTGCGAAATGCGTTCTTTTGTTACAGATCTTTTAGATGACGTATTCAATGCTCCAAAACTGATATTTCCATACTTTTTTTCGCGTCTGAAGCTGCTTCACATGTAATCTCTAAAGTCATTTCTATTCTTATTTCTATTCTTTCTGGCTGGTGAGAGAGTTAAACGTTTAGGCTGAACTGTAAAGCCTAAAAGAAGAATAGCAATTACACGCGTACATACATTATTGAACCTCCCCAGTGGGGCTTTTTAGGAACAGTAACAAATAATGAAAAAACAAAAATTAAGGCGGAAACAACGCCATAACCAGAACAAACTTAACACAACGAATACGCTCATTAAATAAGGCTTTGTCACGGCATAAAAATATGTGCTGAAAAATAAATTACATGGCCGGTCAATAAAGAGAATTGTTGTGGCGTTTAAGTAAAACTATTTCTTTTTTTTTTCGGTTGTTTTGAGCACAAGCCGGTCAAGTGGTTTTTAACATATCGCAAGAGATAATTTCCAAAAGTCGATGTCAATGAAGTTCACAGCTGGTATCGGTTGCTCAATATGCTGGTATACTTGTCGGTTGTTTTTAGCCTAAGGACCCCCTGACAAGTTCGAACAAAAACCAACAGAAGCCGACTCTCTTCATTAAATCAATACAGCATTCATTTATTCTATAAGATAAGTTTCCTTTCCCATTGGCTGGTATTTTACTGCAAAAATGCAAGTAGCCTTTACACCTTTTGCTATTAATGAAAGACATGAGTCTGATTTCACAAGGACGAAGTTTGTTGGCAGGCGGGTGGGGAGAAAAAACAGTCGAATTTGGCGGGATGTTGCCGTGTGCATTCATGGGGCAAATTTTCTTTGTGTAGCGAACAGCACGTAAATACGAGTTAAGAGAGTTCGGTGCTGAAGAAAGTAAAAACAAATTAGATGTGCATTACCAGCCAGTTGTGGTGTTGTGTTCAACTTGCCAGTTTGCGGACGAATTACAAGAAACTTGAAAGTGTGTGGGATTCTGTTACTGTTCAAGCTACAGCATTGTCATCGGTTGAAAATTAGCTTATTTAAGTCTTCTTCAAATATGTGGTTTTGTAATGTTATGTAATCCCTAGGTGACAATTCATTTTTGTTTCGCACCTTTCAATCTTCCACCCGTCAAGACGATGAACTGATAATGAAAAAATGATGCATTACGCTGAGCAGGGTGTTTTTTAAAAGAATTTATCGCGCGAGACGTTCAATTTTGTTTCACCCTTATTCGGATAAATAATCCGTCCCTGGAATTCATTTAATTATTTCCTTTAGTGTCCGCTCTGAACATTTGACTCACTGACCAGGTGTATAGAACGTAGTTTGTGAGAATGACTCTGAAGATGAAGAAACCTTATTGCACTTTCAATAACAATCTAACGAGGACAAAACAAAAAGCTTTCGATTTCGCCGAAAACGCGTGAGAACTAAATTATACAAGCAGTTGATTACGTAAGGAGGTTGCACACTTGTAATAACTCCTAATTTGCCTTCTTTACTTTTCTTTTTTATATTTTATTGAACGGTCAGATGTATAGATCACAAAACTTTTTTATATGTAATAAAACTCTTAATGCATAAGAACTAATTTTGAAACCAGGGCCCAGTTGTTCGAAAGCCGGTTAACACTAACCTAGGATTAAGATTTAACCAAGGCTCCTGTTTCTCTTGTTGAAAAGAGTTTTCACAGCAAATTTTCAGTGTCTGTTTGAAAGCGACCAAAGTTAAAATATACGGCAAAAATTATTTACCAGAATCCTCATCGTTTGGTTATAAGACTGATTTAAAAATTGCCACTAATCCGGGTTAGATTAATCCTGTTTGAATAACCGGGCCCAGTTGATCACGCAAGATAAAAGACTCCTTTACCGCCATTTCCAAATTTGGACCGCTGTTTGTGTTTTATTCTTATTCAGGCTACGATGGCCTAAGAACAAAAGTTTATTTGTCTTGTTTTGACTTGTTTGCACAGTTAGATGTGTACAGTCACGGAATCTTTTGATATCTAATAATAGTTTCATTTAAAAGTAGTAGTTTCACTTTTGACGTCAATCAATCTTTGGATTTTCTAAGTTTAGTTTTCCTTTTTTGATTGGTTGAAGTGAGTTGTGGGAGTGACATGATTCCGGTTTATAAAGCCACTCTCAGGACTGAAGCCCCATTCCACTAGGTGACTTTGATTCGGTCAGAACACCTGCAGAAACTGCTACAGTTGACGTCTTACTCCATATTATACATCATGGTATGTAGCGCAGAAGGTCATTCTACTGACTCTTTTTTGCACATAAATTTGTGTACACTTTTAATTTCCTTATAGTTAATTCCGTTTCTTGTGTGTTACAATTTAACAGAGTGGGATTTCAAAAGTCATGGGCATCAAGCTGAAATTGGAAGGAACTGTGAACGGGCACCCCTTTACGATTGAAGGCGAAGGAAAAGGCAACCCTCAAGAGTGAGTAAACCTAGTTGTAATTATCTTGTTTAATGTTACCGCCCTCAGTCAGTTGGGAGTGTCTTTTTTCTTCCCCTGCTACTGGTCTCCGATACTACTGGTGTGATTATCCCAGTTTGTGTAATATTTAGTGTCTGAAGGGGTTTTGTATGGCTATTTCCTGACGTGTTTAGGAGTTATAAATAGAGACAAAAGTACAACGCATTTGCCTCATCTCTCTTCCATTATTTATTTGTAGTGTTTCTGTGGTGTATTTGAGCCTGAACTTGTTAGTGAAGCTTTGGAGTTCTGTGCTCCTGCCACGCTAAACGGGTTTTTAACTGGTTTCCCGGTAGGTGTAAGAGAAATCGTAATCCCTGACTGTGTTCTTATAGCTGGCTAAAGCAGTCTAGGTGTGTCGATCAACTGAAACTGGGCGGTGTCATAAACAACTTGAGCTTCTGTGCTTGCGTTCTCTTAGTAAATAAAATCTCGTTTCTCTCTGTATTTCAGGGGAGCGCAGTTGCTGAATCTTGTTGTAACCAAAGGTGCACCTCTGCCATTTGCATTTGATATCCTGACACCAGCACATCAGTACGGCAACAGGGCATTCACCCAGTATCCGGCAGATATACCTGACTATTTCAAGCAGACATTTCCTGATGGGTATTCTTGGGAAAGAAGCATGATCTTTGAAGACCAGGCCGTGTGTACAGCAGCTAGCCACATTAGGTGAGAAATATATAAGCTTACCTATTGCTCTCTTGTAGAATACATTTTCCCCGGAGAAAATATTTAGACTCTAAATAACTGAGTTTAAAATAAATGAGAATTACTGGCTCATCAGTCACCGTTTGCTCTCGTTTGAAGCGAGAAGTTTTTACGATTGCTATTATTCTCCACAAACTCTATTTTCCGCATTTTCGTAACCAAATAATGCATATCGGTACGAACATTTAAAAACTAAAGCCTGAAAGGCGCCAAATTATTGATGTTCAAAGATACTTGGCTGCTAACTTCTGAGGTTCGAGGTTTATTTCCGACTCCAAGATATTTTATAACAAATACTTCCCCAAGTTGGTATTTTGCAGTCAATGTGAAGTTCATGGTAAACAACTCGAACGGCAGAGAAACAGATGATGAACAAAAGAAACGTCACATGGAACAGTGGTAACCCAGTCGAAAATGAACTAATCGCCAATAAGCCTTTTATTTAATGTACTTTTGGTGCATGAATGTATTTTGCATTTTTTGGTTAAATATTTTAATTCTTAGGCTGATTCTTAACTGTTCTTTCCTTGTTAAGTGGAAGAAAGTGAGAAGAAGTTTCGTTTACAATGTTACTAAAAGTTAAGTTGAAACGGTAGCATATAATTTGAGGTATTGGTTATGCAAAAGAAGTAAGTTATCCTTTTCTTAATCAACAGTAAGCAAGGCGACTGTTTCTTCTACGACATTCGATTTCATGGTGTGAACTTTCCCGCCAATGGTCCTGTTATGCAGAAGAGGACACTGCGCTGGGAGCCCTCCACTGAAAAGATGTATGTGCGTGATGGAATGCTGAAGGGTGATGTTGCAATGGCCCTTGAAGTTGAAGGAGGTGGCCATTACCGATGTGACTTCAAAACTACTTACAAGTAAGTTATTTAAGGTGATTCCCTTCAATTGCATTGCGCATGCTTTCTGCGCATAATTCTTTTGCGTGATTAGTGCGCGCACGAGAGCGCTCACCTTCGGAACTTGATAGGTTTTCCATGAAAGCTGAGCAGTTCAGAGAAATAACAGGTCGTTTTCTCCTAAACAAGCTCTGTGACTCCCATTTTTTAATACACAAATTCAAATGGCACAAGGTCAAGTACAATATATCGCGATTTCAAGAAAAGATAAAAATTTTGCTTTGAGATATTTTTATTTTATGCTGAAAAGAACACATCTTTAGGTACAGCAGGGAATGTACACACACGCGGTAAATTCTTTAATTTTTTTCATATCCTTATTTCCTTATTTCAACTAAAATAGTGCACAATGCAAGATAAATGTCTATTTTGTTGAACTGGTCCAATATTTCAATACAAACAATGATTTTTTACAGCAATTATAGTTCATATTTCTGATTACTAGGGTTTCTCAAGAAAACCTTGCGGGTAGTAAACTGTTGCTATTAATGGCTATCCATGTTGTACCAAAACAAGCTCAGTGACCCCTATTTTTTATTGCATTTTTGAAATGTTCTAAACATAATTACCAGTTCGACCAAGTCTTAGGAAATTTTAAGACGGATTCCGCTCAACGTTCGAGCAATAAGTGCAAAATATATTTACCAAAAAACTATTTATAGCACGTTAACATTTTAAATGCTATTTGAAACATCTCACTCTAGTTCACTTGCCCAAGTGACCCCGCGATGAAATTCTCAAGCATTCTCAAGAAAATTAATTTCAAATCTCGTGAAAGTATGCCAAAAACGGGCGCCATTTTGTTTTGAACTGACATGAAGCGTCTTCTTAATTGAAATAGGGATAACTTCAAATCCAATTTTCTCTCGCGGGGTCAGCTTGGGAGCAAAAGTAACGATAAGTTCTTCTTATCTGTTCTCATAATGTGACAGTGCTGCAAGTAGTTTTTTTGGTAACTTAATTTTTGCACTTACTGCTCGAACCTTGAGCGGAAATCGTCTTAAATATCCCCTCTATTTCTATGGAATCCCTTTAAACTCAGTGTCATTAATATAATTTAGATTCATTTGCAGCTTGAAAAGCAATGGTGTATTTAAGTTAACGCTTTGGCTCGATTACAATATTGCCTTGTCCTACCAAAGTCCAATGAATCTTTAGTTCTCAAGGTGTGGCGCGCGACTTGGCCAAAATTCTTTGAAAATGAACAGCTTATAGGCTTTTTGATAATTTGGTGGATTTCATTTAAGGGCCACCCAGGCAATGCTGACCAACCTTTCAGGTTGTCTAGAAAAATTGTTTACTGCTGACAATCTTAAATAGGATTCTACCCCTTTCCCGCTAAAAAGGTAATTAAAATAAAAAGGTCTCGTTCTCTGTCTTAAGTTGTTTAAATTTCGTGTGATGTCGGTCATTGTAGCGTCGCCCGTGTTACTGATCCAAGAATGTTTGGTTTCTTTGCAGGGCGAAGAATACTGTCAAAAAGCTGCCAGAATATCACTTTATCGACCACCGTATTGAGATCACTGGGCATGACAAGGATTATAACAACGTTGAACTGCAAGAAAAAGCGGTTGCACGATACTCTCTGCTGCCAAAAGCAAAGCAGTAAGAAAGGCCACAAACAAAAGAAAAAAAGTTTCTTGTGCTGATGAAATTAGTGCACCGTAATCTGCTCTCGACACTTTGCTTAGGGATTCATTCCCACAGAGAATTTGTTAGTTGGTTGTCAGAAAATAGCAGCTATAGATTTTCAGATTTCCCTTGCTAGGCAAAACTAGTTTTTCAGTTTTTGGATGTTGTTAGTTTATAGAGAATTGATCAGTACTCTAATTGATTTTCTGACCTGCCTCGATTGTAACAGTAGCTTTGGTGATTATTAAACTTGCTGTTGCAAAAAAGTTCTGAACTGAGATCTTTTCAATTTATCGTCTGGGTATGCAAGGGAAGTCTGGTCACAAAGAAAATATGGCCAGCTCTTTCTTGCAGAAGGCTTTGACGAGATTGAGAACCAGCTCAACATTTCAAACCCGCTTCATACCTTACAAATTTTTTTCGTGTGACAAGTCACACGTCGCTGCGGGGAAACTGGGAGTCCGCGCGCTCAAAACCAGTCACGACATTTCCGAGCAGAGGGAATTAGTTCGTACCACAATATCTCCATACTGAAACAACTCGGCATCAATTCAGTAGCGGCGATCTAAAAGTTCCCAGTGTTTGTTCAGTTTCATTTTCCAGAACGACGACCGTCATAAACAAACTGAGTTATAACATCTTCACAACCACGCTGAAATTTTTGCTTTTGGCGAGCCAATCAAAAAATCAAAAAGAAATTAAATACCCTAAGTAGGAAGAAATAACGACTGATTGACGTCTAAAGCAAGACTATTATGACTGCTACCACTGGACGTATAAAGTAAACCTGCTGTCCGATCATATATCACAGATATCAAAAGGTTCTGATGTTGTCTACACACGTCTCACAAACGTCTCTATACGTACAAAAAGATAAAACTAGAAATAGTTAACACTTCAGGCCCCCTCAAGTAAGAACTGAATTTTCCGTCGCTGCCTGATAACCCTGCAGGACTTACGGTTTGAGGTGTACCAAATCAAGGTCTCACAATTTGGCCTCCAGATCTCACGGTGAATCAGAAATCTTGAAGCAATATTGAAAAATCCATGTTGGTGGGTGAAAATAGCCAAATTTGTCACATCTCATGTTTAAGGTTAACCTGGGTAAAATTCCAACCGTAGGTGCGTTGAGTCTCTAGGAATCGCTGTTAACAATGAACTTAAAAATGGGGGCTCGCAATGCCGGCGTCGAGAGCGGAACAGCCTTATTTTAAGTTCAGCCCTGATGAAACGTACTTGTTAGGATAATTTCTTTATTGGTTTTAATCGTCTTATAGAATATTGAATGTGAAACAATAACTTTTGACATTTCTTTCTAGAAAGCACTCACAGCGTAAAAAACGCTCGGCCAAAACCCTGCGGGGCAACATAATGAGTTCTCACATGTTGGCAGTTTTAATTACTTTTATACAAAGTCGTGATTTTTTTTTTAGTTTGGCACTCACTACATTGCTGTTACAAGCGAAATAAAATTTCTTCACTCCTTAAGTCATTCAACATATACATTTTTATATGGTTGCTGAGTGACCTAAAGGTTCAGGCCGACCAGTACGTAAAAGGGTCATGATATTTATCAACAGTTGTAGATCGGTAAAATCAACTAAAACTGCCAGCCGTGACCCTTACCGAGCGTAATATATCTCTATCGTTTCAACGACTAGACGGGCGGAAGATTCCGACAAAGCTGCGGATCAAAACTCATTAAACGGGCCCATAGGGCACCGTCGCGTGCTGACTGTCACCCAAAGCCCCACGCAAACTACCCGTGTGGCACCAAATTTTTGCTGAAGTTTAATTTTGCGGATTAGCGATTTTTGTGTTTTGCGGGAATTAATTTTTGCGATTGGAAAAGACTGGTTTTTCCTGATGTGAACTAATTTTTGCGATTTTCTTGAAGTCGCGTACAAATAGAAATGATAACATTTTCGTTTTATTTTTGAGCACATGCAAAAGAAAAACGGGAAAAAACAACATGCGAATGTAAAACAGGTTAATCAATGTCACTCTATTACAATGGATCGACAATAACTAAAGTACCACTTGATGTATTATCCACCGAGTTGTCTATAGCATTTTCTCTTTCAAACCAGTATTTTTATAATATATATAATTTCTACAGTGGAGTAATTTTTTTGTTGAGGGAAAAAAATTTGCGGTAATTTTATTTTGCGGGACCTTTTTTTGCGGATCGCGAGAAAACCCGCAAAAATCGCAAGATTAGAAACCCGCAAAAATTTAGTGCCACACGGTTAATCAGTGACTGTTTGTCCGAATGTAAGCCTGGGATGCAAGACAAGCTAGCATTTTCGGAGAGTTATCAGCAGCTCGCAAATTCGGAGGGAACGCAACTTCATAAAATGCGTGCCGTGCTATTTATCAGATTACTGCTGGAGGGGGAGGGGGGAGGGTACAAAGAGATACACTGAAAAACTTTATATATCTCCAAGGGTAGCAATCATAATAGTCTTACTTCAGACGTCAATCAGTCTTAATTTCTTTCCAGTAAAGGTGTTTCTTATTGGATTTTGATTGGCTTGACATCGAGTAAAAATTTTATTGTTGCTGCGAATATATAGACTAAAATGATATGTAATAAAGGTGTCCCTTTGGGAACTGTCTTCAAAATGAAAACGTTCGCTTATGACTTTCCTCGTTCTGCAAAATAAAAACAAACCGAGGGAATTTTAAATCACACCACTGAATTGACACCGAGTTGTTTCAGTATAGAAATATTGTGGTACCCACTAATTCCCTCTGCTCGGAAATGCCGTGACTTGTTTTGAGCGCGCGGAATCATTTCGCCGCTGTGACGTGTAACACGAAAAAAAATTGTAAGGTATGACACACGGGGTCCTCACATCAAATAAGCAGGCATGAACTAAAAAGACTGAAATTTGCCTACGCGTCTTTTCGAGGTCGGGGGCCGATAAACCTTCGGAAATCGTTCGTTAACTCTAAGATATATATTTATTATTCTCGGCGCGCAATCGAAAAAACCGAAAAACATCCGATCTTCTTTACTCACTCCAGACCTCGAAAAGATGACCGCGTCGGAATTTTTCAAAATGGGCGCCATTCCAGCACAACAAAGGTAAGCAAACTTCAAAACTTTCATTCATGTCTTCTTTTTTGATGTGAGTGCCCCCTGTGGGCATGAAGTGAGTTTGAAATGTTGAGCTGGTGACGAGTAACACACGGATACACACGAATATCTACGAGTCACATACCAGTAACATATGGGTAGATACAGATACATACTAGTGACATACAAGTAACAAACGAATACATATAAGAAACATACAAATACATACGAGTATTAAACATACGATCATATATGGTTTATACGCATAACATTTATCATTTTTTCATGGATATTTTAGTAAATTACATGGATTTCTGCTAAAAGATGTTAGACGACTTCTAGACTGCGAGCAGTCTCTCTTTTGCTCAAAATGAGAACAAATGGTGGTAGTGTGGGGAGAAAGAAACACGCAGGGGTGTGTATGTGTATGTGTGCGTCTTGTAACCTATTAACTATAGCATTATGTTCTACAACATTCGACTTGCCCAGCCCCCGTTCCCAGATCTAGCGCGACAATATAGCAGATCACGCAATATACTAAAAATGTTGAATGCTTTAATTCTCTGGGGATGGGATGGGGCTCAGCATTTCTGCCGCCAAGTTGAAATACCGTAAATCTCAACAATTATTCTTCATATCAGTTTCAAGAACACCAGACAAAAAAAGGTCCAGCTTAAGGGTTCGCGCCCAAAATCTTAACACGTTCAGATTTTTTCCAAACTTTTGCTGCTTTTAGATAGTACGTACACTTTATTATACTCCATCCCATAACAGGGCTTTTCAGAAGTACATAAAAAATGAGAAATAGATAAATATAAAATATATAAAATGAAAGGTAAATAAAACTAAGGACACAAATAATCTAATATGCGAGGGAATTATAAATATGAAATAGCTTAAAACTAAAATTCTAATTATTAAGAAATTCGTTCAGAAGCTTTCTTCGCATTGCAAACTTGAAAGTGTTAACGTTTTTACAAATGTAAGTCCATCACTTAGGTCATTCCAAGGCTTAATTTCTTGGTAATAAAAAGAACGCTAACCTGCGGTTGTTTTAAGAAGTGGAATATCTAATAACCGAGAGCTAGCGCTCCTAGTTTGACGACCTGAAATGCTAAATCGTTTGACAAACCTATCCGCTAAATAACCCGGGGCCATTCCATTCATACACTTAAAAACTAGAATAGCTTTCCTAAGATATAGCTGCTTTCTAATTGGTAACCACTTAAAAGCGACTTTCAATAGAAATCAAGCAAAATCGGGGATTATGCAAGGCTGTTTACAGCTGATGTGTAATCTAGATTATACGAGAAATAGGAGGCGAGATTTAACAATGCAATGTCTCTTTATTCACTCTTTCAAACTATGAAATTACAGTGACTTTAAAGAATGCGTTACACAACGGTAAAAACGAAACGTATATAGCCGCTGACCCGCCGCTGGCTCTCGTCTTTTTCATGAACGAAGACTAACCTGAAAGAAAGCAGATTAAAATGTAACAAAGATGAGGGGGGGTTAGGGAGGGATTGCATTGTTAAATCTCGCCTCCTATTTCTCGTATAATCTAGATTACACATCAGCTGTAAACAGCCTTGCATAATCCCCGATTATACTTCAAAATACTCGTCTCAATTTAACAATGCAAAGTTCAAAGCTGTTATTGTATTAATTCTGTGTGGTACTTTGTAAGACTGCCCTCCCTGCAGAGGGGTCAAACTGGGGCCTGTAGTAGAACTTAGTAAATGTACTCTCCTGAGACCAGTCAGCAAACTGTAAAATTTCGGGGATAGAAAAACCCTGTTTGGCCACCTCAGTAGCAACGGCCCCACGCAGAGAGTGACCCTTAAAAACACTAGTGTCAATGCCTGCTAGATGCATCAGTTCTTTTAACCACCTGGCTAATGTGGCAGGGGAAACTGGTTTGTGAGGGCGTATGTGAGATAGCAAAAGCTTGTTAGGTTTTGAGGAATCCTGTGGTCTCCACTGCAGAGTTCTAGCCTCATATTCTTGCAGGCACTTACATACACACAAATCGTCGTTTTCAGGAAAGCTGGCGTGAAAGCAAGATTTCGGTTCCTGGCCTTGTCTGGCAGTTTTGGTCAGTTCTGGGAGTTTAAATTGAACTCCTTCGGGGTGGAAGTATCTGAAGCGCAAGTCACGGGCTGCTAGATCCGAAGCTCTGTCTGCGGCGCTAAGAGCAAGTAACCCAACGAGCTTGTAAGACAAAAGCTTTGTGGATAGTTGGGTATTTGGACCTAAAGATGAAATAAATTGTACTACTTTCGAGACCTGCCAGGTTGTCGCATAACGAGGTTGTGGTGGGCGTAGTTGATACACCCCCTTGAGCATCTGACATACTAAGGGGTGTGAACCCGCTTTGTGGCCATCAATCAATGGCAGAACAGCGGAGAGGGCAGAACGATAGACATTTATAGTTCTGTACTCTTTGCCCTCATGAAACTGTGTCGCAAGAAAGTCCAAAATGTGAGTTAAAGATGGTGAAAGGGGATTAGAATTGCCCCGTTGACTACACCAGCTACACCACTTTGACCATGCACAGGAATATGCACTAGTTGTGTTTTTCCTCCAGGCTGCCATGAGGATTTTTCTACTCTCATCAGAAATGTCTGCCGTTTGGTATCCTCTGTTGACAGAAGCCACCCAGCCAGTTGCAAGTGTTTGAGTGGGTGGGGTCTGGTTCCCTGTGTCAGGAGGTCCTCCTGAATTGGTATGAGGACAGGGAAGTCTATGCATAGGTCTAATAGGAGAGGGTACCAAGGTTGGGCTGGCCAGACTGGTGCTACTAACACCATGTGTGACACTTGTTGACGTTGAATTTGTCTGAGGCATCGGCCTATCAGAGCGAATGGGGGGAAAGCATACCCTCGAAAGGTCGCCCAGTCTAGGGTGAATGCATCTGTATGAACTGCTAGTGGGTCTGGTCGCCAGCTCACAAACTGGTCTAGTTGGAAGGAGAGTCGGGAAGCAAAGAGGTCGATGTTTAGTGGACCCCACTTGTGATAGAGGCGGTCGAAAACCGCTGGATTTAATTTCCAATCGCTAGAGTCCTGAAATACTCTGGACTCCCGATCTGCTTCTACATTCTGTACCCCTGGAATGTATTGAGCTGACACTAGGATATTGTGGGTAAGGCACCAATCCCAAAGGTTTTTGGCTAGGTAGGACAACATGGGCGAGTGTGTCCCTCCCATTTTGTTTATGTATGTTACTGCTGAAATGTTGTCCATCAACAATAATACCTGAGCTCTGACTTTGTTCTTTGTAAAGGACATTATAGCCAGAGAGCCTGCAAGCAGTTCCAGGCAATTGATGTGGTATGAGGTCTCGTGGGGAAGCCATATGCCCCCTGTTGACACTCCCTGGCAATAAGCTCCCCAGCCCTTGCGAGAGGCATCGGTCTCTATGACCAGGTCTGTTGATTGCTGGAGTAGGGCTTTCCCATTCCACGCTATTAGGTTGTCTTTCCACCACTTTACCTCCTGGAGGCACTCTGAGTCTAGATGGACTAGAGCCTCGTAAGACTTGTGGGATTTTAGTACAGAGTTCTTTGCCTGTTGAAGGTATCGATAGTGAAGGGGAGCGGGAAAGACTGCCTGTATGGATGAGGACAGGAGGCCCAGGAATTTTGACAATTCTCTCACAGTAGTGACTGGTGTTTCTAACAGATCCTGACATTTTGACTGCATCTTTCTTATTTTGTCCCTGGGGAGGCTCAGGGTGAGGTTGATTGAGTTTACAAGGGAACCTAGGAACTCCATTTGCTGGGAAGGTACCAGTATGGACTTTTGATAGTTCACTGTGAAGCCTAGGCCTTCCAGAAGATTTAGAGTCGAAGCAGCATGCTGAAGAACCTGATCGACTGAGGGTGCCATGAGAAGGATATCGTCTAGGTATGCTATGAGCCGGATCCCTCTCTGTCTCAGTATAGATAAGACTGGTTTTAGCAGCTTGGTGAAAACCCTGGGGGCGCTGGCCAAACCGAAGGGGAGGCATGCGAATTCTAGAAGTGAGTCTCTCCATATGAACCGTAGATATTTTTGGTGATTCTGCCAAATTGGGACCGTCAGATATGCATCCTTTAGGTCTATTTTTATCATGTAATCCCCTTTTCTTAGAAGGTCCTTCAACATATGTATGGACTCCATTTTGAAGTGTTCGTAAGGTATGAAACAGTTTAGGGGTTTTAGGTTTATAACTGGTCTGTGTCCCCCACCCTTTTTGGGTACTACAAAAAGGGAGCTGACAAATCCGGGTTCCCGATAGGTATTGTCTTGGATGTAATGGACTGCCCCTTTTGATAGCAGTTCCTGAACTTCCTGATCTATTATGGTTTGGTGGTCCTGTGTACAAGGGATAAGAGCAGGGGTTTTGTGTTGCACAGGATAGTCTAGAAATTCTATCTGGTAGCCTGAGACTACTTGAAGGATCCAGGGGTCTTTTGTAATCTGTTCCCATGCTGGTAAAAAATGTTTTAACCGACCCGCTTGGGGCAGGTGGGAAAGAGAATGCAAAAAACTTTTGAACATACCTGGGGGAAGATGATTTGGGCGGACAACAGTTACTGCTGTGGTTTTGGCTGGTATGGCCCTTGAGACTGGGGGAGTTGAACCCTGTTTCTGCCCCTGAATGATGGGCTTGTGTTGTGATAGCTTGATGTTGGGCGAAAGTACCCTCTGTAGGGGGCTCGGTATTGTCCTCTGCCACCCCGAAAGCGCCCTTGGAATCTTCGGGGGGCAGTGCCTCGAAAAAACTATTTTCCAGCTTTCTTGGCATCAGCCACTGTATTTGCTGTTTCAGAACGAAGTTTGAGGCGTGCTTCGAATCCATCCCCAAATAGTTGCTTGCCTGAATCTGGGAATGCTTCTTTTCCTAGCGAGGCCAGTACTGGGTTGAGTTTGGTCAAAACCTGCTCTCGGCGTTTTGAGGAAACCTGGGCAGATGTATCTCCTGCCAGCATAATGGCCTTCTTAACACAGCCAAGCATAGCCGCAACGGTGGCTTTATCTAAAGTAATTGCATCATCTTCCAGGGACTCGTGCATGAGGGTAATATTCTCGTACAAGGAGCACAGTGGACCCAAGATGTCGAGGATTTTATCCTGGATATCCCTTAGGGAATTGTCGGGAATTTTGGCTCCCGAAATCATGGTCGTCAGAAAATTGTTAAGGTTAGGAGTAAAAGCTCCGTCCGCAGCTGGTCTTGGGAACTCTTTGATAATTGCTCGTCGTTCGAAACGTTGCAGAGGTTTCAACATAACTTTAAGCAGGGCATCAAGCTCTTCGCTAGGTTCCCAGCGTGAGTTGGGGGAAAACAGCCCCTCAAGGTCGTAATCGTCGCCTGCCAGCGACTGACTATCTTGTTCGCCACTAGTGTTAGTAATGGTGGGTTTATCCGTGCGCGGATATTTAGCTTGAGTATTCTACTCGATGACAACAACATCGATTGGGAGGCTTCTTTTTGCTGCCCTGACTTTGCCGGTTTGGTCCACAGACTCTACGGCAGATTGTTTAGCCGACTGGCCCACAGGCTCTGCGGCAGTGTCAGTTCGCGATCGCTCGGTCGCGTGTTGAGGAAGATCCTGTTTGATTGCGGACAGAATCGCTTGGGAAAGAGTATCAATAACGGACTGGTCGGCAACTAGAGCCTGAACCATAGATTCGGCGGGAGATTGACGGCTAACACTTACTTCAGACGGCGGATTGCTTTGGATTTCTTCGGCCGCGAGGTCTGCATTCGTCTCCATCTTAGTTGAGTGAATGAAAAAGACGAGAGCCAGCGGCGGGTCAGCGGCTATATACGTTTCGTTTTTACCGTTGTGTAACGCATTCTTTAAAGTCACTGTAATTTCATAGTTTGAAAGAGTGAATAAAGAGACATTGCATTGTTAAATTGAGACGAGTATTTTGAAGTATAATTTCAATTTCGCAGCAGTAGTTGAAAAATCGATTTCGTTCATATTTTGCATATAATTAGGTATTAGCGAAGCTAGAAACCTGATGTGGTTTGTTTTCGCCAGAGGCGCTTTATTTTCGAAAACAAAAACGAGGAAATCGATTTTCGGGTTCGGGAGGTCAAAATCACAGGAAATTAATCTTGAAAATCAGTACCAGAAGCTTGCCTCGCGCTGGTAAACTAAAGCGCAGAGAAAAAGATAGGCACTTTCTATCGACCGAACAAGTCTTTTTCATTAACTAGACAGTTGGGAAACAGCAGTAGCGAAATCTACTGAACACAAACAATTCCAAACTAAAAGGCAGGTTTTGATGATCACGTAGAAACTGATTTGGAACCTAACTTCTGTAAAATAATTTAACATGTGCCATAATTCTAAATGGTCTCAATCCTCATTCAATACACAGCACAAACATTGAAATAAACCATACCTTGAAACTAGCTTGGGTGTAATCCACGCTACTTTGTTTGGGACCATGACTTAAAACTCAGCAAATGGCCTAGTGAAGTTGAATCAGTTTGCCGTACATAAAACCACGGGAAATTTTGCTTTTTTAACCAAACGGGCTCGCTCTACTTCATTGTTGTTAATTTCCAGCGCTAACATTCTTTTGGGTTCCAAAAAGAGGGAAAAAATCCCGAAATGGGCGATTTTCAGGTTTCCAAACTTCTGTTCCTTCGTGTGCAAATATTCTCTGTACATTTGTTTGCATTACGTTACCAAATACCGTGACTAAATTGTTTAACCAAATTTGGATATATGACGTCACAGATGTAGCATGATGTCACATGGTTTGCACAGAGAACTCACCAGTATCGTTCAAGTTTTTATTTTCCATCTACCTTTTTGAGATCAACCAAACATTTTAGTTTGAAGCCATCATCAAGCATCAAGTAACGACGAAGAAAAGAGAGATTGTGTAGCATGTAAGACGAAAATTTTGGTGTATTTCGGGATGCGGCAAAGTTGAACTTCATTAAGCCCCATTTGTTAAAATTCGCTGTCTTCCAAGTTTTGCCAAAGACAGTAGCATGGATAACCCGAGCCAGTTTCAAGGTATAGTTTAGTTCAATGTTTCTACTGTCTATTGAACGAGGATTGAGCCCATGTGGGGTGACGGTTATGGCACATGCTAATTTATTTCACAGAAGTTCGGTTCCAAATCAGTTTCTACGTGAACATCAGAACCTGCCTATTAGTTTGGAATTGTTTGTGCTCATTAAATTTCGCTACTGCTGTTTTGTTACTGTCTAGTTAATTAGAAAGACTTGTTCTTTTAATAAGAACTGTCTATCTTTTTTTCCGCGCTTTAGTTTACCAGCGCGATGCAAGTTTATAGTACTGATTTTCAAGATTAATTTCCTGTGATTTTGATCTCTTGAACCCAAGAATCGATTTCCTCGTTTTTTTCGAAAATAATGCGCTTCCGGGGAAAACGAACCACATTAGGTTTCTAGTTTTACCAATATCCATTTATGTGCAACATATGAAAGAAATCGACTTTTCAACTTCTGCCGCCGAATGCTCGATGTTTACTGAAAGTCGCTCTTAAGTTCCTAAAGATGAGACGTGATCGTACTTCTTGGCCCCAGAAACAATCCTACAAGCGAAATTCTGCACTGCCTGGATCTTATTGAGAATAGTCTCAGTTGTATTACTCCAGGCTGACGAACAATAAAAGAGCTTAGTGAAAACTAAAGCGTTGATTAAGATTATTAACGTTTGTCTAAAACGTTTGTCCAAAACAATGTTTCACTCTGTTAATTTGTCCCAAGCGTGCCATACAAGATGAGGCTGTTTATGTTATATGTTCGTTAAATGTCAAATTGCTATCCAAAAAGACTCCAAGGTCTTTCACTGCATGAGATGGAGTAAGCTGCATACCCATGAGAGACACGTGGAAATCGTCTACTTTTGCCAGTATCTGACTGCTCCCAAATAAAAGGAGTTTGGTCTTATCAGCATTCAGCAAAAGTTGGTTCGATTCTACAAGCACCAATCTTGAAGTCTCTGCAAGTCGCCATTGATTTCCGTTGTAACATCAGCTTGGGCAGAAAGAGATCACTAACTTAGAATCGTCTACATAATTCTGTGTGAGACAGTCTTGTAATACTGAGGGTAAATTGTTGATAACAGGCCACCAAGAATACTTCCTTGAGGCACCCCATTGATTCGTACTGCTTGATAACGATTTGATAAATAACTGAGCATCCAGGCTGTTGTAGTAGGGGAGGCTCCGACGTGCTGTAATTTTAATGACCAACTCATGTCAGAAAAGAAAAAAAATTGAGGAGTCACCGTGCTCCCTTCGGAGATAAAGCATATTGGAAACGTTGTGTTTTTAGAAGCTTTGGTTATGTAAGGCGAAATCGGCTTTCTTGCCACAAGGAATAAATAGGTTACGTGGAGGACTCTAGATAATGCTGATTTATTGATTTCATCGCAACAGCCCGTTTTAGTGCATTTTGGCAGGTAATATCGTTTCTTCAGGTAAAATTAGCCTCACAGAAGGACAATTGTAAGTCATGCATACCTGGATTCGTAGAAAAATTCGATCGTGTTTGAATAGAAAAAGCGATAAAATTCTCACGTTCAGAACTTTTTGTTTTTGGGCAAATGCAGAGAACCAGTAAAGGAAGTGATTTAACGAAAAAAATGGTTGAGTACGTTTATAGACATAAAAATACCCACCACCACTGTATTTGTCTATATTTCTTACTCAGCACGCGCGCTCAGTGCATGACGTGGCGTGACATTGCGATGTGAATTACGCGCGCAGAAAGGATGCACACAAACAATGAGCGCGAACGTCCTTAGATAGTCGCCTGTTTATAATCTCAATTTTTAACACGTGCGATAGCAAATTCTCCAGGGAGAGGGTTGAGGGGGGGGGCTTTGGTGGGGGAGGGGGGCTTTGGTGGGGGAGGGGGGTGGGGGTTCAACAATTTTGCCACCGAAAGTTGAAATCCATGTAGTTTACTAAACTACGCACCAAAACATTTTAGAAGAAACACTAACGCTAGAACATGACGTTTCGGCGTCATCCTGTCCCCATTATCAAATGCAAATTGTCGAGTTTTGAGTGTAGAATATATAGCAGTTTAAGTGTGAAAAAGAAAATGAATAATGTCAGTAAATTAGAACAATGTCAGCTAATTAAACAGTTTCGCACGGATGGAGTCTGCTTGCTTGTTCAAAGTTGGTCTCCTTTCCTTGATCAACAGCATTCATAAATAAGACATTCCAACTTGCCTCTGCACTTTTTCAGGATATTAAATTGTTCGTGCATATTTGGTCGGTCGAGGTTGTGACTTTCTCGGAGATGTTTCCCAACAGCGGAGTACTTATGTTCATTAAAGCGTTGAAATAGGTGTCGGCGCGTGTATCCGACAAAACACCAAAAAAGAAAAAAAAGCGGCGGATAAATGTTACAGCGCGGAGCGCGCTACCGTTTCCACTAGACCAAGATTTTTGACACTTTTCTGACACTTTTTCGACAAGTTTTTGATTGAGGGGCGGAGTTTATCGGACCGTTTGAAATTACCGCAAGTGAATTAGACGCCGTAAATAAGATAACCGAGTCCTTCGTACAAGTTTGTCTAGACAAAATTTCGCGTTTGTCACTTCGCTCTTTCGCTCATAATCGTGGGAATCCGTTTTGTTGCGTCGTACAAATACAAAACTTAAATCTGAAAACGTGAAAAGGCTTAGCATTGACAACTGATTAAAAATGTAACAGTCTTTGCTCAAAATTGATTCTGATGCAACAATTTGCACATGCGGAGCTGTCAAAACGTGCATTTTTCACGCTTGAAGAAACGCGTAAAAAGCTAGCTTGTTAAAATTTTAAAAAAAGGCAGAAAAAGAGGAAGAACAACCAGTTGCATATTACTCATATCGAATATTCGTGACAATTGATGTAGAACTAGTAGTTATTTTAGTTATTGATTTGTTGATATTCACAAAATTATGCATATCGTGCACTTGTTTGTTACAAGACCATTTCCGCCCCAGTGAAGTTTCTATTTTTGGCTCAGGTCGTGACAATAAATAACTTTTGGAACAACATTGCATGCAACAGATATAAAAATATTCCTCGTAGTTGGGTGGTAACTCACTAAGAAAGTATTTGAAAATCTTCATTTTGTGTCATCGCTATGCCGGGGTATAATTTTATCACACAATGTTGAGCGAAAGTCCAAAATAACACGAGAAATGTAAACCTTCAACAACAGAATAAAAGACGCATAATTCAACACAGCATAGTGTTTAGTTTTGAGGCATAAATCGCCAAATTCGAAACACAACTGGTGAATCTAGCTCAATGACTCTCTCGAACGAGCTCGAACAAACATCTCTTGTAAGTTATCTGTGTTGTCCACGTTTAGATTCACATAACCGCTATCTTCGTCCTTGTGTCGTATTCGCAAAGTGTTGGACGTGCGATGTCGCAGCCTCGCAGGTCCGTCTGATATCCTCCACAAGCGAAGAAAACGAATAATTTCGTACGATTCCATCGACAACGTCTGCTTCCGTATAAAACTTTACCAATTCATCGTGGCCGTACTCAACTTTTATTTGGAACTTCATGCCGGCCGACTAAAGTATCGAAGTAAGTCGAGACTACCCGTCCCGCCACATATCAATCACTGTCAACGCCCACGTTGACGTTGCGGCTCCTTTGTTAAAAGTGTCAAAAAAGTGTCAAAAATTCATCAAATATCTTGGTCTAGTGGAAACGGTAGCACGCTTCGCGCTGTAAGATTTTGGGCGCGAACCCTTAAGCTGGACCTTTTTTTGTCTGGTGTTCTTGAAACTGATATGAAGAATAATTGTTGAGATTCACGGTATTTCAACTTGGCGGCAGAAATGCTGAGCCCCCATCCCATCCCCAGAGAATTAAAGCATTCAACATTCTTAGTATATTACGTGATCTGTTATACGGTCGCGCTAGATCTGGGAACGGGGGCTGGGCAAGTCGAATGTTGTAGAAGATAATGCTATAGTTAATAGGTTACAAGACGCACACATACACATACACACACCCCTGCGTGTTTCTTTCTCCCCACACTACCACCATTTGTTCTCATTTCGAGCAAAAGAGAGACTGCTCGCAGTCTAGAAGTCGTCTAACATCTTTTAGCAGAAATCCATGTAATTTACTAAAATATCCATGAAAAAATGACAAATGTTATGCGTATAAACCATATATGATCGTATGTTACTCGTACGTATTCGTATGATACTTGTATGTATTCGCATGTTACTTGTATGTCACTCGTATGTATCTGTATGTACTCATATGTTATTGGTATGTTACTCGTATGTATTCGTATGTACTCGTATGTATCCGTGTGTTACTCGTATGTTTCCCGTAGTACAAAATGTGGTGCTTTAGTGATCCTCAAGATCAATCTCGTACCTCAAGCTTTTTCCAAGAAGGAGCTGGCACATTTTGTTTTCATGACCAGACATCCCTTGTATACCCAGACGATAAATTGAAAAGATCTTAAGAACATTTCTGCAAAAGTAAGTTTAATAATCGCCAAAGCTCCTGTTTCCATCGCGGCAGGTCAAAAAATCAATGACAGTACTGATCAATTTTCTAAATTAACAACATCCAAAAACTTAGAAAATTAGTTTTGTCTAGCAATGGAAATCTGAAAAACTTAAAAGCCGCTATTTTCTGACAACCAACTGACAAATTATCCGTGGAAATGAATCCCCCAAGCAAATGTCGGAGGCAGATTACGGTGCACTAATTTCAGTACTGACAAGAAGCTTTTTTTGTCGGCGGGTAAAGGTTTGTTGTTGTGTTTGATGCCTTGACTCTTAAACTGATTTTACTGCTTTACTTTTGGTAGCTGGGAATAACGTGCAACCGCCTTCTCATGCAGCTCAGCATTAGTGTAATCCTTGTCATGATTTGTGATTTCAATACGGTGATCAATAAAATGATAGTCTGGCAGGTTGACAGGCTTCTTCGCCCTGCAAAGAAAACAAACAAACATTTTTGGATCAGTGACACTGACTGGCGACGCTACGTATATATATATATATATTTTTGAATGGACACACACTAGGAAAATTAAACAACTAAAGACAGAGAACAAGGCCTTTAACTTTTTAGCGGGAAAGGGATAGAATCTTTATAAGCACTAAACAGTTTTTCTAGACAACCTGAATTAAGGGTTGTTTACCATTTACACGGGCAAACCGGTCGGCTTACCGTTTGGGTCGGTTTGGGCAAATGGTGAGCAAATTTCCGTATTGGGAAAATTCCGTTCGGGACTGGCACTTACCATTTGCAGAAAACCCTACCAGTTACCAAAGAATTTGCACGACGGCGACGGCTAACGAGAAGGTTGCAAAACAAAAGCTTTGATTAACAGAACAACGACTCTGCACGTGCCTTATTTTTGGTATATTTCTTTGCCGCTCTGTGCACAACTACAACGTGAAGTGACCAAATTCAACTTTTTGTGTAGAACGCAAACACACGACGGTAAATTTTCGTTTTATAATAAAAATATAATAATAGTAATAACTTTATTCACGTGTCAAGTGATCTAGCACCCTGTAAAGACAGGGCGCTAATTGGGGACACAGCTATTTTCTAATTAATTTTCTAAATAAGTTCTTCCTGAACTGATACGCCGTCCTTACAAATTTAGTTCCTGGATAATTCGACTGCATTAGACAGGTTAAAGGAGTCGGAATAATCGCCAAGAAATTTCAAAGATTGTGAAGTCGTTTTAAAAGTGACGTTTTCCTTCCCGTTGCGACTCGCGCTAATTAATTGTTGTTGGGACAGAAAATGGCCGCGAGAGCCTGAAACTGGTATCAAAGATTAGGTTTGAACAAATGGTACACGAATTCCATTTGGAACATTCCGTCCGGAAAAACAGGTTTACCTTTTCAGAGGTTCCGTTGCTCCCGGAAATTTTCAATTGGAACGACCCGAAAAGTCGTGTACCATTTACTTTCCAACCGGAATTTCCGGAAAGTTGTTGTAAATGGTAAACAACCAAGGGGTGTCTGTAAAATTCGGAACATCCCATAGTGCCCCGGAATACCCTCAATACAGGAACACCCTTGAACACCAAAAATAGTGGTCAGCGGTCAGACTGCTCACGTATAGAATGACCCGAGGATCTCCGAAGACTGTAACGAAGATTTTCGAAGACTTTTGCGGATTACCTGAAGATTTCCGAAGGTTGTTATCTAGCATCGAATTTAATGACAAAAATAACATTCATTTGGTGTGTTTGATTTTTAATATTAATCAATTCAATTATTGAATTTGTTGTAACCAGAAGCCTATACGTGATATGCTCCTGTTGTAACTCATGCGAGTTTTGCGTTATAACTCTCGACAAACAGATGTGGCGTCATGGATATAAGTGAAATTCTGGGGGTGGGCATCCCGGATAACAATTCAATTCACCATATAACACGTCACGGTCGCGATAACTTACTCTTGGGCATTGCGTGACAGATTTTGCACGCAACGAGCGTTTCACGTTCAAGACCACGAAAAAAATGTAAAACATTATGTATCCACATTTTCTTGAACTTTGCAAAGTTCAAGAAAGTGTGGTATGTACTCTCATCGTTGATATTTTCCTTTTTTGTTTATTGAATTTTTTCTCTTAAATTCTAACTAGATCGGGTTGTGACAGTAAATAAAATACTTGTTCCTTTTCTTGCTATAAGAGTGTAAACTCCTTTTGCTCCCGGATTACATTGTGACATCCCACGTTATAAGCCCTCGGATACCTCTACAAACTTATAGTGAGTACTTTTTTTTCAGGCGCACATTTCTCCTACGCAATTATCTTCCGAGCTACGCTCTTTTGTTAACCAAAAATATATACAGGCCCAATTGCAAAAACGTTGTCATTCAAATATGAAAAGAGAAAGCTGTGAGATGGGAATTTATTAGGCATGGAAACTACGTTCTCGGATTTTAATATTCCCGAAGCACTCATGCAATGCGGTATGATACTTCAAATTAATATAAACTGAGTTGATAAAGGTGAATTGGCAATCTAAAAGCTCACGGAGAGTTGACCGCTGATCATGGAGGACTGAGGACGTCTCTTGCAACGCTCCGCAGAAAAACTGAAAAATTTTAGCCTAAAATCCCGCGCATGGAATTTATCAGATCAACTATCAAGAGAAAATCGCCAGGTTCATCTTCTGGAGACTCTGTCTGCTCCCCAGACGAGAAGAAACAAAAAGAAAGTTCCGGAGATATTATCCTTGAAGCCTTCAATATGGCGGAAGGTATGGCTGAAGGTTTGGCCGAGAAGGTCGACCTTATCTTATCGAAATTGTCCAAGCTCGACAAACTGGATCAGATCGAACTCCGTCTAAACAACCTTACTACCTCTGTCTCCAGTATTGAAATGTCCGTAAGTAGGGTTGAAAAAGAAGTCTCAGCTCTCGATTCTAAAACAAAGACCATCGTAAGTCGGTCAACGAGCTGAAAGAAAGCGTAAGTTTCTGTGAAGATGAAATTGAGGAAATGAAAAAGAATGCCTATGACATCAAAGACGGCTGCACTTCAGACATCGAAGACCTACGTAAGCAGTTTTTGTAGTAGTAAACTGGGCTCATCTGGGTCCTAATGCTGGCTTCTGATTGGTCGAGAGCGATCACGTGCCGGAGGAACTTCCGGTGACGTCATAAGTCACTTCCGGTGTCATCCCACTGACCAGTGTGGGATGATGGGCTCATGGAACCGGAAGTCACGTGTTTTAGGATGGGAAACCGCTGACCAGATGGAAAACACGATCGTGGGCTCAGGATGGAGCAAAACCGCTGAGAAAACGCGGGCTCAAAGTCCAAAGTCCAATTGGAGCATCGGGGGTAACCCTTGGAGTAAAAAACAACACAAAAAAAATTTTAAATACTATTTTATTGTCAAACTTTTTTTTTCACAACAATAAATGAGAGTTCCATGATCCATTGAGTTCCTTTTTGATGAGTGTTCCTATTGAGTGACTCTCACTGGTATCCATAAGGGTAGGTTTGAAAGGTGTGCGGATCCACTACTCTCTTGTCGTATACTAGTTGGTACCATTTGTGTTGTGGATGTGTGTGCAAGTCATAGGTTTTAGGATCCCGGACAATCTGGTGTGTGTTGATGACCTGTGTTTGTCGTGGCTTGAGGAGTGGCTTCTGGATTTCGTCTTGGACATTTTGGCGCATGATCTTGTAATTTAGTTTGGTTTGGCCTTCGCTGTTGAGGCGGAAACCCCGAACTTTACACTCGACGTGACTCTGGTGGGTTTGGTAGCCATAATTTTTTGGACCCCCTGACACAAATTCGACGATGTGATCATCCTTGTCCAATTCACTCGTAAACTGGCCGAGGTAAGGACCCAAGTCTGGGTTGGGTTGTCCTTCGTTTGTGTGGTAGATGATGGAGTCGGTATCGTAATACAAGACACGCTCCCCTAAGGGTTCCAGGGCGTCATAGAGTTTGATCCGGGCGAGACAGGTGGTGAAAGCAGCCACAAAGATGTTCAGGTTGGGTGACACGCGGATGTCCTCTTCTTGATGTTGATAATGTACTTCGACCATGTCGTCATTGATGACGGAGACGTGACGTATATCTAAGGTATCAGTATCCAAGAAACGGTGGAAAGCTTGAGGATCATCAAAGGTTTGGATTTGGGTCTTGTTGAGGCGTTGTCCAAACTTGCCCCACATGGAATTGAGCATCATCTTGGCTAGTGTACGCAACCCTGGATTTTTTTGGATCTTGTCGTATTCCAGTTGGATGCCTTCATGCTCGAAGTAGTTGGTAGGTATAAAAAGGCAACCACAAGGGGTTAGGTGGTGATTGTCGCCATGAGTTTGTACATCACCCTCCTCAGTGATCAAGCACAAGGCACGGGACAAAAATTTACTGCTAGACTTCCTCATTCCCATTATTTGGTGGAAGATGATTGGGAAGCGGCCTTGGTTCATATCTCACACCCTGGTTTATATCAACAATTGGAAAATCAAACCAAGCAGAATTGGACGCAAGAAGATAGTCAAAAACATTGGATGAAAACAGATATCAGATACATACGAAAACGTGCGGATGGAACGGCTCCCATTCAAGTCACCAAACAAATCCATTTACCCCCAGGGTATTACTACAATTTGAAAGAAGCATGGATCGCCATCGTTTACGAAATGGAAAAACAACGCATGGAAGTCATGATGGATATAGCCAAAATGGACGTGGACGATCAAGCGAAACGACAACAACTAGCCGCTCTCAACCTGGCTCAACCCTACGTGAAAATCACCAATACAGGCATCGCCTCCGAATTAGATTCCTTGTATGTACTCATACCAGCCAATATGCAATTTGAAATGGAATGGAAATTCGCTCAACTGATGGGCCTGGTGAAAGATGGAACGCCAAGTGAACGCATCGTCCAAGAAAAAAATTATTTGGTGAAACATATCGTGGATTACGACGATCGCCACAAATGGACACCCACCATCGGTCCTGTCAACAAATATCCACCTCATGGCATTGTGTCCGTCAGCTTTACTCACCCCGATTTCGAGTATGAGTTGTTCTTGGGTCCGAATCTCAGTCGACAACTATTTCCCCTCACGCAAACGGTCAAACCGCAACAACAACAACAATTGATGATTTACACGGATCTCGTCGCACCGAGCATTGTGGGAAATCAACAAAAAGGTTTTTTACGTACCTTGGATGCCGGTAATACCGATCATCAGTTTGATACCACTGAACGGATGTATTTTCCTCTTGGCAAAACCATCTTTGACAGCATTGCCATGGACATTCAAACAGCTGACGGACAGCCAGCTCCTTTCAAACAAGGCAGAACCATCATCACTCTTCAACTCTCCAGAAAAAGTCAACGATAACTACTTCACCCGACAGCGCGTGGATGCTTTTGCAGAACTGTTTCTTGCGGCGATGGTTCGGACCGAAAATGGTCACCGATCGGGGCAGCCGGAGCCACAGAGTGTGGAGATGTTGTTAGACACGTTGGTTAATCGGATCATTCCCTGGGTTTGTGAACATCGCGTTTGGTCGAACTTTGAATGTCGCTGGCCCATGTCCCTCGAACACTTTAAGGAAATTGACAATGATCTGGCCAATCATCTGCCAAGGATACATAGGGGCCACCAATGGCAAAGAATCCGAATGTATTTCGGAGACATGGAGAGGGTGCGAGAGCAGCGGCGTCGGGAGGAGCGCGAGAGGAGGCAACGGGCTATCAGGTTGAATCAAGTGCGACGAGTGTTACAACTGTAAATAGACTTGAACATTTTTTTATTCCTGTTGACTTTATTGTGAGTCAAGGCTGCTGTGAGTCAAGACAAATTATTATTTATGACCATAGTGCAAACTCAGTGTTGTGATCTTTTTATTTTTTAATTAAAAAAGAGTTGATGTTTTTACAAAGGGTGGTCCGTGTTCTTTGCCACGCGGGTTGGGGTGCACCTATTTACAAATTTGAAAAGCTATGTACAATTCAAAAAGTAAAAACTAAAAATTGAAAAAAAAAGCTATGTGGATTTAAAAAATAAAAACTAAGAAATTGAAAAGGCTATGTACAAGTCCAAAAGTAAAAAGTAAAAAATTACAAATGAAAGTCTTCGAGCTCCAGACGTAATTGATCAATGTTCTCGGGTAGACAGAAGGTGCGATTGAATAAGGCTTGAATTTCGGCTCGGGTTTTCTCGTCCACATCCCGGGATCCCACGACAGCACTGCTTTGATGAAGGGTGGGCTTTTTGGGTCCCCAAGGGACAAATTGACTGCCAGTGACCAGGGTGGCGGCCTTCTCGTTGACTTGGTAGTAATGGTCCGAGCGGTACCATGATTGACTAGGGATGTCAAAGAGGTAGACGGGTTTGCCTTGATCCATAGCCAATTGCACGGTCCAACCGGTGCCTCCTTTCACGCGTTTATGATCTTGTTCCAACATGCCAAACGCATAGATCGTATGGGCTCTTTTGGCAATTTGATAATTGCGTTGCAGCAATTGCAGGGTGTAAAAATGACTGGGCATCTGTTTGCCTAGTTTCTCAGCCGCCTGGTGAAGATGTGGGTTGGCCAGCATCAAGACTTCCACGGTAGAAGGGGTGATGAAGGTAGCTCGAGGATGGTTCGGGGGGGACTAGGACCTCGACTTGCATCCCAAACTGTTTACCGAGTTCTTCGACGAGTGCATCCTTACCTCTGGCTCCCCCGGTGTACACCACATGGCCATAGCCCACTTGCAGTTCCAAGGCATCGAGATCTTGTTCTCCGATCATGTCAATGTTGGGGGGCATTGCTTTGAGAATGATAACTCAGGGACCAAGGGGCCGTCTTAAATAGGGACAACGGACCAATGGGAACACGAGAGGACTCACTATGGATAGGGAAAAGCTGACCAATGGGAAGACAAGAGGTCCTTATTTGGAGAGGCAAAAGCTGACCAATGGGAAGATGAGACGTCCTTATATGGGTAGGATAAGCTAACCAATGAGACCCAAGGGCCATGGGTATAAAAAAGGCATGGGCGGGTGAAAATCTTGAGCACGATGTCTGTGGATCGGAAGAGAAAGCCAAGCGTACACCCTGCGGGGAAGAAGAAAAAGAAAGAGAATGTGGACTGTGATCCTGTGGTATGCGAAGTGGTGGAAGACACCCGAGCTGCGGTGGAAGACATGATGAAAGAATTGAATGACATGGTGGAGCAATCTACACCACCACCACCACCACCCTCACCTCAATTCACATTGACGACCGTGTATGATCCTCCCAGTTCGGTGGACTATATGGTATGTCCTTGCCATGACGTGCGTTTGGAGGCCCGAGAATCTCAAAAGGGATGGAAGTATGTGAAATGTCCCATGCAACCGTGTTTGCTGTTTTGTGGACAAGATCAAGCCTTGGAGTATATGAAAGCCGTGTATAGTCAACCTCATGTAGAAGTGTTGGACATGTGGTGTTGTTTGCGATGCTTTTGCCGTGAACCCGCCACGCTTCAACAGAGTCATTCGACTCAGAACCCCGATCGCTTGTTTCTGAATTGTTCCAAGAAAACGTGTGGCTTCTTCCGATGGGCTGATCAACCCTTGGGTCCCAAGTACTGGACTTGGTTACATGACCATCCCCCCAAAAAAGCCGACCAACAAGCTGAACCGCCCACCCGTGATGCTCAAGGATATTCCAAACGTGGAGTAGACATCCCAGGCCCTCCACCTCGAGTCCAAAGGAAAGAGGATCGGCCCCTGACAGATTATGAGAAACAATTGTTGCGAGAAATTCAAGATCTCAAGAACCGTCAAGAAATGATGGTAGCCCTAGCTCCACCGCCCCCCAAGTACAGTGACAGTGTTGAGAACTGGCAGAAAGGTCTAGAGACCATCACCTGTGGCCGTCTAGGTCTCTTTTAATGTATTAAAAAAGGCGTAGGAATAAAATGTTTTTTTATTAAGGCCATGGAGTCTGTGTGTTATGCGTGGGATTCTGTCTTGTCCCTGGTGCAATGGCAATGTCATCAAACCCTTTGCCAAGTCTTATATGATCACCAACCCGGTACCCAAATCCCCATTCCCCCTTGTCCCGACGACACGCATCCTCTTCACCTCTTTGAAGAAACCCATGTCGACCGCAACTTGTATCGATGGGTGGTGTTTGTCTTATGGTTAAAAGCTCATCCTTACGCATGGCGATGGTATCGAATCATTCAAAAGGCGCATCCCCACACGGTCCCCACCATACCGACCTTATGGGGTGAATGCCAGAAAGTATGGCCCCTCGAAAGAAAAAGGATGTCTCCTCATCATGGTTGAATCGGTACCACGATCCTCGAGCCCCTGGCAGTTTAGGAGGCGTGCAACGGTTTGCCAAAGCCCATCGTCTCCCTTTGAAAAAAGCCCAACGGGTGTTGGAACGGGATTTGGCCTATACGTTACATAAACCACGACGTCGTCGTTTTCCTACCGTCCCCGTGATCGTAGGGGGATTAGATGACCAATGGGTGGCGGATTTAGTGGAAGTGCAACCGTTGGCCAAGTATAATCGGGGTATACGATACTTGTTGACGGTCTTGGATGTGTTGTCCAAGTACGCGTGGGTGCAACCGTTGAAAGACAAAACCGGGGTGGCGTTGGTTCATGCCTTTGACAAGATTTTGAAACAAGGACGACGTCACCCTCATCGATTGCAAACGGATCGAGGGAAAGAATTTTATAATCGGACCTTTCAACGATGGCTGGACGAGCAAGGCATTCAACATTTTTCCACCGAAGGGGATGCCAAAGCCAGTGTCGTGGAACGATTTAATCGCACCTTGAAAGAACGGTTGTACCGTTATTTTACGGCTGCCAACACCTTACGCTTTGACGATGTCTTACCCGAGTTGGTGCAAGGCTATAATGCCACCCGTCATCGAAGTATTGGCATGGCCCCTCAAGACGTGACATGGGACAACGAAGAAGCGGTGTGGAAACGATTGTATGCCAAACGGTTGAAAGGCCAGAAAAACCTAAATTCAAAGTGGGGGATCGTGTACGTCTCAACAAGATTCATCGCACGTTTGCCAAAGGCTATTTACCCGGTTGGACCGAAGAAGTGTTTGTCGTGCATCGTGTGATCCCAGGCCCTGTGCCCACGTATAAGATTCACGAATGGGATGATACCCCCGTCCAAGGTACGTTTTATGAAGAGGATTTACAAAAAGTCCATGTGTCCGACGTGTTTCGCATCGAAAAGGTACTTAAGCGTCAAAAAGATCGTTGGTTGGTTAAGTGGAAAGGGTGGCCTGACAAGTACAATAGTTGGATTGCTAGCCAAGACGTAACGTCTCTCCAACCACCCCAGAGGAAAAAGACAAGCCCACCCAAGAGGAAAAAGACCCAAGAGACAAGCCCACCCAAAAGACGACGTGACTAAAAAATGATGTTCGTCCCCAACTCTTCGTTTTACGTGACGTTGATGAGTCATGCGAGTACCAAAGAGTTTCCTGGGAACAAGAGTCATCATTTCAGAAACCGATTGCCTAAACCCATCCGATTTATGGGACGAGGATGGATGGTGGGTATGGTGAGTTTATCCTTACCCACCATTCCAGTGATAGCGGAAGAAGGAGGAGTGGGCGATTCCCATCCTCTGTTGTACGTACGATGGCACGAACGGGTGCATGACACAGACGAGCAAGGGGACGATGTCTGGTACCATGAACGTCGCGAACTCACTGTCTACGGTCGAGATATGAGAAAGGAATTGGTCTCGTCGACGGGATCGCACTTTTTTCATCAACTGGTGTACCGTTACGAGCAAAGCCGTGCGAAACAAACCCAACCCAAAAACAAATGGACCGAGGACAATGGCGTCAAATTGGTCCCGACCTTTGAATGGACCTCCGAAGGGGATTTGTTATTGAATACCACCAATGTGGCTTACAAACGACAAGTAGCGCATGTGTCATGGGGCAAAACCTTGGCCCTGAAAATGGGATGGATTGAACAAGTGTCCCCAGGCCAGTATCGATTGGGCCCGAATCTCTTGCAAGAATTTCAAGGCATTTCCACCATTCCCACCCCGACGGATGTCCGCGATGCCAGCAACAAGCCCACCTTTTGGAAAGTGGAGGGGGATTATGTGAAGTTGAGTCTATCGTGCCCTTGGCGGTTTGTGAATTTGAACGAGACCTTTCGTCCCTCGTCGGAATTTGCTCCGACGCGTCCTTTGCACGTGTATTGTGATGTAGGGACCAGCAGCATGGTAGGGGGTCGTATCACCGATCTCTTACGAGAAATCAAGTACCAGACTCAAAACACCACGCACTTTGAACCTCGACATATTCAATATGTCCCAGTACGCAATGAAGTGGTGGAAATCGTGGAAACCCAGATGGCCGAAACCAATGGGGATCTGGTCAAGTTTGGCGAAGGGCGTACCCTCCTCACCCTCCACTTTAAAAGGGAAGTGATGGTGTGATGAAGAAGAAGACAACATGTCGTTCTACGTGACATTACCCAGTCATGCCAACCGACGTGAATTTCCCAACAACCAAGCCAATTCCTTCAAGATTCGGCTACCTCGACCGTTACAGCTCACGGGAGGTGGTTGGCAAGTGGGGTTGAGTGCCATTTCCTTACCGGATGCTCGCGTCAATTTGTATCAGTTGGTGCAGAAAGACGGGGACATGATGTCGTCGATCTGGCGGCAAACCTATCCCAAACCGGCTGGAAAAGACGGGGAAATGATCACTCGCATGGGATACGCTCAAACGCTCATCAATGACGTGAAAGATTTGGATTGGGTGGTGGATGGGGTGAGTTTCATGAAAGCCACCATTGCTCACTTGGAACAACGACGCAAGGAAACGGCGATTCAAGGTGGTCGGTTTGTCAACGATCAGGGCAAACACACCTACGCCAAGTTTCGTTGGGAAGGCGAGGATCTGCTCATTGACAACACCCATGTCTGTCATTGTGGCGACGACACGCCAGGCATTGACATCAATACCAAATTAGCTGTCAAGATGGGATGGTTACGTAAAATGAGCAGTGGATGGATCTTGGGACCGAACTTACAGCAAGAATTCATGGGGGATCAAATACCCGACATGACCAAGAACAGCGATTGGAACGATTTGAAGGACGATCAGCACAACCCAGTCTTTTGGACCGTTCGGTCTGGGTTACTGGATTATTTACAATTGAGTATGAGTTGTAATTGGCGTTTCACCAACTTGAATGTGGCGTTTCGTGCCGTGGTGGGGGAACCCACACGGTCGTTGCACGTGTACTCCGACGTGGCAGGCAGTATGATGGTAGGCAATCGCGTGACCGATTTGTTGCGTGAAATCCAGTACAAGCGAGAAGCACGCGGCACCCTGTATTTTGAACCGTTGCACATTCAATACATGTCTCTTCGTAATGAGGTGGTGGAAATGATTCACGTTCAAGTGGCTGAAACGATTGGTGCCGGAGGATACTTGGTCAAGTTTGGTGAAGGCCATACCATTGTCACGTTACACTTCAAAAAGACATAAAAAGGGGAGGACTTGACCAAGGGAGTGTCTAATCAAAGATGCCGAAGACAAGAATGCGTGGAAGGAGACGAAGAAGAAGAAGGCAACGAGGGGGTTTATTCCCACTGGCCGCCCTCATCCCAGCCTTGATCGCTGGAGGGAAAGCCGTGGCGTTGGGTGCCGCGGGTGGTGCAGCGAGTTACGGTGCCAAAAAAGGGTTGGAAGCCGCTTTTCGGAAAAAACGACGATGATCACGGTATAAAAAGAGATGAGTCCTGTGACACAAACCAAACGTGATCTTTGGTAACGCCTGAAGAGCACGATGCGTGGGGGAAGTTTGACACGATTTCGCACAGACGAGTGGTATGATCAACAGGGTCAAAGTGGACAAGGGTTGGTGACAGATCTCTTGCGTGGGGGGTTCCAAGGCCTTAAAAGAGGGCGAAATCCTTTAAAACTGCCTAGTAATATCAAGAGAGGATTGGAAACGGGTTTGACACGAGGTATCAAACGCAAAGCCGAAGACGTCATTAAAAAGGAAATCACCAAACAAGCCAAGAAAGCGTTGAGTCATAAGAGCGTGAAAGAAGCCGTGCGGGTGGCCAGTGCTTTGTTTCCCAAACAAACCAAACGTGCGCGTGATATTTTTGGAGTGTGAACATGGAACCCGTGCATTCACGACCTCGACGGATTCGTAGTGATCGAGGGTTGTCTCAATGGGGAGGACTGTATCCGTTTTGGAAACTCATGCGACGACAACGTGGGGGATGGTTAAGTCCGGAGGTGATGAGAGTCCCCGGGTTTAATTTGAGACAACGTTTAGCACGACGCTATAAAAACCCCTCATGACGACGACGTACCACCACTCAACGACGACGTTAAACATGCCTGACGTAGGTACGCAAACCGCCCCGGCTCACGAGCGTTCCGAAGGGACCGTCAACCCAGCGTTACGGCTTTTCAAGGTGCCGCCCACGGACATTAGCATCAATGCCTATCGCATGGTTACCATTCAACCCACCACCACGGGTATCAATCCCATGGAATTCATCATTCCTGGGTTGGACGATTTTGTGGATTTGGGACGCAGTTACTTCACCATGGAATTGAGGTTGAAAAAGGATGATGCCGGGAACTTGGTGGCCGATCAGAAATTGTGGCCCGTCAATAATTTGGCCCATTCCATCATCAAACAAATTGACTTGCAGCTGAATGGCACGTTGATCAGTCCTCAATCCGACACCTATCATTACAAAGCTTACCTAGAAACCTTGCTGAATTTTGACCGAGCAGATGGCAAGACCGTGTTAGGACCCCAAGGATGGTACAATCAAGTGGATTTCCCACCCCAATGGACTGCCACCAACACAGACAAAGCAGGGGACCATGCTCACTGGCAAGCTCTCAGTGACAATCACAAAGGGGCCTTCGATACCATGGTAGCCGAAACCCGCAAGTATGCTGGAGGCGTCACCCACAGTCTGGTGTTTACCCCCCACTTGGAAGTGTTTCATACCGGCAAACTGTTGGTGCCTGGCATCGAAATCAAGATGAAATTTCATTTCAATGGTCCGAGCTTGTTTGTGAATGGAGTGGGTCTAGCTGGCCGATTGATGGAAGGGGATGTCAAACTACGGTTTCATCTCTGTCAACTGCGTTTGAATGATGCTATCTACCAGAGTTTGTCTAGCAAAAGACACAATGAAGGAGAAGTGGCTGCCTACCCCACCGTCCGCAGTGAAATCCGCACCTTCAGCATGCAAGGCAATCTGGTCTGTTTTGATATCCCTAACCTGTTTCAAAACAGAATACCGGACCGATTGATTGTGGGGTTGTTGGACAGCCGAGCCTTCAATGGAGATGTGACCCGAGATCCTTTCTGCTTCCAGAAATTTGGTCTGACGTCCATTAAACAGATTGTCAAAGGAGAAGAGTACCCTTATGAAACCCTGCACTTAGTGCATGACAATGGCACCCGAGATAATCTAGGCTACTTCCGTTTTCTGCAAGCCAGTGGTGCCTGGTGTAAAAAGAAAGGCAATATGGTAGAACTAGGAGATTGGGGCCAAGCTAAAAATTGTACCTTGTACATGTTTGACAATGTCGCCAATGGATGTGCTGACAGTCAAACTCTCAACCCCAAGCAAACGGGCGATTTACAATTGGTCTTGGACTTTGGAGCCGCCCCCCAATACCAATATAACTGTGCTCGTGTATGGAGAATTTGAGAACTTGCTGGAGATTGACAGGAACGGAGCCGTGTTGTATAACATTTACCAGCACTGAAGAAATGGAACATGTGGCCTTGAATAATGTGCAATTGGATTATTTAGCCCGAGACGACCCCCAATTGAAACCTGTCTTTTACGGGACGGTGGCCTGTGATCGTTTACCCAAGAGTCCTGTCAAGACCACTTCGCAAGGGTACATTGTGAATACGGACCCGCACGATCAACCGGGACAACATTGGTTAGCGGTGTGGACGGATGGAAAGGTGTGTGAAGTCCTCGATAGTTATGCCTTGCCCTTGGACACGTACGTGCAAGCTACCCCGTTACGAGATTGGATCGTGAACCATTGGAAATATGTCGTGACCAATGGCAAGTCCCTCCAAGCCATTTCAAGCAAGAGTTGTAGTGATTACGCCTTGTTGTACTTGAAAGCCAAAGCCCGTGGACGGACCTTGCAAGATTTTTTAAATGAGTTTTCTGATCATGATTATGTCAGCAATGACCATCAAGCCGGTTAACGCCTTCAACAATTGATTGTAGGTCAAGAAGCGAGATGGTATCAACTCTGTTGTCATCCGTATCATCAATGTAATGGTTAAATAAAATTCGTTGGAAAAAACATGGTGTCGGAGTCGCAGCTCAGTCGGTAGAGCCTTTGGATCCTCCCGAACAAATAGGAGGGTCGTGCGTGGGTTCGAGTCCCACCGGCTCCAATAAAAAGGTGCCTTTTTTTTTCCATGGGTAGTTAGTCATCATGCAAACCGGGAAACCGTTTCGTTTTCATACTCCTTCCTCTATCTTGGTCGTGGGGCCATCGGGATGTGGTAAAACCATGTTTACGGAAAAAACTCTTGGTAGACAACCCAGAGTTGTTTGAAACCCCACCGACCCAACTGCATTATTGTTATGGCGCCTGGCAAGATCGATTTCAAGGCATGCAAGATCATGGGGTGGTGTTTCACGAAGGCATTCCCGATCATGAGGCGTTGGTCCAATGGTTTCCTCAAGGACATGGGGTCCTCGTCTTGGATGATTTAATGGATGAAGGGAGTCACGATAAACGCGTATTGGATTTATTCACCAAACATTCGCATCATCAAGGGGTGACGGTGTTGTACTTGTGCCAAGACATGTTTCCCGTGGGTCGCTATGCTAAAAGTATATCACGCAATGCCCATTACATTGTGGCATTCAAGAACCCCCCGAGATCAATTAGGGGTACGCAATGTCATGCTTCAATCGTTTCCGACCACTTGGAAAGACACGTTGGAGACGTTTCATCAAGCCACCACACGACCGTATGGGTATTTGGTGTTGGATTTACACCCCGCCTCCTCCGATCAACAACGTGTGTTGAGTCACCTGTTAAAAGACGAAGGATGGACTCGCACCTATCAAAAACGTCTATAAAGGCACCCTTTGAACAGGAAAAAAGAGAGAGCAACCATGGCTGATGATGACCGTCAACCTCCACAATCGTACGATACCGTGGCCCCTGCGGGTGTTGGGGCGACCACCAGCAATCAAATGTCCCCAGGGACCAGGCAACAACTTTTTTTCACGGGAGACGAAGGCCTTGTCGACGTTGCCATGGAGGAAATGCACCCCGATGTCCTCAGTCAGTTTTTGAAAGGTCTCCCCTCCCCCAGGACAGTCGCCAGCTGACCCAATTTGGATGGTGCACCCCCTGTACAGGGCTCTTCCCCCGCTGGGGTAGGAAGTCCAGGAAGTCAATCATTCCGTAGCATACACACCACCCCACCGTCTTCCCCGGACACTCCGCTTAGTTGGGGAAGTGCAACCTTGACGCCTACTCCTCGAACAGCGAGAGGTGGTGGACGGACAGCCGCGGGTGCCGGAGGTGATGGTGGGGGACGTGGTGGACGTGGTGGACGTGGTGGTGGTGGTGGTGCTGGTGGTGGTGGTGGTGGTGGTGGTGCTGGTGGTGGTGGAGGTGGTGGTGGTGGTGGTGCTGGTGGTGCTGGTGGTGCTGGTGGTGGTGGTGGAGGTGGTGGTGGTCGTCGTGGTGGACGACGTGGTGGACGACGTGGACGACGACGACGACGAACCCCCTTCGCCTTTGACACCGGCCTCCAATCCAGTCACCCCTCGAGGATCTTGGACTGGGAGTCCACCCCCCTCGTACCTTACGTCAAGCGGATTTACAACGACGTTTACGGATGCTGTTACAAGATCAAGAACAATTAGCCCAAGGACGTCAAATTGCCACTGTGACCATGACCAATAGCATTGTGACCAGTTATAAACAGGGAGGAGCACCGAGCGTACAAACCTCTTCGTCCCGGGTTTCGCCGTGATGATGAAAACCGTCGTGTCGTTATTGAATGGATCGAAACAGCATGGCCTTCCATTCCCCCCGGAATTATTACAACGCATGGATTCCTTGTATGCTTTTTACCATCAACAATGGTGGTGTTATCGAAAAATGTTGAATCATTACAAGTGTATCAATGCCTTGTTCAATGGATTGGCATTACTCCTGATGGCTGCAGGCATGATTGCTGGACCGCTTTTGGAAAACAGTACGTTGGTAGCCTGTTTGGCGGCGGTGGGGACCGTGGTTAAAGGATGGAATGATTTTAAACAATACCGATTTAAAGTGACCATGAGTCGATTTGCGTTTACCACCTATGCCAAAGCTTTGACCGAATTGAAAACCTATGTCCGTGGTGTTCCCTTGGAGGATCTGGAACGATTTTTAATCAAGATGCAAACCTTGGATGATACCATTGTGGATTTCACCCCTCCGTTACCCAAACGATGTCTCAAGATTACCACTGTCATTTTGTGTACCAACCCGTGGAAGCCCTATGCTATGTGGACGGATGTCCTCGTCCTTTGAGACCCAAAGACTATTGGATAGATAAAAAGCCGCTCCCTCCCAGTCCCACACTCTTAGAACCATGGCCGTCCAACGACGACAACGTAGAAAAAGGAAACGACGTCAAAGAGGAGGGGCTTTAATGCGTCGCAAACCCCGTTTGGTGGATAAAATTGCTCATGGCATGAGTATGTTTCTATCAGGTCCAGCGCCTGGGTTTGGCATCGCTTTAGGCAAATTAGGTGGTCAAGCCTTGAAAGGCATTACCGATAATGTACAACATTATCGACAACGAGGTGGGGGTTGGTGGCAAGATTTCAAACGCAATACCCGTCAAGGCTATAAAGAGACGCGAGACGTGATCAAACAAAACAAAGCCCTGCAACGTGTATTGATGAACCGTTCATGGTGAGGAGGAGAAGATTACGACGACGACGTCGTCAACGAGGCGGTATTTTAAATCTATTGGTGCCCGCTATGGTGGGATTAGGGAAAGCCGTGGCATTGGAAACGGATAAACGTATAAAACGCACGATCCAAAAAGCCAACCAACGGTATCGTCGTCGCCATCGGTAAAAGATGCAACGTCTTCGACGTCAATTACCGTTTTTACGGTCCATGTTACAAGAAGCCAATGGCTCCAAACGTCAAGAGTTGTTACAACATGCCAATGCCGATCAAATCAATGCTGTGAGTGAACTGGTCTTGAACTTCTTAAAAAACAAGATTCCTGTCACCCCACCCATGCTGGCTAAACTTCAACCCTATAAAAAGGTGCTACGTGATTTGGGACGTCGTCGACATTCCGTGAAAAAACGTCGTCAGTGGTTAGTTCAACAAAAAGGACGCGGGTTGTTTCAAGGACTCCATCACGTGTTATGTCAATGTGTTCGTTAACTCTCCCTACGTGGATGTGTCTGTTACAAGAGGCCAATCGGGCCACCGACAAGTGGAAAGACGAGTGTTATTATTGGAAGCATAAATATCACCTGTTGTATCGAGAGTATCAACATATCTTGAGGGCCCGTCTTTGTGAGAGCTGTCGTGACCAAGAAGACGGGGAACTTTGCTCCGATTGTAGTCAACCACCATGGACGAGGTCTACATGATTCCCCACCAGGACTTGGAACAACTCATTCAATATTACAAAGGAGAACTCACCGAAAATGCCTTGTTGAACAAAGCCGCGACGTTAGCCGCCCAAAAACATGTGTTGTTAGCCAACTCCCAATTACCCCCAGCCCTGGTCAATGCTCAAACCAAACCGTTGAGTCAAGAATTAATCAAGTTAACCAAACGCATTCGTCAATTTCCCGGAGGTGTGGGGGTTGGTGCACCGGGTGGCCCGCCAGGCGAAGAAGGTGAGGAAGAAGCCGGGGATTTGGTGACGGGTCCCGTGGAACAATGGTTGAAGCGCATGATAAAAGGCAGCCCGTCGACTCCCAAACCTCCCATTACCCCCGCAACCAAGAAAGGCAAAGGAGCAGCCACTACCAGTAAAATTCCCATTCTCAAGAAAGAGGCCCCATCCACCAGTCGAGGGGATACCCGGTCGCGTTTGGAAGCCATTCGAGAACAGCGCAAGACCTTGGAAAAAAAATAGCCGAGAGTCCTTGGGCAAAGGCAAAAGGCAAAGGCAAAGGCAAAGGCAAAGCACCCGCTCGTGAAGTGGAACGATTGAAACCCTTACCCGGTTGGGAAGATTGGGCTCGTGGCAAAAAGTTACGACGTCGATTGGATTACGACACGGACTAAAAAAGATGCCCACCAAGAGGAGAAGGGGTATCAAGCGGAAACGCCCCCAACGAGGAGGGGCCTTGGATGTCCAAAAATGGATCGCTAAGACGGGGAAGGAATTTCATTGGCCTGGTTATCAATACATGGGCCCTGGCACCCATTTGGCCAAACGTCTGAAACGTGGGGATCCCGGCATCAATCGCTTGGACCAGATTGCTAAGCAACACGACATTGATTACAGCCGTGCTAAGAATTTGCAAGATAAATGGAAAGCCGATACGAAGATGATCCAAGCCATTGATCGATTACCCGGCAAGAAAACCAAGACGGAACGGGTGGTCAAAAAAATCATGCAAGCCAAGAAACGTTTAAAATTGTAAATTTAATGACATACCATGTTGAGTAAAAAATAAAAAATAAAAATGTCTCATTGGTTCATGAGTTGTCTTCAAAAAGTTCAATGTTCTGCCAAATACTAAGACGATTAAATGTTCTGCCAAAATACTGAGACGAGGGTTAAGACACCAAATCATACATCAAATCGACGCCCTCGTCGGGTGACATGTCCTCCAACAAATCAACAATGCCATCAGGGGGCACCAATGCCTCCAAATCAAAGGAAGAAACTTCGACATCGTCCATGACCTGCTCCCAATCGTCGGGTGACATGTCTTTCAATAAGTCCTGCAAAAACGACAGGTCATCCAAGTCAGGGGGTTCCACGACTTGCATGGTCCCCGCTCTCTTCGCTTTAACTTCTCACCAAACTCCACGACACTTGGGTCGAGCACCAACTCCACCTTGACTTTCTTCAAGATGTCCTCCACCTCGAGATCCCCTTCGAATTCTTCAAACTCTATGAGTAATTGGTCTTGACAAGAGGCCATCTTGGGATGACTCACCTCGAGGTGCGATCTGTTTTATAGTCTCTGGGATCATTCCTCGCAATGCATCATGGCCTATCTAGGGAGGGGGGAGGGGGGTCCCCCCACCCTAGTTGACCCACAATACTTTGCGAGCAATGACTTTTTACCCTATAAAAGCCGAACATCCACCACCAGTGAGTTCATCTGATCATGGCTTCTGAGCCAGACGAGCCAGGCCCAAGTGGCCTGGCGGAAGATGATTTGATCTCCCACGAAATCCTGGATGACGATGACGAGGATGAAGTTGCAGAGTTGGATCGTTTCGAACGACAACGTGCCTTTCAAACTCATCTCCTTCAACAAAGTGGAGGTGGTATGGATACCAATGAAGAGGGTGCCTTCGACTTTGAACTCGAACGTTTTGTGGATAGGAGGAGTCATCGCCTGGGGGTACAGGAACGTCATTTCAATACCCGTTTACGCCAAAGGGGGAACTTGATTCCGGGTCAAAACATCACACAAGCTCTCCAAGACGGATTACGTCGAGCCGTGAATCAAGTGTTAACCACCACACCTGACCTCCACGATCAAGATCGACTCTATTTTACTATAGGATCCAATCGCCTGCACAACAATTTTCAGGGGTGGGGATTACGTGCAGGTGAATGGCGGCAAGACACGGAGCGTGTGGAGGCCCTATTCCACCGTTTAGCGCAAGCCTTGAACAGCAACGAACAATTTGAAATGGACGACTCCTTTCAAGTATCCATCACTCAAGTTCAACATGCTCCTCAGGGCACCGGCAGACCCCGTCGGGGTAAACCAGGGCACCCCAGCATGGCCATGTTGACCAGGAACAAAAACAGTGTCCTACAAATAAAAAACAATGACGAACTCTGCTGTGCCAGAGCCCTTGTGGTTGCCAAGGCTAGAGTGGACCAACACCCGAAACAAACAGCCATTCGGAAGGGAGTGGGTCCACTGCAAAGAACCTTTGCTCTAGACCTCCATCACGAGGCCAAAGTACCCTTTGGAGCATGCAGTTACGACGCCTTGACGGCTTTCAGTAAAGCCCCATCCCTCACAGGTTACCAGATCATCCTGGTAGACGCAAACCGGTCGTTCCACATCACTACCTTTGGACCCCTTCGAGACAAACAACTGATCCTACTGCACGACAAAGACCATTATGATGTCATCACCCGTTTGCCTGGGTTTTTCGGGTCTAGTTATGTCTGCGCTGATTGTTGGAAACCCTATAACACCGAGGGACTGCATCGATGCACCAAGAAAAAGCTGTGCGGAGCCTGTCGGCAGAAAGAGTGCCCCGATTTCCTACATGCCTACCCCCGACACCTCAAAGCCACTCAACGTTGCCAGTCGTGTCATAGGGACTTTTTTGGAAACACGTGTTTCGACTTGCATCTTGGCAAGACCCACGCTGGCAAACCCGTCACTGACTCCCAGTCCTCCGTGTGCTCTCAACGACGCCGGTGTCCTACCTGCCATCAACAAAATCTAGGCTTGTCCAACATTGAACGTCACCTTTGTTGGCACGTGGATTGCCCATCTTGCCATGAGTACGTCCACGCCGACGAACACCTTTGTTTCATACAAAGAGCCCCCAAGCCTCAAGAAAAGAAAAGAAAGAGGAAACAACAACGAGGTCCTCGCGCCAAACGAGGGGCAGCAGCAGCAGCCGCGGAGCCTGATACCACCCCAGAGGAGGAGGAGGACCTACCACCCCTTCATGTCTTCTTTGATATTGAAGCCATGCAACCCAAGGAAAAACACATTGCCAATCTCGTCGTGGCCGAAACCGAAGACGACGATCCACCCCAGCGGTTCTCAGGTCCCATCTGTATCCGCGACTTTCTGGAATGGTTGGATACCTTGACACTCCACGATACCCGACAAGTCATTGTGTTGGCCCATAATTTTCAAGGGTACGATGGGTACTTTATCATCCATCAATACTATGGTGACAACCGGATTGTCCAACAACTCCGGAACGGCTGTAAACTGCTTGAGGTGAAGCACGATCACATCCGGTTCATCGATTCCATGAGTTTCTTCCAAATGCCTTTGTCCGCCTTTCCCAAAACCTTTGGCTTGACAGAACTCTGCAAAGGTTACTTCCCACACAAGTTCAACCAGCCCGATGATTGTTATCAAAACTACGTGGGACCCATCCCAGCCCTCGATTACTACATGCCCGAAACCATGTCACCCGAAGGCAAACAAGCCTTTGAAACCTGGCATCAAGAACAATGCGACCAGGGCGTGGTGTTTAACTTCAAGAAGGAATTGAGGGAGTATTGTGAATCGGATGTACGTCTGTTGAAACAAGGATGTCTGACTTTCAAACGCTTGTTTGAACACTTGACAGGATTCAATCCCTTTGAACACATCACCATTGCCTCGGCTTGTAATAGAGATTTACGTATGAACCGGATGATCCCCAACAGTATTGCCAGTGAACCCACCCGTGGTTGGAGAAACAAGATTAATCAGTCCACCCCAGCCCTCCACGTTAACCTGGTGCGATCACCAACTACGCCAACGCGCCCTCCAAGACCTCACCCCCAACGACTTGGACGACCACGATCTACTGGCCAACGCCTATCCGGACCATCCAAGTCATCGCCAGTACATACAACATGTCCGAAATGCCGGCGAGTATAAGATCCCCGGCACCCAGATCCTTGTGGATGGTTATTGCCCCGACACCCACACCGTCTACGAATTTCAAGGGTGTTTCACCCACGGATGCCCTACCTGTTATCCAAACCGTTACGAAAAACATCCCCGTCACTATGATCGGACTATGCAAGATGTCTACGAAACCACTCAAGACAAAGTCCAACAGCTTACCAAACAAGGGTACAACGTCATTCAAATGTGGGGATGTGAATGGAAACACCTCAAAAAAACCCAACCAGAAATCGACTCCTTCGTCCGGGGACTCGACTTTATCCCACCTCTTCAACCTCGAGACGCTTTCTGCGGGGGACGTACCAATGCCGTCAAACTCTACCATCATATCACCCCCGGCCAAAAGATCCACTACATCGATGTCACCTCCTTGTACCCGTGGGTCAACAAGACGGGTGTCTACCCCAAAGGACATCCGACCTTCATTTCACAACCGGGTCACACCGACATCCATCAGTACTTTGGGTTGATCCAATGTCAAGTCCTGCCTTCCCGTGAATTGTATCATCCCGTGCTGCCTTACCGCCATGACGACAAACTGCTCTTTCCACTCTGTACCCGTTGTGTGGAAGAAGAAATGTCCAAACCCCTTCTAGACAGATCCTATCCTCACACCGACGAACAACGCGCCCTCACCAGTACCTGGTGCAGCCCCGAATTAGAGAAAGCCGTCGAGCACGGGTACCAAGTCCTGTACATCTACGAAGTCTGGCATTTTGAAGAAACCTGTGAGGGGTTGTTCCGAGACTACGTGAATACTTGGCTGAAAATAAAACAGGAAGCCAGTGGGTGGCCTAAGGACAACATGACAGAACAACAAAAACAAACGTACATCCAAAAGTACTTCGAACATGAAGGCATCCAACTGGAATACCACAAGATCCAAAAAAATCCAGGGTTGCGTACACTAGCCAAGATGATGCTCAATTCCATGTGGGGCAAGTTTGGACAACGCCTCAACAAGACCCAAATCCAAACCTTTGATGATCCTCAAGCTTTCCACCGTTTCTTGGATACTGATACCTTAGATATACGTCACGTCTCCGTCATCAATGACGACATGGTCGAAGTACATTATCAACATCAAGAAGAGGACATCCCCGTGTCACCCAACCTGAACATCTTTGTGGCTGCTTTCACCACCTGTCTCGCCCGGATCAAACTCTATGACGCCCTGGAACCCTTAGGGGAGCGTGTCTTGTATTACGATACCGACTCCATCATCTACCACACAAACGAAGGACAACCCAACCCAGACTTGGGTCCTTACCTCGGCCAGTTTACGAGTGAATTGGACAAGGATGATCACATCGTCGAATTTGTGTCAGGGGGTCCAAAAAATTATGGCTACCAAACCCACCAGAGTCACGTCGAGTGTAAAGTTCGGGGTTTCCGCCTCAACAGCGAAGGCCAAACCAAACTAAATTACAAGATCATGCGCCAAAATGTCCAAGACGAAATCCAGAAGCCACTCCTCAAGCCACGACAAACACAGGTCATCAACACACACCAGATTGTCCGGGATCCTAAAACCTATGACTTGCACACACATCCACAACACAAATGGTACCAACTAGTATACGACAAGAGAGTAGTGGATCCGCACACCTTTCAAACCTACCCTTATGGATACCAGTGAGAGTCACTCAATAGGAACACTCATCAAAAAGGAACTCAATGGATCATGGAACTCTCATTTATTGTTGTGAAAAAAAAAGTTTGACAATAAAATAGTATTTAAAATTTTTTTTGTGTTGTTTTTTACTCCAAGGGTTACCCCCGATGCTCCAATTGGACTTTGGACTTTGAGCCCGCGTTTTCTCAGCGGTTTTGCTCCATCCTGAGCCCACGATCGTGTTTTCCATCTGGTCAGCGGTTTCCCATCCTAAAACACGTGACTTCCGGTTCCATGAGCCCATCATCCCACACTGGTCAGTGGGATGACACCGGAAGTGACTTATGACGTCACCGGAAGTTCCTCCGGCACGTGATCGCTCTCGACCAATCAGAAGCCAGCATTAGGACCCAGATGAGCCCAGTTTACTACTTTTTGTATTTAGAACATTACAGCAGAAGGGAAAATTTAAAGTTTTTGGGCATTCCTGAGAGGATCATTTCTGCCGACGAAGATGATGACAGGCCGAGCGAAGACACGAAGGCACTTGTTTACAAGTTTATGGAGGATGAGCTGGCGATAGAAAACCCACAGCAGAAAATTGAATTTCAACGCATTCACCGTTTGGGAAAATCAGCCAAATATGGGCCACGTCCAATCCTAGCCCGATTTCTCCGCTATTCAGACCGCGAGGAAGTTTTACAGCTGGCTCGAAGTAAGTTGAAAGATTCTGATTTTGCAGTCTACGAAGACATTCCCAAAGAACTGTATGACATTCGAAAAGCTCAAATGCACAAAGTTAAAGCAGCGAAGAAAAAGGGTTTAAAGGCTGATTTCAGTAAGGCCCAGCCTGATCGCCTCTTTATTAACGGCAAATTTATCCCTGTAAACCAACCGTTTTTCTAGGTTTATTGTCTTTTCCTTCATAAATCATATAACTTTGAGACACCACTCTTGTAAGAAACAAAAATTATGCAAGAATGCAGGATTTTGCTTTGAATAGCTTTTTAACGGCTCTGCGGAGCGTGCATGATGCCCGGAGAAGATGACGCCCACACAACTTGTTTTGGGGCAATGGGTAACACTATGTTTTTTTCTTTGTTTTGTTTTGTATGTGTTTAAAGTTTTTCCAGATATCAGTTTTTTCAATAAGTTTATCAGTTTTTGCAGTGTAATTATCTCTTATTGTTCACTCGGCTCCACTTCCTTTTGTTCCCATCTACTACTTTTAACACCCCCACTTGAGTATCGCTAATTATAATTTTAAGCTTTTGTCCTTAAATGCTCGAGGGATTCGAGATTTTCATAAGCGTAAAGCAATCTTTACATGGATTAAGAAACAAAAAGTCGATATCGCTTTTCTACAAGAAACATACAGCTCCCGTGAAATTGAAAATCAATGGAAGTTTCAATGGCTAGGCAAAATGTTGTTTTCGCACGGCACAACTCACAGCAAAGGCGTTCTTATTCTTTTCAGCAGCGACCTTCAGATTGATATTAAGAACGTGCAGGGGGATAGCGAAGGCCGATATATCTTTGTGGAAGCACTTGTTCAAGGTACACCGTTTCTTTTTGTTAATTTATATGCGCCAACGGAAAGCGGTAGACGTGCACGGTTCCAAACCTCTAATTTCATTGGTCCCTATAACCTGCACCGTCTATTGTTATCAGGGTTAGGGCTATTGTTTCGTTCTTTACCTATTGTTCTCCTCGACCAATCCTAGACCTCGTCTGGAAGCGGTGCGGGTCCTCCCACGGAAAGGTGTGAACAATGCCCTTTCTTTGATCGCTTTGCCGAGGCTTTAGAAAATATGAATGCCGACAGCAACAGTCAAATTATCATTGGTGGTGACTTTAACACTCATCTTGACCCTATACTTGATAATCTAGGAGGAAGAATAGAATCCAAACCTTCTGTTAAAAAAATTAACGAAATAATGACGGCAATGGATCTTATTGACATTTGGAGAATTCGCAATCCCGAAAAAAAGCAATACACGTGGACTCAAAAGAAACCGTTAATAAGACGACGCCTAGATTACTGGCTCATCAGCACAGAAATTCAAGATGACATCACAGAAGCAAACACAATCCCTGCTATTAAGTCTGATCATTCGGCAATAACTCTCACAATAAATAGCCTAGATAAGCAACCATTTGGCCCTTCCCACTGGAAATTTAATTCTAGCATTTTAGACGATGCGACTTATATCCATCTCATCACCTCAAAATATTCCGACTGGCTTAACGAATTCAAAGACGTCAACGACAAACGCGTTCTGTGGGATCTAATTAAGTATAGAATAAGACAAGTTTCTATTAAATATAGCAAGGAAAAGGCTAGAGAACGAAGAGCCCGTCTGGTAGAAGCCGAACAAAAAGTTACGCAGTGCGATTTAATCTACGATACAGACCCTTCAGAGAAAAACATCTATAACCTTGAGACTGCAAAATATGAATACGAACTTCTTTATGACTATATTGTGCGGGGAAACATCGTAAGATCAAGAATAAATTGGTATGAAAATGGCGAAAAAAATTCAAAATACTTTCTTAATCTAGAAACTACAAGGTCCAGTAAAACCGCGGTCCGTCGACTTTTTGACTCTAAAGGAAAGATAACGGTTAACCCACAAGCTATAATGAACGAACCTAAAAGCTACTATCAAAATCTATACAGTAGCCGCGATCACGACTCGAATGAGGATCTTTGCTCAGATTTTTTGGATAACAATAGTATCCCAACTCTAAGTGAACAATCAATGTTGGTATGCGAAGGAAAGCTTTCGTTCACGGAATGCCATAAAGCTCTACAAAAATTTCCAAACGGTAAAACGCCGGGTAATGATGGCCTTACTGCCGAGTTTTACAAACGTTTTTGGAACTTACTAGGTCAGCAACTTACGGACTCCTTAAATTTCTCTTTTGAGAACGGCGAATTATCTAACTCACGAAAACAGGCCGTCATTAGGCTTATAGACAAAAAAGACAGGGACAGAAGATACATTAAGAATTGGAGACCTATTTCTCTTTTAAATGTCGACGTTAAAATTGCCTCGAAAGCCCTCGCCTCGCGTTTAGAAAAAATTTTACCAGAGATCATACATCCTGATCAGTATGCTTATGTGTCAAAGGAAGAACGATATTCGATGCCGTTAGGACGATTGACGATATTATGGAATACACTAAAATCAAACAGCTACCTGGACTAATGGTTGCTTTCGACTTCGAAAAAGCTTTCGATTCATTAAGTTGGCCTTTTTTATTTAAAGCTTTGAAATCTTTTAAATTTGGTGAGTCCTTCATTAAATGGGTTTCTACACTTTATTCCAATATTTCAAGCTGCGTCCTCAACAACGGCTTTGCGACACAAATGTTTGAAGTACACAGGGGTGTTAGACAAGGTGACCCGCTGTCGGCCTATCTTTTCATCGTGGCTCCCGAGGTATTGCTTATCAAAATTCGTTGCGATAAGGAGATCAGAGGAATTATGGTTGAAAATAGAGAAATAAAATTAGCAGCTTTTGCTGATGACTTAACTACATTCTTACAAGGAATCAACTCCTTTCAACGCCTTTCTAAAATTCTAGACGGCTTTGGAATCTGTTCAGGTCTGAAACTGAATGCGGAGAGGACCGAAGCTTTATGGTTGGGGTGCAATCACGAGAACCCTCCGTATATCGATATAGAGAAAGTTAATAAACCAATCAAGATTCTAGGGGTACATTTTACTTACAACTGGCGCAAACGTCAACAACTAAATTTCGATGCTGTATTGAAATCGATATCGAAAACTCTGAAGGGGTGGAAATGGAGGAACCTCACCCTATATGGGAAAATCCAAGTCGTGAAATCCTTCGTCATACCCAAATTTATGTTTCGTGCTTCTCTCATCTGTCTCTCTAAAGATATCATAAAACAGGCTAACTCCGTTATTTATAAATTTATTGGGAAAGGAACGGATAAAATCAAACGTCTCGCTATTATCAGCGATTACAAAAACGGTGGTTTAAGAATGCCTCACATTGAAACATTAATCGACACACATCGCATTATGTGTCTTAAAAAATATTCTCAGGACTATATTTCCCCTTGGAAGCACATCCTGTCTTTTTTTCTGAAGGACTACGGGGGCAAATTTCTTTTGCATTGTAATTTTAGTATTGCTGATTTACCTAGCTATCTTCCAAATTTCTATAAAGAGTGTTTCACAGTCTGGTGCAAACTATCAACCTTATCTGTTTCAACTCGCGAACATGTCCTAGAACAAGTATTATGGAACAACCAATTCCTTCGCATTGACGGAAAGCCCGTATTCTGCAAGAAAATATCTTCTAACGGTATAATATCCCTTGGAAGCATATTGACAAAAAATGGAAATCTCAAACCTTGGAATTTTTTTAAAGTAAATGGACTAAATCCCAACGACTATCTTCTACTTATAGGTCTTTATAAATCGCTCCCTTTTGCATGGAAAAAACTCATTAAATCCAATGATGAAGCTGATGATCCATCTATCTCTCAAAACACTGCCCTTAAATTCACTCTTAATTTGAAGGACGATACTCTGAGCCTTGACTCAATTACATCCTCAAAACTGTACTGGAAACAGATAGAGACTATTCAGGTCTATCCCTCTGCACGAGTCAAATACACTACTCGATTTTCTACTTGCAATCTTGATTGGGATTCAATCTATCTGATTCCGCACCTTGTCACCCTAGACACCAAAACAAGAATTTTTCAATATAAAGTACTTAATCGAATAATCTTTACTAACAAAACACTATACAAAATGAGGTTAGTCGACTCACCTCTTTGCACCTTTTGTAAAATTTCAGATGAATCCCTCGAGCATCTATTATGTAGTTGTGAATTTACTATAGCTTTCTGGAAGTCTGTTGTTCTTTGGGTTAAGTCTTTACACATTGACATTGACTCTCTAAACGATTGCGACATCATTTTTGGTCTTATACAAAAGAGGCCTCACTGGCTGCTTTTAAATCATATAATCATTGCTGGCAAACAGATTATCTATCAAAACCGTCTGAAAAGCTATGTACCATTACTGTCTCATCTTGTAGCTAAATTAAGGTATACAGAATCTATTGAACGAGCAATAGCTAAAAAGAACAACAGACTTAACATACACGAAGGGAAGTGGAAGCCTTTGCTTAAAGGATCTATGTCACGGTATTTTCATTAACTTTTCTGCTCTGACAAAATTATTTTCTCGTTGAAGGAAACCTCACAATAATAGTTTCCTAAGGTAGAAAAACACCAAAGAAGTAATACTAAGCCAAAACTAAACAAGGATGGTTACCACTGAGGGAGATTAAGATGGATTACGAATGATAAACTTGAAAAAATTTGCCAGTTTTTTCAAGATGCGTTATCCGTGACGTAGCTCCTTTAATATTTAATGTATCAAAAAGATACTGTACCGCTAGAAAAATTTAATTAATTATTAAATTAATTTTTTTTTAGTGTGTATAGGCCGTTTATCTTTATCTATTACAGTGATGTAATGCAATGTATGTAGTGTAACGTATGCAACGTAGTCAGTAATGTCAGTCGATGTGTGTATGTAAAGATGTTAAAATGACAATTAAAAAGAAAATCTAAAAGCTCACATTTTGAGCGTTTTTAAACGCTCAAAATGTGAACGCTCGTTTTTAAACGCTCAATTAAAATTGCTCTTGGTCAGAGCGAATCCTTGAATGCAGTTTGCATGCCTAATCCATTGCTATTTCTCTTTTGTCTTTCATTTTTGTATGAAATGTTTTTTTTTAATTAGGTGTATATATTAGCGTAACGAACGGGCGGCAAACATTTTCCACAATCGTGTGACCTCGGAATAATGACCTTATAACATTGCGTGACACTCTATTATTAGGCTTTGTTATGTCCTTGAGGTCAAACCTGTTTTTTGAGCGTGATAGTGCAAACTTCGCACGAGAAATATCAATGCAGAATTAATAATTCAACTGTCCCCTTTTTCATATCAAGCATCTTGAAATGCTCGGAAATCTCAGAGTGATCCGCAAAAGTCTTCTGAAGAATTGGGAATCTTCGGAGGTTTTCGGCTTTGTCAATTCGTGAGCGGTCTGACCGCTGACCACTATTTTGGTGTTCTGGGGGTGTTCCTGTCTGTTTCAAGGGTGTTCCGGGGTATTATGGGATGTTCCAGGGGTGTTCCGGGGTTGTTCCAGGTTGTTCCAGGGGTGTTCCGGGGACGTTCTGGGGTGTTCCGAGGGTGTTCCAGGAGTGTTTCGGGTTTTACAGACACCCTGAATTAAGAGGTTGCTGGATTGTCTGGGTGCCACTTAAATGAAATCCACCAAATAATAAAAAAGCCTGCAAGATGTGCATTGTCAAGGAGTTTTTGTCCAGTCGAGGACCACATCTTGAGAACAAAAGATTACTTAAGCTTTGGTAGGACAAGGCAATATAACAATAATACAATACAACAATCGCTGGACTAAGTGTTATGGCTGACAGTCAAAGCGTTAACTTAATTGCAGCATTCTTTTTCAAGATGCAAATGAAGCTAAATTAATGACACTGAGTTTTAATAACTTACTTGTAAGTAGTTTTGAAATCACATCTGTAATGGCCACCTCCTTCAACTTCAAGGGCCATTGCAACATCACCCTTCAGCATTCCATCACGCACATACATCTTTTCAGTGCAGGGTTCCCAGCGAAGTGTCTTCTTCTGCATAACGCAACCATTGGCGGGAAAGTTCACACCGTGAAATCGAATGTCGTAGTTGAACCAGTTGCCTTGCATACTGTTGATTAAGGATAGGATAACTTACTTCTTTCGCATAACCAATAACTTTCAATTTTTACAAAGATTGTCGTTGAAACATGTTCCCTCTTTTTTTTTAATTTCCAAAGAATAACTAAGAATCGGCGCATTTGATAAACAGTGTAAAAATACAGACTTGCACCAAGAGTACGTTGGAAAAAAGAGGCTTATTGGCGGTTGGAACTATTTTCGACTTCGCTCAGTACTACTTTAATGTGATGTTTCGGTTGCTCATTCAGTCACTGATTTTCATTGCCGTTCGATTTTCTTGCCATGAAGTTTATATTGACCACAACTGATCGACTTGAAGAAAGAATTTGCTATTCGCGTATTTGCGATTCGGAAATAAACCTCGAAGTTAGTAACAAGTCAACTATCTTTGAACATCAAATATTTTCGTGCCTTTCAGGTTTAGTTTTCAAAAATGTTCGTAGCAATTTGCATTATTTGGTTACGAAGATGAGGAAAACTGATAGAACTTGTGGAGAATGATAGCTATTGTAAAATCTTCTCCTAACTTCAAACGATAGCATACGATGACTGTTGCGATTCTCGCCTTCTCAAACTTTTAAACTTGGTAGCGACGAAGATGTAAATGCATTTTCCGAACATGAACTGTCTCGATAGAAGAGATAACTGAGGCGGCTTGTGGATCTGCACTGAGGAGGTTTTTTTTTTTCAAAACTGCCAAATCGGAAAGGTAAATGTGCTAGTTTATTCTGGTCGTGCTGAACAGACTTCAAGGGTTCGTAGTGAAAAGAGGTTGAAAATAACCGTGTCTGATGATTCAAGTCAGAGTCAGTAATCAAGTTTTTAGTATTTAAAACCAGTTCACATGTACTTTGGTCTAACTGACTGTGTTAAACCTTTTTCTTGTTTGAGCACCGGGAATTTTGTAATTTTGTATTAAGCTCGGTATTTGTATTAAACTCAGCTCAGTTTTAATCTCTACCACGTAAATTATTGCCCATATGATAAAAAAATTAGACGTTAGCTCGAATATATGAATTTTATTTTCTTGCCTGCAAGAACGTAGATATTGTTGTTGCCACTCGAACATAAAATTCATATCTTCTCGCCACCGTGTAATATCCTCTATATATTTCTCACCTAATGTGGCTGGTTGCTGTGCACACGGCCTGTCTTCAAAGATCATGCTTCTTTCCCAAGAAAACCCTTCAGGAAATGTCTGCTTGAAATAGTCAGGTATATCTGCAGGATACTGGACGAATGCCCTGTTGCCGTACTGATGTGCTGGTGTCAGGATATCGAATGCAAATGGCAGAGGTGCACCTTTGGTAACAACAAGTTTCAGCAACTGCGCTCCCCTAAAATACAGAGAGAAACGAGATTTTATTTACTAAGAGAACGTATTAGCACAGGAGCTCAAGTTCTTTACACCGCCCAGTTTCAGTAGTCGACACACCTTGACTGCTTTAGCCAGCTATAAGGTACACAGTCAGGAATTCACGATTTCTTCTTAAACCTGTTGGGGAACCAGTTACATACTTGTTCCGCCTGGCAGTAGCGCAGGAGCTCAGAATTCAAAGATACTGGTGTTATAAAATAATCTGTTGCTTGTTCAGGCATTCCAAGATAAATATTAAAATAAGTGTTATTCGGCGTTTCGATGCATCCAGCATCACTATCAAGAATAAAGTTTAACCGTCAAAAGTTGTTTTTAAAGAGATGGATAATTAGCATGCATTAATTCCAGTGTACGCGTCGGTATATTAACGTGGGTCTCCCAGGGGGGGTCCTTGTTCCCTTGTTCCCGTCCAAAATTGCCCTATGTTCCCATGTTCCCACACTTTTTACTTATTTGTTCCCCTTTTTTACATATCTTCTTACCACCTACCCCCGCCCTCAACTCTCTCCCTGAAAAAACAAAAACCAAAACAAAACAAAAGAAAACACAAAGTACTAAGAAGAAGAATAAGAAGCAACATTCCCTTGTCAATTACTACATGTAACGCTTGTTTAACCTTCTGTCCAATCTTTCAACTCTACAATTTTTCCATAATTGTCAATGTGACATATTACCACAAAAAATGGCAAATTTAATGACTTTGGTGGCAAAACAAAGATAAATGATTCTAGAATTTGGCAATTGCAAGTTGGAGTTTTACATGGGATGTGCTTATAAAGTAAGAGTATAGATTGTATGTGACATCATATATGTAAAATGGGGGTGACAGGCCTGCACGACTCCCACGCTCGTGTTTTAACCGTTCTCATAACTTTGCTCTCAGAGTATATCTTTTAAGGACCGTCCTTTCTTATATGATATTAAAGGCGGTTCCTTAAAGATTTCGTTGAGTAATGGTTGTTTTTTAAATCAAATGCCATTTGTTCATGATGATCTGTTTTAAATTGGGCACTGATGGTTGATATTGCGTTACAAAAGGCAAGATTCTTTTATTCTCCCTGCGTTTTTGTTGGAGGGCTAGCTTTCTGTCTTCAAAGTTTACTTCTGAAAGTGTATTTTGTCAAAAACTTTCTGGGTAACCTCTCTGAGTCTCTTGGAGTTGTTTTTTGAAGTTTTTGATCATCTCTTCAAGTAATGTCTTAGAAGAGTTTGTTCTCAATAGTCTCAAAGCCTCCCCTTTAATGAAACCTCTTTTGACACCGGGTGGGTGGCATGAGGAAAAATGTGTATACTGAAATGTTTCAGTGGGTTTGAAATGCGTGCGTACATCAAGTATTGCGGCTTTTTTTGAATCTTTCGCCTTTGTATACGTTAGTATCCAAGAACGTCGTTTCTGTTTCAGCTATTTCAGCCGTAAATTTGATTGTAGGGTGGTGTTTATTTGCTTGCTCAATGAACTTACTTATTTCATCTCTGCTAACGTTCCAGAGTGAAAAAATGTCATCTTTGAAACGTTTCCAAACGAGCGGTTTTATCACGCTTTGGCTTAGAATGTCTGTTTCAACTTTCGCCATGAAAATGTTGGCAAAGGCAACTGCCATTTTAGTGCCCACGGCGGTTCCGTTTGTCTGTAGATAGTTTTTTCCATCAAATTGGAAGGAATTTTCCTGTAGGATAAGCCTTAGCGCTCGTTCTAGTAGTGGCGTGGGGATGTGAATTTTATTTTGATAAAAAGAGACGTATGCTTTGCATACGGTTTGGATCCCCTCTTCTTGTGGTATATTTGTATAAAGGCTCGTGACGTCCATTGAGACAAGTAACGCCTTCTCCGGTACCTTAGTTCTTTCAATGAAGTTAATGAAGGCGGTTGTAACTTTTAGGTACGACTTCTGTTGTTGTGCAATAGGCTGAAGTAGTTTGTCAACAAAAGCTGATTGTTTCTCTGTTGGACCTTCACACCCTGATATAATAGGTCTGCCAGTTCGAACTGGTTTATGTATTTTTGTTAGGGTGTAGAACACTGTAATTCGAGGCGGATTTGGTGTTTGACAAAGCCATTTTTTAGTCATTTCGTCTATGTGGTTTCTGCGGTAGAGCTCGTTAATGAGTTGTGTAACCTTGCGGTTTGTCTCCCTTACCATTGGCTGTTCAAGTGGCATGTAGTGGTCTTTGCTGTTTAGTTGGATTTGACCTTCATTTATCTTCTCTTGTTTGCTGAGAACCACAGTCGTTGTGCCTTTGTCCGCTTTTTTGACATTTATTTCATTGTTAGTTTTTAGCGCTTTAAGCGTCTCGCGTTCTTTAGGCGGTAGGTTATTTTTTGGCTTTGTGAGTTTGACCTCTGCTAGTTGCGTCCTAACCCCCTCTAAATAGCTTTCAAGGGCTACTGATGGCTGGACTGGTGGTTTCCACGTTGATTTGACGTGAAAAGGGTGAGGTTCCTTATCTTGCCCGTGAAAAATGTAACGCAGTCTCATTTTCCTTGCAAAATTGTCATAGTCACGCAAGAGTTGTTTTGTTATATGCGTTTCTTTTGTTATTGGGCAAGGGACAAATTTTAACCCTTTTGCTAATAGATTGATTTGGTGTTTGGTGAGTTCTTGGTTTGAGAGGTTTTTGATGTGTTTCTCATTTGCCTCTAATTGCGCATTAAGTTGTTTTTTGTTTTTCTTTTGTTTGCGTACTTTGCGCTTTCTGTTTCTTAATCGTTTTTCGGATTGTTTCCGTTTGGTCCCTTTTCCGGTGTCAGAGTCAGATAATAGTCATGCGTACTGTTCAACATGTTTATTTTCCATATTTTGCAGTGTTGACAACAGTTCGCCGAACTTGGATATTTTAGTTTGGATGCTTTCGGCTAGCTTATTTACATTACTGAGTGTGACAATGTTTTCGCTAGGCGCCGAATGCGCTTGTTTCTTTTTCGCGAAACTCTTATTTACAACAGTGCCTGTTGCGGTTTTCTTTGGAACTCTCGGTCGTTTTTCTTTCTGGAGCTCGCTTCTGAAGCGATCGCACTCACGATAATGAAATCGCGTAAGAGCCTTAACGCACTCTTGTTGTGCGTTTTTCCTTATTCGACTAATGTCATTTTTAAATTAATTGTCCGCTCTTATTCGAGCTCTTGCCTTGTAGCGTAGATCTTCTGGGCAAGTTCCTTTTTCAGTGTGCCTTTTGAGTTTCTTTATCGCCTGTTCAGCATGGAAGAGTTTTTCTTCCGTGGACCAGGTGACTTGGCTGTGGCGGCGTTTTCTAGTCTGAAAAGGACGTGTTCTAGGCTCTCTGGATTTCGTGTTTCGGTGGCGGCTTTTAGCACGAGGAGATACTTGGCTGCTGGGAAGCTCCTCCTCACTGCCTTCGTCGAGAAGGTTGGATTCGTTGCCGCTGAGTTCTTCTACCTCGAATTCCATGGGATCGTCTCCGGTATTGTAGACATTGTAATCGTCATGGCTTGTTGAGGGGCCTGCTGCTATTAGCCCGTCGCTTGTTACTAGTTCCTGCGACATTGTTCTGTATAGTCAGGCAACCTTACCTCTTACCCAGTCTCCCAGCTGAAATATGCACACAGTGGGAGCCTTGTTTGAGCTCTTCTGTGAAGACCATAAATAAAATCTCGGAAATAAAGCTCTTTATGTCCTTATGTCAAAATGTTTTCGTCCTCTAATTTTTAGAGTTTTTGTTCCCCCGTTCCCTAAAATAGGTTCATGTTCCCTTGTTCCCTTCGATTTTTTCCTTTGTTCCCTTGTTCCCCAAAACCCCTGGGAGACCCTCATTAACGATTCAGAACACCTTCGCTGTATACAACTGTGATTGGACAGTAAGTGAAGGTTTTAATTCCTTTATGAATAGCATTTCTCACAAAGGCAGTCCATGACAACTTTTAATATAATAAGACGGTTTGTTTGAGATAATAGAGCAAAAATGAGTCATCTCGCTTTTGGCGTTATTTGCCTGCAATATTTGTGTGGTGTATTTTGGCTCAGTGTTTCAGAGCGATTGCAGTGATTTAGTTAGCTTCGCTGTACATAGTCCTTTCTATATGCGAGACTAAAATTCACTTAAGTTATTCTGAAACGGCCAAATACGCCACAGAAACATTACAAATAAATAACTGAAGACTGAGATGAGGCATTTGCGTTGTACTTTTGTCTCTATTTCCAGCTCCTCAACATGTCAGTTAATAGCCAAACAAAACCTCTACAGACACTTGTATGCAATCTGGGATAATCACACCAGTGGTTTGGGAGTGGAGACCTGTGGCAGGGGAAGAATAAAAGACCCTTCGACCTGTTTCCCCCTGACTGAGGGCCATAAAACTGAACAAGATAATTACAACTAGGTTAACTCACTCGTGAGGGTTGCCTTTTCCTTCGCCTTCAATGATGAAGGCGTGCCCGTTCACAGTTCCTTCCAATTTCAGCTTAATCATCATGTGTTTTGAAATCACACTCTGTTGGATTGCAACAAACAAGAAACGTAATTAACTAAAGTAAAAGTAAAGTAAATTCTAAAAGGAAGTAAATTCTAAAAAATTCTAAAAGGAAATTAAAAGTGTAAACATATCTATGTGCCAAAACAGCCAGTAGAATGACTTTCTGTGCTACATACCATGATGTATACTATGGAGTAAGACGTCAACTTGAGCAGTTTCTACAGGCGTTCTCATCAAAGTCACCTAGTCGAATGGGGCTACAGTTCGGGGAGTGGCTTTATAAACCATAATCATGTCACACCCATAACTCTCTGCAACCAATCAAAAAAGGGAAACCCTACTTAGAAGAGCCAAAGATTGATTGACGTCAGAAGTGAAACTACTAGCAACTTCTAAATTAAAACGTTCTAATGATCTACACATCTATCTGTACAAATAAATCAAAACAAGCAAAATTTAGGCCTTTTTCTTGCATTGTCAACCTGTTTCATAATTAGTTCTAATGCCGCTGTTGAAAGTTTCATTATTCAAAAAAAAGTTTCGTTATCCTACACATCGAACTGTACAAACAAATTTTAAAAAAACCAAACCAATTTATTAGAGGTGGACAGTCTACTTATGTGGTCAACTGGTTATACTCAGTAGTAGTTCTCACGCGTTTTATCCTCGCCAAATTGTTATTGAAAGTGCAAAACTTTGGAAAATTTTTTTTCATCTTCAAAGGCCTTTCACATAGTTAGTGAGAGTAAAAATTGTTTAGGGCGAACACTACTTAAAAGAATTAATTGAATTTTTAGGTGCGGATTATGTTATCAATTAAGGATGAAACAAAGCGTTTCTCATGCGATAAGCGATAATTGTTAAAAACACCCTTCTGGGCGTAATGCATCTTCCGTCTGGACGGCCGGAAGATTGAAAGCTGCGAAACAAAAATAAATCGCCAGCTAGGGATTACACCTTTGAGCCCTTTAGTATCTAGTTCACTTGAATCGAGACTTTCAGAGCTTTCCCATTTGGTTTCACCTTTTATATGGCGTATTTTGATCCGTATAATGTCCCTCGTGAAAACTGTTGTGTGCAACAGTCGGCTGGGTCATCATTTCCAAAGGGTACCCTATAACCTCCAAAGAAGCGTGGTGGAGGCATTTCTGATAGCTTACCCATGTCCCTAAGAAAACCACAGTCAAAATAAATGAGGCCTTCTTCCATCCCCGCCCCCATAGGATATTATTAAGCAACCAATAAATCATCAGGTGACCTTGAACCTACTATGACGAAACTTTCGAAAACTAAAAGACGGTGCCCTACAGGCCCGTCTTAATACGTTTTCTCGAATTCGCAGCTTTGTCGAAGTCTTCCACGTGTCGAGACGTTGAAATGATAATAATCGAAGACGTTTGTAGACTATCCAAGTTGCTTCAGTAAACCTAATACACTAATAAATATTCAAAGTACTCAAAACATGCACTACCCCAAAAGGTGCAACACGATCAATATGTAATAATTAAAAACTGTTCCATACACTAAATCGTTGGCAAGGACTCAAGATGCCAAATGAGAATACAGCAAAATAAACCAAAGTATAAGCCAACACAGGAGAAAATGGCTTTTATCACCCATATACGTACAACATCTGCCATCACACGCCTCCCAGGTGACATTCTTTCAACGCAAATGTCTAAACTGTTGTCCTACTTCACTCAGAAAAAGAAATGACATTTCTGATATTTTTGAGCCAAAAATTGGCCCAAAACGCCTCCTAGATGTGTTTTATTGGTGCAAGGGCCAAAATGTTTGTTTTATTGAAGTTGTAGTGCAACATATTAGTCAGTTTACGTCCGTAGATGCATCAAAATATTGGCCCGTGCGTGGCCGCTTACTAGAGGTTAACTGGAAAACAAAAAGAACTATTTTAATAATTAAATTTCCTACAACAGATTTATCAAAGGGTGAAACAAAACGTCTCTCATGCGATAATTGGGTCATAGGGTCCCAAAGAAGCGTGGTGGAGGCCTGCAATAACCCCGGGGGGGGGGGTACTCCCATATACACGCTATATGGGTATGTGCCGCTGTGAAGGGTATGGTTTTCAAGCTGTTTAGTCTGGGATAGGGTACGGAAATCAGAGAGTTTTGGTCTAGAATAGGGTATCATTTTCAAGGAAACTACTCAGTTGTTTGGAGAATTTAGTCTAGACTAGGTTTCCCGCAATTGACACTAAAAAGAAATCAATTTGGCAAATTTACCGGCAACTAGCAAAGAAAGCGTTAATAGAGATGGGTTTACATACATGTACTATAAATTAAAACGCGTTTTAGTTGTTGTAAACGTAGAAGTTATTTAGAAAGTCGACGTTTTTGCTGTTGTATCCGAAAGGCAACACTCATGACGGTTCTTTATTCACTCAGGTTAACCTGAAATTGAGGACTTGATGGAAACAGAAACTGAACAAGTATGAATAAACTTTTATTTTGAGAGCATTATTTAAAATGTGACGTAACATTTTGTTTTCGCTGGACTGTGTTAGTAATGAGGTTTCTCAAAAATAGCTAGTCTGGGATAGGGTTACCGATTTTTGGTGTTTAGTCTAGTATAGGGTTGCAAAATGCACCTCAACTTGGTCTAGTTTAGGGTAAGGGTTTCAGAGTCCCAGCGGCACACCCCCGCCCAAAAATTTGCAGAGTACCCCCCCGGGGCAATAACCTACCCATGTCCCTAAGAAAACCACGGTCAAAATATGGGCCTTCATGTGTCCCCAACCCCATATGACTAATCAATCATCCGGTGACCTTGAACCTTCTATTACGAAACTCTTGAAAACTAAAAGACGGTGCCCTACAGGTCCGTCTCAATAAGTTTTGTATCACAGCATTGTCGGAATCTTCCGCGTGTCTAGACGTTGAAGTGATAATAATGGAAGACGGATTAAGCGGTGGTGTACAGTCTACGTAGGTAATCAACTGGTTGTATTATTAGTTCTCATGCGTTTTATACGAAGTCGAAGGCCTTTTGTTTTATCCTCGCTAGATTTTTATTAAATGTTTAAAAAAAAAAACTTGAAATATTAACCTTGCCGTACCTTGGACATAAACGCACAACCTGCAAGCTCAAAACAACTCAAGTAATTAGTTTTGCTGGGTTAACTGGAAAGTAATTCACTTTAGCTGGATTAACCGCCAAGATTAACTGAATTAGATGGATTAGCTGGAACAACTGGGAAGTTTTTTTACGACTTCAGCGGAAAAGTAATTAAGTTAGTCAGGTTCATAGGGCCAATACAATGCCAACAAAAGAAACAGGATCTGGCACGTTGAACTACCTCGTGGGAACTTTTTCAAATGACGCAAGCTTGCGCGCTTGCTCCTTAAAACGTTTTGGAAAGTGCGCATTGCTTAGCGACAGCCTGGTAATCACATGTTAGTTTAGATTTCAAAACACAGATCACGTTTGTAGGCTATCCAAGTTGCTTCAGTAAACCTAATACACTCAATAAATGTTCAAAGTACTCAAAACATGCACTACCCCAAAAGGTGCAACACGATCAATATGTAATAAAACTATTCCATACACTAAATCGTTTGCAAGGACTCAAGATTCCAAATAAGAATACAGAAAAATAAACCAAAGTGTAAGCCAACACAGGATAAAATGGCATTTCCACCCATATACGTACATTGCCAACATTTGCCATCACACGCCCCCCAGGTGACATTCTTTCAACGTAAATGTCTAAACTGCTGTCCTACTTCACTCACAGAAAAAGAAATGACATTTCTGATATTTTGAGCCAACAATTGGCCCAAAACGCCTCCTAGATGTGTTGTATTGGTGCAAGGGCCAAAATGTTTTTTTTATTGAAGTTGTAGTGCAACACATTAGTCATGCAGTTTACGTCGATAGATGCATCAAAATATTGGCCCGTGCGTGGCCGCTTACAAGAGGTTAACTGAAAAACAAAAGAAAATTCAAATCAGTGGCGTTGATAATGGTCGCATTTGTCGATTAGAGGTAGTCGCTACAGTTAGAGGTTGTGACTACAATGTTTTTACTGAAAAAATCGCTTAGGAGAGGTGCTCGCTTACGACAGGTGGGCGACGGACAAGCATGTTCCACATCAGTTGAATTTTAAAAACCTTTACTATGATAATTTATTTATTTGTTGAGTAATACCTTGTAAAAATGCTTCACTGTAAATTCAGAAGATCTGTTTCAGCCCCAGAATGCTAACTTGAACTAACTTTCGTACTGCTCATCAGTTACACTTTTCCGTGCAAAACTAAAACTTACTGAAGTGAATTAATTTAATCCAATTCAACTCTGAAACGGCCAAATACGCCACAGAAACACTACAAATAAGTAACTGAAGAGAGCTGAGGTATTTGCGTTGTACTTTTGTCTGTATTTCTAACTGCCAAATACGCCACGTCAGTTAACAGCCATACAAATCCTCTACAGACGCTGTTACATACGCAAACCGGGATAATCACATCATTAGTTTAAGAGACCTGTGGCAGGAGAAGGAAAAAATACCCTTCGACCTGGTCGTCCATGACTGACAGCCGTGAAACTGAACAAGGTAATTAATAATAATAATAATAATAACAACTGGGTTTGCTTACTTGTGTAGGTTGCCTTTTCTTTCGCCTTCAATGGTGCATGCGTGCTCTTCACAGTTTCTTCTAAATGCAGCTTAATCATGATGTCTTTTGCAATCACACTCTGTTGGATTGCAACACACAAGAAACCGGGAATTCACTAAAAGGAAATTAAAAGTGCAAAGAAATTTATTTGCCAAGATAGCTAGTAGAATGACTTTCTACGCTACATACCATGATGTATCATATAGTGAGACGCTGACTTTAGCAGTTTCTGCAGGTGTTCTGGTCGAATCAAAGTCACCTCGTCGAATGAGGATTCAGTTCTTGGAGTGGCTTTATAAACCAGAATCATGTCACACCCATAACTCTCTTCAACCAGTCAAAGAAGGGAACACTTTAACTGAGAAGAACCGAAGATTGATTGACGTCAACAGTGAAACTACTGGCAACTTCTAAGTTAAAGAGCCAGTGTCACCCAAAGTGCTTTGCGTGCTTGTGTTTTTGTTTTGAAACAGCTTTTAGCGTTTGGCTGGCGCGTTTGCCGAACTTTTCGCAAATTATACCTTGCCGCACTGGCCTTTCATCGAGCTGATATCTACAGTAGTAGCCTCTGAAAATGAAAATATCCTCATCGCCAGATGTTACTGGAGAAAACAACTCTAGATCTGACTTTGTAGTCAACGTGTGTTGAGCTATTGTAGCAGCCGTCCCAGCCAATCGATTGATCGATCGATCGATCTCGATGGACGTAAAACCAGAGCAGCCACTTCTACTCGATATAAAAACAAGACAAAAACAAGTAGTAAGAATATTGACGTCTTCTTCGCTAGATGTCACTGGAGGACACTACTCTAAGATCTCACTTCGCATTCAATTTACAGTCCGATCGATTGATCGCGGGATCGATCGCATCGGCCGATGTCGATGGACGCAAAACCAGAAAACCCCTCTTACACTTTTTGTAAAAATAAAACATAAGCAGACAGTGAACTCAAGGAATAGTTAAGCAAAACAGCACAAACTCATGACCATAAGCATTATTTTGGAACAGGCCCGTAGCTACTGCTATTTTGTGGTAAATTAACGTTCCTTCTGTTTTCATCCGGCAACGCGAATATTGTACTATTTCGGCAAACGCAGTGTCAGTACTATTGCTGAAACCCGTAGATGATTTTCTTTCCCTCCGCTACTGATACACAGACTCCTTTAGCCGTACAACTTTGGTGGAGCCCGGAAGACTCGGCCTTCGCCTCAGCTTTCCTGAACCCTACGAAGCATTCAATTTAAAGATCTCCTTCGGCTTCTCCACCGCGAAAACACTTCAGAATTTGGAAATATACAACTAAATCGATACGACGACACTTAAACGTCAAGTCAAAACTCACACTAGCTGAAAAATTCAGCCTGAAATTTTTCAGGTTTCTTCTTTTCAACCGTTTAGGTTGAAACACCTTTACTGCGATGATCTTCACATAATTCAGTCAAAGTTATCTCAGGATCTGGCTGCGCGGTATGCGATGGACACTAAATTCAAGACGGCGAGGTATCTTAGAAGGTGACTACGCGGTACGCGGTGGCTTTAGGAACGAGGAATTTACATATGCAATTAGTTTCTCCTTATGCATGGTTCAATTTTATCTGTTACCATCCCCCCCGGACAAGTCCAGCCCTTTGGTCCCGGGGGTGGGGAATTGTTTGAAGCCGTCTTGTCCCTGGGGGAGGGGGGGCGGGGCAAATTGAAAATAACTTCGTGTTGTTCTTGTGAAGTACGTCACTTCTCGGTTGACGCCGGACCGCGTGGAGAAGACTGCCTATTTCCAGGGAGAATTTGTAGCAGACTGGTTAGAGAAGAATAATCTCTCAAAATTAAAATCTGTATTCAAAGGTACTTTTATTTTAAATTGTTAAACGAATGTGCGTTTGATGCGTACTCGAATGGATGGCGTTTGTCACTAACAGAGAAATATTTGTTCAGCATATTTATGTATATGCTAAGACGACTTAAATAGACTGTACATGAAAACAGATCCACGACTTTATATTAAACAGAGGTCTCAGTCCAGTGTTCATTCTTACGAAACAAGCTAAGAAAAACTCCTGCTGCCATCAATTTGTTCACTGGCCTCTTGTGCGTATGTGCTATATTTAGAATAAATCACGTGGCGAAGACTATTTCTTTACTCGCTAGCCGTATGCCAGTGCAGTTAGAGGTTTTTCTTCAGTTTTCTTTTTCAAATATAGTGTTCATGATTTTTATTATTGTCCTTCGTTCAAGAAACTCTAGAAAGGCGTTTAAGTTCTTGTCAAAACGTCTGGTTTTGCTATTGTAGCGCACAAAACAACGTATTTGTGGTCAATGAGGAGTCTCGGGGGTGGGGAATTGTCTCTTTTTGGGTGCCCGGGGGTTGAGAATAGACCGCCAAGTGAGAACAAAATTGCAAATCCCCGGGGTATGCCCGGGGGAATGGTAACGGGTAGAATTGAACCATGCATTACCGCGTAGCCAGCTACGCAGAATGTCGTAAACGTGGCAGAGTATTTTCTGCAGTTAAGCCTAACTAACTGCAGAATGCTCTGCCACATGGAAAGCAGTAAATATTCACCAAACTTTACTTCGCCAGAGACGAATAATTGTTAATTATAACGCGTTTAACCCAGACGGCAGGGGCACCCAACGAGAAAATTCTAGCAAAATACTGCAAATATCATTTTCTGCTTTCCCCGTTAACACATATTGATCTGTTCGACGTTTTTAGCTAAAAGTTAAGGCCGCAGAAAATTTTAGGAAACAGAACCTATCCGCCGAATTTCCGAGCTGCTGATGGCTAACCGAAAATGCTACCTGACCTTATTTTGCACTCTAAGCAACATATTTGTCCCTCCGAAAACAACAGGAACTAATAAGTCCTCTTGTTACGAAAGTCCGGGGTGACGTTTCGCTAAAGGAATCTCTATCTTTCACTGCAATTAAATCCGAATTTCTCAGGTGATTTTAGGCCATCCGGAATCGTTGGGTGCCCCAACGCACTGGTTTGGGATCGTCACCATTCCTCCTCCGTGGGGAGGAATGGATTCTCGTCACTATTCCTCCTCCGTGGGGGAAGAATGGATTGCGTGCACAAAGGACCTCCAGTCTGTATTGGAGGCTGAATTATTACATTAAAAATTACGCAATGGCTGACGAGTTTGTCGCTGTATGTATTGCTGTATTCACAACTTTAATAGTTTCTTGGTTGTTCAGTCCTTTAGATAAACTCTGCAAGTCATGGAACTACTGGCGTTGCTTTCAGAACCGTTTACCGGAGGGTGTTCGCCCGTTCAGTGAGATACCCGGCCCTCGCGGACTGCCGTATTTCGGTAACGTTATTCAACACATCATGAACGCCAAATCGCTACAATTGGCGTTTGCTCAAAAACAACTTTTTGAACGTTATGGACCGATATTTAAGGAGACAGTCATGGGAGAGACTCATGTTTACCTCAAAAGCCCCACAGATCTTGAAGCCGTATTTAAAGCCGAAGGAAAATATCCGAAACGGGCGAGCGATGTTATGACAGCTCTGGGGAAATATTTTAAAAGCAGAAACAAAGTGGTGGCAAGTTTTGGTCTGTTGTAAGTACAGCCTTTCTTTTTCTCATTTTTTTTATTGCTTAAAGTTAAATTATTGGATTGCGTCACGAAGCCGAGTACATTACTGATCTGATATTTGAAGTGAATACTTAAATCCGCCATTTTTTATTATCGTAGTTTGTGTGGCTTTTAGGGCCAATATATATTTTTTTGCTGACCTTTCAGTTTCAGGGGCACCCAAAGAGAAAATTTAAGCAAAACATTTCCATTTTTTTATACATAATGTTTTTTTTGGGTTGGATATAAATTGCAAGACGTAGAGGATTACAAAAAAACTTTGCATGCGTACTTTATTAATACATACCGTACTTATTTACATAATCCGTACTTACATATTTTGTTTGACCACTACGACTATGAAATGCGTTTTTGTTTTTTGTTTTTTTTTTTGTTTGTTTTTGTGTAAGCTAACACAGGAACTGTCCGTATTCTAGATCCCGCTCCGTATATAACGTTTTACATTTAGGCATTTTTAACTTAAAAGCTCCCCCTAGAATTATCAGAAACAACAGTCTAGACTTTATATGGCGTAATCTGTAATCACGGACCAAACTACGCATACTAAGCGCGCTGGAAACCAACATGTCGAGGCCACCGAGCAGGACAACGCAAGCGAAGATCAATTCCTATCTCCGTAGGAAAGGGAGGCTAAGGGAAACCGTATCATTCTAACCTTACTGGCTTTTTCTTGGCTAAGAACGTGGAAATTCAACAAGAACGCTATTTGCGTGACTAATCTTGGACATTAAATATTCAAGTTGGCAACCTTGATTGTCTCCAACACAATGGAACTGGGACAGCTAGATAGTACAGAGCACGAAAACAACACTCAGAGTTCCGAAGTTGATGTTAGCTGATGTCACGTCTCTTGTTCCCAAAATGGATGAAGTGAGGGAATTTATTTTTCCGTAACGAAATAAATCTTGCACTCATAATGGGTTAGGTGGAAAAGTCGGAGTGCAGAGTGCGGAATGCGGAGTGTGGAAAATATCGATGTGGAAAAGCGGAGTGTGGAAAATGAGGAGTGTAGAAAATGCGGAGTGTGGAAAATGCGGAGTGTTAAGAAAACTATAAAAACTAAATAATAATGATGATAATAATAATAATAATAATAATAATAATAATAATAACAATAATAATAATAATAACAATAATAAATATGGTAATATCACCACACGTACGCAACTGAATAAGGTATAGCACCCTTTATAACTTCTTCCAGTCCCCTGCCCACTATGCTGACCCCGGAAAAGCAAACTACTCTTAACAAAATTTTTTGCTTGTTTTCAAAATCGCCAAATTAAGTACTCGAAAAACATGTCTTTCGAATTCAAGAGAAATACAGCACACGTGAAAATGAAAATGAAATTCCATGAATTAATGTATGGAAAGGAAATTAAAAAAAAAAAATTAAATTCGGTTATGTTCTGATTGTTTTAAACTGATGTTTAATTAAAGGTGATATCGTCACACGGACACAAGTTACAAGGTATAACACCCTATATATCTCCTTCCATGCATCATTGCATTTTCATTGCTAAATCGTACATTATTTGTTTGTAACTATAAGGAACAGTAACGAATAAATAAATATAAGAAATCCACACTTGTAGCGTTATTGTTAGTACGATATTAACAACCAGTCCATGTTCTTTCAGCATTTCTTTTGGCTTTCATCAAGTGAGTGTTAGGTGCTGAGGTCGATATGTACACGTCCGTCAAAAACAGGGTTTTCTTTCGCAGGATATGCTCAGGGCTGGGATGGTAATAGGTGTTGGTAAAGTCCGTGCTGTACACCAACGCTCCTGTGTTAATTAACGTTGTCTTCCCTGCGCACCACTCGACGGTCGACGTGCTTAACCACGATGTTGTGTAGTGGCTGACGAACTTTTCTACACCCCGCATTTTCTACACTCCGCACTCCGCATTCCACACTCCTCGTTTTCCACCCAAACCTCATAATGGAAACTTGGCTGAATGAATCCGTGTCCGAAGGAGTTGTTAACATTTCCGGTTTCACCGTACTTCGTACATCAGAGTGGGGCAGTGCAAATATGAACAGCTAAACGAACTGAACTGCTGTGACGATCATGAGAGTTTGTGGCTTCCATTTAAGGCCTAACCGCCTCTCTCGAGGTTTTAATTGCTTACCTTGGCGGCGTCAAAATATTGCAATATACCAATATCGCATATCATATACCGAAACCAATATCTCGTGGAGCTATCAGCCTACAAACAGCTAGGGTCGCTTTTTTTAAAATACTCCCGAGACTAAGAGAGACGTCTGAATCAGGTCGTTAACTGTTCATCAATGTTTGCTCCAGTGTCAAAACTTCAAACCATTAACGAAAGTTTTACTACAATCAACACAGGAGAAGCATTCCGTCGAAGGATAAAAAGTAAATTTGACGTTTTTTGAGAAAATCTCCTCCAGTTTTCAACATTTTTCTCCCATGTTTGCTACATTGCTAAACATGAATTTTTATTTTCATTTTGTCATATCTTTTGATTTGACAAGCTTAATTGAGTTTTCGATAATTTGTGATAATGCCGGGATCAAAGACCGCAGACGTATAACAAAGATCGCCCTATTCAACTTCAAAAACTACTCCCGCCTCCAAGTCAAGTCAAAGTTTGCGTAACAAACCAACTAACCGGAACAGTGGTATTGGGATACAGAAAATTAAATAGTGCTGCTACACTGCTTACGTTACGTATATGACTAATCCTGTGTCGGTATCATTGCTTGGCTGGCTGGCTGATTCATCACACGATTCTGGCGTCTCGTAAGCGCCGAAACGTTTCGAGACGATTTCGGGCACGACAATGAGTTCACAAAGACGTTTCCAGGCATAGAACTTTGCTATAAGTCTATCAGCCTACAAACAGCTAGGGTCGCTTTTTTTAAAATACTCCCGAGACTAAGAGAGACGTCTGAATCAGGTCGTTAACTGTTCATCAATGTTTGCTCCAGTGTCAAAACTTCAAACCATTAACGAAAGTTTTACTACAATCAACACAGGAGAAGCATTCCGTCGAAGGATAAAAAGTAAATTTGACGTTTTTTGAGAAAATCTCCTCCAGTTTTCAACATTTTTCTCCCATGTTTGCTACATTGCTAAACATGAATTTTTATTTTCATTTTGTCATATCTTTTGATTTGACAAGCTTAATTGAGTTTTCGATAATTTGTGATAATGCCGGGATCAAAGACCGCAGACGTATAACAAAGATCGCCCTATTCAACTTCAAAAACTACTCCCGCCTCCAAGTCAAGTCAAAGTTTGCGTAACAAACCAACTAACCGGAACAGTGGTATTGGGATACAGAAAATTAAATAGTGCTGCTACACTGCTTACGTTACGTATATGACTAATCCTGTGTCGGTATCATTGCTTGGCTGGCTGGCTGATTCATCACACGATTCTGGCGTCTCGTAAGCGCCGAAACGTTTCGAGACGATTTCGGGCACGACAATGAGTTCACAAAGACGTTTCCAGGCATAGAACTTTGCTATAAGTTAAATGATTCTTATCTTAAAAGCATCTTAACATAACAGCTTTTTAACTTGTAGAATGAGTGATTCGCAATTTTACAAATGACTCGCTGGCTTTTCGAGGACGAAACCTTTTCCGGGGCTTTCGAGAAACGCGCCGCAGATGTCTGGCCGGCTGGCTAAGGGTACGATACAAGGATTGGCTGGCAACAACAGAGCAATCTTTTTTTTCTGCCAGCTCATTCTGAAATTAATCACATGGAACTGATCTAAAATAATCCTGCAACTAGTTTCTAACCAAAATTTAGTATTTTTAGGAAATCAAAGACAAGCAAAAACTAACAATAAAAACCGACTTTTAGGAGTCGTCATCATGACGCCATTTTAGTAAATCGTTTACTTAATTTGCTGTTCTCAAATGCTATCATGTTTTTTTTTTGACAGTACAATGCACGGTTTTGCTTTCTTTATTTGATTATGTTTATGTTTTTGGTACAGAGACGATAAAGAGTGGAGCCGATTTCATAAGGCTATGGCGCCGAAACTGCTTCGCCCCAGAGATGTCCGAGAAAACCTGAAAAGCTTATGTAACATGTCAAGAGACGCCATTAAACACCTGGTGAAAATCAGAGGAACGGGTGGATTGGAAAACGAGATACCTGACCTTGAAGAAGTTCTTTTCAAATTTGCCTCAGAAAGTAAGTTTTAATTGTGAAAAAACTAACCGAGGATATTTGCGTTTAGTTGGTAATGATAGAGCGGTTTCATCTTGAGTGTCTTAAAACCAAAACCAGTCACAACAGGAAAAAATCAGAAAACATTGAACCAATCAGAAATCGAAGCAAATAAATTTAATGGCTTTGATGTTACATCTGATTGGTTGAGAAAGACACATGGCACTCATTTAAAAATTAAACGATTTAAGACTACCTTAACCCTATCAGACCGGGCTTTTTTCGACCCTCTGGGTCCGGGGGTATATTCAGAAGCCCCCCCCCCCCCATGTAACTGTAAAACCGCTTACGCTATGGCGACCAAATTTGCACAGTATAGTGTACGCGCTAATTCTAATCAATACAGATACTGTGACGTCACTGTGACGTGTATGACGTCATTATGACGCTATTTGTTTCTCAATCTTTCACTTAGAAGCTCTAAAGCAATAAATTTTTTCAATAACTGAGCGAATTCTTGTGCGCTGATTGGCTAATTAATAAGAGTACAGATGGATAAAACACGTAAAGCTGACGCAATCAGCAAAAGTTTTGTCAAACTGCAAACTGCGCTGCATTCTTATGAGACGAGAATTGTACCACAAATCTAGTAGTCTTCAATGAGGAAATCATCTAAAGTTTATGGATCAAAACTGAAGAAGCCATTGCAACCTTAGAGCGAAAAGATGAGGAAGTTTATTGAGGATTCAGACCTGAAAATCGGCGGTGAGCGGGAATTTGTGCTGTCGATGAAATTAAACTGAACCGTGTTTTAGCAGATTGTTTTGTGAACAGTTTTCACTGGATTAAAGGTTAGTTGAGCAATTCGAATTTTTCCTTGTATTTCTGGCCTATTCTTAGTTAAGTTTTAATTTAGGAGCCTATGATTCTCCGAATTACAGTGTTGAAATTCAGATTCTGCGGCAATCACATCTTCCACTGACTCTTGCATTTCTTTCCTTCGTTTGAAGATCAGTTTTGGCTTTTTGTTATTGTAAAAAACAAATTGACGTCACTTTTTAATGCGTCTGTCCTCTTATTGATGATAAATTTCGTCAGAACATTGTCAAAGTTTGTCAACACTTTGACAATGTGATGACGAAATTTATCATCAATAAGAGGACAGACCCATAAAAAAGTGACGGCAATTTGTTAAACTGAATACTGTACCTGAAGGAGTAAAAATACTTTTGTTAGGTATAAAGGGCATCTATAATATATTTTCGGAATGTATATTTTTGGAAGACATGAAATTGTGCAGATACATTTCATATTAGAGATAAAATGGCGATTTTGGTGTCCTTTATCTCGGATCCGCCATCTTGGATCCACCATTTTGAATTTCTTTAAATTCGTCTGCTTCATTTGATAAACAAGAAAATGAACAACCTCGTTCCCAGGGTCTCTCTCTCCCCGCCCTCTCGCTCTTGGGGGCGGGGAGAGAGAGACCCTGGGAACGAGGTTGGAAAATGAAGCCAGTTGATTGTAAAAAGTTAATTGAATTAATTAACAATGTCATAGCCTTGAAATTTATGGCAAATATTGACGTTATAGCGAGAAATCACCTTTTTTACCAGTTAAGGTGTCTCGATACAGTTTTTGGGGGACCATACCTGACTTTTTGAATCGGCTCTTTGACAGTGTTCTCCTTGTCAGATAAACGTGAAATTTGTATTACTTGTTGGTTTTGGATTGAACCTTAGCGTGGTTTACATTTTGTAAAAATCGATATTTCCATGACAACGTTAAACAAAAATCCTCGAAAACAGTAAAATTGAAATTTTGCGCGATCCAGATTTCACTTTGAAAAGCAAATACCAACATCTTAAACTGTGGTGTATGGCAAACAAAATATACAAGGGAAAAAAATTCTGTATGTTTGTTTTGAAGTAAATCGCAAACACATTTTCAATCTTAGTTTTTGCCTAGTAATAGTAAATGCACCGAACAATAATCAATGCTTTGATGAAATGGCTAGAAAATACTGTTAAAATGTTTCTTTTACTTACTAGCGGAGCCAGCTCGAGAGCGCGTTAGCGGAGCTCCATTGCTAAGGAAATTTGGTAACCTATCAAGCCAAGAAATTTTGGTAGTGACGTATTTGACACGTGACCGTCCGTCCGTCCATACGTCCATCCGTGCGCACCACAGGGTTACCAACACACTTCATACACTGGATATAACCCTGTGCTGAATCCCGTGTGTTTTTGGCGCGAAATCGCATGTTGACCCGCGTTGTAGCAAAACAAGCAAAGACAACAAAAATCAAAAACAAATTTGTGAATGGAAAAAAAGTTCAAAAGAATACTCAGTTGTCTTTTTGGTGGAAGGGAAACTATTTAGGGGGAAAAAATGGGCGAGAAAGTTCAGGAGAAAAGTTCAAATTTGCCTCGTCGGTTCTGTTCGAACTCGGTCGGCACACCGCTTGCGTTCGCAGCTTTTCGCAGCAATTTCGACGCCAAATATAGCAGAGCTAGTGCTTTTTGGTTTTTTCTGTCCAGAACCATGGTTTTTACGGCGTTCCGAACACATTTTGCCAGGAAAAACACCAGTATTTTCATGCTGATAGGCAGCTTGTCACGAAGAAAGAAATAAGTATTAAAATTAACTGACTAGATGACAATAAGCGCTCATGGCCTAGTGGAGTAATATCCGGCTTCAGACGCCGACGTCCCGGGTTCGGCTCTTAGCGAGAACAGCAATTTTTTCTTTTGTTTTTTCTTTTTTTTCTTTTTTTTGATTTCACAACTTGAATGAGAGTATTTTCACAAATTAATAACTGCCAGCAAAAAACAAACAAACAAACAAACAAACAAAACAAAAGGGGGGCGCCGTCTTTAGGCTTGGCTAAATCTATATATTATTTTACGCCTAGAAAGTTTTGTTGAAACTGGTGTTCGCGATCTCGAGAGCGACTTGTTTTTCTAAGATCATTCGCGTAATAATTTTGTGGTAATTTTTGAATTTGAGCGCTTTTGCGAAAACCTTCAGAACGGCTCAATAGATTTTTTTAAAACATTAAACACGCGTGCTTGACGATGTGACCAATTTTAGTATTGAGTCTCATTAACATTGATTCACTGGAACACTTTTAGATTTAACGTTAAAGGGGACGTATGAACCGACGGAAAAGCTTGCGTTACGTGTTCACAGTTTGTAAGTAAATGCTAATATATTCAAAATAATGCGTAATTCATTGCTTCGTGATTTTTATCTGGTTTCTTTGTTCTTTGTTGCACTGTGGATTACAACGAAAAGTAAAAATCGCGGAGGAATGCATTGCGCATAACTTTGAATATATTAGCATTTACTTACCAACTGTGAGTTTGTTTGTTACCGTGGTTAAATAAAGTTTTCTATTCTATTCTATTCTATTCTATTCCATTCTATTCTACTTTTCGAGATCTATGGGGGGGGGGGGGAGGCACAAAGTGGCCCCCGCAGCTCAGAAACTGAAAAAAAAGCCCAGGCAGAATAGGGTTAAGGCGGGCCTCAAAAACCACCACCCCCCCCCCCTCCCCCGGTCTAAATAGGCCTCCAAACTTTATGAAAAATAGTTTCGGTTATTCAGGCGCTGTTCTTTGGAATAGCCTACCCGTTGAGCTGCGGCAGGCAAACTCCCTTGGAGCGCTTCGGGCTGGCTGCAAGCAATTCTTCCAGTAATATCACACGGCACTTATGTTAAGCAGGTTTATAGTAGCTTTTATAATATATTAATAGTAGTTTGTAGTATTAATAATATTGTATAGTATTAATAACATACTTTTAGTAGTAATGAAATTGTAACGTTTAAATCCTGATGAGTTCACCGTGTATAAATAAACGTATAATAAATTACGTATAACAAAAAACGTATAATAGTTGTTTTCTAATTGCCATTATTAATTTTTTTCCTTTTGTTAAAGCCATGGGTGTAGTGCTGTTTGACCTCAGGGTGGGACATTTTGATGACCCACCGAACAGCGAAGCAGCCGAACTGGGCAAAGTCATAAAAGAGTCTTTCACGCTGATGGGAAAATTAAATGGAGGATTGGAATGGTTCCTTTTGAAATACACCGATTTCAAGACACCCACTTTCAACAAATTTTGCGAGGCTCTTGATTTTATCTTCAGCATCAGCAACAAGTACGTGGACAAAACGATGACGGAACTTAAAGAAATGAGCGATGGACCTGAAGAGGAATTCGTTGACAACCAAGGTACAAAGGCTTTAAAGTTTCCAACTAAAAATGGAAATATTTCATTTTTGAATGAGCTTGGCAGATTCATAGATTATTAGCAGAATTGTAGTAGTTATGTGCTGTATCTAATTTTAATATACTAATCCTGTATATTACACGAACCACAAGCATTTTGCCTTAAAATTTTTATCGTGTTTAAAACTAAAGGATTGTGATGATGATGATGATGATGATGATGATGATGATGATGATGATGATGATGATGATGAGGATGATGATGATGATGACTTTATTACAGAACATGTTGATGACACATCGGATCTTTTAAAAAATTTTTGAGAAGATAGTTTTGACAACTAGCTATCAAACTCGTAAACATGCAAATATAAGTTGTCACAAGATTTTCTGTAACAAGTTCAATAATCCCTATGCAAAGTCGGTCTCAGTTATAAGACCGTAATCTTCACGAGATATTATTTACAAGACTAGCCAACAACGGACCTTGAGAAAGTCTAATCATGCATTTACCAGCAATCATATAATAACAATCCTTTACCAGCAAACAACAGCGTTTATGTTCCAGCAGTCACATACCAGCAATCATTTACCAGTAGGAGTATACAGCTAATTTAATTAACGTTGTCGGATTTCAAAGCCTCTAGCTTGCGCGACAAGACCGAAAGTTAATATGGGTAGCTGAACATCTTTTTTGATTTGGCTTTGAATTCACGGCTGTCACTGCCATAGAATGGGTGAAAGTACCATAAATACTTGTCTTTGTGATCTATTTTCTGATCTATATATTTTTAGGTGAGTCATAGCCTAAGTTTGGTAAATTTGATAATAAATTACCCATATCACCTTACAGGCTTGCCGCTTAGGCTTTCCGACAAAGTTAATTAAAATAGCTGTATACCATTTATCATATACCTGCAATCACTCGCCATCAATCATATATGTACCAGCAATCATTTACTAGTAACTACTAATCCTTTATCAGCAGTCATAATTAGACCAGCAGTCATTTACTAGTATAGCGTGCCCCGGACTCCAAGATAGAAGGACAAGCGAATAAGAAAACGAGCCCCAAAGGCGTTGGGAGGCTGAGGAGAGTGGGGTAGCCCTCTCCTGTCGCCGCCTTCATTCCCAGTTCCCGCATGTCTTACTCTCGCGTTCCCTTTCTAAAATAAAAATTTTCGCCGTTCTTACCTCTGAGAGCCTGGGAAAGGCTATTACCAGTAATCCAATTATACCAGGAACCATATACTCGGGTACCTTATTTCTCAATTAAACGCCCTCGGCGTTAAATTCAAATTTGGGGTGGTGGACCCGGCGTTTCTTTGGATCAGCAGTTCATTTGGGCCCGCCATTTTTAAGTAAGGTTGTTATTCGTTTTTCTTAGCAGCCGTGTATCTTGCCCTTAAATCTTAAGTTTATTATACAACATATAAACGTCTGACGTACGGGCTTACTTACAATTCGCTCTTTTATACCCGGCGTTTATTCGGGGCCCGGCCTTTAATCGAGAAAATACGGTAATTATGCCATGTATCTGCAGTCATTTACTAAAAATCACTATCTACAGCTAAGTGGTTGTCATAAATTGTTGGTCAGAGTGATTTCTGGTATTACCACAGGCAGCCCAGACGCGTTGTAAGTGGAGTTCATTTAATAGAAAAGGGTGAAAATATATGTTATAGCACGAAATAAATCTTTACTTCACGAAATAAATCTTGTTTACTTCTGCTTATTGTGTCCTGTTTAATTAATTTCCGGTTAATCTTGCACCGCTCTCTTAAATTACGCAATCGCTTGTTAGCGTCGCTGCTTATATAACCCGTTAAGCCTAAGGTTTGCAGAGATTTATTACAGACTAACCGGCGATAAAAGAATCGAGATATCTTGAAATAAATCGTGCCTACCTTCAGCGCAATGTTCCCCTGTTCGTCCTGGCTGGTTTAAATGACATTTTGTGGCTTTTTTCAATCGGAAGTAGCTTCCACTAAAGAAGAATTAAAGGCTGGTGACCCGGCCAACGAACCATCTTCACGCGAAGCGCAATAAATTCCCGAACAATGGACGGATCCGCTCCAAATTGCGATCAGCTGAACCATGGATTACGTGGTTTTCTGTATATTGCGCGCTGGCTCTCAAAATCCATCGCAACTGCCCGAGAATCCCTCATTTATCTACCTAAACTTGACCTTTTCGCTTCGTCATGAACCTTGACTCCGACGGGTAGGCTACGGGATTTGAATACTCAAGCTTAGCGACCGCGTCCGCTCGACAAAATAGCACTGGCTACGGGAGGGACGGTACTATTACCGCTGGGTTGATCCGTACTGTGGGAGGGTCCACTCCGTTGGATTTGACCGGAAACGGAGTGCGCGAACAGTTATTTGAAACCCCGCGAAAAGCAAAACATGTGGTTTTGTCACCTCAAAGTGCACTATTTGGTCAACTAGGCATCGCCAACTGTAAGAGTATTTATTATTTTTAGTAGAGTTTGTAATTCCAGAATTGTCGGCACATGTCTGAAAACCTAACTCCTGAGCAAGCTGAAGTTTTCCAGTTTGCCAGGAGTGGCCACGACCTTCTTGTCACCGGTCAAGCGGGAACAGATTCTTTTATCACCGGTTAGTCTGTAATAAATCTCTGCAAACCTTAGGCTTAACGGGTTTATATAAGAACTTAAGCAGCGACGCTAACAAGCGATTGCGTAATTTAGAGCGCGGTGCAAGATTAACCGGAAATTAAATAAACAGGACACAATAAGCAGAAGTAAACAAGATTTATTTCGTGAAGTAAAAATTTATTTCGTGCTATTACATATATTTTCACCCTTTTCTATTTTTAAATGAACTCCACTTACAACGCGTCTGGGTTGCCTGTGGTATTACAGGTCGGCAATGCCTCGATGGCGATTGGCATGGATGAAATAACCTGAAAGAAATATTGCACTCGGGCTAACAGGCGTCTGTGGGGAACAGACTTGCAAACAAAATATACTATTTCTTGTCTAAATTTCAATCAGCTCAGGAAAGATGACTACTATAAGCGTACCTTACAAATCCAGGCGGAAATGGGCGCGTTAATTTGTATATCAAGGATATCTGAAGCTACTTTTTATCTTCAACACTGAAATATATGTCAAGAAAAGTTTAAAAACCAAATACAATACCTCTGTGTGAGGATCTAGGTAAAACCGTGAGTGTACGTAATAAAGCTTTGAATACTATACTCTAGCTGTACAATGACATTTGAGCCAGCATGAAAAATTGTCGAAAATCGCAGGAACTTGGCCATGTGAGTTGCTCCGCAAACAATCATCAGTAAATTGGCATTACATTTGAAGGGTGAAATGTTTTCTGTAATATTGTAATTTTTAGCTGTGATCTACTGCGAATTTTGCCATTGTTTTAACGTTTAAATAACATGTGATCAACTGTTACGACTGAAATGTGACGTCTATAATTGATCGTTTCAGCGACCACAAAGCGGCGCCCAGAAGCAAGCACGCTCGGTGGTTTGCACCGCCGCAACGTTTTAAAATTTAGTTATACACCGGGCCACCGTAATTATATCAGATTTAATGCCAAGTCAAATAAAACATGAAAACAAAAGCATGAGCAAAGCATGACAACAAGATCGAGAATAATGTAAACGCGTAGCCGTACCCATGGTAGTAGGCTTTCTGGACTACCTGGCATGATTCATATTTATACCAGTACCAAATACAAAATGCACTTAGAATACATACTGTTCATTTCGCTTCCTATATCATCCAGCATGCTTGGTAGTTCCAGGTTCCACTGGTCGTCTGTGGTGATGGCGAAGTTGTCGCTTTTCCCACCCGGCTTCGGTGCCATTCGGTAAACCTTGATGTCAAAGTCACCAAGCCCGTATTTACTTGCCAATTCCTTGAGTCCGAGGAATGACACAAGTGTTTTTTAAGGAGAATGAACCGTATTTACATCATTTATCGGCATACGACTACTATGTCGTTCGAAAGCCGTATCCGAGTCAATGCAGCAAAAGCTTACAATAGCTTTTACAACGCCAGCATTAGCAGCCATTGCCGTAAGCTGGCGCGTGTTCAGCGTAAATTCGAGATCGTAGCTGGTAAAATGACCCTGATGTACGTGGGTCATACGGTAAATTATTAACAAAATATGATACTCTAGGGTCCCGCTGCTAAGATTTAGTAGAAAACGTACATTTGTTTGACGAAAAGAGTCAAACAGTGTTATTTACAACGGGGTTTGTAGGATATTAAGGACAGTTTGGTCAGTTGTCATTAAAACCCACTACAAATGTCAGTTGTCAGTTAAATTTTAGGCTATTTGTCAGTTGTCAGGTAAAATTTTGACCATTTGTCAGTTGTCAGTTAACCCCATCCAGACCCTCTGTTTTATAAGCGGTGTAAAAAAAATCTATTTGAAAGTTACCTCATTTTTACTTGTTTTTATTTTAAATCCAATCCAGCTATATCTTTGATGAGCTATTTGTTGACAAAGAGAGAGCTACAGCATGAAGAGATAACACTTGGCTCAATGATATTGTTCAGGGGAGGAGCAGAGGTGGTAAGATGATAATTACTTATAATGAGACATTCCCGGGTTCCAAATGTAAAGGTATTGTTTCAAATTAATCTGTTTCAGTCGCCTTATTCGCATTTAGGGTCGTAAAGGATGGGGGAGAGGTCTCTAGGGCCCTGTGGCCTCGAAATGTTTGCTGCAGAGCCCGAATCCTTGTCCACTTGAGCGATCATAAGAATGCTTGTTCTGGCTAATTGGATCCCTGGTGTACTTAAGTGAAGCGATGGTACTCGAGAGCCCCGAGTTTCTGTTTTGAAGCCCTGGTCTCCCGTATATTATTTTACCCAAAGCTTTGGTGTCCTAAACCCCTCTGCGACCCTGCTCAGAAATTTTAGTCGCGTATACATAAATTCGTGAAATCGACAAAACATTGAGCTGCGTGGCTTTGTTTTCTTTCTTTTCGAAAACTCAAGGAGTAAATAGCCTCTTTAGTTTTGTTAAAGAATGACTATTATTTTTGCGTTTTCCTTTACCTAGAAATCAAAGACTTGGAGAATTAAGAGACCAGAAAACAAGTGGCAAAATCATAACAAATTATGAACAATAAATATTTATGAGGGTGATTAGCGTACCTCTTACAGTAGATCTGTAGACAACGACTCAGATCAATTCAGAGTGCTGCATGGAATGAAACTCTCTCTATTTTTTTTAATTTAGAACAATTTCGCTTGACAAAAAGGGAGTCTGCCCCCCCCTCCCCCTGCTGGTCCCTCCCCTGGATCCTCCACTTAACTCACCCCCAAGTTAATTTTGTTATTCCTCAAAGTGCGTCTGTTAAGTGATAACTTATTTTGGTTTAGACCGCCACCACTGCGTTATGGCTCCTTTACGAGTTGGCCAGTAATCCCATGGTACAGAAGAAGCTGTATGAAGAAGTGTCCTCGTTGGCAGACCCCGATGGAGACCTCACCCCTGAGAGCTTTACAAAAATGGACTACATGAAGGCTTGTGTGAAAGAAACATTGAGGTAAGCAGCTCCACGACCTTCTTAACTTTCCCACAATTCTCTTGGCAAAAAGTGTTCTTGCTATTCCCCTGTCCTGCACCATTTTCCTAAGATCAAAAATGGCTTCAGCTACCGTGCTGTATGTAATCTGGAATAGTCTTCCAAAAGAATTGCGGCAAGCTAGAACTCTACAGCAGCCAGCAGTTTTTTCACAACCTTAGTTAGAAACCTGATAACGAAGTCCCGATGCAATCAGTATTTCTTGAACGCATTCTTAGTTAATTTAAGTATTTCTTGCAGTATTTCTGTCACTGATACGACGATAAACTTTGTTTTATCACTAAAGTAAACTTAGACTACGAGCAGTCTCTCTTTCCGCTCAAGGAACAAGCGAGCGAGCGCGCGCGAAAATAGCCTGCTTGCCATTGTTACGTGGCGCACGTGTCAAGCTGAGCGTAGCAAGCCGCAAATCGCCTGCCGCGTTGATAAGTGAGTGTACCGGCTCGCTACACTCACGTATCAACACAGCAGGCGATTTTCGCGCGCGTCACGTAATAATTCGCAGGGACCAAAATTTGGTCCCTGCGATTAGTCCCACGAATTCAAACTTATTTGAATTCGTGGGACCAGTCCCGGGGACTAGTCCCAAAAACTATGCTTGGTCCCTTCGTGTGAACTGTTCGTGGGAAAAGTCCCTGCGACCAAGTGCATATATTTCATCGGATCTTTTTCCTTTTTTTCCAGTTGACCTGGAGAATAAATCTTGTATTTGTCTGTATTGGGAGTCTTTATCGAACAGTCGTCTTCTTAAGCTTCTGGAGAAAAAACTTTATCGAAATTGCAAATGACAAACACTCATACACTTATGGATGAACAGTGTGCGGTTTACAAACACTCATAGACTTATGGATGAACAGTGCGCGGTTTACAAACACTCATAGACTTATGGATGAACAGTGCGCGGTTTACAAACATTCATAGACTTATGGATGAACAGTGTGCGGTTTACAAACACTCATAGAGTTATGGATGAACAGTGTGCGGTTTTATTGAGCCGATTTACTTTCATTTTTGCAGTTAATTTACTAAATTTGGTTTCACTGTTGAGGACCGCTCCATTGTTCGTCTTCACGTTGCGGTGAATTTCGGTAAAAGCGCCCTAAATTATGCTATTTTGCTATTAACAGGTCCCCGCGTGTAAACCTTTCAAGGGACTTGTCCCAACCAGTCCCCTCGTGTGTGCCGACCGCTATGAATGACCATCTATCCATTAAACTCCTTTTCTCGGTGAGCTTGTAGCCAATTTCCTTCGCACAGTCCCCACCCCACCCCCCCTCTCTCTCTCTCTCTCTCGATTTACACTGTACCCGCCTCATAAAAGGTGAACGGTGCATGCATTGATCAATAGAAATCAATATTAAACCACAAGCTTATCGAACGTCCATTTCGGCTTAAGACTGGAACAATTTACTGGTCTCTTTACTTACTGTCTTGTTATCATTGTCATTGTTATTGGTAGCGTTATTGTTGTTGTCGTTGTTGTTGTCCATCCCGCCTTTCAGATTATATCCTGATCCAATCTTTTGGTCACGTGTCCTAGCCTGTGATGCTGTTCTGTCCGGGTACCATGCACCAGCAGGGGTATGTAAATGAAAATGTCTTAATAACTATACATATACACGATAAAACCTTTGTGGATTGCCCAATTAAAATGTTATATGATACTAACCGCCCACAATTTTGCCAAGTCAGACTCCAACTTTTTTCCTCAATTTTATAATGCTTGTTGAAACCTTTGTAGCTTGTGCTTTTGAAATTGTATATGATACTATCCTCCTTAAAGAAGTATCTTTTAATCTAAATGAACTCAACCATAGTGAATATCCATTTTTTAGACAAAGATTAGATATTCCAATTTTCTGGCTGGACACTCTGAAGAACTGTTCCCAGATCCTCTTAAATTTCAACCTGAGCGTTGGTTGAACAAAGACAAGAACGAAATCCACCCTTACGCCTCAATTCCATTTGGACTGGGTCGGCGCATGTGCACTGGTAAGTTTTTGTGGCTTCTTGGAATGAAATCACAGTCTTATCTATAGAACTTTGTCAAGATGTTTGTTCAGTGAAGGTTTTGGCACACTTGAAGTGCAGCTCCGATGGCAAAGTGGATACACGCGCACATGTCGGTGGGACTCGGCTCAAAAAGGCTGTGAAACTCGTGTCGTGCTTATATTATTCTTCCTTTGTTTGATTTCACTTTTACGTGACCAATTAAACCCAATAAATTGGATTTAATCTAAGCTGTGAACACTGAGAAGTCAAAGTTTCTTAGGCCCATTTTTGTGTAAACAGGCTCTCTAAACTCAACTGTCCGAAAGGGTCCTCTAAGCCCTCACAATCTACGTTTTTAGTGTACGTTTTTAGTGTTGCTAGTGGTTAGCATGTTAGACTTTCAATAACTGTAGGTCAGTGGTTTGAGCCTGATTTGAGCTTTGCTGTCGAACTATAGACTTAAGCAATTAACTGACACGAGAGCAAACATTCAGAACCATAGTGATCCTGCGTTCGCTGATTGATTGTCTAATTTTTACTTTACAGGACGACGTTTAGCAGAGACCGAAATCTACCTGTTGGCGGCAAAGGTAAGGAATTCGATTAGTTAACTTGAAGGAATGGGATCGAGAATACGAAAGTAGGGGGATAGGGTTAGGAATATAAGTGTAAGGATAGAGAATAGAGAACAGTTGCGAGATAAATGCGATGTACGATGTTCGAGGGCATGGTTATATCTGAACGTAATTTGTTAGAGATCTTTTTCCCAATAACTAAAGGACTTCCTCCTCGCGTCATCATAGGTTTTCAACTGATCAAGAAAGAACCTTCAAAAATTGAATGTAACTCAGATTTCACAGGACGAAATTGCACGTTTCCGTATTTCTGAAACATGACGGAAACATGGAACTCTATGTTTCCGTCACGTTTACGTGCTGCGGAAACGTGAAAATCCAATTCTACGTGATAATTTCACGTTTCCGTCATGTTTCCGGAACGGAAATGTTGATTCATGTTTCCGTCATGTTTATGTCAGCGGATTTGTACTGTTGCTTGTTTCCGTTACGTTTCTGCAAACGGATTTCCGCTGTCGTTTGTTTCCGTTACGTTTCTGCAAACGGATTTCCAATGTGTTTGTTGCATCTGATGGTTCTATACACCTTATTCCAAAATGGCAGCAAATACATTATTCATTTGTCTTCATCTTAACTGACCCTCGATGCCTCGATCGCATCTGGAGAATTCAAAAGAACCATTGGCTTAAAACGGGCACTGAGGGCCAGGTAAGGTATATGAACTTTTTGAGTGAATCGAAACCTATTTCTTTATTTTTGAGACAGGTTTTGTGAGTGAAATGAAATGGCACTTGTCACATGATGTTTATCATCACGTATGGAAGATATCATTTCTTTTCCAGAGCGTTTTCATCTAATCGGTGGTCGTTTTTAAAGTAAAGTTTACTACGGTACTTTGAAAAACGTTTTATTATTATTTTTGTAGTGTGTCTTGAATGCACTTAAAATAGCTGTTTGCTTTTAAATTTCAGATTGTGCAGCGCTTTGAGTTGGAGTACCACGGGAAGCCTGTTGCAGTGACAAGTGAATTTCTTGTAGTTCCAGACCGCGTAATGAGGATCAAATTCAAAGACCGCGAGTGATAGGCATGAAAACAAGAGCGTCTACACGAACAACTGAGCAAGTCTAATTAAGACGATATACACGGTCTTAAAAAATGTTCTGCACTGTATATTTCTATTTGTGTTTTAATCTTTAATTCGTATTGGCCAGCGATGATATGTAACATGCACGAGCTAACTATCATTATGCATGAACAGTGTGTCAGAGAAGAAGAGCTTTCATAACAAACCGTATATAAGGGCACGTTCAACTGGAGGAAAACTGTTGACAATGGATTTGATGAAAATAGTTTTAAAAAGTTTTGGTCAGAAGTATTTTTCAATGGTGAAACCATGCTGGTGATAGCTGGGATCAGTTATGTCAGACAACAAAAACCTAGACTGCAAGCCATCGCCCTTTATTTCTCACTCCTACGCTCGGTGGTAGAAGGAAGCTCGCAGTAAAAGTGAGGCTGCCCGCTCGCTGTTTTCAAACCACCTGGTAGTGCAGAAAGGAATCAGTTGCAATATTTAACAATTATTCGCCGAAGGCGAAGTGAATCGAGGGGATTATTCCATAATATTCGCTGAGCCTGAGGAGAATAATTGTTTTAGTATAATCGCTCAGGTGATTATCAGAGCAAATGCACTTTCTTTTTTCTTTTCTCCACAAACATCAAAACAAACGCGCGGTGCCCATTTTGAAAATTAGTGCTCCAGTATTATAATCACCTCGCGCGGGGTGATTATAGCAAGCTATGACGTAATCCTCGACCAATCTGTGCGCGCGCCTCTCTATAATCACCTGAGCAATTATACTAAAACGACTGTTGACCCAGTTGGAGTTCAGCTGAATTCTTTATTCTGCTCAATATGTGTTTGGTTTTTCAATGTCTTAATGACCCCCGTAACAATAGGAGCACTATAAGTCCTTCAGTTCAAAATGTACGTTTAAAAAAGAAAAACTAGAAAATGCAAGCCTAGTAGAGCGCGTTTTAAACAGGCTGGTAGGCCAGTTGAAATAGACCTAACGCAGAGATTGGCAGGTGTAGATCTCTTGCAATATTTTAAAATACATCTTTTTCTAGTAATCAAATTGCAACAGGAAATACGTAATTGTTCAAGAGTTCTATGTGTATGGCCAGATCAAAACAAACTAATTTTCTGCATTTTCTGGTTTTACGTTTAATCAGTAAAAGTTCAGTTGTAGCCTTTAATGATAAGTATAAATTTTAACTCTAGTCAGCTTACTAAAAGAGATTTCTTATCTTCTCTCAGTTAGCTTATTCTATTACATAAGAATGTTTTTAAGGCATTGCATTTTCAATTTTCACTTCTCCAATTTGTTTTAACTTTTTGAGATGATTATATGCAAAATCTACTAAAGAAAAAATGTTCAAGGCTATCGATTAAGGCGCTAAAACTAATTGGGGTACACTGCAAACATTAGAATAATAAGATAAGAAAGCACTAGCTATAGAGGCTTCATTGATACCTTCACCTTTTTCTTTTTTAGGCTTTTTTAGGAGTTTCGTGGCCGAGTAGTTAGGGTGTTGGACTTCGAATACCCAGGTTCCGGGTTTGAATCCCACCCTGAGCACTTCATGGATTTGTTTCACGGCAGTCCCGAGTTAAATCCTTCGGCTGCGCTTGTAAATAGCCAACTGGTTTGCCTTCCTCCAGTTGGGATTATTAACCATGTTATGTTTCATTTGCAATCTTTGTTTCAGCTGTTTGAGGGGGACGCCTGCAAACTAGCTGGTCTGTCGAAAAGTAGTACCGAGGCAGCTAAGTGCGCTGACCAATACAATCATTAATTTACATTTTACATCTTTTTTAACCTAGCCTTGGGTGCCGTTTCTACATTATTTTTTTTTCTCCTTGGAAGGGCTCTTAATCAAGGTCATGCATCGGGTAGCTGTTAACGCTCTATAATCTGTCAACACTCACTTTATTTCTAATGGGCGATTGCCGTTAAACGTAGTCTATAAAGTTGACTAAGTTGGATGTGACTTAAGGCAAACTGATAAATTGGGGTTAATACTGGATCTCGTTAAGCCATGTATGAGCGGTCAAAATTTTATTTTTAGTACTACAATGGAGTGAATGGAGTTTAACAAGTTGTGCTAATCGTTCTGACCTTGCATAAAATTTGTCTGAGGACACAGTTTTCAGTAGAAGTGTTGTGAACATTTTAGTCAAATATCAGTTCAGTTTTGTAACGTACATAACTGAAACTAATGAAAGGCAGTTCAAAAAAGTTGACACCGGAAGGCATATCAATATACAATATTTGATCAGATTTTACTTCTTCATAAGTAGACTTAGAGACTTCGATGGGAATGTCTGAGGGTGACATCAAAGGGAAATATCAGAGGTCGGGAATATCAGACTGGGAATGTTATGTACTTATTGACTGAGTGGGAGGGCCGAACGAGAAAATATTTGGCTCAAGGTCAGGGTATACGGACCAAGAACAAAATATTTCCGATCCTGTCTGGCCCAACCGAACTCAGGTAATAAGTATTTTATTATATCACTATCATTTTAATGAAAAAGAATATGTCGAAGACAGAGCGGACCAGTATGGTCGCATAACAATAGAGAGGTGTGTATGAGGAAGGCAGGTAGTTGATGATAAGCAGGGTATTCAATAAATTCACCCGATGGAACAAAGGAAAACGAACCAAGTACATAACTGTATAAACATTTTGTTTTTATTTTAGTTATCAGCAACTCCTAACAAGCTTAATTGTAAAACTGAATGGCAATGTTAAACTATTATCACACATAGCAAAATTATGAAAAGTTAGATGTTGGATAGATCGAAGTCATAATGCTTAGATCTTTACCCCTTCTGAATACAATAAAGGAGAAAATACAAAAATTATATAATTTGTCTCTAACTATGTCCGATCCTATGGTCGTGGGCGTCTACAAAGCAGTGTTCTTTTATAACTGACGTTGAGCAGATACTCTTTTTTTTTTGTTTTGTTTTCTGTATATAGGTTTCCTATAATAGGACTAAAGGAGCACTAGATTGTCTATTCACACACGACAATCGATACAAATGGCAGGAGCAGATGCGCTGCGTTATAACTTAATCTAAATACGGAGATCAAGTCGGGGGAAAACATCATTTCTGAAGAATCTTAAAGAAGCAAAGCTTGCAAGTAGTACCCGATACTAGACCTCAAGAATTTTGCTAATCAATACCTAATCGTCGCAAGTCCAGTATCCGAATAATTCCGACTCTTGTTAATAACATGTAGCTCCAGGTTTTTGGGGGGGATTATAGCAAACCGCAAACTCAAGACGTCACGTGATCTTTTTCCCGTTGTCATGCTTGACGTCCGCGGTTCCCGTTGTGACGACAAGAACCGATTCTATAGGGTAAGTGAAATACGGCAGAGATTTTACACAAATTAAACTTGACAACTCCGCTTTAAGGCTAAAAAGTATTTTCTTGCATGCAAAGTTCTTAAATGGTAACTTATTGGCATCCGAAAATGAAATCTTGACGAGTTTTGGTTACTTTGAGGATAATTTGGCGCTTCTCCAAGGGCGAGAAAATGAACCTTACCAAAATGTCCAAAACCGGACCTCACCTCTGATGGCAAGCGCCTACTCTCAATCTTCAGTTTGCGGTTTGCGGTAAACGTCAAAAAACCTGTATAACCTAAGGTCTCTATTGTTCACTGAATTCCCTGTCGTCAGGTCAATCTTTCGCTATCGAGTAATGTCATAATAAAGGCCGGGATAAGTACCATTGCCAGGGATGGGCATTCCCCCGAGAACGGTAGTTGTTCCCCCGACTACACAGGTCAACTGACACGAGCTGGATGTGTCTCCTCTTATTTTCATTGGGGACTGATCATGCTTAGGTGCTCAAGATAATTAAAATGAGTTATCATACTCCGTTTAGTATCATTCATGCTCTATCTGACAACAAATTCTAATAACTATGCAGTTTAAAAATGTTTTTCTTCATTTTTTGGGGTCATTTTGGTCCTTGAGAGATTTTGCTGGTCTGACGTTAAACAATTTGGCAGAGTGACTCTCCGATCTTTTTCGTAAACTACCTAATAATGCAATGCATGCCAGAGCCCTAGTTCAAAAGAAACATGCAAATGGTGCCAGAACATGGGGTAATTTTGCAAAGTTAAAATTACTCAAATTAGTGTGCAGATATTTCTTTCTTTCTTTCTTTCTTTCTTTCTTTCTTTTCAAAGGCGTAAAGAGAATTGCGTTTTCAAAGCTCTCCAATCATGGGCGAAATAAAATTTCAACAAACTGCACTTGAAGGACGAATTTTAGTGGCATAACAACGGGAAGCGATGAAAATAGAGCAACGCAGTAGATAATTATGAGCGCCGGATTAAACAATCATCCACTCATTCTAAAACAGGACGTAAAACAACGCATTGATCTGTTTTCTCTAAGCGATTGGAAAGCCACTACTAAAGCCAAAAGGCCTACAAATTGGAATCGGTACTTAAACTCGATCTCACTGTGTTAAACTGATAAAAGTGTACAATGAAGTTCTCTCGTGAAAGATAAAAACTCGGTAAGCAAATCTACCTCAACCTGTCGCTAAATGTGCACTAACATAATAAACATAATTAAACCATTATTATTATTATTAAACCATTATTACATTCTACACCATTTCTAAGTTATGAATTTTTGAGCATAATTCGTTGCAAAGTTTTCTCTGGGTAAACCATCTTTTCAACACCAAGTACAGGACTGCAGCCCTAAAGACATGGGCTATAAAAAGTGAAAAGCATGAAATCAGAGTGCAGTCCGGTGACTGTATATGCATGGTTGGTCAAAGAGATATATCGTTAAGATACCGAAAGTAAGAAAGTTGGATATATAGCAAGGGCACCCAACGGGATAATTGGAGCGGGATACTTAAATTGTATGTTTTCTGTTTGCTTACTTCCTTTCAGGCCTTTTAAGAGCCTGATCTGTTCGAATTCCTCAGCTGAAGAATTTTAAGTCGAAGAATTTTGCGAGACAGAATTTGTTCTCCCGAATTTCGGAGCTCCTACTATCTTTCCGAAATGCAACCCTTATATTTCGTACTCTTGTTTGTCCCTCCAAAAGCAAAAGAAATTAACTTTCCCATGTTAAAACAGTTAGCGGTGAAATTTCGCCAAAAAACGATTTAGGCCTTCCAAACAGATATTCCACCGTTAGTTGCCCTTGATATAGTTTTGTCTAGTTGCCTGTTGCTTTCATCGCCGTTTCGTGTATGTACCGGACATGTGACGTTATTGGCGGACCGATTCGGTTATCTTACAGCGCGACACACTTAAGTGTGAGTACTTTTAATTAACTGCTTTTTCCTGAGATTCATTTGCCTAATTTGAACACGAAGAAACGAAGAAAGCTTCCAGGAACCAAAACGTCCTGGGCGTTTATGATATCAGTCACGGTAACGAGTTGCAGTAACTGATGTATACCTAACTGAAAACCCAGCTTCTAGTTAAAAGTATAATTTCATGAACGATATGATCCAGTGGTTTTCTAGGCATTTTTACAGCCCGCCCCAGCATACCCGGACGACTTTCTGGGAAGGAGAAAATTTTGAACGTCAATAAATTAAATGCAGTATTAATAGGCTTGCAAGTACTGTTACCACAACATTCCATTACTTTCTGCTATTTGTGTTGATTGTTCTTAAGCTTTTTCGTCGAACATCGCGTTTTCAGTTAGGTACACATAGAATCGTATATGAACTGATGAAAATTTGAAAAACAAAAACAAAGTTAAATTAAAAATAAGTACCTAAAAGTTTACTGGCAATACTCATAAAATGGGAGCAAAATCTCTCACGGACGATTTTCGATTTTCCTAGGCAACCACAAGCTTTTTAGTATTGCCGTGGACTCTGTGATAGCTTAGCTTTTGATTATCTTAATTTTTTGACAATGATGTTATATCTAAAACATATTGAATTACAACACCTAAGTAAAACTATAGTAGACCCCGCTATCACGAACTCGTAAAGGGAATGGAAGAAATGTTTGAGAGACGGCGAATGTTCCAGATGGCGAAAGTGGTGTCAGTTTTTGCATTGGAAACACAAACAATTTGGATTTATCAACTGAGTTGATAAGTTAATTCAAAAGTTGACTTTTCCGGCGAGATAGCGGGGTCTCTTGTATTGCGCAATAAAAGCAACAATAATTAACTACTGAGAAGAAAGAAATACCACGAGGGTTGCACTTAAATTGTGGCAATTTTGGGATGCTAGAATCAGCTGTAGGAATAAAATGCGCTTTGCAGTAAAATCCGGTATAGTGATTTTAATCAATCCAGTCGATTTGCAATTCCGTTTACTTAATGACGGCTTGCATCGGTGCAGTTAATCAATTAGCCCGTTCCAGGCGTTCAGATAGTGGAGCGCGAGCGAAAAGAAAGCGAGCGAAAGAGCGGGAAAAAAACGAGGGGAGACTGGAGAAGAGGACGAGGGAACGCCTGTGAAATTAATTTTAAAAAGCTCATGACGGTATACCCTCTGATTGGCCAAATTTGACACCTCCTGTCAACACCAGAGGGTTGTTGACGCAGACAAGAAATGCGATATGGCATGCCCGTGGGAAGATCATCCTCCATCGATTCACGCACGGTTGAATAACTGCACGGCAAGCGCTTGACGATTTCCCAAATGTGGATACTTTACAAATGGAATAAAAAGATTGTCTTCAAAACGTGTTTCTGGGAAGAGGTCTCATCGCCATTCTTCCAACAGGATTTGGAAATAGCTTGATCTTTCAACTTTTTCCAAGGTTAATCAACGCATTGCAAAGAAACGCTGTTTCTAAGGGTGCGTTTCTTTGGGAGAATCCGAAAACGGATTTGTGATCCCAGATCATATGGATTCTTCGACGCCAAAGAAACTCAAAATCCGAAAAAGGATTATTTTGTCATGACAAGACAGGCTGGAGGCACGCAATATATATATATATCAGAACGATATTTCTCTCGTACTGCCCTAGAATTCAACTAGAATTGAATACACATAATTTATAAACAAGGACAGTATCTGCCAGAAGTTCAAGTGAACTCGCTGTTTGCGTTCACAATTAGCAAAATCTGGTCCCTGAATTACAGAAATGGTACACCAATGACGTTATCCTGACGTGTCAATGCTTCTGTCTGTTCTTTTGGAGAAAACTTTTCAAATATACGGAACGGAATAATCAGCTGAATTTTCTTTTTCACGATCGAATGTTTTGTCACGCAAGATCGAGAGAAAATATGGCGAGAACAGTAAATTTGCATGGAAGACCGCTTGACAGATGTACTATTTTCGGATCCGTCCCCCAAAGAAACGCACGGATCATGAATCCTAAAAATCCGGAGTTAGATTTGATCTCATGTATCCACTCGGAGTGTGGATTCTTCAGATCACTAATCCGTGATTAATCCACTTTTGGATTTAGGCAAAGAAACGCAAAATCCTTTTCTGGATACAAGAATCCGGATTTGGATTTTCCCAAAGAAACGCACCCTAAGATAATTGTGGTCACTCCGCTTGTCGCAATCATAAAACACCAAGTAGAACAGCTTCAAAGCACGGAATTAGAGCGCTGGCTATCGGAGTAGACGAAGAAGAAGACGAAGAAGGAGCAGGAAAAATGGATCGGCTAGATTGTTTATGAAAGTCCTGAAAGCCTGGTGTCTAAGGAATGGAGAAAAGAACAACAACAAACATATCGTAGCCATCGCAATCGATGAAGACGACGAAGTTCATTCGGTCACAGAGTGAAAAGCTTTCTATTCATCAATTTGATAAACTGATGTGTATATAAAGTCGTCTGTGATTCTCGTTACCTTTATTGGTCCGGTAGTGGAGATGACATTTGCGTTTCCGTATCGCAGAAAATTTTGCAACGTTCATTCGGCATGTCAGATTTCTTAAAGCATCATCTACTTTTCCCAACGCTTCAAACTCGGGTGAAACCTATTTCGATGAGCATAATTACATAACTTTCTTGTTTACTTTGACCTGACCCTGGGTTGATGTTTCTCTGCCGCTGTCGGTGGTCTGAAGTGGGCGGCATGGGCTTTTTAAAATTAATTTCACAGGCGTTCCCTCGTCCTCTTCCTCAGTCTCCCCTCGTTTTTTTCCCGCTCTTTCGCTCGCTTTCTTTTTCGCTCGCGCTCCACTGTCTGAACGCCTGGAACAGGCTATTAATCAATATACTTTCCTACCAAAACTGTCAATAACGGTTGTTATGAAAAAACAAGCTTTTCAGAGGATTGTTCAGACTAATTAATTGCTAAAGGCAAAAATAATATAATCTTCTTTGTGTCACTAGTTCTGAAAAATCCTTTTTGTTTTGGAAAATTTCCAAGGGAAAACCAACTTCGTTCCCAGGGTCTAGAGAAAGAAAGAACCCTGAGAATGAGGTTGGATCATGCCTGTTCTATCCTTGTGCATTATTTATACACTAGGGGCTACTCTGCACGTCAAATGACCCCGCGTCTTTTCTCTTTGTGCCTAGTTCAACACCTTGTGCTTTGATCTTGGCTTTTAGAATTCTTAGTTTGGACTCTAACTGATTGCGTTCAGTTTTTAACTGATCATACTCACCATAAACCTGGGAAATATAGTACACAGCAGCTACTGCCGCACTTGCTATACCGGCTACCATAGGTGTCATATTTGGTACTTCCCGCGCAGCTGAAAAAAATTGACCGATCGAGTTAGGCCTGGGTAAAATAAAATTATGTAAATGTGAATACATGTAATTCCCCTAATGTAAATACATTTTCTATTACGGACTATTGTTATTATGGGCACCCTCGAGACCGCGATTTAGTGTCCGCAATAACAAGAGTCCGTAATAGAGTGTGTGCGGACACGTGACCCTTGAATTACCGTCCGCCACGTAGGGAGGACCACTTCGTTGGCACTGGATTTTCTAAAACTTGAAAACATGATCACACTGAATAGAAAATCGGCCAAATTTATATTTAAAAGATATGTTCTAGTTTAACAATTTCTTTAAATCGGGGTCATTTTCACTGTTACGATGCCTAGATGGAAAACATCAAGCCGATTGTACGCTGCAGTTTGTTTCGCCGAATTCGAGTATAAATGGTTTCTTTCCAAAAAAAAACCAGTTGTCTTGATCAGGATGGCCCCCCAGACACGTGCGTTTTGTGTAACAGACTTCTAGCGACTAAAGTGGTCTTTGAATTGGTCTTGATCTAAAATAACGCCATTGTTCTGTTTATTTGTCGGTTTATGATCCCTAAAGACTATCACAAAGGACTGAAGTTGTTTGCTGTTCCTTTTGATGGCTTTTGTTACACTTGAAATGGCTAAACTTTTGCTACTGATGAGTGTAATCAAGCTAGAGTAGCGAAGACTTCAGTATAAATCTGCCAGGCAGCTGCCAAGCTGCCAGGCCTGCTTGAGAGAGACTGGGATAAAAAATCGTCCCCACTTCTCTGCTCGTGCATTCCCCTACATCCACCCCCAGAGAACGAGGGATGTTTCACATAACGATGATCAGACAAACACATATTATGTGACTGAAGAAGCAGATTTTCCTATGTTAGTACTTGTTCAAAGATGGCGCTTGATATCCGCTATATCGAGAGCTAAAACAATGAAATTGTATCCTCGGGACCGAACAATGCGTCCGTAAGTTCGTAATAGCGAAAGTTATCGTAAAAGCGAGAGTTTGTTTCAGTCAGCGTCTATTACTTTCGCCAGGGATTTAGCTGCTGTCCGTATTAGCGGGGTGGTTCCTTAATAATAGCGGGATATCCGCAAGGTGAGAGTTGACTGTATCCTGCTCGTCTGCGTAGTGAAGTTTGGGTTCATATTCACGACGAAATAAGCAGCGCCTGTCTTGCAAAACGACGTTTAAACCCATATAAAAACCACTGACCAAAATAATTCGCGAGACCTTTACATCTAGTAAGTTATGAATAACGTGTGGAGTTCCGGTTTTGATTAGTACATAATATTCTTTTATGGCAAAATAAAACGTTTTGCGACGTTATCGAAAATAAATTTCTGTGTTGAAATATTTATCTTTTGAATGCAAAGATTTCATTAGTTAGTAAAGAAAAGAAAAGAAAGTGTCACCTTTAATGCAGTATTATTTAGATATGCCATGGTTTGATACAGTTTTGATGTGGTTCTCATTTGACACGATGCTCCTTTTGTAAATATATACTTGAGGCCCCATTTGGGGTTATGGGGATATGGGATATTTGAGGAAAATATATGGGATACTGTAGTGTCCTGCGGACACACGCATAACACATCCGGGACACTTGGACTAGCGCCAGAAGGAGTGTACAGCGAGTGTGGAGTTAACTTCGTGTCGGGCGGATTGCCAATAACGTTTGTGTGTATTTTATGGCCTTGGTGGCGGTTACTTCACTATACAAATTGGCGACACGGATTACGAGCCTTGCCGCCTTTTGATTTAACCGGTTCGGCTTCACAGGTTGCCGAGCGGTGGAAACGTTGGAAGAGTATTACGTTGGGGTTTTCACCAAATTGAATTGGAACCCGGATCAAGAGATATTACTGCTTTTGCCACAGACGACGGGATTTTCCGGTACAAGAGATTGAGGTTTGGTGTTAATGTGTCAGCACATCATTACCCATTCGATGGCAGGATTGAAGGGTGTGGCCAACATTGCAGATGATCTTATTGTGCATGGACGTGATATGGGGGAACATGATAAAAATCTGATCAAGGTAATGGAGAGGCTTCAAGAAAAGAATTTGACCTGAATGCTGAGAAGTGCACCTTCCGAATGACAAAGGTGGTTTTCATGGGACTGCCTTTGACCAGGCATTGGATTGGACCAACAGAAGTAAAAGTCAGGGTTGTAGTCGAAGCAAGCCAACCAGAATCGCCATCCGAGGTCCGTAGCTTTCTGGGTTTAGTCGGAGTCAATTCAGTGCCAGATTCATGCCTGATTTTACTACTACCGTTGACCCACTTCGGAAGATTGCGCGCAAGGGAGAACCATTTACCTGATGCGAGGAGCAGGAAAAGTCCTTCCAGAAACTCAAAGAGCAGAATGCGAGCGCACCTGTCTTGGCATACTTTGACAAAGAAGCCCACACGCTGTACTTCTACAAGAGAGGAATGGGGAACGCCGTGGTGTTTGTTATGTCAGTCGTACCTTAAGCAAAGCTGAACGCCGTTATAGCCAAACTGAGAAGGAGGCACTAGCATTGGTTAATTTGGGCGTGCGAACGTTTCCACTTGAATGTTTATGGACTGCCCAGATTTGAGATTGTTGCTGACCACCTGACCACGAAGCATTAAAGGTCATTTACTCGACAAGGTCCAAGCCGTCAGCCCGAATTGGGTTCTACGCCTCCAAACCTACAATTATCAAGTTTGTTACGTGCCCTGGAGAAAGTATATTGCAGATGCTTTGTCCACGGGTCAATTTAATAAAGAAACTACACTTGTAATTTTTACTCGTGTAATTTACACTTGTAAAGTCCAACTTGTAAATACAAGAATTTAATAAAATAATTTTCTACTCTCGTACTTACACGTGTAGCACGAGTCACATACAAGAGTAAATTACAATTGTAACCCTACAATTGTAAACTCCGCTGGAATGCACTTGTAGGTTACAAGTGTACAATCCAATCTCCCTGCTTTAAACTATGACAATGTATACTCTGATGGTAGTTTTGTTAATTCCAAAAGATAAGTGAAAGCGGCCTCAGAGAAACGAAAATTCACCCGAAATTCCCTTGAATTTTTCGTGTCTAACAGCCTCCTTTCCTCGAAATTCTTAGGTTGCAGGATACCAAGATACCTCAGGAGCTCGTAGAGTTCTTTTTTGCTAGAGGAAAACACATTTTGTTACAAAAATACGCTTTTTACAAGACGTACCCGATGTTTACAAGTAACATGCGACTTGTAATTTGCACTTGTGATTTACAAGTTGGACTCTTGTAAAATACAAGTCGGACTCTTGTAAAAGTTTTATTAAATTTGAGTCTTAACGTATTTTACACGTGTAGCACGCACTACACCTGTAATTACAAGTCGGACACTTGTAACTTGGACTTGTAACGATGTTTATTAAACTCGTTTTCGTCTGCGCTTGTAAATACAATGGTCCGACTTGTAAATTAAACGTGTAAACGTTTTATTAAATTGACCCCAGATTGACAAAGATTGAAGATTCAGGCAAGTTCCAGGACGACGATGAGTTCGCATGGTAGCTACTCATGTTACACCAGCTGCTTTAAGGATTAAAGAAATTGAACGAACCTCAGCCCAAGATTCGGAGCTGCAAGCAGACAGGAAGTGTCTTATAGAAGGGAAATGGGACAGTGCTCCAAGGCATTACTTTACCTGTGCGCAATGAGCCGGCCTTTGTTGGTCACGTGATTTTAAGAGGAACGAGAATTGTTATTCTTCAGTCCCTTCGAAAGAAAGTGGTCAACCTAGCACATGAGGGACACCAAGGGTCAGAAAGGACAATTTCTGTTCACAATTTGGTTTGGAAATGCACTTACAAGTATTGCTCTGCCTGACAATTACCACTTTAAAATGTGTAGCGGGGATAGGTACGTACTACCTGCATGTATTTGATGTGAAACAAACATTACTGCTTAAAATTAATTATTGATAATAATTTCATGCTACATACGGTGACCAGCATCACAGCTCTCCTCCCAGTGCACAAACAAGCACCAAATTCATGGTAATTGAGATCCTGATCACCTTCAACATGATTTGTCTATGTGAAAGTTTGTCTTACTTCTGAAGATTTCACATGCTATAATCTACATTCACCCTTTCCCTTAATTAGCTACTCTTGCTTTTCACACCAATTGACCTCCCTAAGCCCCAATGTAAACCTGCAAATTCTCCTTACTGGTCTTCATACATTTCTTGTAGTACTAGTGCAGAGAACTTCTTTCTACTGACATTAACACTATTCATGTTTGGTGATCAATTCCTTAATTCTGATGACCTAATTAAAGCATTGTTATTGTAGGGAGATGCTGGTCACTGGGGCTTCAAGGGTTAATGTATTACATGTATATTATTGTGACAGTTATCTAATCCAATTTCTCTAGTATGTTGGGGGAATGAATAAACATGTTACAACATCAATATGAAACTCTGTGCTTTGCTTGCCATTATTCTGTATTATTCTCATTTCAACTTTTGGGTAAAAATGGATAATTTTTTTAATGCACCACATCACTCTTCAGCAGTGAGAGACTCCTGCTACAGTATCTCAACCAGTCAAGGGAAATAATGTATTGTTTTAGCTATTGACACTTGTCAATACCCAGTAAATAGAACAAAAACTGTACAACAGAATCCAAAGGAAATGGCCGGGTTAATGTTGGAGATAACAAGTTCCAACTGGAATTTGAACTGCATTTCTGATAACCTACTCTCACCCAACCAAAATAAAGAGAAAAACCACACAGAAACAGAAACAGGTCCACAGCAATACTATACGTCCTCTCCAGAGAGCAATTTACCTTATTTTAGAATGAAGAGAGGTGAGTGGGGGGGGGGGGGGGCTGAACGTATTTTCGTATACATGACAGAAGATTGGATGCAAGTTACATGGAAGCGAATGGGAACCAGAATGTCGTTCTTAACTCCCAATTGGGGACCATTGTGGCCACCCATCCACACCTCCAGTTAAAGCAAAATTCTATCCCCTCCCCACCCCCATCGCTCAATTTTGTGGTGCACCCGTGCCTGAGCTTCGCGAGGTTCTGCGAGTCACGTATTTCTAGTTTAAAGGAAATGGGTGTCAAACACCTCCACACAACTCCCCTTTGGCCGAGAGCTAATGGTGAAGTGGAGAGATAAAATAGGTCGCTTCTAAGAGCCATTAGAGCCGCACATGCAGACGGGAGGAACTGGAGGGAAGAGTTGAATAAGTTTCGTATGGCATACAGATCCATCCCGGGGAAGATCCCAGCTGAGTTGCTGTTTAAAAGAGCAATGAAGACCAAAATGCCAGAGTTAACATACATGGAAGAGGAAGAGGAAGGGGTGACCAAGCGGTCAGGGACCGAGACGCCCAAAGGAAACAGGCAGACAAGGATTATGTTAAAAGAAGAAATGTTGAATCAGTCGTGATTACTCAGGGGAGACTCGTGGTGACCACGAGTCCCCCATAGCTCAGTGGTTAGAGCATCCAAAAGGCATCTGGAAGGTCATAGGTTCGACTCCCGTTGGGAGGACTCAGGTTTTTTCTGAGTAATCACGACTGATTCAACATTTCTTCTTTTAACACATTTTTCACAGTCGTCACTCCATTATCATATAGACAAGGATTATGTCGATAAGAAACTTCGTGCAAAGGAACGTGATGTGGGAGAGGGGGATGTTGTTCTATTAAAGCAAATTAAGGAGAGAAAACAAACTGTCACCAGCATACGAGAAAGAGCCCTACAAAGTGATGGCCCGTTACGGAGATCAAGTTGTGTTGCAATCACCGTAAGGAGTACAATACAGACGAAATTTACAGCATGTCAACGCCTTTAAAGGGACACTGTCACGGGGATTTTTACGGTTTGGGGTGAAATATGTGCTGAATTTCAAATTAATGCCTTTTCACGTACATAATACTCCTAGAACGTCAAGAGAAGAAAATGAAGTGATTTTCCCAAAGGAAGAACAAACCATAGTCTGTTACTGGCGATTTTTCCACGAAACAAAGGAAAAACTTGATAACATCAGCCTGATGTTTTCAAGTTGCAACCATTTCCATCCTAGAGATCCGCAGCCAAACACACTCAATTATAGTCTCAGAGAACTGGTAGAGTAGTTTTAACCGGAACTCAACCAGTATTCTTGGGTTTCCTCTGACACTCTACTTTTCAAGGTTATCCTAAAAATTGGTGACAGTTTCCATTTAATGCTCCAGACAAAGAAGAACAGGCTGGCCTCTCAACAAAGACATGGATTTGCAACTGAAATTCCAGTGGACCCGGTGTCTCCAGCTACTCCAGCCATAGTAACAACCCCTTCAGAAAGCCCAAAAAACAACTGCCATCAGCTGCAGAAGCACTACCCCAAGAGGACACACCCCCAAAGGACCCACCTTCTCTGCGGAATTCTGGAAGAGTTATTAGACGACCCTAGACTTTGAACGATTACGTCTTATATTGACCTGAGTAACATTTAAACAGACTTTAAACGATTTTGTCTTATATTGAACTGAGTAACATTAATTAACTTTTTCGCTTGCATGTCACGCATTTCACTTATTTTTCCTTTTTCTTGTTATTGTAAGTTTTTGGTGCTAAGAGAGGGAGAGGATGTAGTGTCCAGCGGACACCCAGGACACTTGAGCGGCTAGCGCGCGAAGGAGTGTAGAGCGAGTGTGGAGTTGACTTCGTGTGCGGCGTATTACTAATAAAGTTTGTGTGTATTTTATGGCCTTGGTGGCGGTTACTTTACTAAGGATACCGAAGGAAAAGGTTATAGGGATACGGAATATTTGAAAAGGAAATATGGGAATCTCAGGATATTCAACGCGAAGTTCCCAAGATTTCTGGTCATTTCTGAGAGTTCGCAAGATTTTACAACAAAGTAAGCGTATATTTCGATATTGAATTAACAATCATTACAGGCATGTCAAGCATTATGGATCTTTAGCCGTTTTCTCGAGTTAGTTTAGTTAATCTGCGGCGGATCTAGGGGTGGTTCGGGTGGTTTGGTCAAACATCCTAAACTAAAGTCACAAACGTCTAAACCATACGTTTTTAGATGTCGGTTGATCCCAACAGTCCCAAACATTTACTGTTTGTTGCGAATTACTTGCACTATTCCAGTCACTTCAGCTGACAATGAGCGGGCAAACAGCACGGCTTTTAACACGGCTTTGTTGAAACTATATGCAGGCTACCATCATGACCATGACGGAACAAACACTTTGAAAGGCCCGTGGATTAGGACGCTGTAGCTGACACCTTTGCAGAACAGCGACCTTGAAGAATGTTGCACGTTGTTCCAATTTTTGAGGCAGGTTGCATGATTTCTCAGAGCGAATGCTTAAAGCAAGCTTACCACAATTTCCAGTTTTAATTTGAATAGTAAAAATGGTCTCGATTAATGTAAATATATTAAGTCCCTTTTTCAACTAGTTAGCGCAAAACTCTTAAATTACTCATCCGAAAGCTGGAAATCACGGAGGACATAAATTTCAAAATTTCCCGGGGGAGCATGCCCCTGGTCGCCCCTACATGCTCCCGTCTGCGTCGGTTAAACTTGCCTGAAACCCCTTATGTAAAACCTGGATCCACACCAGAGGTTTTTCAGTATTCAACGAGAGTGAAATTGACAGCTGACATCAAGTTCTTCAAAGAAACAAACAGCAAACTAGAAGATACTCTACTTCAAGTTTAAAATAAAAAGGAAAATATTTTAGTTAGAGTTTCACGTGGAAAAGCTGAATAGGAGGAATCAGTCGTCGTACGAAGGCTGAAGCTGGGAGAGCTGACAAATACTTCAGCGTTTCATTTTGAGAGAATGGCAGGGTACAGGATGGTAGAAAACTAGTTCCGTATTTATTAAGCAATAATACAAAATGTTCCGTGTCAAGAAATGACGTCATCAGTACTCATCATTTTAGGGATACGAGACCGCACAATTAAGGGGATATGGGATATTTCAAGAAAACGTCAAAGGGATACGGGATACTTAGACCCCCCCCCCAAAAAAAATGGGGCCTCATACTTAGAGAAAGCTCTTTGAAGCGGGTTGCATATAGTCACACGATTCAGTGAGCTCGATTAATCGAAGTTCCATTTGGTTCGATTGGTGACGTCAGGAAAAATACATAACGCGCTTAAGGAAATGTACCGTATTTTCTCGATTAAACGCCGGGGGCGTTTATTTAAAACTCGGCCTCGTAGAACCGGCGTTTATTCGAACCCGGCGTTTATTCGGGGCCCGGCGTTAATTTATTGAATGCATTCGGTTCCACCTTTTTCAGCCATTCATTTTTTATCAGCAGTACTGGAGGTTTGTTGAATTGAGAACCAAATTTCAACAAAAACGTTAAAAATATAAAACAATGTCACCAACTTTGTCTTATCTTAGTGAATCATTTTGGTAAGTCATTAGCAAAAACGTCACCGACAGGAACGGTGATTAAGGCTCTTCTTAACGTTAATTTTTTTTGTGAAACACGGAAAAAATGTATCGGCAACTGCTCGACAGCAAACGTACTTTGCAAGCAATTGAGAACAGGATGGTGTCGAAGCAAAATTGTGGAAAATTATGGAACAATTCGAGAAACTGCTGAAAAAACGCTGGGGAGAAACCCTCGAGATAATCCTGGCTTGGATGACAAACCCGCAGAAAAGTTACCACGATTAAAAGAAGTTGACACGATACCTGATGCGTCGTTTTTCTCCGTTTTTATAGTTAGAAGTACAATTCAGTGTAAATGGTAGTTCAGTGGATAAAATTCAAATAAAAACAATGATAGAAAGGCAACTAGTATGCAGTTACGACACATAATCTTGACTTAATGTACTCGTCTCGAATAAACGCTGGGGGCGTTTATTTTAAACTCGGCCCTGTAGACCCGGCGTTTATTCGGGGTCCGACGTTTAGGGACTGTGCAATAATTACCTGGAGGGGGGGGGTGGGAAATCAGAGGGGGGGCATAGGGGAAAATCACAACTAGAGAGAGGGGGGTTGGATGTAAAATTTAATACATGCAGGGGGGGGCATTACTTTTTTCACTCTTTTTCACAAACTGGAAAAGTGGTAGAAGAGGTATTAGAGTTCAAACATTTATACCTGCTTACGCTGGAATTAAACTGGGAAAATATCAACTCCAGGTGCTTTAATCTCTGATCTGGCTGATTATTTAATATTTTCCTGTCTGTCATGTAGTAAGAGAGGAATGCCTCTGTTATATATTAAAACAGATCTACTTCATTGGCACCAGGAATGCTGTTAAAGTTAGTTTGGATTTTGGTTATATTTGGGGGAAAATACCACCAGGAAAACGCTTAAAATGGCATTTCCGAGCGTCTGGATTTCGAAATTTTCTGGGGGAGCATGCCCCCAGACCCCTTAAAGGCTCGCACCTTCGCCGCTTTCGCAATTATCTCGGTTATCAGAAAAGCCTCGCTACGGCCCTGACACTATGATGTTACTCAATAAAAAAGAAAGATGCCAATGTAGGATAGCCTACATTGTATTATAATTAAAGAGAATGGAAAACCCAACTGTTAATAGATAGCAATAAATTGATCTATGTAAATATAAACGGTTTGATTACTTTGCAAAGTAAGCTTATAAACTTCTCCCGAGTGTCCAGATAAAGAAATTGTTCAACGAGGGAAAATTTCCTCCTCTGAAGAAAGCTCTTTGCAAGAGTTCTGTTCCCAGTACAACGTGGACGAGACTGCGTGTAAAAGTTACGTAGAGCACCTTGAGTTCTTGGATGCAAAGGCGAAAAAATGCGTAAGAAAAAGGAACGCTAGCTCTTCCGTCTAATATTTCTTGGAAAATAAAACAGATATGGAAGCGCTTACGAACAACCAGCTGAAAATGTATTTGAAACAACAGGGTCTCAAGATAAGCGGAAGTAAGGCTGATTTAACTAAACGAGTTCTCAGCCATGCACGTGAAAATGCTGCCAGGGATGTTCTGGAAGATGAAGAATTTTATAACTCGTGTGAAGACGACAAAACTTCAGAATCAGAGTCAAGTGATTCCGATGGAGAGAACTCATACGTTGAAGAGTCATTGAAAGTACTTTTTTTTACCTGAGGAAGACATCCAACACGTAAATTAGGTATGAGGGAACCAATGCGGGGAGGAAGCAGGTGATGGGGGGGGGGGGGTTGACCTTAATGTTATCAGTAGGTGAGGGGAGGTTAAAGTTAATTTTCACTTAGTGAGAGGGGGGTGCGACTTAATTTTGAGCCTTATTTTACCCATTTCCCAACCCCCCCTCCAGGTAATTATTGCACAATCCCTTAATCGAGAAAATACGGAGTGTACTGGTGGGGGTGAGTAGTAAGTTGGGCTCACATAGAGAAAATGCTGGCTTCTGATTGGTTCTCGCTGTTGCTAACCGGAAAGGCAACCGCGGACCATGTTTGGTTGCTAAGGGGGATCGTGGGCTCAGCGAACCGGAAGTCACGTGATTTAAACGGGAAAACCGCGGACCAGTAGTAAAAAAGGGATCGCGGGCTCATGGAACCGGAAGTCACGTGGTTTGAACGGGAAAACCGCGGACCAGGTGGAAAAATCGATCGCGGGCTCAGGACCGCTGAGAAACGCGGGCTCAAAGTCCAAAGTCCAATGGGAGCATCGGGGGTGGTCCCTGGACTCCCAAAAATAAAAAATAAAAAGACGCCATGTTAGGAAAAAAAAAGATTTATTCCAAAACGGAGTGTTACAGGAGGAAATGTCATTTAACATGCTTTATTGGTTGTTTCATTCCTATTGTTTGACACAAGTAGAAAAAATAGGAGTCCAATGTCCAAACATGGGGTCCTTACTGGGAACTCAAAATGCTCTTCCTACGTGGAATGACTTGACTTTGGCTGGCAATGTCTCTCATTGGTATCCGTACGGATAGGTGCGGAAAGTGAGGGGATCCACGACTCTCTTGCTGTACACCACTTGGTATTGTTTCTGTTGTGGATACGTGAACAGTTGATAGGTTTTAGGATCCCGGACAATCTGGTGTGTGTTGATGACGTGGGTTTGGCGTGGTTTCAGGAGGGGCTTCTGGATTTCGTCTAGGACATTCTGTTTCATGATCTTGTAGTTGAGTTGAGTTTTTCCCTCACTGTTGAGACGAAAACCTCGAACCTTACACTCCACGTGCCCCTTCTTGGTGGTGTAACCATAATTCTTGGGGCCCCCTGACACGAATTCCACGATGTGATCCTCCTTGTCCAATTCACTGGTAAACTGGCCGAGGTAAGGACCCAAGTCTGGGTTGGTTTGACCTTCGTTTGTGTAGTAGATGATGGAGTCTGTGTCGTAGTACAAGACCCGTTCTCCCAAGGATTGCAAGGTCTCGTAGAGTTTGATCCGGGCATGACAGGTCGTGAAACAAGCCACGAAGATGTTGAGGTTGGGTGACACGGGGATGTCTTCCTTTTGGTGCTGGTAATGCACTTCGACCATTTGGTCGTTGATAATGGACACGTGACGTACATCCAAGCTATCGGTGTCCAAAAACTGGTGGAAGGTTTGGGGGTCATCAAATTCTTGGACTTGGGTCTTGATGAGTCGTTGTCCAAATTTACCCCACATGGAATTTAGCATCATCTTGGCTAATGTACGCAGTCCCGGGTTGTATTCGATCTTGTCGTACTCCAGACGGATGTTCTCCTGCTTGAAGTATTCATTGATGTAGGACTGTTTTTCTTCTTCGGTGTTGACTCCTTCGGGCCACCCACTGGCTTCTTGCTTGATTTTCAACCACGTGTTGACATAGTCTCGGAACAACCCCTCACAGGTTTCTTCAAAATGCCAGACTTCGTAAATGTACAGGACTTGGTACCCGAGGTCGACGGCTTTCTCTAATTCGGGGCTGCACCAGGTACTTGTCAGGGCACGTTCCTCGTCGGGGTGAGGGCAATGATAGGATCTGTCTAGAAGGGGTTTGGCCATTTCTTCTTCCACACAACGGGCACAGAGAGGAAAGAGCAGTTTGTCGTCATGGCGGTAAGGCAGGACGGGATGGTACAGTTGACGTGGAGGCAGGATTTGGCACTGAATCAACCCAAAGTACTGGTGGATGTCCGTATGACCCGGATGTGTAATAAAGGTTGGATGTCCTTTAGGGTAGACAGAGGTTTTGTTGACCCAAGGGTACAACGAGGTGACATCGATGTAATGGATCTTTTGGTGGGGGGTCCCTTGATGGTACAGTTTCACCGCATTGGTACGTCCTCCACAGAAAGCGTCGCGTGGATTCAGAGGTTTTGTGGTTTGAAGGTTAGCTACAAAGGTACGGATGTCAAGGGAGGTGTCTTTGAGATGGTCCCAATCGCATCCCCACATTTCCACCACGGTGTATCCTTGTTCTCTTAAATGTTGGGTCCTTTGTTGTGTGGCTTCGTAGACATCTTGCATGGACCGATCACAGTGGCGTCGATGTTTTTCGTAACGGTGGGGGAAACAGCGAGGACATCCATGCCAGAAACAACCGTGATATTCGTAGATCGTGTGGGTCGTCACATCGAAACCGTCCACATGGAGCTTGGTGCCAGGGATGCGATACTCGCCGGCATTTTTCGCATGTTGAAGATGGGGGGCTTGGTGTTGTTGGCACCAGGTTAACCAATCAATGGCTTCGTAGGACTGATTGACGTTATTCTTCTTCCAAGTAAGGGTGGGTTCACTGGCAATACTGTTAGGGATCATCCGGTTCATGCGTAAATCCATGTTGCAGGCAGAAGCAATGGTGATGTGGTCAAAGGGGTTGAACCCTGCTTGAGCTTCAAACATCCGTTTGAAAGTCAGACATCCTTGTTTCAAGAGTCGTACATCGGATTTGCAGTATTCCAACAATTCTTGTTGGAAGTCAAACACAATGTTATTGGCACGTTGTTCTTGATGCCACGTTTCCAAGGCTTGCTTGCCTTCAGGAGACATGGTTTCGGGCATGTAGTAATCAAGGGCCGGGACGATACCCACGTACGTTTGGTGTTCGTGTTCGGGGATATTGAACTTGTGGGGGAAGTACCCTTTTTTTAATTCCGTTAATCCAAAGGTTGCGGGAAAGGCGGACAAAGGCATCTGGAAGAAACTGAGTGAATCGATGAAACGAATCCGGTCGTGTTGGACTTCCAAGAGTTTACACCCGTTGCGGAGCTGTTGGACGATCCGGTTGTCACTATGGTATTGCTAGACGACAAAGTACCCGTCATATCCTTGGAAATTATGAGCGAGGACATTGACTTGTCGGGTGTCGTTCAACGTGAGGGTATCCAACCATTTGAGAAAATCTCGGGTACAAGAGGGGCCTGGGAAACACATGGGTTGATCGTTGTCTTCGGTTTCGGCCACGAGGAGATTAGCAATGTGTTGTTGGTTGGGTTGCATGGCTTCAATATCAAAAAACACGTGCAAGGGGGGCAGGTCGTCTTCCTCCTCTGGGGGGGGGGGTATCAGGCTCCGCGGCGGCTGCCCCTCGTTTGGCGCGAGGCCCTCCCTGCTGTTTCCTCTTTCTCTTCTTCTTGTCTTGAGTGGGTCTTTGAATAAAACAAAGATGAGTTTCACTGTCCTCGTACTCATGGCAAGACGGGCAATCCACGTAGTAGCATTGGTGTCTGGCAATCTGGTCTAATCCAACGTTCTGTTTAAAACAGGTAGGACAGCGACGGCGACGAAAGCACACTGAGGACTCTTGGTTGGCCGCAGGTTTGCCCGTGTGGTCCTTGCCGACATGGGCTTGGAGGCAAGTGTCTCCGAAAAAGTCCCGATGACAACTGTGGCAACGTTTAGTGGCTTTCTGGTTTCGAGGGTACGCTGCCTGGAAATCAGGGCACTCTTTTTGGCGACAGGACCTGCATTGTTTTTTCTTGTTGCAGCGATGGTGTCCCTCGGTGTTGTAGGGTTTCCAACAGTAGGCACAGACGTAACTGGACCCGAAAAACCCGGGTAAACGGGTGATGACATCGTAATGGCCTTGGTGGTGCAACAGGATCAGTTGTTTGTCTTGGGGGTCTCCATAGGTGGTGATGTGGAACGACCGTTGAGCATCCACCAGGATGATCTGGTAACCGGCCAGGGACGGGGCCTTACTGAAGGCCGTCAACGCTTCGTAACTGCAAGGACCCAAGGGCACCTTGGCTTCGTGATGGAGGTCCAGAGCTAGGGTTCTCTGGATTTGACTTCCTTTGCGAATGCTGTGCCATTTCGGGTGCTGGTCCACTCTGGCTTTGGCCGTGACGAGGGCTCTGGCACGTCAGAGTTGATCGTCATTTTGAATCCGGATGATGGATTTGGAATGTTTGGTTAACAATTCCATGGTGGGGTGGCCTGGTTTGCCACGACGCGGTCTCCCGGTTCCCTGAGGGGCATGTTGGACTTGAGTAATGGATAATTGAAAGGAGTCATCCATTTCAAATTGTTCGTTGCTGTTGAGGGCTTGCGCTAAACGGTGGAATAGGGCCTCGACACGCTCTCTGTCTTCACGCCATTCTCCCGCACGTAATCCCCAGCCCTGGAAATTGTTGTGCAGGCGATTGGAACCGATGGTAAAGTAGAGGCGATCTTGATCGTGGAGCTCGGGCGTGGTGGTTAACACTTGATTCACCGCTCGACGTAAACCATCTTGTAGGGCTTGCGTGATGTTTTGACCTGGAATCAAGTTCCCCGTTTGGCGTAAACGGGTGTTGAAATGACGTTCATGCACTCCCATACGCGTGCTCCGACGGTTGACATAATTGAGGATCTCAAACTCGAAGGCGCCCTCCGCACTGGGATCCAAACCTCCGCCACTTTGTTCAAGGAGATGGGTTTGAAAGGCACGTTGCCGTTCGAAACGATCCAAGGCCTCTTGACAGAGGTCGTCACTGTCCGACATCTCTTCGGGGTCATCACAGGAATTCGCTGCCGTCTCTTCGAGGCCGCTTGGCCCCGCCGCCTCCTCGTCTTGGTGAGAGGCCATGATCAGATGAACTCGCGGGAGGCCGGGGCTCGTTTTTTATAGAGAAACAAAGGTCACGTGGACGAGGGCATGAACCAATCACCAAGTAGACCACAAGGTGCCCCAGGGAGGGGAGGGAAGGGGTGGGGGGACCCCCCTCCCCCCTCCCTAGTTGGGCCCCATGAGGCTTTGCAGGGAACGAATAAGACACTATAAAAGAAATCGAACCTCGGGGTGGATCATCTCAAGATGGACGCTGCTCATGAGAAGCTGTTGGAAGCCTTGGAAGAATTGGAAGCTGATCTCGAAGTGGAAGAAATTTTGAAGAAGGTGAAGCAGGAGTGGGTGCTGGACGACGGGGTGACTGCCTTTGGTGACAAGTTAAAGGAGAGGGAGCACCTGAAACAGGCAGCCCAGGCAACCCGGACAGCATGAGCCACCCGCTTCCACCCCCTGTGTTACCCTCAACACACCTGCGACTGGTTCGTGGAGGGACTAGATTATTGTTGCGACTACTGGTGCTATCAATTTAAACGTCCAGACACACCTCCACCAGTACCGCCACCCTCTCCTGATGTTGGCAGAAAGAGAGTTGCGTCCCCGCAGCCAATGTCGCAGACCCCTAGTGAACTACCAACAAAGCGACGACGATGATGACGACCATGACCACCACGACGACGACTATGACCCCCACGACGACGACGATGACCCCTACGCTGACGACGACGACGACGACGACGACGACCCCGAACTGACAGACCTCCGAGCGACACAGGCGCGCAACACGGACCAAAAAGCCCGGTGGGCGGAGGCCAGCAGGCGCTACCGGGCAAGGCATCGAGCCCGGCGGGCGGAGGCCCAAAAGCGTTACCGGGCAACGCATCGAGAGCGCGTGGCGGAGGTCAAAAAGCGTTACAGGGAACAACATCGAACCCACATAGTGGAGTACCGAAGGCGCTACTGGGAACACAATCGGGAACGGCTCCTGGCGCGTCAGCAACGATATCGGGAGACCCATCGAGAGCAGTTGAGGGAGAAACAGAGGCAGCGTGATGCCCGTCGTCGTCGGGAGACCCATCCAGAGCTGTTGAGGGAGCAAAACAGGATCCGTCGAGCCCGTTTTCGGGACAAAAAGAGAACGATGAAGAAGTTGAAGGCGTTAGGACCCTTGACACGAGACATCCCTCTTGTTCGGGAGACCCATCCAGAGCTGTTGAGGGAGAAAATGAGAACTCGAGAGAAATTGAATGCATTAGGACCCTTGACACTCACCATCCCCCGGACGGATTGTTTGAAATCCCTTCCTGTGACGGCGTATGTGAAAGCCTTTTGTGACACGCTGGACTCTGTGGATACAAACGTATTGCCCACGGAGTCCTTTGTTCAACTTCTTGAGGAGGAGGAGGACTGTCCTACTCTACTTGATTTGGATTCGGGGGCCATGCAAGTCGTGGAACCCTCTGACTGTGACGACGTTTCGTTTTTGCAGGACTTATTGAAAGACGTCACCCGACGAGTGGGAGCAGGTCATGGACGATGTCGAGGATTTTGATCTGGAGGCCTTGGTGCCCCCTCAAGGTATCAATGATTGGTTGGAGGACATGACGTCATCCGACGAGGGCGTCGATTTGCTGTATGATTTAGTGTCTTAACCCGTTTCTGCCGTATTTTGGCAGAACATTCAATCGTTTCCGTAATTTGGCAGAACATTCAATCGTTTCCGTATTTGGCAGAACATTCAATCGTCTCAGTATTTTGGCAGAACATTGTTATCGTCTGAGTATTTTGGAGAACATGTTGGCTTGGGTGCGCAACCCTTTAGGTTTCCACCTGGACTACGCCAAAATCGAAAACGTTTATTCTTTTCAATTTTGTCGTAGTCCAGGGGGATGCCTTCATGCTCGTATAAAAAAAGGGTGTGCTCGATTGTATTCACTACATCCTATTTGAGACGGTAGAACAACACGAACTACAGAAGACTACCGAACTGTAGAATAACACCAAGGAGACATTTTCATTTTTTATTACTCAACATGGTACGGGGTGTCATTAAAGTTTACAATTTCAAACGTTTCTTGGCTTGCATGATTTTTTTGACCACGCGTTCCGTCTTGGTTTTCTTGCCGGGTAAGCGATCAATGGCCTGGATCATCTTGGTATCGGCTTTCCATTTATCTTGCAAATTCTTGGTACGGCTGTAATCAATGTCGTGTTGTTTAGCAATCTGGTCCAAGCGATTGATCCCGGGATCCCCCCGTTTCAGACGTTTGGCTAAATGCGTGCCAGGGCCCATGTACTGATACCCAGGCCAATGAAATTCTTTGCCGGTTTTCGCGATCTATTTTTGCACATCCAGTGCCCCACCGGATTGACGGCGTTTCCGTTGGATGCCCCTTCTCCTCCTCTTGGTGCGGGGTGCCATCTTTAATCACTGTCCTCGTAATCCAATCGACGTCGTAACTTTTTGCCTTGGGCCCAATCTTCCCACCCGGGTAAGGGTTTCAATCGTTCCACTTCTCGGGCGGGTCCTTTGCCTTTGCCTTTGCCCCAAGGACTCTCGGCTATCTTTTTTTCCAAGGTCTTGCGCCGTTCTCGAATGGCTTCTAAACGCGACCGGATATCCCCTCGACTGGTGGAGGGGCTCCCTTTCTTGACAATCTTACTAGTGGTAGCCGCTCCTTTGCCTTTCTTGGTGGCAGGGGTAATGGGAGGTTTGGGGGTGGACGGGCTGCCTTTTATCATGCGCTTCAACCATTGTTCCACGGGTCCGGTCACCAAATCCCCGGCCTCTTCCTCTTCCTCACCTGGCGGTGCACCCGGGGCCCCCACACCGACCCCGCCAGGAAATTGACGAATGCGTTTGGTTAACTTGGTTAATTCTTGACTCAAGGGTTTGGTTTGAGCATTGACCAGGGCCGGGGGCAATTGGGGGTTGGCTAACAACACATGTTTTTTGGCGGCGAGCGTGGCGGCTTTGTTCAACAAGGCATTTTCGGTGAGTTCGCCTTTGTAATATTGAATGAGTTGCTCCAAGTCCTTGTGGGGAATCATGTACACTTCGTCCATTCTTGGTCACACGTTGGGCAAAGTTCCCCGTCTTCTTGGTCTCGACAGTTCTCACAAAGACGGGACTTTAAGATGTGCCTGGTCTCTCGATATAACAGGCGATATTTATGCTTCCAATAATGACACTCGTCTTTCCATTTCTCTGTGGCCCGATTGGCCTCTTCTAACAGATGCATCCAGGGGGCAAGCGTTAACGAACACATTGACATAACACGTGATGGAGTCCTTGAAACAACCCGCATCCTTTTTGTTGGACCAACCACGCACGACGTTTTTTCACTGAATGTCGACGACGTCCCAAATCGCGTAGCACCTTTTTATAGGGTTGAAGTTTGGCCAGGATGGGTGGGGTGACGGGAATCTTGTTTTTCAATAAGTTCAAGACCAGTTCACTCACAGCATTGATTTGATCGGCATTGGCATGTTGTAACAACTCTTGACGTTTGGAACCATTGGCTTCTTGTAACATGGCCCGTAAAAACGGTAATTGACGTCGAAGACGTTGCATCTTTTAGCGGTGACGGCGACGATACCGTTGGCTGGCTTTTTGGATCGTCCGTTTTATACGTTTATCCGTTTCCAAGGCCACGGCTTTCCCTAATCCTGCCATGGCGGGGACCAACAAGTTTAAAAAACCGCCTCGTTGACCACGACGTCGTCGTCGTCTTCTCCTCAAGGATACCATGAGTGCGACAATACACGTTGAAGGGCTTTGTTTTGTTTGATGAGGTCTCGCGTCTCTTTATAGCCTTGACGGGTATTGCGTTTGAAATCGGACCGCCATCCACTGCCTTGTTGTTTGATTAAAGCCCCTCCTCCTCCTTGACGTCGTTTCCTTTTTCTGCGTCGTCGTCGTCGTTGGACGGCCATGGTTCTAAGAGTGTAGGACTGGGAGGGAGCGGCTTTTTATCTGTCCAATACCCTTTGGGTCTCAAGGGGCGAGAACATCCGTCCACATAACATTGGGCTTCCACGGGTTGGTACACAAAATGACGGTCGTACTCTTGCACGCACCGTTTGGGTAAGGGAGGGGTGAAATCCACAATGGTATCATCCAACGTTTGCATCTTGATCAAAAATCCTTCCAGGTCCTCCAAGGGAACACCACGCCCATGGGTTTTCAATTCGGTCAAGACTTTGGCATAGGTGGTAAACGCAAACCGACTCATGGTCACTTTGAACCGGTATTGTTTAAAATCGGTCCATCCTTTGACCACCGTCCCTACCGCGGCCAAACATGCTACCAACGTACTGTTGTCCAACAGGGGACCAGCAATCATGCCGGCGGCCATCAGGAGTAACGCCAGTCCATTGAACAAGGCATGGCAACACTTGAAATGATTCAACATTTTGCGATAACACCACCATTGTTGATGGTAAAAGGCATACAACGAATCCACAAGTTGTAACAATTCTGGTGGCAAGGGGACGCCAGGACGTCGGGATCCATTCAATAACGACACGACGGTTTTCATCACGGCGAAACCCGGGACGAAGAGGTTTGTACGCTGGGGGCTCCTCCCTGTTTATAACTGGTTACGATGCTATTGGTCATGGTCACATTAGCAATGTCCCGTCCTTGGGCCAATTGTTCTTGATCTTGTAACAGCATGCGTAAACGTCGTTGTAAATCTGCTTGACGCAAGGTACGTGGTGGTGGACTCCCACTCCAAGATCCTCGAAGGCTAGCTGGATTGGAGGCAGGTGTCAAAGGCGAAGGGGGTGTGAGGCGTCGTCGTCGTCCGCGTCGTCCACCACCCCCACCACGGCGGCCACCACCACCACCACCACCTCCACCACCACCACCAGCACCACCAGCACCACCACCACCACCAGCACCACCACCAGCACCACCACCAGCACCACCAGCACCACCACCACGTCCACCACCGCCACGTCCACCGCGTCCACCACGTCCACGTCCACCACCACCACCACCCCCGGCACCCGCCGCTGTCAATAATCGGGCGCTCCGCTGACTAAGGGGGGTTCGCGCGCCGGACGACAAGCGAGCGCTCCCCCAAGTAAGCGGAGTGTCCGGGGAAGACGGCGGGGTGGTCTGTATGCTACGGTATGATCCTGAACTTCCTACTCCGGCGGGGGAAGAGGTCTGTACAGGCATTCCGAAGGTTGCGGGGTCAGGCAACGATGCGATATATCGGGTGAGGGCATCATAATCACCCGCCTCCTCCATTTGATCAAAGGCTTGGTCAATCAAGTTTTGGTCCCCTGTATCCAAAATTTCTTGGATGGTCCCCGGGGACACTTGATTGCTGGTGGTCGCCCCGACCCCGGCGGGGGCCACGGTATCGTACGCTTGCGGAGGTTGACGGTCATCGGCCATGCTAACTCTCTTTTTTTCCTGTTCCAAGGGGGGTGTCGTGCCTTTATAGACGTTTTTGATAGGTGCGAGTCCATCCTTCGTCTTTTAACAGGTGACTCAACAACCGTTGTTGATCGGAGGAGGCCGGGTGTAAATCCAAGACCAAATACCCATACGGTCGTGTGGTGGCCTGATGAAAGGTCTCCAACGTGTCTTTCCAAGTGGTCGGAAAAGATTGCAGCATCACGTTGCGTACCCCTAATTGATCTCGGGGATTCTTGAAGGCCACAATGTAATGGGTATTGCGGGAAATACTTTTAGCATACCTCCCCACGGGAAACATGTCTTGGCACAAGTATAGGACCGTCACCCCTTGATGATGTGAATGTTTGGTGAATAAATCCAACACGCGTTTATCGTGACTCCCTTCATCCATTAAATCATCCAAGACGAGGACCCCTTGATGGCCCGGAGGAAACCATTGGACCAACGCATCATGATCGGGAATCCCTTCGTGAAACACCACCCCTTGATCTTGCATGCCTCGAAATCGATCTTGCCAGGCCCCATAACAATAATGCACTTGAGTCGGGGGACTTTCAAACAAATCTGGGTCCTCTACCAAGAGTTTTTCCGTAAGGACGGTTTTGCCACATCCCGAAGGCCCCACCACCAAAATACTGGAGGGGGTATGAAAACGAAATGGTTTCCCCGTTTGCATGATGAGGACGACTACCCATGACAAAAAAAAGGCACCTTTTTATTGGAGTCGGTGGACTCGAACCCACGCACACGACCTCCTATTGTTTCGGGGGATCCAAAGGCTCTACCGACTGAGCTACGACTCCGACACACTTTTTCCAACCTATTTTTTATTTAACCATTCCATTGATGATACGGATGACAACAAAGTTGATACCATCTGGCTTCTTGACCTACAATCAATTGTTGAAGGCGTTGACCGGCTTGATGGTCATTGCTTACATAATCATAATCCGAAAACTCATTTAAAAAGTCTTGCAAGGTCCGTCCACGGGCTTTGGCTTTCAAATACAACAAAGCGTAATCGCTACAACTCTTGCTTGAAATGGCTTGGAGGGACTTGCTATTGGTCACCACATACTTCCAATGTGTCACGATCCAATCTCGTAACGGGGTGGCTTGCACGTACGTGTCCAAGGGCAAAGCATAACTGTCGAGGACTTCACACACATTTCCCTCGGTCCAGACCGCCAACCAATGTTGTCCGGGTTGATCGTGCGGGTCCGTATTCACAATGTACCATTGCGACATGGTCTTGACAGGACGCTTGGGTAATCGATCACAGGCCACCGTCCCGTAAAAGGAACGTTTCAATTGGGGATCGTCTCGGGCTAAATAATCCAATTGCACATTATTCAGGGCCACGTGTTCCATCTTCTTGTACTGGATTTCACGCAACAAATCGGTCTCGCGGTTGCCCACCACCGTGCTGCCTGCGATGTCCGAGTACACGTGCAATGATCGCGTGGGTTCCCCCACCACCGCCCGAAACGCCATATTCAAGTTGGTGAAACGCCAATTACAACTCATGCTCAATTGTAAATAATCCGGTAAAATCGAACGCACCGTCCAAAAGACCGGGTTGCTCTGATCGTCGTTCACATCGTTCCAATCGTTGCCAATCGGTTCTTTCATGTTGGGGACTTGATCCCCCAGGAATTCTTGCTGTAAGTTCGGCCCCAAAATCAACCCACTGCTCATTTTACGTAACCATCCCATCTTGAGCGCTAACTTGGTGTAGATGGTAAGGGCCGGTGTTTTGTTGCCACAATGGCAGACATTCGTGTTGTCGATGAGCAGATCCTCTCCTTCCCACTTGAACTTGACGTAGGTGTGTTTGCCTTGATCATTGGTAAACCGGCCTCCTTGAATCGCCGTTTCGTGGCGTCGTTGTTCCAAGTGGGCAATCGTGGCTTTCATGAAACTCACGCCATCCACCACCCAATCCAAATCTTGGACGTCTTGGATGAGGGTTTGCGTCGTGCCTATGCGCGCGGCCATGGTGCCATCGCTTTTACCAGGGGCGGGATAGGTGATCTCCCAGGACGTCGCTAGGATGTAGCCCTCTTTCTTCACCAACTGGTACAAATTCACGCGGGTATCCGGTAAGGAAATGGCACTCAACCCCACTTGCCATCCACCCCCCGTGAGCTGTAACGGTTGCGGTAAACGAATCTTGAAGGAATTGGCTTGGTTGTGGGGAAATTCATGGCGGTTGGCATGACTGGGTAATGTCACGTAGAACGACATCTTTGTCTTCTTCACATCACCACCACCTCCCTTTTAAAGTGCAGGGTGAGGAGGGTACGTCCTTCGCCAAATTGGACTAGATCCCCATTGGTTTCGGCCATCTGGGTTTCCACGATTTCCACCACTTCGTTGCGTACTGGGACATATTGAATATGGCGAGGTTCAAAGTGGGTGGTGTTTTGAGGTTGGTACTTGATTTCTCGTAAGAGATCCGTGATGCGACCGCCTACCATACTGCTGGTCCCTACATTGCAATACACGTGCAAAGGACGCGTCGGAGCAAATTCCGACGAGGGACGAAAGGTCTCGTTCAAATTCACAAACCGCCAAGGGCACGATAGACTCAACTTCACATAATCCCCCTCCACTTTCCAAAAGGTGGGTTTGTTGCTGGTATCGCGGACATCCGTCGGGGTGGGAATGGTGGACATGCCTTGAAATTCTGGCAAGAGATTCGGACCCAATCGATACTGACCGGGAGACACTTGTTCGATCCATCCCATTTTCAGGGCCAAGGTTCTGCCCCATGACACGTGCGCTACTTGAGCTTTGTAATCCACATGGGTGGTATTCAACAACAAATCCCCTTCGGAGGTCCATTCAAAGGTCGGGACCAATTTGAGGCCATCGTTCTCTGTCCATTTGTTTTTGGGGGCGGCTCGTTTCGCACGTGCTTGCTGGTAACGGTACACCAGTTGATGAAAAAACTGCGATCCCGTCGACGAGGCCATCTCCTTTTTCATATCTCGACCGTAGACAGTGAGTTCGCGCCGTTCATGGTACCATCGATCGTTGCCTTGATCGTCTTGGGAATACACCCGTTCGTGCCATCGTACATACAACAGAGGATGGGAATCGCCCACTCCTCCTTCTTCCGCTACCACGGGAATGGTGGGTAAGGATAAGCTCACCATGCCTACCATCCATCCTCGTCCCATAAATCGGATGGGTTTCGGCAACCGATTTCTGAACTGATGAGCTTTGTTGCCAGGAAACTCCCTGGTACTCGCATGACTCATCAACGTCACGTAAAACGAAGAATTGGGCACCCACGTCATTTTTCAGTCGCGTCGTCGTCTTTTGGATGGCTTGGGTGGTCTTGTCTCTTTCCTCTGGGGTGGTTGGAGAGAGGTCACGTCACCACGAGCAATCCAACTATTGTACTTGTCCGGCCATCCTTTCCACTTGACCAACCATCGATCTTTTTGTCGCTTAAGTACCTTTTCGATGCGAAACACCTCGGACACATGGACTTTTTGTAAATCCTCTTCATAAAACGTGCCTTGGACGGGGGTATCATCCCATTCGCGAATCTTATACGTGGGCACGAGTCCAGGGATCACACGATGCACCACAAACACTTCTTCGGTCCAACCGGGGAGATAGCCTTTTTCAAACGTCCGATGAATCTTGTTGAGACGCACCCGATCGCCTACGTTGAATTGGGGTTTTTTCTGGCCTTTCCATCGTGGACCGTACAATCGTTTCCACACGGCTTCTTCGTTGTCCCATGTCACGTTTTGAGGGGCCATGCCAATACTTCGATGACGGGTGGCATTGTACCCTTGCACCAACTCGGGTAAGACATCGTCAAAGCGTAAGGTGTTGGCCGCGGTAAAATACCGGTACAACCGTTCTTTCAAGGTGCGGTTAAATCGTTCCACCACACTGGCTTTCGCATCTCCTTCGGTGGAAAAATGGTGGATGCCTTGCTCGTCGAGCCATCGTTGAAACGTCCGGTTATAAAATTCTTTCCCTCGATCCGTTTGCAATCGGTTTGGGTGACGTCCTTTCAAAATCTTCTCAAAGGCTTTCACTAGGGCCACGCCGGTTTTGTCTTTCAAGGGTTGCACCCACGCGTATTTCGACAAGACATCCACGACCGTCAACAAGTATCGTAGGCCCCGATTATATTTGGCCAATGGTTGCACTTCCACTAAATCCGCGACCCATTCATCGTCCAACCCTCCCACGATCACGGGGACGGTAGGAAAACGACGCGGTTTATGTAACATGTAGGCCAAATCCCGTTCCAAGACCCGTTGGGCTTGTTTCAAAGGGAGACGGTGGGCTTTGGCAAACCGTTGCACGCCTCCTAAACTCCCTGGGGCACGAGGATCGTGGTAACGATTCAACCATGCTGGGGTGTTTTTCTTTCGAGGGGCCATACGTTCTGGCATTCATCCCATAAGGTCGGTATGGAAGGGATAGTGTGGGGATGCGCCTTTTGAATGATTCGATACCCTCGCCACGCGTTCGGATGCGCGTTTAACCATAAGACAAACACCACCCATCGATACAGGTTACGATCCACGTGAGTTTCTTCAAAGATCTGGAGAGGATACGTGCCCTCGGGACAAGGGGGAATAGGGATTTTGGTACGGGGTTGATGATCATATAACATTTGGCAAAGGGATTGATGGCATTGCCATTGCACCAGGGACAAGACAGACTCCCACGCATAAGACATCCACACAGCAGACTCCATGGTCATATTGATAAAAAATTTTATTCGTTCTCTCATTTAAAAGAGGCCGTCATACACGACCGTCTCGAGGCTTTTCTGCCAGTTCTCCACACTGTCACTGTACTTGGGGGGTGGTGGCGCTGGGGCCACCATCATTTCTTGACGGTTCTTGAGCTCTTGAATCTCTCGCAGCAATTGTTTCTCATAGTCTGTCAGGGGCCGATCCTCTTTCCTTCGTGGGGGTGGGCCAGGGATGTCCACGCCGCGCTTGGGATACCCTTGTGCATCACGGCTGGGTGGTTCAGCGAGTGGATCGGCTTTTTTGGGGGGATGGTCATGAAACCAGCTCCAGTACTTGGGACCCAACGGTTGATCGGCCCACCGGAAGAAGCCACACTTTTTCTTGGAACAAGTCAGAAACAAGCGATCGGGGTTCTGGGTGGAATGACTCTGTTGCAACGTGGCGGGTTCACGGCAAAAGCATTGCAAACAAGTCCACATGTCCAGCACTTCTGGATAAGGCTGACTATACACGGCTTTCATATAGTCGGGAGCTTGATCTTGTCCACAAAACAGCAAACAGGGTTGGATGGGACATTTCACATACTTCCATCCCTTTTGAGATTCTCGTGCCTCCAAACGCACATCATGGCAAGGGCATACCAAATAGTCCACCGACTTTCTTTCATTGTCCTCCGCAGTGTCATACATGGTCGTCAATGCTGGTGTCGATTGCTCCACCATGTCCTTCAATTCTTTCATCATATCTTCCACCGCGGCTCGGGTGTCTTCCACCACCTCGCGCACCACCGGATCACAGTCCACATTCTCTTTCTTTTTCTTCTTCCCCACAGGGTGGACGCTTTGCTTTCTCTTCCGATCGACTGACATCGTGCTCAAGATTTTCATCCGCCCATGCCTTTTTTATACCCACGACCCTTGGCTCTCATTGGTCAGCTTGTCATGACCCTATAAGGACCTCTCGTGTTCCCATTGGTCAGCTTGTTATGACCCTAGTTGGTCCTCCTGTCTTCCCATTGGTCAGGTGTCCCTATTTAAGGAGCTCCCTTGGTCCCTGGCTCGTCATTCTCAAAGCATGCCCCCCGACATCGACATGATTGGAGAACAAGATCTCGAGGCTTTGGAACTCCACATGGGCCACGGACATGTGGTGTACACTGGGGGGAGCCAGAGGCACCGATGACTTAGTGGAACAACTGGGTAAACAGCTTGAGATGCAAGTAGAAGTCCTGGTCCCCCCAAACCATCCTCGAGCGACTTTCATCACCCCGTCCACCGTGGAAGTCGTCATGCTGGCCAACCCCCATCTTCAACAGGCGGCGGAGAAACTAGGGAAACGAATGCCCAGTCATTTTTACACCCTGCAATTGCTGCAACGCAATTATCAAATTGCCAAGAAAGCCAACACGATCTATGCCTTTGGCATTTTGGAACAGGATAAGAAACGCGTGAAAGGGGGTACCGGTTGGACCGTGCAATTGGCCATGGATCAAGGCAAACCCGTCTACCTGTTTGACATTCCCAGTCAATCGTGGTACCGCTCGGACCATTACTACCAAGTCAACGAGAATGCCGCCACCCTGGTCACAGGCAGTCAATTTGTCCCTTGGGGACCCAAAAAGCCCACCCTTCATCAAAGCAGTGCTATCGTGGGATCCCGGGATGTGGACGACCAAACCCGAGCCGAAATTCAAGCCTTATTTAACCGCACGTTCTGTTTCCCCGAGAACATTGATCAATTACGCCTGGAACTCGAAGACTTTCATTTGTAATTGTACATAGCTTTTCCATTTTTAGTTTTTTACTTTCCAATTTTTTACTTTTCAAACTGTACATAGCCATTTTTTAGTTTTTACTTTTCCACTTTTTAGTTTTTTCCAATTGTAAATAGGAGCGCCCCACCCGCGTGGCAAAGAACACGGACAACCCTTTGTAAAAACATCAACCCTTTTTTAATTAAAAAATTTAAAAAACTAACAACACTGAGTTTGCACTATGGTCATAAATAAATGTCTCTTGACTCACAGTAGCCTTGACTCACAATAAAAAACAAAATGTTCAAAGTTCAAAGAAATAAAACACGTCGCACTTGGTTCAGTCTCACTTCCCTCTGCCTCCTCTCCCACTCCTCCCGACGCCGCTGCTCTCGCACCCTCTCCATGTCCCCAAAATACCTTCTAATTCTTTGCCATTGGTGGCCCTCATAAACACTCCGCAGATAATTGGACAGATCATTGTCAATTTCCTGATAATGTTCAATTGACATGGGCCAGCGACGCTCATTGTTACTCCAGACGCGGTGCTGGTCCACCCAAGGAATGATGCGTCGCACAAGGGTGCCCAGCAACGCTTCCACGATCTCGGGATGTGGCCGGCCCTCACGCTCCCCATTCTCCGTCCAGACCATGCACCGCAAAAACAACTCGAAAAATGCCCCCACGCGCTGCCGGGTTAAAGGACGCCAGGTTTGTTCTCCCCTTTCATTCATGTCTCTCGTCTGACGTTCCACTGCCGTCCTCTCTGGCCCCGCTCTCCTCCTCAAGTAGTCTGCTCCACCCACATTCGTCTGACTGGCTAGGGAGCCCAAGGGTTTTCTTGATTTCGCCATTTTTTCAACACAGCAAGAAACATAAGTCACTCAGGACGAACTCAAAGCTAGGAGTGACGTCCTGGGGCCTCGCTTGACCTATGTACCCTGATCCGCGCAATGCCTGATGGTCCATCTAAGGAGGGGGGAGGGGGTCCCCCCACCCCTTCCCACCCCTTCCAGAGGCACCCTGTGCCCTTCTTGGTGATTGGTTCATGCCCTCGTCCACGTGACCCTTTTTTCTCTATAAAAACCACCGTCCCATTTCATGTTTCAAACCCATGGATGATCCAGTCCTCAGTCCAGAAGCCCAACAAGTGATTGATCCTTTCACCTCATGGCTCAATCCAAACCATGTGTGATCTGTTTGACACCTGTCACCAATCAATTCATCTTTGCTTGTTGTCAACAACCTTGCCATGCGGCCTGTGCCCCCCAGTGGAAAAAGCAGCGTCTCACATGTCCTTACTGTCGACAACTCACTCCCCTCAAAGTCGTTGAAGGTACATATCCTCAACTACGGCAAGAAGACACCAAATTTGTGGCACAAGTCAAAGAGCAATAGGGAGACCACCCTTTTTGGTATGGCATTTGTCGTGATGAAAATGGAACGAAAGAGGGGTTCTTTGCACAAATCCCACTCCCAATCAAACCCGCTGACAGGATAATCGTCTTTCTTGGTCACACCAAAAGCGAAGTCCTTCCACATATCAAAGCCTGTTTGAATGGAGACTGGCACTCCCACTCCGTCTCTTCTTCTCATTTCATTCCTACCGTTCGGATGTGATAAGCGTTATCAATTGGTGACGACAAAAGAGTGGTGAGGAACACCATCAAAAAAGGAACACCATCTGTTTGGACATTGGACTCATTATTTATACGAATGACCAATAAAGCATGTTCCATGACACTTTGTTGTTTTGTGATCTTTATTCAATACATAACAGTAAGGACCCCAACGCAATGTTCATGTTCGTTGACTTTTGCTGGAGAGTTGAAGGGTGACGATGGTTCGGCCTTGTTTAAACGGTGCTGGCTGTCCATTCGCTGTTTGAATGTCCATGGCAATGCTGTCAAAGATGGTTTGGCCAAGAGGAAAATACATCCGTTCCCTGGTATCAAATTGACGATCGGTATTGCCGACATCCAAGGTACGTAAAAACCCTTTTTCTTGATTTCCCACAATGCTCGGTGCCACGAGATCCGTGTAAATCATCAGTTGTTGTTGTCCTTGTTGTGGTTTCACGGTGGGGGTGGTAGGAAAGGGTTGTCGACTGAGATTCGGACCCAAGAAGAAGTAATAATCAAAGTCGGGGTGGGTAAAGCTGACGGAGACATGACCCAAAGGGGGATATTTGGCGGGAGGACCAACCGTTGCTTCCCATTTATGGCGATCGTCGTAATCCACGATATGTTTCACCAGATAATTCTTTTCTTGGACGATGCGTTCACTTGGCGTTCCATCTTTGACCAGGCCCATCAGGCCGGCCAATTTCCATTCCATTTCAAATGCCATGTTGGTCGGTATGAGCACATACAATGAATCTAATTCAGGGGCAACGCCCGTATTGGTGATTTTCACGTAGGGTTGAGCCAGGTTGAGAGCAGCTAGTTGTTGTCGTTTCGCTTGATCGTCCACGTCCATTTTGGCTATATCCATCATGACTTCCATGTGTTGTTTTTCCATTTCGTACGCGATGGCAATCCATGCTTCTTTCAAATTGTGGTAATACCCTGGCGGTAAATAGATTTGTTTGGTGACTTTCAGTGGGGCCGTGCCATCAGCACGTTTTGGTATGTATTTGATATCTGTTTTCATCCAATGTTTTTGACTATCTTCTTGCGTCCAATTCTGCTTGGTTTGATCTTCCAAGGGTTGATTAAACCCAGGGTGGGAGATATGAACCAAAGCCACTTCCCAATCATCTTCCACCAAATAATGGGAACGAGGCAGTAGAGCCGTAAATTTTTGCCCCGTGCCTTGCGCTTGATCACTGAGGAGGGTGATGTAGAAACTCATGACTATCCCCTCACCCCTGCGGTTGTCTTTTTATACCTACCCCCGCTGCCTGACTTGGACTTTGGACTTTGCGCCCGCCTTCCTCAGCGGTTTTCCCGTTCAAATCACGTGACTTCCGGTTGCCTGAGCCCACGATCCCTTTTTCCTAACTGATCCGCGGTTTTCCCGTTCAAATCACGTGACTTCCGGTTCCATGAGCCCGCGATCCCTTTTTTACTACTGGTCCGCGGTTTTCCCGTTTAAATCACGTGACTTCCGGTTCCCTGAGCCTGCGATCCCCCTTAGCAACCAAACATGGTCCACGGTTGCCTTTCCGGTTAGCAACAGCGAGAACCAATCAGAAGCCAGCATTTTCTCTATGTGAGCCCAACTTACTACTGGGGTGGATGGGAAACAATTTCTCAGATATTTCCTTAGATAAGAAACCACGATCATTAGAGGTCGTCTCTGTGTGGTACGGTTATTACATTTGCTAATTCGTCAAGAAATATCAGTTTCGTAAGCATCCATGAAATATTTTCTTCATACCGTTTGCGTTCGCTTCTATGCTCAATCTAGCACAGGACATAATCACTGTGGATTCAAAAGCCTCCGATTTCTAGAGATGAGTCCGAATGAAAAATATGTATAGGACACGTCACTTCAGCTTCTAAAATTTACAAGGTCGTTCATCAACACTTTATTCCCCAAAATGAAGGTCGCTATCGGCCCTCACTATTAACAAAATTATTTCCTGTGAAAAGTAAACTTGTTTAAAGTACAATTACGTCCAAAAGGGATTATATGCTTACCTGCACCGGCTGCCCCAACAACCGCACCAGCACCTCCTACCACTGCAGTTTTAAATGCAGCTACAATGCCACGCTCCCTTAAGTATTCATATACCTCCGACTTCAGCGACTCTAGGGCTTTCTCCGCATTCTTGTGGTAGTTTTCAGCAATCTTCAAACCACCTTCAAAGCTGTTCAGAAACAGTTCCAACTGGTTCTTTTCCCTTACAGATATTGTAAAGGATTCTCGATCGCTGTACTCTTCGATCTGCCAAGTGAGAAAGTCAAGACAAGAAAGTTTAAAAAAAAAGGTTACTATATAATCTTCGCTTATTACCAACAAAATACGTAGTAGCTAGGACAAGCCTCGACTGGCGTGTAAACCTGAAAGGACCGACATTTCAGTTCTTTTAGAATATTGCATTATATTCTCGTTGCGTTTGTGGTGCAGTTTGCTCCATAGCTAAGTCGGTTTCTCATTCTATGGTCTCCTATAGCCGTTTTTATCTCTAAAACATCATGTGAACAGAGGAACTAAGAATTAATCCTAACTTGGTTATACCCCTGGCCAAAAGCCAAAAGCCAAAAAGAAGCAAATCCGTGCATCATATTGTCACAGAACACCGGAAGGCACTAGAGAACAATAGAGAAACGTTTAAAGCACGAGTCGGGGGAATGCATGTATCGAGTCTTCTCAAATGCCTGTTCAAAGTGTTTTAGGAATAAGACTATAATTGAATATATAATTTAAGCTAAAACGAAAACTGAATAAAACAAGTTCTCTTAGTTCTTTATTTAGTGTCTCATTTTTTTTTAACTGGTCATTTCTGCAGAGAATTATACCTTCAAATATCGCCTTCTTTCAGCATGTTTCAGTGGTTGGAAAGTACCAATGTAAAAATTTCGTTTTGTTCTGGGAACAATCAACTGCCAGGGCACAAGTAAGTAAATACGTAGAGTATTTTTGTACACAGTATAACCTCGAAAGACGAAACAATCCTCGATACAGTCCAGGCTTACCATCAAGACACACCACGCCCCACGCGGATTTGTTTACCTACATTGGCATAAAAATACCACTTACCTTTGTAGCTATCTTGTTCAACCATTTGTCGATATTCTTAGTCTGTTCCTCGATTGATTCAAAGTAGCTAATTATCTCCTTGACCTTTGGTTGTATTCTCTCAGGGAGACTGGATTCCTGCTGCTTCATTTTGCAGGCTGCTTGTGAAAGGGCAGCGGTTTTACATCTTGCCATAAGATAATCACCCTGCAGCACAAGTTTGTGCAACTTTTCCAGAGTCTTCCGAAGGTCATCGTCTTCTTCTCTGATGGTTCCATAAATAGTTTGGAGATGTTTAGCAAAGTCTCTTAAGATACTCAGCTGCCTTTTCACCTCGGGAGTAAGTCCGTTAGCTTCGGCGATGTACTGCTGAATACAGTCAATAATCTGTTCCATGTTTTGTCCGTGCAACGCCCTACAACGGAGATCATCAAAAAGCTTCACGTAACAAGGCCTCGACCGAAGACACTGGAAGAAGACTGAATGGAGATTCAAAGAATTGACAATATTCTTTGAATTGACAATATGGTTTTATTGCCAGGATAAGACGTGTTTATAACATCGAACTCCAAATTGCGAGGGAGAGGAATAAACTCACTACTCATTTTAAAAAATGGGAAAAGTTGGTAGCTGTCATGAACACTCAGTAGAAAATAACCTTGTTATTTCTAGTTGGTCTTCTTCACTTTTAGCTAACAATTATTTGCTTTGTATTTAATTTTTGCGTAACGTGTACAGTAATCAAGCTATTGTAAGTAATATATTGTAAGTACTGTAATGTGTATTGTAAGTAAGTTACTGTAAGTAATGTATTGTAAATACTGTAACGCTTTTTTGTAAGTTAAGTGGCTGTACGTAATGTATCCTAAGTACTGTATTGTGTTGTTGCAAAAAAAAATTAACAAATTACAAAAAAAAAAAGAATTGACAATATTTGTAGCGCGCTTGAGAATGAATATTGGCAATTGTTATGGGAGGGCTGGACTTGCTCAACAAGCGTATTCTACCAGGTTTATTTTCAAGGACTGGAACTCGGACTACTGCAGTGACCCGTAAAAGGGCTGGGACTACCAGTCTGGCAAATAAGAGTATACAAAATATGATTCTTACTGTATTTAAATGTTTTCACTTTGAGAAATATCCGCGGTGCCCGAAGGAAATGTTTTGTGTGTACTCAAGCACCTATTCCTTGAGAGTTAGTGATATTTTGTCCTTATCTGATGTGAATTCGACATCGAATGGCCTTCATTCTTTTAGTTACTTAACGGCCAAGTGCTGGAGTGCACTCCCCGATAATTATACGAATTCTGTAGAATTCAATTAATTCTGTAAATTAATCTTATAATTATAGTATTTTATAAATTGTCATTTTAGGAATTATTTAAATTTATTTCGTATTTTTGGTTTAGTTATTAATTTTTCGCTTGCAGATATGAGCATCTTAAATTGGAGTGTAAATAAAGTTTGTTGTTGTTGTTGTTGATGTATCGAAGGACCCGAAAGTGAAAATGAGCTTATACAGTTAGAGAGCTGGGGTCCGTTTCTCGAAAGTCCCGATATCTCTTCGAGCCGTCCTTCGAGCCCTGAAAGCTATTTTATGGGCGCAATGTTTTCCTTAAATATTCAAATTTTGTTGGCTTTTAAAGTTAAGCAGTAAAATTGTAAGTTGACGAAACAAGTCGAGCTGGTTTGCGGGCTAAAAGCTACACCACCTTTTTATATATTTTAGATTGCGATTTAAAATATAGCTCCGGGCCCGAAAAGTTACCGGGACTTTCGAGAAACGGACACCTGCAGACTTTCTCAAATGTCCTTCGCTTCTCATTTCCGGTTCTGGTAGTTTAGCGAATTGGTTCGATCACTTGACGTATTTGTGTGAAATGAACAATGGAAAAATTCCCAAACGCTTGGAACATTCAATTGAGCTGGATTGTTGAAGACAGAGTTAAAACAGGCGTAGAAAGTCTTACTTACTGACCTGTTGAATTTTTTCACGGCTTACATAGTTTACTAGTTTGAGCACTCTGACATGGTACGATGATACCGCATGTGTGGGATCGTCTGAGGTGGCTATATAGCCGCTAACCTCAACTGATCCCGCATCAGCGCTGCACTGATAAGGCCCAGAAGGCCGAAACAGTACTGTCTGCAGTTAGTTATATATATAACTGTGTATAAAGAAATTGGTGCCTCCGTATGAGAAGTATCCCACGGCCAAATTTCAGTCGCAAAGACTGCAGTTTTTGGTTGCTATAAATTTCCAAGATTCTCTTAATGCCGACCCAGCCACGAAGAAAAAAATAAACAATTTTATATAGATAATAGAAACAACTGAAAGGGGCTGGCAAACGGCAAACACTCAGAATATCCAACAGTTGCAGCTGCGAGACAAATTGTCGGTTTGTAATTAAGCTTACATTGTCCATATCACAAGTGAAAACTGCAGCTGTATTATATTTTTACCCTATTTTTGAGTGGCTTGCCACCGACAGGACTGCGTCCAATTTCTGATTACTTAATTAACATCTGCATATAAAGATAGGTAGGTAATTTACCTTTATTATGAACAACAAGACAGTTCTCGGAATTTGACCCGAGAAGGAGCAGGAAACAACCTACGGCTAAATTTGCATTTGATTCGCTTTCTGCTTTATAATGCTAATCGTGCGTAGCTGTCCGAAGAACTGTTGAACATTGTCTAAACTGAGTAACGAGAATAGATTCTTTTTAAGTTATTTTTCATGCGAAAAAGAAACTTGAGGCGCATCACCCGCTGAGCAAATTTGTGGAATTTTTGTGACCTTGAAGCAATCGAATAAAGCAATATCATAAAACGTCAGTTAGGATCAGGGCGCTCACATTTTCAAATGATTTGCCACCCCAACCAGCTCAATCTTGAACTGTGGTCTGTTCTGTAAAGGCATATTTTACTAAAACAAAACTACAACAATTTGTTAAGAGGCATGTGAATTTATTGGGCGAAAAACACAGTTATGTATTATCCCGGGGGGGGGGGGGGCTACTCAGTAAAGTTTTGTACAGGGAGGCTCCGCCCGGAGGTTCAAACCCTTACCTTTAATATACCTAATTTTTACAAAACTTCAGAATCAGAGTCAAGTGATTCCGATGGAGAGAACTCATACGTTGAAGAGTCATTTGAAGTACATGTAAATTAGGTATGAGGGAACCAATGCGGGGAGGAAGCAGGGGATGGGGGGGGAGGGGGTTGACCTGAGCCTTATTTTACCCATTTCCCAACCCACCTTCCAGGTAATTGTTGCACAGTTCCTAAAGATTCTTTGTAAGATAGTTTTCAAAGCGGGCTCAGAGCTGTTGCCTGTCCAACTTCTTTGTGCCTGAACCCTGAACGATTTCCAACATCCCGAGATTAAAGATTTCATCACATGCATTTTTATACAGGCTACTACGAGTCTCGTTAAAAAAAAAAGAGTTAGCAAAAACAAAAGTGTAATGTATTGAATCAAATTCAACCAAACAATCATGTTAAGAAGAAAGCACCAGAAACATACCTAAATAACGCTTGAAAACGTTTTGAGCACTGTCAGCTCAGTTTAAGGATAGAAGAATATTCTGAAAACATTTTACATTTTACGTATTACTGACATCTCTTTGACAAAAACGATGCATTTTACAGCTATAAGTGTTTTAAGAATTAATTTTCTGTTCACTTAAGAAAAATTGCAGAGTCCAGTGGAAAAAGACGCGTTAAATTTCTCTTTCCAAGAATTACATTAAAAATGCATCAATTTAAATTTGCTCTTCAACGGAAGTAGGAAATGCATGCATACACATATCAAACTTTATGATTCCCCCCTTGATCTACGTGAAACATCTGCTGGCACTCAGATTTTAGCCGAGAGGAGAAATGCTCTACTTTTAAACCAGACAAACGCTTATTCGAAGAGAAATCACCTATCCTGAGAGCCCAAAACAAGTTTGAAATAGCAATTTCGAACAACAACGCCGAGTCAGCCGTGGTTAACGAAGACGATCCTTAGACAATACGAACTAACTAAACAACATGACTAAAAGGTCTCTAAATTTGAACATGATTAATAAATACAACAGTGCGAGAGAACGCAATTGCACAAACGCCAAATTAAACTTATTTAAGTATTTCACGGTAAAATAATTTAAAAAAAAAGATAATTAATCCCCTCAGCACTAACTCCACAGCGATAACGAATATTTGCCTTCATTTATCTGCATTTCAGGTATACTTAATAAATGGCGTACTTTTCAGCGATCATAAACCAGCTTAGTTTAACAGGTTATCCCATGCAAATGATAAACCAGATATAGAGCAAGTAACAACGGCTCGGAATTTTTGTCTAAGGAAGAATGATGTAGGGTTTGGTTTAAACAAGTTGCGTGGAATTGTTATCTATGTCGATTTTATGCAGCGACATCAACTGCAACGTTGCTTATGTTCGAAATTAGTTTTAACTGGTTTTCCCTGTATTGTTCAGACAGATAAATAAGGACGAATGACGTCTGTGCGTTATAATGCTTTTTTTTCTGGGAAACGTAATTTCCGCCTTAAGGCACAAAACCCGCTGAGCAATTTTATCTTTGACAAAGAAGAAATTTCTCGAAATGAAGCAAGCAAATAAAACAAAGTTCTTTAAACGATTTAAAGATCCCGGGAAGTTATCAGTTTATACTAGTTTACCACGCCAAATGTAGCAGGTAGAACTGAAGAAAAGAGGAGCTGCTTTGGAAGTTGTGCAAAGAAATATCAAACCTAGTCTAAACTGAAGAAAGGAGAATAGGCTATTTTGTAAGTTAATTTTCAAAGCGGACTCGGAGGTTTATTACCTGACTTCGTCTTGAATACGAGAAATCTGGACTGTTACAAGCTGGTACGAGTCTCCCACAGAGATATTTGATCATTTTTGTTAAAACGAAAGAGTCAAGTTAAAACAAAACTGGACGTATTGCTTTTTTTATCCAAATATCGTCTCTAAAGTCAATTTGCTCTTCAAACTCTCTGTCCCATTGACTAACATACTCACTCGGCATCCTCTGACATACCGAGTGGCACATAAGGCCTAATGGACTAACATATCACTGAGTTCAACACAAAAGTACAGAAGGTAAGCTAAAGCACCAGCCGAAACACGCCTATAGAACGCTTGGATGCTGTTTGAGCACTGAGCTGAGGTTTAGAGTATAAGGATTCAGCTGAGAACATTCTACAGAAGCCGGCAGGATGTTTTCGTTTTCCATCATCGGAACTCAGTAATAAACGCACACGTGGACAAAACGATTTCCAGCATCAAGAAATTCAAAAAAAGCATTTTTTGTACCTATATTTAAACGATTTTTGTGAGAAAACGTAAAGAATTCAGTGGAAACAGGTGTGCTAAACTTCTCTTTCCAAGAATGACATTAAAAAAATGTCATTGCCTTCTTATTATTGCCTTCTGCATGAAAGATTTGCTCATATTCCGCATATGAGGCTCATATAAAACCAGACAAAAGTTTCTTCGAAGACAAATTCCCTATCCTAAGCAGCCCAAACAGAAGGAAGAGAAATATATTTGGAAACTTACAATTATTGTTTTTAGTTTCAAAAAACAAATTGGAATTAGCCAAGGTCAACGAAGACTGGAGATCCTTGGACATCTCAAACTAAACAACATGATTACAGGAGACTCAAAACCTTTCTATGTTGAATGCAACAATGCAACATGCAACTGCACAACCGCTGCTTACTTCTGTCTTTTACACACGTTTTTACGGGTAAACGAAGATAAATAATACCCTTTCGCACTTACTCCACACTAAGAATATTTGCCTTTATTTATCCACATTCCAGTTCACGGTATTAGCGTCCTACTTATAAACCAGCTTACGTTAGCAGGATTTCCCAAATGATCCACAAGATATACAGCAAGTAACAACGGCTCAGAATGTTCGTCTAAGAAGAATGATGAAGGGTATGGTTTAAAACTTTTATGTGGAATTGCTGCTATTTATGTCGATTATCTATGCAGTTAATAACCAGCCGCACGCTAGCTCATATCGTGGAAAGCTGGATTTCATTGTATTGTTTTGACAGTTAGGTAAGGATCAATAACATATATCCTTATAATGCGTTAATTCTCAGTGTGGAGTTAGTGCGAAAGGGAATAATAAAACTTCGTTTACCCGCCAAATAAAGAAAGAAATTTGGTAGTTGTGGAACAGCACTCATTCACATTGTTGCATTACTAAGCCCTTGAATATTTTAAGTCCTCTGTAGTCATGTTTTTCAGCTCGTGATGTTCAAGGATCTTCTTGGAAATCGTTCAGGGTTCTTGCGCGCAATTAGCACCAAGAAACTAAACAGGCAACATTTATTTAACACCAAGTGGTAATAAACGCCTAAGCCCGCTTGAAAAAAAAAGCTACAAAAAAACTAGTCCTTATCCCCATGCATGGACACGATCATTTCGCATAATAACACACGAAGCAAATCAAACGCAAATAGAGTTGTTTTGATCCTTTTCAGTGGGTCAAATTCTGAGAATTGGCATGGTAATTAAATAACCTACACGCTGTCTGATTTTATGTGCATATTATATAATTCTGGTTTATTTTTGGGGCAATAAAGTCACGTGGTTCTTCACAAAATGCTGTAACTCATTACAATGAAATTTCCCTCAAGTTTACACCGGGGTAGCGAATCAGTAAAATATGACTTTCCTGTTTTATTTGCTTGTTTCATGTCAAAAAGATGTCTTCCTTGTGAAAGTTAAGTTTTGCACCTTAAGGTTCTTAAAAAACGCATGTATTTACAACTATTGATCTTATTGGTCCTTACCTATCTGTTAAACCAATACAATGAAAACCAATTTTCACGATGTGAGTAAGCGTGCGGCTGATCAGTCACTACATGGATAATCGACGTGAATATTCTGAGAAACCCAGTTTTATATCAAAGGACGAGGAAAAGACGAAAAGACGTGTTAAATTTCTCTTTCCAAGAATGACATCATTACAAATGCATCCATTTAAATTTGCTCTTCAACAGAAGTACGAAATGCATGCATGATTCCCCTCTTGATCTGCGTGAAACATCTGCTGTCAGGTACTCAGATTATAGCCGAGAGGAAAGAAGTTCTACCTTTTAAACCAGACATACGTTTCTTCGAAGAGAAATCACCTATTAGAGGGGCCCAAAACAAAATTGCAAAAGCGATTTCGAAAAACAACGCCGACTCAGCCATGTTAACGAAGACGATCCTTAGACATGACGGACTAAACAACGTGGCTAGAGAGGACTCAAAATTTGTACATGATTAATGCAAAGAAAAGAAAAGAATTAATCCCTTCAGCACTAACTCCACAGCGAGAACGAATATTTGCCTTCCTTCAGCCGCATTTCAGGTATTCTGTATAAATGGCGTTCATTTCAGCGACCATAAACCAGCTTACCTCAACAGGTTATCCTAAATTATCCACCAGATATAGCGGAGTAAGTAAGAACGGCTCGGAATTTTTGTCCAAGGAGAAATGATGAGAGGTATAGTTTGAACAAGTTGCGTGGAATTGTTATTTATGTCGATTTTATGCAGCGACATCAACCGCACCCTTATTTACTCAAGTTCGAAAACTAGTTTTAACTGGTTTTCCAGATATTGTTTAGTCAAATAGATAACGACCAATAACATCCGCGCATTATAATTAATCCGTTTTTATTTAAGAAGCGCAATTTTCGCCTTAAGGCACAAAACCCGCTGAGCAATTTTATCTTTCGTAAGGAAGAAATTTCGCAACATGAAGCAAGCGAATAAAACAAAGTTCTTTAAACGATTTAAGATCCATGGAAGTTATTTTATACTAGTTTGAAGCCAAATATAGCGAGCGGAACTGAAAAAAAAAAAGAGGAGCTGCTTTGGAAGTTGTGCGAAGAACTATCAAACCTAGTCTAAACTGAGGAAAGGAGAATAGGCTCTTTTGTAAGTAAATTTTCAAAGCAGACTCAGAGGTTTATTACCTGACTTCGTCTTGAATACCAGAAATTTGCATTCTACAACTAGTGCGAGTCTCCTACAGAGTCGACCTCTGATCATTTTCATTAAAACGAAAGAGTCAAGTGAAAACATAACTGTGACATTGCTTTTTTTAACCAAATATCGTCTCTGAAGTCAATTTGCTCTTCAAACTCTCTCATTCATTCAACAACCTATCACCGAGTTAAACAGAAAAGTACAGAAGGATTAAGCTAAAGCACCAGCCGGAACACGCCTATAGAACGCTTGAATGCTGTTTCAGCACTGAGCTAGGTTAAGAGTATTTTAGGACTCTGAGAACATTCTACAGAAAACCGGCAGGATCGATGTTCTCGTTTTCCATCATCGGGACTCAGTAATAAACACGTGCGTGGACGTAAGGATTTTCCAGCATCAAGAAATTCAAACGATGCAATTTATTAACTATATTTACGTGACTTTTGTGAGAGAACGTAAAGAATTCAGTGGAAACAGGCGTGTTTAAAACGTCTCTTTCCAAGAATGGCATTAAAAATGTCATTGCCATCTTATTATTGCCTTAACCTTGAAAGATTTGCTCATATACTCCGATTTTAGCCGAGAGAAGGAGCGTTCTGCTTTTTACACCAGACAAAGTGTCTTCGAAGACAAATCCCTATCCTAAGCGGCCCAAACAGAATTAAGGAAGAAAAATGTATTTGGAAGCTTACAATTATTGTTTTCAGTTTCGAAAAACAACTGGGAATTAGTCGAGGTCAACGAAGACTGAAGATCCTTGGAATCGCGAACTAAACAACGTGATTACACGCCTGAGAGACTCAAAACCTTCCTATGTTGGATGCAACATTGCGACATGCAACTGAACAAACGCTAACTTAGTTACTTGTGTATTTCACAAGGGTAACCGTAGATAAATAAACCTCTTCGCACTGCTCCACGCTGGGAATATATTTGCCTATTAATCCGCATTTTAGTGGTGCGAAAAGACATATACATCTCATCAGTAAACAAGCTTATTTTCACTGGTTGTCCCAAATGATCCTGAAATAGAAAGAAAGAAACAACGGATCCCAATTTTTGTCTTAGGAAACACAAAGAAGGGTACGGTTCAAACACGTTACGTCAAATTTTCATCTATTTCGATTATTCGATGACATCAGACGCACTCTATTTTGCATCGTTTTGACAGCCATGTAACATCCACGCATTAAAATGCGTTTTTCTGGGAAACTTCATTTTCGATTTAAACAACAAAATCTATTTGCGTTCAATTCGTTTCGTTCGCTATGGTGCAAAATAATGTTGTCCCTGCATGGGCTCAGGTGTAGCGAGCGAAAGTGCAGAAAAGAGGGACTTGTTTGGAAGCTGTTCGAAGAACTATCAAACCTTGTCTTAGTTGAATAAGGAGAATATGATTCTTTGTAAGCTAGTTTTAAACTAAAGACAGCTCAGAGGTTCATTACGACTTGCTGTCAAATTTCTTTGTGCTAACTAGCTATAGTTGCGTGCAAGAACTGTGAACGATTTCAGTTCCACCTTCCTGAGAGAGTAATGCTTTCATATGGCTAGACTCTTTACAAAGACACTTGAGTCAAGTGAAAAAAAAACAAAAGGGGCATGTATTGCTTTTCAACCAAATTGAATCCAAGTTGAAATAAAACTACGAGAACGTGTTTAGCTTTCAGTGCGGTATGCAACTACCCAACCGCCAATTTACTTGCTTGACCCTGTATTTCACACACGTTTTTATGGGTAAACAAAGATAAGTAATCAGTAGATCCCTTACTCACACTCCACACTGAGAATATTTCCCTATCAATACGCAATTCAGTCGGACTTATAGCGTACTACTCATAAGCCAGCTTACCTTATCCGGTTATCCCAACTGATCCACCAGATATAGGGAAAGTACCTATGTCGATTTTATGCAGCAACATCAGCCACTTATGAGCTCACGCGTGGGGACTTGTTTTAACTGGTTTTCCCTGTTTTGTTTGACAGTATACGTAAGGACTATAAATAACATCTGTGCGTTACAAGGCGTTTTTCTAGGAAAAGTAATGAGCCGTTCAATTTTTTCCTTCACAAGGAAGAAATTTCGCGAAATGAAGCAAGAGAATAAAACAGTATTCTTAACCGATTTAAGATTCTTGGAAGTCATTTTTTTACTGAATTGGCATGTGGCATAGGCGGTAGCGAACGGAACTGAACAAAAACGAGGCCAGTTTGAAAACTGTACGAAGAACTATGCGAGCTCTTTTGTAAGTCAGTTTTCAAAGCGGACACAGAGGTACATTAGCACGATCGTCTTGAATGCAAGGCAGCTTTGAACGATTGCCGACTCCTTGATGCATTTTACAAGCCACTGCGAGTCTCTTAAAGGGACCTTTGATCCTTTTTGTCAGTAAAAGGAAAGAATCACGTGAAAACAAGTGCTTTTTCAACAAAATTATCGCGTCTGAATTAAATTTACCCTTCAAACCGCACATTCAACAACATAGTTTTAAAACAATCAGTGAGCTACCAACATCGTAATTTGCTACAAAGAGGACGAAGGTTTAGCTTAAGCACCAGAAGCATACTTAAGAACGCTTGAAAACTCTGTCTGCACCGAAGAGAAATATTCTGAGAATATTCAGCAGAAAACTGCCAGGAGTTTTTCGTTTTCCATCATCGGGACTCAGTAATAAACACATACTGATAAACCAAATGATACTCTTTTATTATTAATGATTGAAAATACTGCTTTCAAACGGTGCATTTTTACAGAGTAACTTTATTGCTCCCCTTTGGATGAACTATTTGCTCAGGCACTCAAACGTGAGCCGACAGAAGGAACATTTTGGCTTTTAAATTAGACAAAGAGTTCTTCGATGAGAAATTTTTTATCCTGAAAGGCGCAAAACTGAAAAGAAATATATTTGGAAGGTTACAGTTGCAATACCCCCAATTTACTTACTTGGGTCTTTCACACACGTTTTCACAGGTAAACGAAGAAAAATAATACCCTTTGGCACTAACTCCACACTAAGAATATTTGCCTTTTTTCATCCACATTCCAGTCAGTTTTGCGTCCTACTCATAAACTTGCTTACCTTAACAGGTTATTCCAAATGATCCACGAGATCTAGAGCAAGTAACAAAGGCTCAGAATTTTTCATCTAAGAAGACTGATGATGAAGGGTATGGTTTGAAACGGTTGGGTGGAATTGTTGCTATTTATGTTGATTATCCACTCAATGACTGATCAGCCACACCCTAGCTCACATCGTGAAAAACTGGTTTTCACTGAATTGTTTTGGCAGTTAGGTAAGGACCAATAAGATCCATCCTTATAAATACATGTGTTTTTCTAAGAAACTTAATCTTTGCCTTAAAGTGCAAAACCCCGCTGAGTACTTTTAACTTTCACAAGGAAGAAATTTAGTGAGACACGAAACAAGCAAGAAGTCATATTTTACTGGTTATATTCGCTATCCCAGTTAGTGTCAGAGTCAGTTTTGTAACCTTGAGGAATATTTCATTTGAACGAAAAAAGTTAAAGCGTTTTGTGCAGAACCACGTGACTTAAGTGCGCCAAAAAAGAATAGAGTTACATAATATGCATATAAAGTCAGAAGGCGTGTAGGTTATTTATACCGGTCATAATTCCCTTTGGCACTACTTCCACACTGAGAAGTATTTGCCTTTATTCCTCCGCATTTCAGTCCTTGTATTGGCGTACTACTCATAAACCAGCTTACCTTAACAGGTTACCTCGAATGATTCACCAGATATAGAGCAAATAGCAACGCCTCCGAATTTATGTCTAGGGAATGTTATCGATGTCGATTATCCATGCAATGACATCAGCCGCACTTTATCTCGTATTGGGGAACCTGTTTTAACTGGTTTTCATTGTATTGTGAGAACATTCTTAGAACAATCGGCAGGATGTTTTCGTTTTCCGTCATCAGGACTCAGTAATAAACACATGCGTGGACATAAAGATTTCCAGCATCAAGAGATTCAAACGATGCAATTTATCACCTATGGAGTTAAGTGACTTTTGTGAGAAAACTTAAATTGAATTTAGGTGGCGGTTAAATTTCTCTTTCCAAGACTGTCATTAAAAATGTCAATGCCTTCTTTTTATTGCCTTCTGCGTGAAAGATTTGGTCATATACTCAGACTATTTAGCCAAGAGAAGGAGCGTTCTGCTTTTTAAACCAGACAAAAGTATCTTCAAATTCCCTATCCAAACAGACTGAAGAGAAATGTACTTGGAGGCTTACAATCATTGTTTTCAGTTTCGAGTTTGGAGTACAGGAGACTCAAAACCTTTCTATGTTGGATGCAACTTTGAGACCTGCAAATGCACAACCGCAAATTTACTTACTTGTGTATTTCACAAGGGTAAAAGAAGATTAACGAAGTTAAATAAATCTCTTTCGCACTGCTCCACACTGAGAATATATTTATCTATTAATCCGCATTTCAGTGGTGATAAAAAACGTAAACTTCTCATAAACTAGCTTAACTTCACTGGTTGTCCCAAATGATCCTGAGATAGAATGAAGAAAGAAACAACGGAGACACGAAGAAGGGTACGGTTCAAACAAGTTATAATTACGTCAAATTGTTATCTATTTTGACTATTCGGTGACATCAGACGCACTCTATTGTGCATTGTTTTGACAGCCATGTAACTAACATCCGCACATTATAATGCGTAAATTTAAAATGCGTAAAATGCGTAAAACGTCATTTTCGCTTTAAACCACAAAATCTATTTGCGTTCAATTCGCTTCGTGCACTTAATGGGGCAAAATAATGTTGTCCGGCCAATTGCATGGGGCTCAGGAGTAGCGAGCGAAAGTGCAGAAAAGAGGGGCCTGTTTGGAAGCTGTTCGAAGAACTATCAAACCTTGTCTAAGTTGAGTGAGGAGAATATGAATCTTTGTAAGTTAGTTTTGAACTGAAGGTAGCTCAGAGGTTCATTATGACTTGGTGTTAAACAAATGTTTCCTGTTTAATTTCTTTGTGCTAACTAATTGCGTGCAAGAACTCTGAAGGATTTCAGCTCCAACTCCCTGAGAGAGTAATGCTTTCATATGGCTACTACTTCTACGAGTCTCTTACATAGACCTTTGATCTATTTCGTGGAAATGAAAGAGTCAATTGAAAACAAAAGTGTGATGTATCGCTTTTTAACCAAATTGAATTCAATTTGCGTTTCAAACTACGAGAACGTGTTTAGCGGCATTCAGTGAAATCGAAACACAAAGCTCACGGACACCATTTGCTAGAAAAAGTACGAAGGTTAAGCTGAAGGACCAGAAACACGCCTATTAGTAAAGAACGCCTGCATACTGATTGAGCACTGAGGTGATCGAGTTTAAGAATACAAGGATTCCGAGAACATATATTCTACAGAAAACCGCCAGGTCGTTTATTTTGCTCTTCCTCACCGAGACGTATTAACATTTGACTTGTGTGTGAACAAACCAATTTTCAGCATCAATAAATTATTAATTTCAAACGATGCATTTTATAACTGTGTTAGAAACATTAGTTCTGTCTTAAGAAAAATCACAGAATTCAATGGGAAAAGGTTTGCGGTTAAGTTCTCTTTCCAAGAATGACATTGAAAATGCATGTTTGAAATTTCGGGCTCTTCAAACTGGCGAAAAGCGTACACATATCAAACTTCATTATTCCCCTCTGTGTGGAACATTGTTTAGGTGCTTATATTTTAGCTGAGTGAAACCGGAACGTTTAGCCTTTCAAATAAAATCTCATAGACGTTCCTCGCAGAGAAAGTTTTGCATACTAAGAGGCTTAAACCAAAAAAAAGGTGTAATGGAAGATTGCCATTGTAGAGATTTCGAAAAGCAACGCCGAGTCAGCCGAGGTCATCACGAATTTAACATGCCTAGAAGAGACTCTAAATGCAGAATACAACTGCCCAATTTACTTGCTTGACTATTTGTATTTCACACCGGTGAACCATTAGATAAAAATTAGTCTCTTTATCGCACCCCACACTGAGAATGTTTCCCTATCCATACGCATTTCAGTCGCACTAATGGCGTACTACTTATAAGCCAGCTTAACTTAATTGTCTTAATTCCCAACTGATCCAACAGATCTAGAGAAAGCACCTAATAGTGAAGTATGTCGATTTTATGTAGGATGTAGCGACATCAGTGGCTAGCTCATATCGTGGGAACTTGTTTTAACTTATTTTCCGTGTTTGTTTTGACAGTATAGGTAAGGACTATAAATAACATCTGTGCATTACAACGCCTTTTTCTAGTAAACGTAATGAGCAATTTTAATTTATCCTTGACAAAGACGAAATTTCGTGGCATAAAGCAAGGGAATAAAACAATATTCTCAAATCAATTTAAGATCCATGGAAGTCATTTTTACTGCATTGACCTATGGCATAGGTGTAGCGAGTGGAACTGAAAGAAAAAAGAGGCCAGTTTGAAAACTGCGCGAAAAGCTATCTTAGTCTTAGTCTAATTAAGTTGAATAGACGGAGTGCGAGCTCTTTTGTAAGTCAGTTTTCAAAGCGGACTCAGAGGCTTATTAGCACGATCGTCTTGAATGCAAGACGGCTCTGAACGATTGCGGACTCCTTGATGCATTTCACAAGCCACTACGACTCTCTTACAAGGGGATCTTGGATCTTTTTTGTCAGTAAAAAGAAAGAATCAAGTCAAAAAGGTGTGATGTATTGCTTTTTCAACCAAACTATCGTTTCTGAATTAGATTTATCCTTCGAACTACACATTCAACAACATGATTTTAAAACAATCAGTGAACCTCAAATACCGACGAAGGTTTAGCTTCAGCACCAGAAACATACCTTAAGAACGCTTGTAAGCTGTTTCTGCACCGAGGAGAAATATTATGAGAACAGAAATTAACAGAAAACTGCATGGATTTTTTCGTTTTCCATCATCGGAACTCAGTAATAAACACATATATAAACTAAATGATACTCTTCATCAATGATTCAAAAGACTGCATTCAAACGATGCATTTTTACAGAGTAACTAATATTGCTCCCCCTTGGATGAACTATTTGCTCAGGTACTCAAACTCAAACAAAGGTTTTTTCGAAGAGAAATTTTCTATCTTGAAAGACCTTAAACTGAAAACAAGTAATGAATAGCAAGTGCTGGTTTGAGTTTCGGCGCTGAAAAGGTGCTGAAAAAGTCACATTTGGAGAGGGTTTTGGGCCGAAGGAAATTGAACTTTACAAACTTGCCCAGAGGATGACTCCTGCTCAGAAAAAGGAAGTGGAACGATATCTTGTTGGACAAGGTGTTGTAAGGGGAGGTGCCGCACAATACGGTGGTTTCCTTGGTATGTTAGCGTCCATCGGAGTACCTTTGGCTATCGACGTAGTCAAAAAGATACTTGGGAAAGATTTGCAATCTCAACCACCACGTCCACGTCGCTCCCCCCGACCCCCACCTCCACCTCCAAAGGGAAGAGGAATGCAAATGCGACCCCCACCTTTCTTCGGAACGTGGGATGATTCTATAAAAAAATAGAGTTTAAAGACACGTCTCTCTCTAACATTGACCTTAAAAAATGGTGCGATTTTTTGCGCAGCCATTCCCATCAAAGGTATTTTTAGCAGAAATGAACCGAAACCTCTGTTCCATTCCCTGTGCATTATAAACTTGGATGATTTTGGAAATTTGGGAACTCATTGGGTGTGTTGTTGGCGTTCTAAAAATGGAACATACGAGTATTTCGACTCATTTGGGCTTCCTCCACCTTTAGAATGGGAAAAAGAAACATTAATGCACGGAAAGAAACATTTTTTTAGAAAGGACAACCAAATTCAATGGGAACAAAGTGTGAGATGTGGTTATTACTGCCTTCTCTTTTTAAACGAAAGAAACAAAGGCACAAGTTTCGCCAACATTTTGAAAATGTTCACCGACGATGTCCTTCAAAACGAACGCATTGTAAAGAATTATTTTTCATAAGATATACACAATGGAAGTGTACTGTGTGAAAGAAAAACGGCACACCCCCAATGTGAAAGGAAGTAAAAAGGTTGTAATTACAAAGAGCAATCGAAAACTCTGAAAGGCAAAATGCGCTAGTTGCGGAATAACAAAAACACGTTTTCTGCCGGGAAACTAAGCGAGCCCTCCCGAATGGAGGGAGGTAGTGTTCTTGGTAATATCGCTATGACGGTGGGTGATCTAGCCATTGAAAAAGGAATCCCGTTTCTTGCGAAAAAAAGGGCTCGAGGCTGGACGTTATTACGCGTCTGAAGCTTTGCGAGACCCCAATCTGCAAAAAAAGCAATCAATTATACGCTAGATAAAGCCCGCCCAGTTTTTCAAAAAGTTGGCAGTGAGATGCTCGATCAAATTTCAACCAAAGTTCGACCAAACAGACGTCACAAAACAGACAGACCGGATTTAGATGGGGCGGGGATTGACATTCATTCAGCGATTGGAAAACTCCCTAAACCAAAACGGGGTTGGACGTTACCGGGCCATAATTATAAAGGGCCATATAATCCCCTCGAACAGCAGGTGAACTACGATCCAGAAACAAGTCAGATTAAGCAAATATATCAACAACCAACGGGAGCAAAAGACGCGATCGCAATGCAACATGACGTGGACTATGGTGTCTGTTCGAACCGAAACGAAAAATACGGTGAAAATGAAAACAATTGCAAACACAAAGCGGACAAAAAAATGGTGAAGGCTCTCAACGCAGTTCCGTGGAAACAAAGGCAGTGGGGACATGCGGCAGCAAGGAACACAATTAATTGAAAACAGAAGTTGGGGTTGGGTTTCAAACAGAAATAGTGCTGCGCCATTCATCAAACTCCTGTTTTGGGCGTCGCCTGGCTGCAAAGGATTTAGGAAGGCCATGCGAAATAGATTCCATAATTTCTTTTTTGCAGGGCCAGACTTCAGAAGGGGCCATTTCAAAATAATTGTGCAGAAAGCAGGAATAGTTCACTGACTTGCCGGTTTTCGCCTGCAATTGAGCAATAACATTTCCCAGGAAAGAAATCTGGCTAAAAGAAAACATTTCCTAAATTTTCCATTTCCGAAGAGCATTTTTAAATTAGCAGAGAGCAGCAGATCTGCCCGGACTCACCTCTTGAAACTGATCATCATCATATTCAAACATTCTATGGCATTCTGGGCATTCACGACAGAACTCATTCATCACATTAACTAAGTGCACCTCGCATGAAGAACAATGATTAATCCTTGGCAGTTCATTTAGCTTTTTTTCCATCATTTCTGAGGCCAGTTTGTAAAGGTCGTGCTCGACCAACTCCACACCTCGCAAACAACCAAATGGGTCGTCCATTTTTTTATTGTGTGATATACAATGAGCGCGCAAAGTTTCAAAAGGTTGTCAAAAATTTATTACAGCCCTCGAGGGTATTGGAAAGGGTTTGCAGCGATCAAAAAACTAGCCCAAACTGCGAAAGTCTCTGAAGATGTTGCTCAAAACTGGTTGGAGAAGCAAGCTCTTTGGCAAATTTACTTACCAGCGCCGCGGTACATTCCAAGACCAAAATTTGATGTGCCTGTTCCAAACAAAGTTCACCAAGCCGATCTTCTGTATCTCCCACACGATCGCCCACCATCCTCCCGTAAAACTTTTAAGTACGCCCTCACAGTGGTAGATGTGGCCTCTCGTTTCAAAGAGGCCGAACCGTTGACAACAAAGAGAGAGAAGTCGCAGCTGCTCTGGAACGGATTTATAGCTGGAGCCCTTTGAGTTGGCCAAAACTGCTTCAGGTAGATCCTGGTCGTGAGTTTATGGGCGCTGTGAATCAGCTGCTTACGAAACATAATGTCGAGGTAAGACGCGGTCGTGTGGATATTCACCGTGATCAAGCTATTGTTGAAAGATTCAACCGCACCCTGGCTGAACGACTGTTTGGACACCAATATGGGGTTGAGATGCGCCGCCCAGACGACAAAAGATCGACTGAATGGGTGACACGATTGCCCGCTGTTATTTCAGCTTTCAATAAAGAAGTCACTCGACTGACCGGTCAGAAACCCGCTGAGGCCATCAAAAATAAAACTGTTTCAGCTAAGCCCTCGACCCCTTATTTGAGACCTGTTGGTGCTAACGAAAAAAAGCTCCCTTCCGGTGTACGTGTTCGCTATCTCTACCAACCCATTGAACTTGAAGGTGGACCCCGAAGAGCAACCGACCCAATCTGGTCTTTGAAAGTTTACGAGATTGAAAAGATTATGATAAAACTGGACGCACCGGTTCTCTATTATTTGCTTGACGGCCCAAAACGCTGGTTTGTCCGTGAAGAGCTGTTGGTTGTCCCTCCCTATACACAGCTACCGCCAGCAATCTAACTATGAAACTCGATCGGCTCTGTGTGAATGCCGTCTTCCAATACCCAGCGTTTGTCGTAATAAGCGTTCAGCCCCAGCTTCTGCTGCTCGTACGTAACCATCCTCCCGTTGTTCATACGAAAACCAATGTTCGTTGCCATGTCCTTGCTGCCATCCAACGCTGACTTGAAACGCTGCCACGTGATGTCGTTCTGTTTCTTCGACACCCCCTTCGTGCTGAACTTCTTTTTTTCGCCCTCCAGTTCCTCGCTGTAATAACACTTCGAGCATAGCGCAATCATCCTGCTTCCTTCGCATTCGAGCTTGAAGAGACCAGGCGTGCGGCCGCTCCACTTGTCCCAAGCTAACCACTCTTGCCTTTTTACCTCAAATTCTGTTTGCAGCTCCGGCGGAACAATGTCCTCAAGCCGCTCGGCAGAAATAGCCATGTAGTTGCTGTCTGTGTCCATCTGGATAAGCTCGAAGTCTCTCCTGTCAAAATACCTGTCAAGAAAGTCATAATAAAATTCAAGCATTCGAAGCTTTGCGAGCTGGTAGACAGCGATTCCGATCTGGAACGGCCGTCTGATTGTGAACTGAGGCTTTCGGCTTTCCAGCTCGTACGCTTGCCCGACCTCGTCTAGATCACTGAAATAGGTGCTTCGCAAGGCTCTCTCAATGACCTTCTCGTCTTTGGTGTAGATCACGTTCGTTTGCCGCTCCAAAGCTTCGATGACTTTCAAGTAGCCACTGTTTTCCAACAGTTTGAACACCTCAGCAAGCAGCGCCTTGCTCTTTTCAACGTCTCCTGTACGGCGAGCCTCTGTTACCTGCTCCACAAACCAATCAAAGACCTTGCCGGGGGTATAGTCGATCGTTCGATAGGCAGCCGTGATCACTGCCCTGTGATCGACATACCAGCGTAGCAGAGGGGCGTACACCAGCAGCTTTTCGGCGGAAAGCGCTCCCACTATCTTTTTTCCTTCCCCGCGGTTCGCCCTGTGCGCTTCAGGTAGTCAAGCATTTGCTGCGGCACGGCTTCGACAGGCACCTTTTTGTTGTTTAAGAACGGGCACATCTCCTCAAACTTTGGCCGCAGGGGCTCTGGGATCTCTATGTCAACTTCAGCAAATCCGAACCAGGTCCCGTTTTTGAGCCTTTGTGCGAAATGCGGCGCGGCTCCAACAGTCCAACCGCCCGTGTAATGAACAAGCTTTTTCTTCCCGCAGGGCATTTCCTTCAGCATCGTCGACAGGTAGAGGGCGTTAGCGTCGTAACCAAGGATGCGCTGACAAAGACGCGGTTACGCTGTCTGATGTGACCTGATCTTCGTGACCCCGACTTCGTGGTACCGCGTGAACACGAGGTTCGGGCCCCCGACAAACGCTCCTTTCAACATCTCGTACGCTTCTTTTCCGGGGCTGTAAAGCTCCGCGCCCCGCTCAACCGCGCCTCGGAGCAGGTAATGCAAGCTAACCCCCGGAATGCTGACTGCGTCTTTCAGGATGTCGATCCTTTTCTCAGTGTAGAAGGCACGCATTCTTTCCAAGGCTTCCAGGCCGAGGGCCACGTCGAGGTTGCTGTAATAGCGCAGCCAGTCTGCGAAAGTGCGCATGCCCTTTTCTTTGAACAGACACTGGCATCCCTCCCATTCATCCCAAGTGAGCACATAACCATCCTTCAGGAGTGAGTACCACGCTGGATAGTCCGGCAACCCAGGGTGGTTGAGCTTTTCAGGGCTGTCAAACCACTCATATGGGAACCAAGATTTTTCGGCTGAGCACTCGTATGCTTTCGTCTACTTTTCATAGCTGGTTCCCGGGCCAAGGAAGTTGATGATGTCAAGGAAGCGGAATCCCTGAGTGAGCAGGAACATGATCTTGTTTCCGTTTTTCGCCACTCTGACTTTGCCGGTTGTGTCAGATAGGCGCTATGCGAAATGTTCTCTGATCAGGTTCAGATCGTATCGCCCGGCGTTGAACCCGAGAACTGGCACCTGGTCACACCATTGTTCGATTTTGATGCGCTGCGCTTTTGGAAGCATCTCCACGTCTTCAGGCATGAACACTGCTCGTACTTTGGCCCGGATGTTTTTCCCGCGCCACTCCAGCTCTTCCATGAACTTGCGGACAAGCTCTGCTGAGTTTTTTCACAGATCTGTGTGGGCTCACGATCCAGGGCTGACGCTCACCGAGATTGGCACGTGTGCGTTTTCAATCGTGTGCATGCCTGTCGGCTCCTTCCGCTGATTCTTATCCCCGTACGTTTCAAAATCATACAAGATTGCGTGTGGGAAGCTTTGCGTTTGAGGCCGTGGCAGCGCCACATCTATTTTCCCTACTTCACACGCCCATGCCTCGATTACTGGAAGCCAGCAGCTCGGAGCGCTTTTGTGCGTTTTACAGTTGCTTTAAACCGGTCTTCTCGTGTTTGGTCATTGTGGGTAATGCTTTTATTAAGATCGTTCGGGTAACATTTTCGGCATCCGTGGCATTGACAGCCGTGGTATTGAAATACAGTCCTCGTTTTAGGGTCGTATCCGTCAACAGGTGCGCGATCAACCCACCGCTCGCCGCCGTGCCCGCATGCCTCGTGGTGAATGTGAATTTTCCGCCGCGCCCCTTTTTGTTCGAGCCAGCGAAGACATTCTGCAGAAGCTGTATGTTTTGGAAAGAAGGCCTTCTCGAAAGATGTCTGCGGTGCTTCGATTCTTTCGGCCGGGCAATCAATCACCGTCTTCCCTTGGGCGCACGTTTGGGTGTGCCGTTGAAGGTTGCAAGCTTGATTGAATCTTGCACGGCAATGAACACATGCATACGTTCTTGCAAGCTTCGAAATATCCTTGAGGAGGAACGCGTGCCCCTCGTAAATTCCGATTGTTAAAATGTTCGTCAGCTTGGCCGGCGGGTTTCGTGTCTAAGGTGCCATACCACACCCCCATCAATCTCGCGCTCAGGCTCATAGACACGGATACCGAGCCAATCCGAGAAATCTAATTTCTGATTCAGGTATCTTTCAACCCGATCAAGTTCATAGGAGCGATGTTTTCGGGCTGTCGTTTGGAGCAGCTCTGAGTTTGAAGAAACCCTTAGCAAGCACTCGTGCTGCTGTTGTGCTTCGATCTGGTCTTGCATCGCGGTGTACCGCAATGAAGCGCCAGAGACACAAGTTGTCCTGGTAGGTGTCCAGCGCCAGCATCGACCGGCCATGCGCAAGGTTACGCGGCCAGTTTGGCAAGAGGCCTGTGCCCAACAGCGGCTGTCGGTCGAGTACGACCTTTACATCAACATCAGAATAACCCCTAAACACCCATTTTGTGTTTGGTCTTTCGATGTTATCAATGTCCAGGCCCGCCTCCTCCTTTTCTCTCAACCAATTTTCTGCTTTATCATATCTGTCTATCCAAGGTGAGCCTCCTGAGTTTTTATAATACAGGATAATAATCCCGTCTTCGATGTTTTCCAACCAATAAGAACAGTTGTGGCGCAAGTAGGCTGCTGTTCTGACCTTCTCTCTTATCTTTCCCATGAACTGTTCTTAAGGTTATTTTCGAGTCCTTGTCTTTTCTCCAGACGATGTAACGACGGCCTTCCTTTTCTACACCTTCCTCTTCCTCACCTCTTTTTAACAAATTTGCAAGCATGTCCTCATAACTCTTTTCTCGATTCTTTATCGGTTGAATAGGATCAAACTCAGTATTTACTAGGGAGAGCTTTTGGGGGGTACTTTCGCGGAAGCAGAGGTTTGGGTAGGCGCTCTTCCAGGGGAATGCGCTCATCGAGTTATGTTTTGAACAACCTCTCGGAGAGGCCCCGCTGCCGGCGCGTTTTCCGCTAGCAATTGCAACAAATGCTGCTCATCTTCCGGCGACATTTCCGCAACAAGGTTTTGTAAAAATTCTTCAGTGGCTTGTGCGGCTGCCATCTTGGTATATACCTGTGCATCTTCAATTGCAAAATATTTATATTCTATAGCTGACGTGACACATCCGCGCTGGTATTGCCTCCCCCCCCCCCCCCAATCCTGCTTGCTTTGCTTTCTGCGCTGGGTGGTTTAAAAAAGGTAAATACAGGTGTACGGATGAGGTGGTGTTTACCCCTTGTTCAGTAGTAATACATGAATTCGTTAAATACAACCTGATCCCAGAGTATTATTTTCGTGTTTTAAACCTCCCACTGTCACCGAAGCGAGCGAGCGAGCGAGCGAGGTTATTACAGTGGGAGATTTAAAACATGAAAATAATACTCTGGGATCAGGTGGTATTTGTCGAATTCATGTATTACAGGGCCGTAGCTAGCATGAGGCAAGACGAGGCACTTGCCTCGTCTAGTTTTTATGCCAAATTAAAAACAATACTGTTGGAAAAATAATCCCTTAAAGCATATGCCATTGAGTGATGAACCCAAGTAAGGTGTGTGAAAAAGGCTTTGAAAAGACTCAAGTGGTTTGCATTCCGGCTATCAGCTTCATTCGGGACGTAACAGTGACAGGCTGTGTGACACCTAATCCTGTTCGCATTGCTACGACTACAGATCACTACAGGGAGCTGATCCAAAGAATCATGGCTTATAAAAGAAAAAACTTTTAGAGAATCAGTGCCCACATTTTCTTGAGCTACTTTGTCACACTTTTTGAGATACATTGCCTAAAACTCTATTAACTGGATTACAATTTCGCCTCAGTCTGTTCTGCGTTGAAAGAAACACAAATCCACAGGACAGGGTCTGCATAAATCATCAAGACTTTCACTTTTATGATGGCTACTAAGAAAGACGTTTGGTGGCTCAAAGTTTTTCACCGAGCGGAGTTTTTGTAAAAGGTCTCTCTCTAGAACATCTATATTGTTTACTAGTGAGACGTTTTCTCTCAGGCTACAGTGGAGTTCTACAGTTCGCAGCTGCAAATGATTTTGATAATGTTGAAGCAGCACCGTTTTTGCATGAGTTAAAAATAGGAAACCAGCCACTGCTAGCGAGGGGGCAGGAAGATGAGGGTGGGGTGTACAACAGCAATGCGAAATTCGGGACAGCCATCTACTTGGCGCCAGTATTACACGCCGTAATAAAGGTAGTAGCACACGAGCCAAAGGCCCAAACGAGCAGGAGCTTAACCCGGTTTCTGTGGCATGAAGCGACTGAAAGTATTGCTACTCCCCCCTCGGTGGGAAACTAGTCCATCGCAGGGTTACCCTCAGAATTATGTCGCTGGTACCAATTTATACACCTGGGTGGAGAGAGACAACGTAAGGTAAAGTTTCTTGTCTAAGGAAACAACACGATGATAGGGACTGGACCTCGAACCACCGACCTTCAGATCTGAAGTCCAACGTGCCAACCACTACACCACCAACGTCCTAATAGTGGGTATAAAAACTATTGACAGAATTAAGACATCGCCGTTTTACACCTTGCACGCGATATTGAATTTTGAAGAAAAATCTCATGAAAAAATGCTGAAAATAGCATTTCGGAGAGAGTAGATTTAAAAATTCTCTAGGGGGGGGGCATGCCCCTAGACCCCACTTAAGAAGCTCACACCTTTGGCTCTCGGGACACTTGCCTCGTCTGTTCTGAAAGTCTGGCTACGGCCCTGGCTTATAGCCAATTTCCTTCGCACAGCACCCCCCCCCCCCTCTCTCTCTCTCCAGAAGAAAAGTCAGGCACTAAATAAAATCATGGAAATACTTACTGCTGTAAAGCCACTGCATGCAAGTAGTCAGTTAATACCACACAAATCTGCATGTATTAGGCTCTGATGTGTCGTCGAGAGGTTACGAAAGTGTCCTATGTTGTGGTAACTGTTTGTTTAAAAGCAATAAAATCCATTTCGGTGCTAAATTGTAGCTATTACCTTATCATTTATGCGCCAAACGATTCTCTCAATTACCACAGCACTTTTGGCTCACAAAAATCTGCCGTGTATGTGTTTGACTTTTCATGTTTATGAAAGGAATCACGATTCGGAAAAAGCCCGTTTTTTACATCACGAATTTGAACAAATGAGTTTGACAATTTAATTCGATCAATCGTGCTATAATTTTAGGGGTAGTTGAAGCTATCTTTTGCCAACGCAACAAAGAAAATCTTGAGTGAATCGAATAAAACCTTATTTTTTTATGGAGACTTCAAGTTACTCATGTCAAAAAAGCGGCGATGTTACAAAAGTTCCCTGTTTGCTAGAAGTTCCAGAAGGTGGTTTCACAATAATTTCTTGAGAGATTGTGAAGTTTAATGCAATCAAATTAATCTTTAGTATGACAGAAATAGTTGACCAAAAATTGAACTTTGTCCTAAAAAAGAAAGAGGAGTTAGAGCTGTAGAAATGTATTTATTCTACTTTGGCGCTTTTCGCGGTAATGACGGTAGGGGTGTATGGTTGCAGGCACTGTATATACGACTTAATGCATCGCTGAATTATAGTACAAATGAGTAATACTAATTGTGTAATATACAACTGACTGCCTGTGAGCTATTCTTTTGCTTAGAAACATTTCCAAAGCAATGCACAAAACGGTGAAGTTTTATACAGTACCCGAGACAACCATCGTTTTGTTGTACAAGAAAGAGGGCGTAGCTCCGGGACAACTTCAAATAAAATATTGCAGAGGAGTGCATTAAGTAGTAAAAGTATTTATAAAGAACGTGTACCTTTTACTTCAAGTAAAAAGAAAATGAACAAAAGAATGATAAACAAGATGATAATGATTGAGTATCACCTACTAAACTTGTAATGCAAGCCTTCACGCGGTCTGATTTGTAGCGCAAAGTTAGGACAACCTTTTGAACTATTTACTGGTCTGCAGGAAACTTTGTACATACTTCTCTGCTTTCATTTGACTTTTTTAATGTTTTTTAACTTATCCTTGATTGATATCTTTGTATATTATTGCGCTTAATTAGCTAGAGGTTCCAAATGGGGTCTTGATGTCAGTGGCTTTAATGTTTTTTTTAAAACTATTTATGTACATTGTAGTGGTAAACGGTATTTTCAAGTTGTTTAGCGCCATTCAATACCATCTGTTCAAATAAACGGCAGTAACAGTTAAAAGTTGCTAAACATTCCACTTTACAGGGTCCACTCTTAATCCTGTTCAGCTTGTGCTTTTTTTGGTCCTGAGCTTGGAGGAGGCACAAAATGCCACCTTCTTAACTCCAAGAAAGTTTAAGCTACGACAACGAAACTTCGATAGCACATCCAAAAATCTTTCTTTTGAAGTTCGCCACATGACCTGATGATGTCACATAATGTGGGTAATACGTCATTATTGCCAAAATGGCAGCCATCTTGAATCCGTCATCTAAGATTTCATGTTTTTGTCAAAACCTCTGAAAACCACCAAAATTGGCCCAAAAGTAATTCAAACCAATGAATGAATGATCAGAATGATCTTAAAATGCAACATAAGGCACAATTAAGTTTAAAATTCTCCTTTTCTCTTCCTTTAGCTGAAGCTTTTTTCGAGCGAAGTCGTGACCCTCCGACGCACGGGAAAAGTCATACCCCCAGCGTGGTACAATGGGAGGGGGGAGGGTGATGGAACCCCTCTTGGGTTTCTTATATGTAACCATGTTTTGAAAAGATTTTGCCTTTAGTCTGTGATGTGCTCTACAAGATGAGGTATATATTATGGGTTGTGGCGCTGTTGGGGGCCTGTGACGCCACCATCTAGTATTGTAAAAGTTGTCATGAAAAGGCGGAAATTGACATTTTTGGTGCTACACAAGTAGAATATGACATAATTAAGCACTTTGCTTCTTTATCCTTTATCACCTAACAACACGCGTTTTTACTCAAAAATGGCTTGACAACCTGCTACTTATGACGTCATTTCTCGTAACCGTAGTAAGCGATTCTCACCAAACTTAGATCAAAATGTGTCTAAGGGATATGCGTACAGCTACTGAAAATGGCAGGTGATGATTAAGAATCACATTAGAAAAATTCAAGAAAAACCTTATGGGGCTGGCACCCCCCCCCCCCCACCCCATCCCTTGTACGTCCGAGGCTAAGAATTGTGAGGACAAAAATTGAATCCAACTTCGAGAGTATTAAAGCCTTGACAAGAAAATGTCGAGGAAGATATAGGTGTCCAAACGTTTCCTTTGAAGTCCAATAACAACATTTGATGACGTCACCTGACGTAGTTCCTTGCTTTTTCCAATAGCTTGAGAAACCATTAACATTGGACAATAACCATTGAAAAGCAACATAAGAAGACTCAAATGGTGTAAAAATGTAAAATTTAGTGAAGTGGAAATAAAATTTTTCATTTAGAACAGAAAAACTTAAAATTGTGAAAAAGCACCTGTCAAAATATGTTTGCCATGGCAACATCAAATTGGATGAACAAGGACATGTCACACGAAGTTGTTTCTAGTTAAATTTTAAGGAAAGTAACAAAGTTTGGTGGTTTTTGCTTGCATATTACAAAGTTATTAGCGTTCAAACTGAGTGCAGGCACTTTGTTCTCCCCACCTCCCAAGCTAAATAGGGTTAAAGCCATCAGCTGTAAGACTGTTACCCGATCTATAACGTTACGTAGGCGACCAAAAAAAGTCCTTGCCTATTTAGCTACACGCAGGGTAGGGAAGTGGTTAGTTACAAATTACTAAGGAAAGTCACGTAAGAACATTATAGGAGCCACTACTTGCTAGCTGGCCATAAGTTCCAAGAAGTCTTTTATCCTTCATATTTTGAATTAATAGGTTGCTGAGATGAAAAGCGTCGTTGAGATTCGATAAACGTCTATTTTATGCCACGTGAACGTTGAAGTTCCATAGCAATTTGTGGGCCTACACAATAAGAACGCAAGGTGAACACTGCCTTACCCGAACGCGGGAAAGAATAAAATTACAAATACATTTATTGATTTTCTCCTGAGGATTTTGAAGACCAATTTGCAACGCTTCTTGACTATAATAACTTATAATTACGGTGAAGAAAAAAATGAAAATTATAATAAGAAAATTTGATTTACATAAAAAGTGAAAAAGAAAACGAACGTACGCATAAATCAAGTTGCGAGGCATCTTGTGCGAGGGCAACCACTGGAAAAGTTGAAAATTTACGAAACATGTAATTTTCATGTAAATTTGGATTTACAGGATTTGTAAATTGCAATTTACATTTTAAGGTTTTGTAAAATAAAATTTACATGAAATTTACACGTTTCAATAGATTATGTAAACGTGGTGTAAATGAAAATTTACAGGGTCACTTTCTGGTCTTATAATTCGAAAAACATGTAAAAAACGTGTAAATTCCTTTTGGCAAATTTACAGTATCTGTAGTGTAAAAAAATATGTAAATTGTTTGAACACATCATGTAAATAACATGTAAATGGTCTTAACAGAAAACTGCAGTGTTAGAACTCTGTAAATTGAATTTACGAGGAACTGATATCTTTCCATGGACAATGTAAATGTCCTGTAAATGGTACTTTACATGGTCACGTTCTAATGCAGATTTGAGGATAATGTAAATAACACGTAAATTTATGGTTACTAGAAAAGGGGGCGATTGAACCGCATATCGTTTCCATGTGTCATGTAAATGAGCTGTAAATAGTGATTTTCAACATGTAAATGGTTTTACCAGATACAGTAAGGTTGCTGTTGATGCTTGAACAGACAGAGTGACAGAGTAATGGGCTCCTGTATCTGATAAGAAATGAAGGTGATTTCTTTGTGAAAACAAAATGGCATATACGGGGCTTTGACGTAAAATGGCATATACTGGGCCAATTAAAATGTCTGTAAAATGGCATGTACGAGGCTCTGTTAAATGTCTGTGGTCTTCCATAGCTCAAAAGGAGGTCGTTCCCAGGATACGTGAGGTATATTTAATCTAGTAAATCAGTTATCGTTCGAGTACTGACGTAGGCAAGGATCGAGCTTCGGTTGAACAGAGAGAATAGAGTTCCGGTTTATCAAAGAAGAGTGTGCTGGAGCCTTAGGGTGGTTACGTTTCATTAATTGTTATGGTAACACTGTATTTATATTCTTAAAATTTTATTCCTGGCAATTAACGATCGTTGGTGTGCCATTCTGTTCCGGTTTTTTCCTTCTTCTTTTCTTTCTTTCTTCCTTGTTGAATTTTTCTCAATGTAAGTTAAGTCAAGAAAATGACCTCCTTTGGACCTATGGAATCTAGACTCTACCAGTGTCTGTAAAACGGCATATACCGGGCTCTTTAAAATGTCTGTAATAGGGCATAAACGGGGCCCTGTAAAATGTCTGTAAAATGAAAGAAATGGGGCATCATAAAATCTCTGTAAATTGATTTAAACGGGGCACCACAAAAACTCTGTAAATTGACGCAAACGGGGCATCATAAAATCTCAGGCTCCTGCTGTAAACCACGAAGTCGCAAACAGGGCATCATATTTTATAGGTGTTACAAATTTGCTCTAGTTTATCAATTTAGAAACGTTTCAAACAGAGCACTGGCGTTAATTATGTTCATCTGAAAATACCCCCGTTTAATTTCATTGCCGAACGATTCGCGCAAGGTGCCCCATATTTGATGTACCAACCGGGCTCGTTGCTCCTTTGCAGCGGTATTTTCTCAACTTAACGGATAAGAAAAAAATAAAAAAATGTAGTTGCAATTTGAAAAAAAAATTTGTTGTAGATTTAGAGTACTGATATTATTAGAGCTAATGAAAATGAATCGAAAAGCGGTTTGCATTTTCATTTATTTGCCGGTTCTGGCCCAATCTCGTACCAGGGTGGGTTTGGCCGAGTGACCTTGGGTATGAATTGATCATGCGCAAAGTGGTTCCCTTCCCGACGTGCTGTTCGTATTTTTGGCGCCGATCGTTGAATTCATCGTTTGAGGTCTAAAATTTCTGTCGCTTTGGAGAGATGGCTTGTGAACTATTCCTTCTCCCTGCTCCACGGTCTCTGAATAGCTGCAAACAATCTTCTTACAGCGGATTAACGATCAGTGGGAATGTTTTTCTGCCATTTAACAAGCTGGATCGAGTCAACTTTTGGCCGCCATATTTGATCATGCATGGTTCTTGGGGTAATTGCCGAGGTAAGCTAAGTTTTAGACTGTAAAACGTGAGCTAGGGCTCTTGTATGTCCAAATATTCGTGCCTTGTTTGATATTTACCACGTTTAAGCCAATTGCCCCGCACTTTAAGTGTTCTTGATGACACTTTGTTTGGGACTTCAAAAGTACATGATGTAAGCTCAACATCAATTGTGGCTCATTTCTGAGCTCCCACACCTTTTAAAATCAAGACTGGAATAAGCTTATATTTTCTTTGTTTTAAATTATCATGTTTACACATTTTATTTCATAGCTTGAGATCTTTATGCTTGCTCGACGTGACCAATCGAACCAAATTGAACATTCGATTAATCAAATTCAATCGAACCCAGTCGAACTCAATCATATGATTGGGTTCGGTAATCGAATTCAGTCGAGCTCTCACAAAAAAAATGGAGCAATCAAACGTTGATTAGGTTCGATTGTTTTCGATAAGGTTTGAATCAGTTCGACGGCAAGGCAATCACAAAACATGATCGGTGTGGGATGACATTTCATTGAAAATAGAGGTAGCAGAGCCAAATCTGGGGAGATGCAAGTTTTTCTCGGCAGCTTACAATGCCAACTCTTGCTACATCATCGGCTTGGTTCATTGAATTTTGCGTGGGTTATTGTAAAGATTACATATGCTGATAAGAAATAAATGAATCATATATGAAAATTTAAAATAGCTGGGGTGAATTGAAATTTATATAATCTTCTGTTGTCTGATGAACTTAATTTGTAAGTTGTTTTCACATTGTGAACCATACTGTTCAAATAACATATATTTTGAATGATTTTTTTTTTGTTCGATTCGTTCGATTGGGTTTGAAAATGGAACACAATCAAACTTTCACACAATTCCTTTAGTTCGACTGTGTTCGATTTCCAAATCAATCAAACCTAGTCATTCGATTTAGTTTGATTGGGTTTGATTGAGTTCCATTACTGAAAAGTTCGATTGGTCACATCAGGTACTTGGTACAGTTTGCTAGTGATGGCTTTGTTGTTAGATCTTCAAGCTGCTGTACTATTTGCAAGTGACCACATTGACTCTTATTGAATATGGGTTTTATCATGTTTATACATTTAATTTCATAATGTGAGATCTTTATGCTTGGTACGGTTTACTAGTGACAGTTTTTTGTCAGATCGTCAAGCTGCTGTACCATTGTGAGTGACCATATCACCTTATATTCCATCTGTTTCTGTCAGACAGACAGGTAATCTCTATTAGTGTGATCAGTGTATACCCAGGGCTGTCATTAAGGGCCGTAAACCCTAACACCTGTTATGGCTGAGTATTCATGATGGGACCTCAATGTTATGGGTGAACTCAGTTTCTTGTCCTTACAATTTACTTACAAGTTTGTTATGGGTGTGAAGTTCAAGGTAACAGGTGACTCAAAGCTTAATGACAGCCCTGTATACCGAATCATTGGTTACTCAAACCTGGTCATGCATTCCTGTCGATAACAAACTAATGAATGGCTTCTGGCACCCAGCTGGAGTAGGAATTTGACAGGTTTACAATTTGCATAATCTGGCTGTAACAGTCAGTTACATTTCCTTATTTTTACATCTCTTTATTTTTATTCTCTTTTCTCTTCGCTGCCCTTTTTTTTTTCAATGCATAAATGTTGAGAGAACTCAAACACCAGGCCTGGTATTTACGTATTCTTAAGGACGGTGCCTCCTTTTGTTACTGCCCATACGTTCTGCGCATCTTGGTACATGTACAGTGTGTATATTCAGATTTCTTAAGGAAATTGCCCACTAATACAACAATTTTTTGCACGGTTTATGACTATGTGGAGAAAGCAGATCTTAGCAAGGGCTATCAGAATCCAAAAAGAAAATTGGGGGTAACCATTCATTTTTCAGAGATAATAGAGCTTAAGTTTGGAAAGAAATTGCCATACATTCTTTGTATTTTAATGCTTTTTTAGAATTATGGTTGCTTAGTTATCTCTGAAAAATGCACAGTTACCCACATTTTTCTGTCTGGATTCCAATAGCGCTTGCTAATATCTACTTTTTCCCCATAGTCTTAACCTTTGCAAAGGTACATCTGTATTAGGAGGCACCGTCCTTTAAAGGTTGTGCAACTATGCAAATCGAAGTCAGTCAAACTCTCACCCTGACCTGAGGCTGGAAGTCATGCATTAACTATTATGGAATATCAGATCAAGTTTCACTTTGAATTGTTTATTTCAAGAGCCACTTATTGCAACAAAAAATATCCATTAATGTATTCATTTGTTTGTAACTGACAGGAACACATGACTGGGTTAGTTTGAGAACAAAATAAGGCCTTTGTGCAAGATACATTTATGCCTTAGCAGTGACTAACCTTCAAATCACTGTTTTTATTGCACAATGAAATCAAGGCAAATAGTGTACACCAGGCTTTTATTGATGGCTTAAAATTTGGTTGCTGACATATAATATGAACGTGAATATATGAAATTCATATATTTGAACTGCAGATAAAGATAGAATTATATGTAGATCATCGCAGTGAAGGTGTTCCAACCTAAGCGGTTGAAAATAAGAAACCTGAAAAAATTCAGGCTTGAATGGGAATCAAACCCATGACCTCTGCAATACCGGTGTAGCGCCCTAACCAACTGAGCTATCAAGCCAACTGGGAGCTGGTCAATTGAGAGTTCATATTATCCCGTAGATGGAGAATAAATGAACATGAATATATGAAATTCATATATTTGAACTGCAGATAAAGATAGAATTATATGTAGATCATCGCAGTGAAGGTGTTCCAACCTAAGCGGTTGAAAATAAGAAACCTGAAAAAATTCAGGCTTGAATGGGAATCAAACCCATGACCTCTGCAATACCGGTGTAGCGCCCTAACCAACTGAGCTATCAAGCCAACTGGGAGCTGGTCAATTGAGAGTTCATATTATCCCGTAGATGGAGAATAAATGAACATGAATATATGAAATTCATATATTTGAACTGCGGATAAAGATAGAATTATATGTAGATCATCGCAGTGAAGGTGTTCCAACCTAAGCGGTTGAAAAGAAGAAACCTGAAAAAATTCAGGCTTGAACGGGAATCGAACCGATGACCTCTGCGATACCGGTGCAGCGCCCTAACTAACTGAGCTATCAAGCCAACTGGGAGCTGGTCAATTGAGAGTTAGTATTGTGCCGTAGATGGAGAATAAAATAATGAACATGAATATATGACATTTATATATTTGAACTGCGGATAAAGATAGAATTATATATAGATCATCGCAGTGAAGGTGTTCCAACCTAAGCAGTTGAAAAGAAGAAACCTGAAAAAATTCAGGCTTGAACGGGAATCGAACCCATGACCTGTGCAATACCGGTGCAGCGCCCTAACCAACTGAGCTGCACCGGTATCGCAGAGGTCATGGGTTCGATTCCCATTCAAGCCTGAATTTTTTCAGGTTTCTTCTTTTCAACCGCTTAGGTTGGAACACCTTCACTGCGATGATCTACATATAATTCTATCTTTATCCGCAGTTCAAATATATGAATTTCATATATTCATGTTCATTTATTCTCCATCTATGGGATAATACGAACTCTCAATTAACCAGCTCCCAGTTGGCTTGATAGCTCAGTTAGTTAGGGCGCTGCACCGGTATCGCAGAGGTCACGGGTTTGATTCCCGTTCAAGCCTGAAATTTTTCAGGTTTCTTCTTTTCAACCGCTTAGGTTGGAACACCTTCACTGCGATGATCTACATATAATTCTATCTTTATCCGCAGTTCAAATATGTGAATTTCGTATATTCATGTTCATTTATTCTCCATCTATGGGATAATACAAACTCTCAATTGACCAGCTCCCAGTTGGCTTGATAGCTCAGTTGGTTAGGGCCCTGCACCGGTATCGCAGAGGTCATGGGTTTGATTCCCGTTCAAGCCTGAATTTTTTCAGGTTTCTTCTTTTCAACCGCTTAGGTTGGAACACCTTCACTGCGATGATCTACATATAATTCTATCTTTATCCGCAGTTCAAATATATGAATTTCATATATTCATGTTCATTTATTCTCCATCTAAGGGATAATACGAACTATCAATTGACCAGCTCCCAGTTGGCTTGATAGCTCAGTTGGTTAGGGCGCTGCACCGGTATCGCAGAGGTCATGGGTTCGATTCCCGTTCAAGCCTGAATTTTTCAGGTTTCTTATTTTCAACCGCTTAGGTTGGAACACCTTCACTGTGATGATCTACATATAATTCTGACATATAATATGTTAGCCGCATCTCTGTTACATGAATGCTGTGTTTGAAAAATGATCAATATAAGGCCGATTTGCTTAAAAATGCACAGAGGACCCTTATTCCACAAAAAATATCAACTTAAGCAGCTGATAACAAAACAACCTGAAGAAAATTTCTCGCCTGAAGTTTTTTTCAGGTTGTTGTTTTATCAGCTGCATAAGTTGATATCATTAACTGTGATGGTCATTATCATTTCATAGTTTAGTACCACTTGCCTTTTTGACAAGTTTTAGTGAACATACTTTCTTATCATTGCTTTGGCTCAAAGAGTAAAATAGTCTATCAGCTCTTTTCATGTACATGCATGTAAACATTTCATTCAAGGGGAATCCTTCAATTAACCTTTCAGGTGATTTCTGATTATAAAAAGGAAAGACTGGATACCATAAAAGCTGATTCCCTGAAGTTGTTGCAAACAGGGCTTGTAAGTATTCATGTGTTAATTTATTACTCGTTAATATATGTAACAGTAAGTTTTCTGAAAATTAGTTTTAGGATTACATGAAAAAGAGTTTTAACCATTGCCTTAAAAGCTCAATGCCAGCCTTTTAGTGTGTTGGATGCATGTCACAACACCATTTCTCTGCAGACAATTCATCACAGTCAAAATACTCAGCATGTGACCATTTGCCTGACACTAGTAATAAACCAATCAACAGTTATTTGAATTATGGTACTGGATTCAGGATATCATTGGAATATTACAATAGGCTATGCAAAATTGAAATTTTGATCCCATTAATAAAATCTATCTATTATTAGTGAAAGTCATTCCTAAATAAATATACGAATGTGCTGAATATCTTGAATGTAATTCAGTTTGGTGTGTACTAATTAATAACCATGTAGTGAATTCAGTGTACAAGAAAATGCAGGTTTTGACAGGGTGTCTGTATTAAGCGGGTACTATATTTATTAATTAGTCTAGTGTCTGTGCTTATGGTTACTGTTGATCACATTTCTCTTCCAGGTTCAAAGAGACCAAGAAATTATGATTGCCCTCCACTTTTCAAAAGAGAGACAGGTTTCCTCTGTCACATTAAAAAGACTGAAACCATTGTGCAAGGATCACTGCATTCCTTGCATGCCAGGGACACCTAAACAAGACTTACTGAGTTCCCTAGGACAGGTTCTGTTTGAGAAATGTAGCAAAATGTAAAAACAATGAAGAACTTATCACCTATGATAACCTCGTAACTATTGATTTTCCTACCGGTACTAATTTGTCATGTGCAATTGAACTTTGCTTACACGTAACATATTTTCTTGGTTATAAAAACCAGGGTTCAAATAAGATACAATTTAACAGCATTCATAAGTCGACCTCACACAATGTACACATACATTTCTGTTGATGAGACTGATTCTTCTCCAATGGGTGTACTACTTTGGGTGCATAAACCATCACCAAATACCACTCCACAATGTACTGAGTACCAAATTCTAAAGTTGCAAATACTAAAACGAATGCTGTGTCTGTGAGCCCAAAGTTGTAAGCACTGGTCCACTTAACCAGGAAAATATGGTACAAGACAACAATTCGATCAAATCTAGTTCAATGAATTTTTCCTTTGTTTTGTGAAAGTTGATGCTGTAGAATATGATGTCGGCATCTACATAACAAATCTTAGAAATATACCAGAGTGAAATACATGTATGTTGGCACTTTAAGACTTATTCAGCTCAGCATTCGAGCAATAAGTGCAAGAATTATTTACTAATACTCATAGCAAGGTACCATTTTGAAGTAATATATCAAACACGAGAAAGAGTGTTTCATCAGGATATCCAAACCCCGAGAAGTGGGTCGAAAAAACGAGGCGCAGCCGAGTTTTTTTTTACTGACTTCGAGGTGTTTGGATACCTGATGAAACACTCTTTCGAGTTTTTGATATGGCTTCTCAAACCAGTCATAATTCTTGGAGGACCATTGGGTTGCATCATCACTGATTTATGCTTTTCACCAGACAACGTTTTTTCAATTGGGTGTATATAACAAATTGTAAGAATGATTAATACAAATGTGTAGTATCTTTTAAAATAACTTAATTGGTCAAAAACAACAATTATTACCATTTGAATCGAAACAAAAGGATATTTATACATTTAACAAACCTATTATATTGATATGAAAATATTTTGAAAGCACGTAGTTCAAATTATAATTTTTATTGAATTGGGCAGAATGAAACAATAAAGTTTTTATGTATTTTTATTACACATTTTTATTTACTGAGGACTGTATAAGTTATTTACAGGATCTTGACAGCCCTCCCTTTTAATTTCAATTTACGTGTATTTGCAGGATCTTGACAGCCCCCTTTTTCGATTTACATGATATTTACAGGATATCGACAGCCCCCCTTTTTCAATTTACGTGGTATTTACAGGATCTGGGGAGCCTCCCTTTATTAGTTTACGCGGTATTTACAGGATCTCGACAGCCCCCCTTTTTCGATTTACATGATATTTACAGGATCTCGAGAGCCCTTCTTTTTAATTTACATGATATTTACAGGATATCGACAGCCCCCCTTTTTCGATTTACATGATATTTACAGGATATCAATAGCCCCCCCTTTTCAATTTACATGATATTTACAGGGTCTTGACAGCCCCCCTTTTTCGATTTACATGAGATTTACAGGATCTCGAGAGCCCCTCTTTTTCAATTTACATGATATTTACAGGATATCGACAGCCCCCCTTTTTCGATTTACATAATATTTACAGGATATCAATAGCCCCCCTTTTTCAATTTACATGATATTTACAGGGTCTTGACAGCCCCCCTTTTTCGATTTACATGACATTTACAGGATCTCGAGAGCCCCTCTTTTTCAATTTACATGATATTTACAGGATATCGACAGCCCCCCTTTTCCAATTTACGTGGTATTTACAGGATCTGGGCAGCCTCCCTTTATTAGTTTACACGGTATTTACAGGATCTCGACAGCCCCCCTTTTTCGATTTACATGATATTTACAGGATCTCGAGAGCCCCTCTTTTTAATTTACATGATATTTACAGGATATCGACAGCCCCCTTTTTCGATTTACATGATATTTACAGGATATCAACAGCCCCCCTTTTTCAATTTACATGGTATTTACAGGGTCTCGACAGCCCCCCTTTTTCAATTTACGTGGTATTTACAGGATCTCGACAGCCCCTTTTTTTCAATTTACGTGGTATTTACAATGTTATTTACAGGATCTCCACAGCCCCCCTTTTTTTATTTACGTGGTATTTACAGGGTCTCGACAGCCCCCTTTTTTCAATTTACATGGTATTTACAATGTCATTTACAGGATCTTGGCAGCCACCCTTTTTCAATTTACATGGTCTTTACAGGATCTCGGCAGGCTCCCTCTTATAAATTTACATGTTATTTACATGATCTGTGTTCTTTTGCCTTACAACATTTACAGTATCTTTCTTTTTATTTACATGTTTCAATGCCGAAATTTACATGATATTTACAGTGTCTTTTGAGAACATGTAAAAGTCCAAAAATCATGTAAATTTACTTTTTACAGTATCGTTTTACCCTTTTACATGTTATTTACATGTTATTTACATAGTATGTAAATTTTCAACTTTTCCAGTGAACCCTGCACTTGGGACCTGCGACTAATTATTACGCCAGGTGTTAAGGCTGTGAATACTGCACCTCAAGGTAAACAAGCTCTGGAAGTACACAGGAGCTAGACCGTTCAAGCATTTATACATATGCGTCGCATGTCTTAGTTGGTGTGAGAAAGAAAACACACGTAGACGTTTGTGTTATTTCTTTTCCAACCTATCACCGCGGCCCGTAACAATCACGAATCTTAAATTTCACTTCTTGGTCCTGCCTTTTCTTAAGTGTTGAATTATTTTTAATGGCATGTCAGAAGGCTTTCCCCCTTCCACAGAATCCACTGACACCTAGTGATACCTAAACCAGTTCGCTTGTTCTTTATGTTTACTAATTATATGATGTCCTTTTAATTCTTGTAACAACCCAAACCCTTTTAATTTTCCTTATTTTCAGTTTTTGATTTTTGTGTAACAACACTTACATTTGTTGGACCAAGACGGTTCTTTTCTTATGTAAAATGACAGTTCATTGCATCTTGCTTTCAGAGCAAAAAATTGACTAAAAATAGATTAAATTGAGGGTTTATGTGTGCGTTGAGTTCCAACAAATGTCATAGTCGCTGTTTCAACTAAGTGCAGTATACCAATCATTTCAGGTAATTATCCGACCTGGAAAAAGATTGGAAAATTATTTTTTTTTGTCCAGAAAAGGGATAGAGTTCCTTAGTGGGTATAATCTAAATGAATTCTACCTGCATTCGACAGCTTAGGCTTTGCAAAAATAAAAAGAAATGGTTGGTAAATAGTACAGACAAACGTGTGGAATTTGCTGCTTAAATTCCGTACGGACGCTGAAGGTGATCCAGCATGTTTTGTTAACAAATCGTTAACAGCAGGTTGTAACTATGTATTTTGACGAAATCAACAAAAAAATTTGACTATTGGAACAATCCCCATTTTTCTAGATTTTCTAGGTTCGTTACTAAAGTTCCCTGTTTCTACGTTACAAAAGTTCCTTGCCGTTACCAAAGTTCCCTGTCGTTACAAAAGTTCCCCGATCGTCGTTACAAAAGTTCCCTTTTTTCGTTACAATAGTAACCGACGTTACAAAAGTTCTCTTTTTTCGTTACGAAAGTTCCCTTTTTTCGTTACAAAAGTGCCCTTTCGTCTGGCTCTCTCTCTCTCTCTCTCTCTCTCTCTCTCTCTCTCTCTCTTTCTCTCTCTCTCAATTTGCACTGTACCCGCCTCATAAAAGGAGAACGGTGCATTGATCAATAGAAATCAATGTTAAACCACAAGCTTATCAAACGTCCATTTCGGCTTAAGACTGGAACAATTTACTGGTCTCTTTACTTGTTGTCTTATTATCATTGTCATTGTTATTGGTTGTCGTTGTTGTTGTCCATCCCGCCTTTCAGATTATATCCTGATCCAATCTTTTGGTCACGTGTCCTGGCCCATGATGCTGTTTTGTCCGGGTACCATGCACCAGCAGGGGTATGTAAATGAAAATGTCTTAATAACTATACTTATTAAAAACTGGACTAGGTATATTGGATTTCTAGCATTTTGATTGGCTGAACGGAGCTAAGCTATCAGCTCATATACCTGCTGCGACCAAATATGGTCAATGAACACTCAACAACAAGTGAGCTGAAAGTTTTTCCCCGTGAGCAACCCGGCGAGAAAATGGTCGAGAAAAATCACTTTGGGGCGAATTTCAGTTAAACAGAAATTCCAACAGCGTCGCTGAGACACAAATCAAAATTCTTCCGGAGTGCCTGACACCTTAGGACGACAAGAAACTGTACAGATATAAATTTAAGCATGTTGCGTTGTGTTTACAATTATTTAAAACGTCGATCATTAACATTTTACAAACAGAAAATAAAACACAGTAAAATGGGAGAGAAGCATTTATTAAAAACTGTCACACATTCACAACGAGACAGAAATCGAGAAGCAATCTAAACAGCTACTGAACAAACTACCAAGAAGGGAGAAATTTTTTCGGCTATACCACACAAAATTGACACTGGTTTACCTGCACTCGTTGTAGCTCTGTGTTCCAAAAGCTCCAAATGTTTAGATACAAGTCGGATGCCATGTAAAAGGAGTTGAATCTCTTTCCCAGTTGTTTGAGTGTTGTTTTTACCATTCCGTCCGCCACCTCTAAACTGAGAACAACTGCGTCTTGTGCTTTGCGTTTAACAAACTCAGGTTGTGAATTCTGACGTTCCTCACAACACTGATCTTGTTTCTGAGCTGCATAGAAATTGCCTGTTCAAGTTAAAATTCTGTCTTCACTGAGTTTGATCAAACAAGCACAATGTCGACACATGATGGCGCCGTTGTGCGAACGGATTACATGCAAACTTGTTCAGTTCAACTCCCGTAGCTAATATGGTAAAGTCGTACAGCTTCAATCCTGTTTCAGGAAAAGTCAAACACGTAACACATTCAGAGCCAATAACTATCAAGATTTTTTCCCCAAAACGTGTGCCACTTCGTTCACATCGGAGTAGTTTCATTGATTCATTCAGCTTTGGAAAGAAACGCTGCAACACTTTGCAAAGTTTTGGCGCCTTTTTCTCTCAGTCATGTGACCGATTCTTGTTTCCTTTTTCTCTCTTTTCTCATTTTTTTTCTTTCTTTATTTATTTTATAACAATTACAGTGGTTGAGTTTTTAATAAAACAATTATTTTACTCAGGCTTGCTGGATATCGAATGATTATAACCAACGAGGCGCGTAGCGCCTCGTTGGTTATCTATCATTCGATATCCAGCTCGCCCTCGTAGAATAATTGTTAAATATACACGATAAAACCTTTGTGGATTGCCCAATTAAAATGGTATATGATACTAACCGCCCACAATTTTGCCAAGTCAGACTCCAACTTTTTTCCTCAATTTTATAATGCTTGTTGAAACCTTTGTAGCTTGTGCTTTTGAAATTGTATATGATACTATCCTCCTTAAAGAAGTATCTTTTAATCTAAATGAACTCCACCATAGTGACAAAGGTTAGATATTCCAATTTTCTGGCTGGACACTCTGAAGAACTATTCCCAGATCCTCTTAAATTTAAACCTGAGCGTTGGTTGAACAAAGACAAGAACGAAATCCACCCTTACGCCTCAATTCCATTTGGACTGGGTCGGCGCATGTGCACTGGTAAGTTTTTGTGGCTTCTTGGGATGAAATCACAGTCTTATCTATAGAACTTTGTCTAGATGTTTGTTCAGTGAAGCTTTTGGCACACTTGAAGTGCAGCTCCGATGGCAAAGTGGATACACGCGCACATGTCGGTGGGACTCGGCTCAAAAAGGCTGTGAAACTCGTGTCGTGCTTATATTATTCTTCCTTTGTTTGATTTCACTTTTACGTGACCAATTAAACCCAATAAATTGGATTTAATCTAAGCTGTGAACACTGAGAAGTCAAAGTTTCTTAGGCCCATTTTTGTGTAAACAGGCTCTCTAAACTCAACTGTCCGAAAGGGTCCTCTAAGCCCTCACAATCTACGTTTTTAGTGTACGTTTTTAGTGTTGCTAGTGGTTAGCATGTTAGACTTTCAATAACTGTAGGTCAGTGGTTTGAGCCTGATTTGAGCTTTGCTGTCGAGCTGTAGACTTAAGCAATTAACTGACACGAGAGCAAACATTCAGAACCATAGTGATCCTGCGTTCGCTGATTGATTGTCTAATTTTTACTTTACAGGACGACGTTTAGCAGAGACCGAAATCTACCTGTTGGCGGCAAAGGTAAGGAATTCGATTAGTTAACTTGAAGGAATGGGATCGAGAATACGAAAGTAAGGGGATAGGGTTCGGAATATAAGTGTAAGGATAGAGAATAGAGGACAGTTGGGAGATAAATGCGATGTACGATGTTCGAATGCATGGTTATAACTGAACGTAATTTGTTAGAGATCTTTTTTCCAATAACTAAAGGACTTCCTCCTCGCGTCATCATAAGTTTTCAACTGATTAAGAAAGAACCTTCAAAAATTGAATGTAACTCAGATTTCCTTTTTTTTTTTTTTTGGTTCTGTTTGTCAGCCACTGGCCAAGACGTTCAGTTACTTCCAATCGGTTGTCGTTTTTAAAGTAAATTTTACTGCGGTACTTTGAAATACGTTTTATTATTATTTTTGTAGTGTGTCTTGAATGCACTTAAAATAGCTGTTTGCTTTTAAATTTCAGATTGTGCAGCGCTTTGAGTTGGAGTACCACGGGAAGCCTGTTGCAGTGACAAGTGAATTTCTTGTAGTTCCAGACCGCGTAATGAGGATCAAATTCAAAGACCGCGAGTGATAGGCATGAAAACAAGAGCGTCTACACGAACAACTGAGCAAGTCTAATTAAGACGATATACACGGTCTTAAAATCTGTTCTGCACTGCATATTTCTATTTTTGTTTTAATCTTTAATTCGTATTGGCCAGCGATGATATGTAACATGCACGAGCTAACTATCATTATGCATGAACAGTGTGTCAGAGAAGAAGAGCTTTCATAACAAACCGTATATAAGGGCACGTTCAACTGGAGGAAAACTGTTGACAATGGATTTGATGAAAATAGTTTCAAAAAGTTTTGGTCAGAAGTATTTTTCAATGGTGAAACCATGCTGGTGATAGCTGGGATCAGTTATGTCAGACAACAAAAACCTAGACTGCAAGCCATCGCCCTTTATTTCTCACTCCTACGCTCGGTGGTAGAAGCAAGCTCGCAGTAAAAGTGAGACTGCCCGCTCGCAGTTTTTAAACCACCTGGTAGTGCAGAAAGGAACCAGTTGCAATATTTAACAATTATTCGCCGAAGGCGAAGTGAATCGAGGGGATTATTCCATTGAGCCTGAGGAGAATAATTGTTTTAGTATAATTACTCAGGTTATTATCAGAGCAAATGCATTTTCTTTTTTCTTTTCTCCACAAACATCAAAAAACGCGCGGTGGCCATTTTGAGAATTAGTGCTTCAGTATTATAATAACCTCGCGCGGGGTGATCATAGCAAGCTATGACGTAATCCTCGACCAATCTGTGCGCGCGCCTCTCTATAATCACCTGAGCAATTACACTAAAACGACTGTTGACCCAGTTGGAGTTCAGCTGAATTCTTTATTCTGCTCAATATGTGTTTGGTTTTTCAATGTCTTAATGATCCCCGTAACAATAGGCGCACTATAAGTCCTTCAGTTCAAAATGGACGTTTAAACAGGAGAAACTAGAAAATGCTCACCTAGTAGAGCGCGTTTTAAACAGGCTGGTAGGCCAGTTGAAATAGACCTAACGCAGAGGTGTAGATTTCTTGCAATATTTTAAAATACGTCTTTTTCTAGAAGTCAAATGCGACAAGAAATATGTAATTGTTCGAGAGTTCGTTGTGTGTGTCCAGATCAAAACAAACTAATTTTCTGGTTTTACGTTTCCTACCGAGTAATAAAAAGTCCAGTTGTACCCTTTAACGATAAGCATAGATTTTAACTCTAGTTAGCTTACTAAAAGAGATTTTTTATCTTCTCTTAGCTTATTCTATAGTACATAAGAAATTTTTTAAGGCATACATTTTTCAATTTTCACTTCTCCAATTTGTTTTAACTTTTAAAAATGATTATAAGCAAAATCTACTAAACAAAAATTGTTCAAGGCTATCGATTAAGGTGCTAAACCTAATTGGGGTACACTGCAAACATTAGAATAATAAGATAAGAAAGCACTAGAGGCTTCATTGACACCTTGACTTTTTTCTTTTTTAGGAGTTTCGCACACTGTCGCGCATATGGGCTCCTGACTATAAAATATCTATTTCGTCATATTATTATTACCATTATTATTATTATTATTATTATTATTATTATTAGGTCTGCCAAAAGAAAGAAATACAAAGTCACGAAGGGAAATTCCCAGAAAATGTAGCAGCTCCTTCAAATACAACTTTTAACCGATAGCTGAGCATTTGTGATAAACATACTTAACGGCATTAAAAGGTCGCATCATTTTTATTTGCTTATTATTCCTTCCTCTGGACAATAATATATAGAGGATATTACGCGGCGGCGCGAAGATATGAATTTTATTTCGGGTGGTATGAAACAATAGTTTACAACCGAGAGCAGCAAGTGAGTCAAAATACTGTTTTTTTTTTACCTCGAGAAAATAAAATTCAAATCTTAAACCACAGTGTAATTTTCTCTTTATTATATATATATATATATCTATATATATATATATATATATATATATATATATTTAACAATTATTCTACGAGGGCGCGCTGGATATCGAATGATAGATAACCAACGAGGCGCGTAGCGCCGAGTTGGTTATAATCATTTGATATCCAGCAAGCCCGAGTAGAATAATTGTTTTATTAAAAACTTAACCACTATTAAAAAAAAAATCAAGAAAGAACGGGAAAAATGAGAAAAGAAATTTAAACGGAACAAGAATCACTCACATGACTGAACGAAAAAGGCGCCAAAACCTTGCGAAGTGTTGCAGCGTTTCATTGAAAAGCTGAATGAATCAATGAAAACTGCTCGAAAGTGAACAAAGTAGCACAAGTTTTGGAAAGAAATCTTCTAATTATTGGCTTTGAAATATGGTACATGTTTGATTTTTCCTGAAACATTGTTGCTATCATCGTTCAAAGCGGATTGAAGCTGTACAATTTCACCATATTAGCTGCTGGAGTTGAAACTGAACAAGTTTGTAATCTGTTCGCACAACGGAGCCATCATGTGCCTGTTTCATCGAACTGAAGACAGAACAAATTTGAACTTGAAGAGGTAATTTCCATGTAGCTCGGAAGCAAGACTACTGTAGTGAGGAACGTTAGAAGTCACCATCATAGTTTGTTAAATGCAAAGTGCAAAATGCAGTTGTTCTCGGTTTAGAGGTTGCGAACGGAATGGTAAGCTTAAAAACAACATTCAAACAACTGGAAAAGCGATTCAACTCCGTTTACATGGCATCCGATTTCTATCTGAGCATTTGGACCTGTTGGAACACAGAGCTACAACGAGTGCAGGTAAACCAGTGTCAATTTTGCGTGTTAAAGGCGAAAAAAATCTCGCCCTTCCTTCCTTCTTGGTAGTTTGCCGCTGTACTTTTTTAGTACTTGTTTAGACTGCTTCATGATTTTCGCACCGACTAGCCATGAATGTGTGACAGTTTTTATCAAATGCTCCTGCCCCACTTCACTGTGTTTTATTTTAAGTCTTGTCTTGATATTTTGAAGTGGAAAGCTTTCCTCATAAAACCTACCGTGTTCAATTTCAATGATCGACGTGACGATCGATGAAAGAAATTAATGGTAAACACGACGCCTAATGCTTAAATTTCTATTTCTGCACAGTTTCTTCAAATAATTTTGACTTGTGTTAGACGACGCTGTTGGTGATGCTTTTTGGTGACGATGGTGGAATTTCTGCTTAATTTAAATTCGCTGGCAAGTGATTTTTCTCGTCCATTTTTCTCGCCGGGTTCTTGGCGAGGAAAAAACTTTCAGCTCACTTTGTTGTTGAGTGTTCATTGACCGTATTTGGTCGCAGCAGGTATATCAGCTGATAGCCTAGCTCCGTTGAGCCAATCAAAATGCTAGAAATCCAATATACCTAGTCCAGTTTTTAATAAATATATATATATATATATATATATATATATATATATATATATATATATATATATATCAGTTAATGGTTGCCTCAGGCCAACAAAGAATGCCACTGCGTCAGGAGGATCAAAGATTCACAGTCCAAGCCTCACTGCATGGAATTAAAACTCGTTGAAGGAAAGCGAGGACGGACAACTTCTGACGATTAAAAAGTTAAAAAATTTAATAAAAAATAAAAACGTTTCGGTCTTAGACCTTCATCAGTTACATGAAAAATTGAACTTATCAAATCTACCTAAATAAGATTACAGAACAAAACAAGACGCAAAATACAATTCAACGCTATGGGTTACGTAACCGGCGTGATTATAACAATACTAAAACGAGGATAAGTGACGCTAACATTCAAATATAAAAACAATATAGTACAACGATTACATAACGAAAAAAGGAAAAATAAACAATACTAACAATTAAACGTAATTACAAGGTGTAGATACAGGTACAACACTAGATAAATGAACGATACAAGGCAAAAATATAACAAAAGACCGGAAATATGCTGCTATAAAAATAAAAGATGACAGATAAGACTAAAAGCTACTAATTCAAAAAAGATGACATTTGCAAAGCGGCAAAAGAAAGGGCAGTCAAAAGGAAAGCAACCTACGTTTACACAAACATGGATCATACCAAAATCCCAAATCGAGGCCTTTGGAGCCCCAAAGGGCCGATAGACAACAAAATCCCTGGGGGGGCCCTTAAACAATAATGACCGTAATAAGTTCCCCGGACAGGGCCTTTGAGTATACCCAACACCTAAGAGGCTGACAAAATCCAAGAAAAGGGCCTTTGAACGGCCATATATTGCAAACAAAGAATCGCAAAAAAGAAAATTAATTATAACAAATTCTATTCCTAGAATGAAATTCTTTTCTTTTATTTAAACCATGGGGTGCCAAAGAGAATAGCTGAGCACTCCAATAAGCCTCCTTTGTAATTAAAAGCCTGTCGATCTCATCCGAGTTGTTTGGGGCCTGCACCTGATCAATACATTGAAACGAAAAATCATCTAAAATGTGTGAAGTTTTGTTGAAATGCACTGCTACTTCACAAGTTGTTTGTGAGCATAGCAGACTTGTGATTACGGAACCTAATTCGAAAATCAGTGGTTGTAGATCCTATGTATTGCAAACGACATTTCTTGCAAGAAACCAAATAAATCACATTTTTAGAATCACAAGAAAGTCTTGAATGAATGGTGTATTTTTTGCCCGTCTGCAAGCTAAGAAATGATTTGGATTCAACAAAGAAATTTCGACAAAGATCGCATCTATTCCTTTCGCATTTGAAACAGCCATTGCTTTGTTGAATTGTTTGTCCCTCTTCGGCGGTCTTAAAACGAGATGGTGCCAATAATTCTTTAAGATTTTTTGACCTACGAAAAGATGGTATGATAGAGCCTGGAGGGAAAAGCTCTTTTAATTTGGGGTTGGATTGTAAAATCAACAATTGCTTTCTAATTATGTTACCCACGTTCGGAAAATTTGGATTAAATGTCAATACGAATGGAAATAATTTCTTCGCTTCTTTTCCACGTGTCCTGAGTAAATCATTTCTAGAAATGGCGGAGGCTTTGGAGAATTGATCATTGAAAGAAAAGAAAAGAATAAAAGAAAAGAATTTCATTCTAGGAATAGAATTTGTTATAATTAATTTTCTTTTTTGCGATTCTTTGTTTGCAATATATGGCCGTTCAAAGGCCCTTTTCTTGGATTTTGTCAGCCTCTTAGGTGTTGGGTATACTCAAAGGCCCTGTCCGGGGAACTTATTACGGTCATTATTGTTTAAGGGCCCCCCCAGGGATTTTGTTGTCTATCGGCCCTTTGGGGCTCCAAAGGCCTCGATTTGGGATTTTGGTATGATCCATGTTTGCGTAAACGTAGGTTGCTTTCCTTTTGACTGCCCTTCCTTTTGCCGCTTTGCAAATGTCATCTTTTTTGAATTAGTAGCTTTTAGTCTTATCTGTCATCTTTTATTTTTATAGCAGCATATTTCCGGTCTTTTGTTATATTTTTGCCTTGTATCGTTCATTTATCTAGTGTTGTACCTGTATCTACACCTTGTAATTACGTTTAATTGTTAGTATTGTTTATTTTTCCTTTTTTCGTTATATAATCGTTGTACTATATTGTTTTTATATTTGAATGTTAGCGTCACTTATCCTCGTTTTAGTATTGTTATAATCACGCCGGTCACGTAACCCATAGCGTTGAATTGTATTTTGCGTCTTGTTTTGTTCTGTAATCTTATTTAGGTAGATTTGATAAGTTCAATTTTTCATGTAACTGATGAAGGTCTAAGACCGAAACGTTTTTATTTTTTATTAAATTTTTTAACTTTTTAATCGTCAGAAGTTGTCCGTCCTCGCTTTCCTTCAACGAGTATATATATATATCTATCTATATATATATATATAGATATATATATATATATATATGTAGACAAGAGTACTTTTCCACAAATATTAGTCTAAAAGCGGAAAATGACGTCATTGATATCCTCACTTGTGAGGATACGGACAGTACGCCACTCGAGTCCCAGATGTAGCAAGTTCGTATGAACTTTACGAGTGGTCTATTTTCCACTGAAACACTCTTGTCTATATATCCTCAAATATATCCGAGGACGGAACACTTTTTATCTCGACTCAGTCAGGTTTATTAAAAAAACAAAAATTCTAACTGACGATTCAGGGAACAATTACCATTCAGTCTATATCATCCGCAGATAAGGTAAGGAGAATTGAAATAGTTTCCGAGCTGTGAAGTCGGTAACCAAATTAAACAAACAATCCCCCCCTGACCAAAGCTTACCTTAAAACTGCAGGAAACTTAAAATCGTGAACGTAAAGATGAGCTTTGCAAAATCCATAATATGTCCCATCCTCGTTGACGTTTTCAGGAATTATTTGGTCTAGCTTGGATTCTTCGCTTGATTTCTTAACCTCAAATGTAATTTCTTTTGCTACAGACTTTCATCAACTAGCTTTCTATGACTAGATACTAATTTTGCTGTATGAAATTCTACACTGAAGATATTTTTAAGAATTTCAATTTTTGCACAAGCTAACAAACTGAATCTAATTCTACATTCCTTCAATTATTTATTGGATTCTAAAAAATTGAACTATTTTCCTTAATTACAAGAACTTGCGAAAATAAATCAAGCTAGAAAATTAAGATAAATACAGGTCAGATGTTGTTAGACGCCATGTGTAAATCTCGCTCCGTCCGTCCGTCCGTCTTCAAGAAATATATATGCCCAGTAACATGACAAGGCAGAGGTAAAGCGTGGCCGAGTGGTTGGGGTGTTGGACTTCGAGTCCCCAGGTCCTGGATTCGAATCCCACTCTGAGCACTTCATGGATTTGTTTCAAGGCAGTCCCGAGTTATTAAATCCTTCGGCTGCGCTTGTATATAGCCAACTGGCTTGCCACCCGCCAATTAGGATTTTTAACCATGTTATGTTTCATTTGCAATATTTGTTTTCAGCTGTTTGAGGGGCACGCCTGTACACTAGCTGGTCTGTCGAAAGGCAGTACCCAGGATAGCTAAGCGCGCTGACCACTATAATCATCAATTTACATTTTACATTTTTTTTTTACCTAGCCTAAGGCGCCGTTACTACAACATTTTTTTTTGCCTTGAAAGGGCTCTTAATCAAGGTCATGCATTTTGATAGCTGTTAACGCGTTAATTTGTCAACATCACTTCATTTCTAGTGACCGATTGCCGTTAAACGTAGTCTAAGTTGACTAAGTTAGATGTGACTTAAGGCAAATAAAGTGGGATGGATCTCTTTAAGCCACGTATGAGCGGTCAAAATTTTATTATTAGTCCTACAATGGAGTGAATGAAGTTTAACAAGTTGTGATAATGGTTCTGACCTTGCTTAAAATTGTCTGAGGACACACTTTTCTCTTTGAAGGATCGTGTTATGCCCATCTGTAACGTACATAACTGAAACTAATGGTAGGCAATTCAAAAAAGTTGACACCGAAAGGCGTATCAATAGACAATATTTGGTCAAATTTTACTTCTTCATAAGTAGACTTAGAGACTGAGGGGAATGTTTGAGGGTAATATCAAAGGGAAATACTAGAGGTTGTGAATATCAGACTGGGAATGTTATGCACTTATTGACTGAGTGGGAGGGCCGGACGAGAATATATTTGGCACAAGGTCAGGGCATACAGACCGAGAATCAAATATTTTCGATCCTGTCTGGCTAAACCAAACTCAGGTAACAAGTATGATAAGTTATCATATTATTATGCCTCATGTTATTAGAATATGTCGAAGAGAAAGCGGACCCGTATGGTGGCATAATAATAAAGGGGAGTGTATGAGGAAGGTAGGCAGTTGATGATAATCAAGGTAGTCAATTTATTCACCCGAAGGAACAAAGGAAAACGAGCCAAGTATAACTGTATAAACATTTTGTTTTTATTTTAGTTATCAGCAACTCCTAACAAGCTTAATTGTAAAACTGAATGTCAATAGTTAAACTATTGTCACACGTAGCAAAATTATGAAAAGTTTGATGTTGGATAGATCGAAGTCATAATGCTTAGATCTTTACCCCTTATGAATACAATTATAATAAAAGGAGAAAAATACAAATATTATATAACTTGCCTCTAACTATGTCCGATCCTATCGTCGTGGGCGTCTACAAAGCAGTGTTCATAACTTACGTTAAATACATACTCTTTTTTTGTTTTGTTTTCTGTATATAGGTTTCCTATAATAGGACTAAAGGAGCGCTAGATTGTCTAATCACACACGACAATCAATGCAAATGGCAGGAGCAGGTGCGTTATAACTTAATCTAAATACGGAGATCAAGTCGGGGGAAAAACACCTTTTCTGACGGATCTTAAAGAAGCAAAGCTTACAAGTAGTACCCGATATTAGACCTCAAGAATGTCCTAGTCAATACCTAATCCTCGCAAGTCCAGTATCCGAATAGTTCCGACTCTCGTTAATAACATGTAGCTCCAGGTTTTTGGGGGGATTATCGCAAACCGCAAACTCAAGATGTCACTGTGATCTTTTTTCCGCTGTCATGCTTGACGTCCGCGGTTCCCGTTGTGACGACATTCCCATTCTAGGGTAAGTGAAATACGGCAGAGATTTAACACAAATTAAACTTGACAACTCCGCTTTAAGGCTAAAAAGTATTTTCTTGCATGACAAAGCTCTTAAATGGTGACTTGTTGGCATCCGAAAATGAAATCTTGACGAGTTTTGGTTATTTTGAGAATAAGTTGGCGCTTCTCCAAGGGCGAGAAAATAAACCTTACCAACATGTCCAAAACCCAGGCCTTACTCGCCTCTGAAGGCAGGCGCCTACTCCCAATCTTCAGTTTGCGGTCTGCGGTAAACATCAAAAAACCTGTATAGCATAAGGTAAGGTCTCTATTGCCGTTCACTGAATGCCGGTCGTCATGTCAATCTTTCGCTATCAAGTTATGTCATGCTGCTTCCCGACATGCAATAAAGGACCGGGCAAGTGCCAGGGATGGGCATTCGACCGAGAACGGTAGTTGTTCCCCCGACTACACAGGTCAACTGACACTAGCTATAGATGGACGTGTCTCCTCTTATTTTCAGCGCAGGACAGATCATGTTTAGGCGCTCAAGATAAATGAGTTATCAAATTACTCGGTTTAGTATAATTCAATTATGCTCTATCTGACAAAAAATTCTAATAACTATGCAGTTTAAAAATGTTTTTCTTCACTTTTTTGGTCATTTTGGTCATTGAGAGATTTTGCTGGTCTGACGTCAAACAATTTGACAGAGTGACTCTCCAATCTTTTTCGTGAACTACCTAATAATGCAATGCATGCCAAGGACTTAGTTCAAAACAAACATGCAAATGATGCCAGCACGTGGGGTAATTTAGCAAAGTTAAAATTACTTAAATTACTCTCTTGATTTTCGAAGCTCTCCAATTGGTGAAATAAAATTTCAACAAAATGCTCTTGAAGGACGAATGTTAGTGGCATAACAATGTGAAGCAATGAAAATAGAGCAGCGCTGTAGATAATTATGAGCGCCGGATTAAACATCCGCTCATTCTAAAACCGGACGCAAAACAACGCATTGAGCTTTTTCTCAAAGGGATTGGAAAGCCACTACTAAAGCCAAAAGGCCTAAAAATTGGAATCGGCACTTCAACTCGATCTCACTGTGTTAAACTGATAAAAGTGTACATTGAAGTTCTGTCGTGAAAGATAAACACTCGGTAAGCAAATCTACCTCAACCGGTCACTAAATGTGCACTAGCATTCTAGACCATTGCTAACTTATGAATTTTTGAGCATAATTCGTTGCAAAGTTTTCTCTGGGCAAACCATCTTTTCAACACCAAGTACAGGACTGCAGCCCTAAAGACATGGGCTATAAAAAGTGAAAAGTATAAAATCAGAGTGCAGTCCGGTGACAGTATATGCATGGTTGGTCAAAGAGATGTATCGTTAAGATAAGAAAGTTGGATATATAGCAAGGGCACCCAACGGGATGATTGGAGCGGTGCACTTAAATTGTTTGCTAGTTTTCTGTTTGCTTACTTCCTTTCAGGCTTTTTAAAAGCCTGATCTGTTCGGATTCTTCAGCTGAAGAATTTTAAGTCGAAGAATTTTGCAAGACAGAATTTGTTCTCCCGAATTCCCGAGCTCCTGTTATTTTTTCGAAATGCGACCTTATTTCGCACTCTAAATGACATATTTGTCCCTCCAAAAGCAAAAGAAATTAACTTTCCCGTGTTAGGAAAGTTACGCGGTAAAATTTCGCCAGAAAACGATTTTAGCCTTCCAAACAGATATTCCGCCACTAGATACCCCTGATATAGTTTTGTGTTTTGTTGCCTCTTGCTCATCGCCGGAGTTCGTGTATGTAGTGATGTATGGTTACTCAGTGGCGAACCGATTCGGTTATCTTACAGCGCGACACACTTAAGTGTGAGGGCTTTTAATTAATTGCTTTTTCTGAGTTTGATTTGCCCAATTTGAACGCGAACAAACGAAGAAAGCTTCCGGGAACCAAAGCGCCCTGGGCGTTTATGAAATCATTGACGGTAACGAGTTGCCATAATTGATGTGTACCTAACTGAAAAGCCAACTTCTGGTTAAAAGTATAATTTCATGAACGATATGATCCAGTGGTTTTCTAGGCATTTTTACAGCCCGCCCCAGCATACCCGGACGACTTTCTGGGAAGGAGAAAATTTTAAACATCAATAAATTAAATGCAGTAGTAATAGGCTCGCAAGTACTGTCACCACAACATTCAATTGCGTTGTGCTAGTTATGTTCTGAAGCTTTTTCGTTAAACATCACGTTTTCAGTTAGGTACACATAGAAACAAGCATGTACAGATGAAAATTTGAAAATAAAAGCAAAGTTAAATTTAAAAAAAAGTTCCTAAAAATTTTCAGGCAAGACCCATGAAATGGGAGCAAAATCTCTCACGGACGATTTTCGATTTTCCTAAGCAACCACAAGCTTTTAGTATTGCCGTAGCCTTTGTGATAGCTTAGCTTTTGATTATCTTAATTTTTTGACAGTGATGTTATATCTGCAACATATTGAATTATAACACTAAGTAAAACTACAGTAGACCCCGCTATCACGTGCACGAACACGTGAAGGGAATGGAAGAATTGTTTGAGATACGGCAAAGGTTCCAGATGGCGAAAGTGGTGTCAGATTTTGCATTAGAAACACAAACAATTTGGATTTATCAACAGAGTTGATAAGTTTAATTAGCCACCGTGACGATACTCAAAAGTTGACTTTTCCGGCGAGATAGCGGGCGTCTCTTGTATTGCGCAATAAAAGCAACAATAATTAACTACTGAGAAGAAACAAATACCACAAGGGTTGCACTTAAATTGTGGCAATTTTGGGATGCTAGAATTAAAATGCGCTAATTTGCAGTAATAACCGGTATGAGTGATTTTAATCAATCCAGTCGATTTGCAATTTCGTTTACTTAATTACGGCTTGCATCGGTGCAGTTAATCAATATACTTTCCCACCAAAACTGTCAATAACGGTTGTTATGAAAAAGCAAGCTTTTCAGAAGATTGCTCAGACTAATTAGTTGCTAAAGGCAAAATAATATAGTTTGCTTTGTGTCACTAGTTCTGAAAAATCCTTTTTTTTGGAAAATTCCAAGGGAAAACCAACCTCGTTCCCAGGGTCTAGAGAAAAAAAGAACCCTGAGAATGAGGTTGGATCATGCATGTTCTATCCTTGTGCATTATTTATACACTAGGGGTTACTCTGCACGTCAAATAACCCCACGTTTTTTCTCGTTGTGCCCAGTTCATCACCTTGTGCTTTGATCTTTGCTTTTAGAATTCTTAGTTTGGACTCTAACTCATTGCGTTTGTTTTTTAACTGATCATACTCACTATAAATCTCGCAAATACAGTACACAGCCGTTACTGCCGCGCTTATTGAACCGGCCACCATAGCTGTCATCTTGATTTGCGCAGACGGTGAACCGATCACAGCTGAAAAAAAAATTGAAGGATCGAGTTAGGCCTGGGTAACATAAAATTATGTTAATGTAAATACATGTAATTCCCCTAATGTAAATACATTTTCTAAGAATAATTTCTCGGACCCCGCTATTACGGACTCTTGTTGTTATGGACACCCTCGAGACCGCGAATTAGTGTCCGTAATAACAAGAGTCCGTAATAGAGTGTGTGCAGACACGTGACCCTTGAATTACCGTCTGCCATGTAGGGAGGACCACTTTCTTGGCGCCGGATTTTGTAAAACTGGAAAACATGATCACAGAGTAGAAAATCGGCCAAAAGATATGTTAAAAGATATGTTCTAGTTTAACAATTTCTTTAAATTGGGAACATTTTCATTGTTACGATGCCTAGATGGAAAACATCAAGCCGCTTGTACGCTGCAGTTTGTTTGGCCGAATTCGAGTATAAATGGTTTCTTTCCGAAAAAAAAAGTTGTCTTGATCCGGACAGGCCCCCCGGACACGTGCGTTTTGTGCAACAGACTTCTAGCGACTGAAGGAAGTGGTGTTTGAATTGGTCTTGACTTAAAATAAGGCCATCGTTCTGTTTAATTGTCGGTTGTGGAACCAAGAGCGGAAAGTGTCCAAATCATTTTGCAGTGCTCCTTAAGTTTTAACACACCAAGGAAAGGAAACAGAAAGACAAAAGAAAGACGTAATCTGTGGCTAGCGGCGATAAGCAGAGGTGATTTGACAGGAAATACTTTAGAAAACGACAGGGTTTTGTGGTAAACATTTTATCAGTATCAGAGCAGCCCAGCTTTGGGATAGATAGCGATTCAATTTGGATTGGACCCCAAGTTTACACCTTGGTCATGAGAATCGGGATGTGGTTCTCATTTGACACGATGCTCCTTTTGTAAATATATACTTGAGGCCCCATTTGGGGTTATGGGGATATGGGATATTTGAGGAAAATATATGAGATACTGTAGTGTCCTGCGGACACACGCATAACGCATCTGGGACACTTGGACTAGCGCCAGAAGGAGTGTAGAGCGAGTGTGGAGTTAACTTCGTGTCGGACGGATTGCCAGTAAAGTTCACTATACAAATTGGCGACAAAGGATGACAAATACACGGATTACGAGCTTTGCCGCCTTTTGATTTGACCGGTTCGGCTTCACAGGTTGCCGAGCGGTGGAAACGTTGGAAGAGTATTACGTTGGGGTTTTTACCAAATTGAATTGGAACCCGGATCAAGAGATATTACTGCTTTTGCCACAGACGACGGGATTTTCTGGTACAAGAGATTGAGTTTTGGTGTTAATGCGACTCCCGAAAAGTGTCAGCACATCATTACTCATTCGATGGCAGGATTGAAGGGTGTGGCCAACAATTTGCAGATGATCTTATTGTGCATGGACGTGATATGGGGGAACATGATAAAAATCTGATCAAGGTGATGGAGAGGCTTCAAGAAAAGAATTTGACCTGAATGCTGAGAAGTGCACCTTCCGAATGACAAAGGTGGTTTTCATGGGACTGCCTTTGACCAGGCATTGGATTGGACCAACAGAAGAAAAAGTCAGGGTTGTAGTCGAAGCAAGCCAACCAGAATCGCCATCCGAGGTCCGTAGCTTTCTGGGTTTAGTCGGATTCAATTCAGTGTCAGATTCATGCCTGATTTTACTACTACCGCTGACCCACTTCGGAAGATTGCGCGCAAGGGAGAACCATTTACCTGATGCGAGGAGCAGGAGAAGTCCTTCCAGAAACTCAAAGAGCAGAATGCGAGTGCAACTGTCTTGGCATACTTTGACAAAGAAGCCCACAGGCTGTACTTCTACAAGAGAGGAATGGGGAACGCCGTGGTGTTTGTTATGCCAGTCGTACCTTAAGCCAAGTTGAACGCCGTTATAGCCAAACTGAGAAGGAGGCACTAGCATTGGTTAATTTGGGCGTGCGAACTTTTCCACTTGTATGTTTATGGACTGCCCAGATTTGAGCTTGTTGCTGACCACGAAGCATTAAAGGTCATTTAGTCGACAAGGTCCAAGCCGTCAACCCGAACTGGGTTCTACTCCTCCAAACCTACAATTATCAAGTTTGTTACGTGCCCTGGAGAAAGAATATTGCAGATGCTTTGTCCAGGGGTCAATTTAATAAAGAAACTACACTTGTAATTTTTACTCGTGTAATTTACGCTTATAAAGTCCAACTTGTAAATACAAGAATGTAATAAAATAGTTTTCTACTCTCGTACTTACACGTGTAGCACGAGTCAGATACAAGAGTAAATTACAATTGTAACCCTACAATTGTAAACTCCGCTGGAATGCACTTGTAGGTTACAAGTGTACAATCCAATCTCCCTGCTTTAAACTATGATAATGTATACTCTAATGGTAGTTTTGTTAATTCCAAAAGATAAGCGAAAGCGGCCTCAGAGAAACGAAAATTCACCCGAAATCCCCTTGAATTTTTCGTGTCTAACAGCCTCCTTTCATCGAAATTCCTAGGTTGCAGGATACCAAGATACCTCAGGAGCTCGTAGAGGAAAACACATTTTGTTACAAAAATAAGCTTTTGACAAGACGTACCCTATGTTTACAAGTGACATGCGACTTGTAATTTGCACTTGTGATTTACAAGTTGGACTCTTGTAAAAATACAAGTCGGACTCTTGTAAACGTTTTATTAAATTTGATTCTTACCGTATTTTACACGTGTAGCACGCACTACACCTGTAATTACAAGTCGGACACTTGTAACGATGTTTATTAAACTCGTTTTCGTCTGCGCTTGTAAATACAATGGTCCAACATGTAAACTAAAAGTGTAAAAGTTTTATTAAATTGACCCCAGATTGACAAAGATTGAAGATTCAGGCAAGTTCCAGGACGACGATGAGTTCGCATGGTAGCTACTCATGTTACACCAGCCTGCTTTAAGGATTAAAGAAATTGAACGAACCTCAGCCCAAGATTCAGAGCTGCAAGCCGACAGGAAGTGTCTTATAGAAGGGAAATGGGACAGTGCTCCAAAGCATTACTTACCTGTGCGCAATGAGCCGGCCTTCGTTGGTCACGTGATTTTAAGAGGAACGAGAATTGTTATTCTTCAATCCCTTCGAAAGAAAGTGGTCAACCTAGCACATGAGGGAAACCAAGGAGTTGTAAAGACAAAGGAGACTCCGTACAAAAGTGTGGTGGCCGGGTATGAACCTTAAAGCAGAAAAGCGTCCCCAGGAATGTACTACCCCCACCAGTGAAACCCACCTGTATGCCTCAACAACCTTGGGAGGAATTAGCTCTGGATCTTTTAGGGCTGCTCCCCACAGGAGAGAGTCTATAAAGTCTTAGTGGATTATAACAGCAGGTGGATTGAAGTTGATGTTTTCAGAGCTACAACCAGCAAAGTCATCATTTAGCGCCTTGATGCTCAGTCTGCACGGTATGGTATACCCAAGATTTTGATAATGGTTGTAACTTAATGTCGTCCAAGGAGGTAGAAGATCATTTAAAGGAAATGGGTGTCAAACACTTCCACACAACTCCCGTTTGGCCGAGAGCTAATGGTGAAGTGGAGAGATAAAATAGATCGCTTCTAAGAACCATTAGAGCCGCACATGCAGACGGGAGGAACTGGAGGGAAGAGTTGAATAAGTTTCGTATGGCATACAGATCCATCCCGGGGAAGATCCCAGCTGAGTTGCTGTTTAAAAGAGCAATGAAGACCAAAATGCCAGAGTTAACCTACATGGAAGAGGAAGTGGAAGAGGTGACCAAGCGGTCAGGGACCGAGACGCCCAAAGGAAACAGGCAGACAAGGATTATGTTAAAAGAAGAAATGTTGAATCAGTCGTGATTACTCAGAAAAAATCTGAGTCCTCCCAACGGGAGTCGAACCCATGACCTTCCAGATGCCAGTTGGATGCTCTAAACACTGAACTATGGGGGACTCGTGGTGACAACGAGTCCCCCATAGCTCAGTGGTTAGAACATCCAAAGGGCATCTGGAAGGTCATATGTTCGACTCCCGTTAGGAGGACTCAGATTTTTTCTGAGTAATCACGACTGATTCAACATTTCTTCTTTTATCACATTTTTCACAGTCGTCACTCCATTATCATATAGACAAGGATTATGTCGATAAGAAACTTCGTGCAAAGGAACGTGATGTGGGAGAGGGGGATGTTGTCCTATTAAAGCAAATTAAGGAGAGAAAACAAACTGTCACCAGCATACGAGAAAGAGCCCTACAAAGTGCTGGGCCGTTACGGAGATCAAGTTGTGTTGCAATCACCGCAGGGAGTACAATACAGACGAAATTTACAGCATGTCAAGGCCTTTAAAGGGACACTGTCACGGGGATTTTTACGGTTTGGGGTGAAAATTAATGCCTTTTCACGTACACAATACTCCTAGAACGTCAAGAGAAGAAAATGAAGCGATTTTCCCAAAGGAAGAACAAACCATAGTCTGTTACTGGCGATTTTTCCACGAAACAAAGGAAAAACTTGATAACATCAGCCTGATGTTTTCAAGTTGCAACCATTTCCATCCTAGAGATCCGCAGCCAAACACGCTCAATTATAGTCTCAGAGAACTGGTAGAGTAGTTTTATCCGGAACTCAACCAGTATTCTTGGGTTTCCTCTGACTTTCTACTTTTCAAGGTTATCCTAAAAATTGGTGACAGTTTCCATTTAATGTTCCAGACAAAGAAGAACAGGCTGGCCTCTCAACAAAGACATGGATTTGCAACTGAAATTCCAGTGGACCCGGTTTCTCCAGCTACTCCAGCCATAGTAACAACCCCTTCAGAAAGCCCAGAAAAACAACTGCCATCAGCTGCAGAAGCACTACCCCAAGAGGACACACCCCCAAAGGACCCACCTTCTCTGCGGAGTTCTGGAAGAGTTATTAGACGACCCTAGACTTTGAACGATTACGTCTTATATTGACCTGAGTAACATTTAAACAGACTTTAAACGATTGTCTTATATTGAACTGAGTAACCTTAATTAATTTATTCGCTTGCATGTCACGCATTTCACTTATTTTTCCTTTTTCTTGTTATTGTAAGTTGTTGGTGCTAAGAGAGGGAGAGGATGTAGTGTCCAGCGGACACCCAGGACACTTGAGCGGCTAGCGCGCGAAGGAGTGTAGAGCGAGTGTGGAGTTGACTTCGTGTCCGGCGTATTACTAATAAAGTTTGTGTGTATTTTATGGCCTTGGTGGCGGTTACTTTACTAAGGATACCGAAGGAAAAGGTTATAGGGATACGGAATATTTGAAAAGGAAATATGGGAATCTCAGGATATTCAACGCGAAGTTCCCAAGATTTCTGGTCATTTCTGAGAGTTCGCAAGATTTTACAACAAAGTAAGCGTATATTTCGATATTGAATTAACAATCATTACAGGCATGTCAAGCATTATGGATCTTTCGCCGTTTTCTCGAGTTAGTTTAGTTAATCTGCGGCGGATCTAGGGGTGGTTCGGGTGGTTTGGTCGAACATCCTAAACTAAAGTCACAAACGTCTAAACCATACGTTTTTAGATGTCGGTTGATCCCAACAGTCCCAAACATTTACTGTTTGTTGCGAATTACTTGCACTATTCCAGTCACTTCAGCTGACAATGAGCTGGCAAACAGCACGGCTTTTAACACGGCTTTGTTGAAACTATATGCAGGCTACCATCATGACCATGACGGAACAAACACTTTGAAAGGCCCGTGGATTAGGACGCTGTAGCTGACACCTTTGCAGAACAGCGACCTTGAAGAATGTTGTCTTATCTTAGTGAATCATTTTGGTAAGTCATTAGCAAAAACGTCACCGACAGGAACGGTGATTAAGGCTCTTCTTAACGTTAATTTTTTTTGTGAAACACGGAAAAAATGTATCGGCAACTGCTCGACAGCAAACGTACTTTGCAAGCAATTGAGAACAGGATGGTGTCGAAGCAAAATTGTGGAAAATTATGGAACAATTCGAGAAACTGCTGAAAAAACGCTGGGGAGAAACCCTCGAGATAATCCTGGCTTGGATGACAAAACCGCAGAAAAGTTACCACGATTAAAAGAAGTTGACACGATACCTGATGAGTCGTTTTTTCTCCGTTTCTATAGTTAGAAGTACAATTCCGTGTAAATGGTAGTTCAGTGGATAAAATTCAAATAAAAACAATGATAGAAAGGTAACTAGTATGCAGTTACGACACATAATCTTGACTTAATGTACTCGTCTCGAATAAACGCTGGGGGCGTTTATTTTAAACTCGGCCCTGTAGACCCGGCGTTTATTCGGGGTCCGACGTTTAGGGACTGTGCAATAATTACCTGGAGGGGGGGGGTGGGAAATCAGAGGGGGGCATAGGGGAAAATCACAACTAGAGAGAGGGGGGTTGGATGTAAAATTTAATACATGCAGGGGGGGGCATTACTTTTTTCACTCTTTTTCACAAACTGGAAAAGTGGTAGAAGAGGTATTAGAGTTCAAACATTTATACCTGCTTACGCTGGAATTAAACTGGGAAAATATCAACTCCACGTGCTCCAGGTGCTGATCTGGCTGATTATTTAATATTTTCCTGTCTGTCATGTAGTAAGAGAGGAATGCCTCTGTTATATATTAAAACAGTTCTACTTCATTGGCACCAGGAATGCTGTTAAAGTTAGTTTGGATTTTGGTTATATTTGGGGGAAAATACCACCAGGAAAACGCTTAAAATGGCATTTCCGAGCGTCTGGATTTCGAAATTTTCTGGGGGAGCATGCCCCCAGACCCCTTAAAGGCTCGCACCTTCGCCGCTTTCGCAATTATCTCGGTTATCAGAAAAGCCTCGCTACGGCCCTGACACTATGATGTTACTCAATAAAAAAGAAAGATGCCAATGTAGGATAGCCTACATTGTATTATTAATAATTAAAGAGAATGGAAAACCCAACTGTTAATAGATAGCAATAAATTGATCTATGTAAATATAAACGGTTTGATTACTTTGCAAAGTAAGCTTATAAATTTCTCCCGAGTGTCCAGATAAAGAAATTGTTCAACGAGGGAAAATTTCCTCCTCTGAAGAAAGCTCTTTGCAAGAGTTCTGTTCCCAGTACAACGTGGACGAGACTGCGTGTAAAAGTTACGTAGAGCACCTTGAGTTCTTGGATGCAAAGGCGAAAAAATGCGTAAGAAAAAGGAACGCTAGCTCTTCCGTCTAATATTTCTTGGAAAATAAAACAGATATGGAAGCGCTTACGAACAACCAGCTGAAAATGTATTTGAAACAACAGGGTCTCAAGATAAGCGGAAGTAAGGCTGATTTAACTAAACGAGTTCTCAGCCATGCACGTGAAAATGCTGCCAGGGATGTTCTGGAAGATGAAGAATTTTATAACTCGTGTGAAGACGACAAAACTTCAGAATCAGAGTCAAGTGATTCCGATGGAGAGAACTCATACGTTGAAGAGTCATTGAAAGTACTTTTTTTTGCCTGAGGAAGACATCCAACACGTAAATTAGGTATGAGGGAACCAATGCGGGGAGGAAGCAGGTGATGGGGGGGGGGTTGACCTTAATGTTATCAGTAGGTGAGGGGAGGTTAAAGTTAATTTTCACTTAGTGAGAGGGGGGTGCGACTTAATTTTGAGCCTTATTTTACCCATTTCCCAACCCCCCCCCCCCCTCCAGGTAATTATTGCACAGTCCCTCAATCGAGAAAATACGGAGTGTACTGGTGGGGGCGGATGGGAAACAATTTCTCATATGTTTCCTTAGATAAGAAACCACGATCATTAGAGGTCGTCTCTGTGTGGTACGGTTATTACGTTTGCTAATTCGTCAAGAAATATCAGTTTCGTAAGCATCCATGAAATATTTTCTTCATACCGTTTGCGTTCGCTTCTATGCTCAATCTAGCACAGGACATAATCACTGTGGGTTCAAAAGCCTCCGATTTCTAGAGATGAGTCCGAATGAAAAATATGTATAGGACACGTCACTTCAGCTTCTAAAATTTACAAGGTCGTTCATCAACACTTTATTCCCCAAAATGAAGGTCGCTATCGGCCCTCACTATTAACAAAATTATTTCCTGTGAAAAGTAAACTTGTTTAGAGTACAATTACGTCCAAAAGGGATTATATGCTTACCTGCACCGGCTGCCCCAACAGCCGCACCAGCACCTCCTACCACTGCAGTTTTAAATGCAGCTACAATGCTACGCTCCCCTAAGTATTCATATACCTCCGACTTCAGCAACTCTAGGGCTTTCTCCGCATTCTTGTGGTAGTTTTCAGCAATCTTCAAACCACCTTCAAAGCTGTTCAGAAACAGTTCCAACTGGTTCTTTTCCCTTACAGATATTGTAAAGGATTCTCGATCGCTGTACTCTTCGATCTGCCAAGTGAGAAAGTCAAGACAAGAAAGTTTAAAAAAAAAGGTTACTATATAATCTTCGCTTATTACCAACAAAATACGTAGTAGCTAGGACAAGCCTCGACTGGCGTGTAAACCTGAAAGGACCGACATTTCAGTTCTTTTAGAATATTGCATTATATTCTCGTTGCGTTTGTGGTGCAGTTTGCTCCATAGCTAAGTCGGTTTCTCATTCTATGGTCTCCTATAGCCGTTTTTATCTCTAAAACATCATGTGAACAGACGAACTAAGAATTAATCCTAACTTGGTTATACCCCTGGCATTGCAAGCCAAAAAGAAGCAAATCCGTGCATCATATTGTCACAGAACACCGGAAGGCACTAGAGAACAATAGAGAAACGTTTAAAGCACGAGTCGGGGGAATGCATGTATCGAGTCTTCTCAAATGCCCGTTCAAAGTGTTTTAGGAATAAGGCTATAATTGAATATATAATTTAAGCTAAAACGAAAACTGAATAAAACGAGTTCTCTTAGTTCTTTATTTAGTGTCTCATTTTTTTTTTAACTGGTCATTTCTGCAGAGAATTATACCTTCAAATATCGCCTTCTTTCAGCATGTTTCAGTGGTTGGAAAGTACCAATGTAAAAATTCCGTTTTGTTCTGGGAACAATCAACTGCCAGGGCACAAGTAAGTAAATACGTAGAGTATTTTTGTACACAGTATAACCTCGAAAGACGAAACAATCCTCGATACATTCCAGGCTTACCATCAAGACACACCACGCCCCACGCGGATTTGTTTACCTACATTGGCATAAAAATACCACTTACCTTTGCAGCTATCTTGTTCAACCACTTGTCGATCTTCTCAGTCTGTTCCTCGATTGATTCAAAGTAGCTAATTATCTCCTTGACCTTTGGTTGTATTCTCTCAGGGAGACTGGATTCCTGCTGCTTCATTTTGCAGGCTGCTTGTGAAAGGGCAGCGGTTTTACATCTTGCCATAAGATAATCACCCTGCAGCACAAGTTTGTGCAACTTTTCCAGAGTCTTCCGAAGGTCATCGTCTTCTTCTCTGATGGTTCCATAAATAGTTTGGAGATGTTTAGCAAAGTCTCTTAAGATACTCAGCTGCCTTTTCACCTCGGGAGTAAGTCCGTTAGCTTCGGCGATGTACTGCTGAATACAGTCAATAATCTGTTCCATGTTTTGTCCGTGCAACGCCCTACAACGGAGATCATCAAAAAGCTTCACGTAACAAGGCCTCGACCGAAGACACTGGAAGAAGACTGAATGGAGATTCAAAGAATTGACAATATTCTTTGAATTGACAATATGGTTTTATTGCCAGGATAAGACGTGTTTATAACATCGAACTCCAAATTACGAGGGAGAGGAATAAACTCACTACTCATTTTAAAAAATGGGAAAAGTTGGTAGCTGTCATGAACACTCAGTAGAAAATAACCTTGTTATTTCTAGTTGGTCTTCTTCACTTTTAGCTAACAATTATTTGCTTTGTATTTAATTTTTGCGTAACGTGTACAGTAATCAAGCTATTGTAAGTAATATATTGTAAGTACTGTAATGTGTATTGTAAGTAAGTTACTGTAAGTAATGTATTGTAAGTACTGTAACGCTTTTTTGTAAGTTAAGTGGCTGTACGTAATGTATCCTAAGTACTGTATTGTGTTGTTGCAAAAAAAAATTAACAAATTACAAAAAAAAAAAAAGGAATTGACAATATTTGTAGCGCGCTTGAGAATGAATATTGGCAATTGTTATGGGAGGGCTGGACTTGCTCAACAAGCGTATTCTACCAGGTTTATTTTCAAGGACTGGAACTCGGACTACTGCAGTGACCCGTAAAAGGGCTGGGACTACCAGTCTGGCAAATAAGAGTATACAAAATATGATTCTTACTGTATTTAAATGTTTTCACTTTGAGAAATATCCGCGGTGCCCGAAGGAAATGTTTTGTGTGTACTCAAGCACCTATTCCTTGAGAGTTAGTGATATTTTGTCCTTATCTAATGTGAATTCGACATCGAATGGCCTTCATTCTTTTAGTTACTTAACGGCCAAGTGCTGGAGTGCACTCCCCGATAATTATACGAATTCTGTAGAATTCAATTAATTCTGTAAATTAATCTTATAATTATAGTATTTTATAAATTGTCATTTTAGGAATTATTTAAATTTATTTCGTATTTTTGGTTTAGTTATTAATTTTTCGCTTGGAGATATGAGCATCTTAAATTGGAGTGTAAATAAAGTTTGTTGTTGTTGTTGTTGATGTATCGAAGGACCCGAAAGTGAAAATGAGCTTATACAGTTAGAGAGCTGGGGTCCGTTTCTCGAAAGTCCCGATATCTCTTCGAGCCGTCCTTCGAGCCCTGAAAGCTATTTTATGGGCGCAATGTTTTCCTTCAATATTCAAATTTTGTTGGCTTTTAAAGTTAAGCAGTAACATTGTAAGTTGACGAAACAAGTCGAGCTGGTTTGCGGGCTAAAAGCTACACCACCTTTTTATATATTTTAGATTGCGATTTAAAATATAGCTCCGGGCCCGAAAAGTTACCGGGACTTTCGAGAAACGGACACCTGTAGACTTTCTCAAATGTCCTTCGCTTCTCATTTCCGGTTCTGGTAGTTTAGCGAATTGGTTCGATCACTTGACGTATTTGTGTGAAATGAACAATGAAAAAATTCCCAAACGCTTGGAACATTCAATTGAGCTGGATTGTTGAAGACAGAGTTAAAACAGGCGTAGAAAGTCTTATTTACTGACCTGTTGAATTTTTTCACGGCTTACATAGTTTACTAGTTTGAGCACTCTGACATGGTACGATGATACCACATGTGTGGGATCGTCTGAGGTGGCTATATAGCCGCTAACCTCAACTGATCCCGCATCAGCACTGCACTGATAAGGCCCAGAAGGCCGAAACAGTACTGTCTGCAGTTAGTTATATATATAACTGTGTATAAAGAAATTGGTGCCTCCGTATGAGAAGTATCCCACGGCCAAATTTCAGTCGCAAAGACTGCAGTTTTTGGTTGCTATAAATTTCCAAGATTCTCTTAATGCCGACCCTGCCACGAAGAAAAAAATAAACAATTTTATATAGATAATAGAAACAACTGAAAGGGACTGGCAAACGGCAAACACTCAGAATATCCAACAGTTGCAGCTGCGAGACAAATTGTCGGTTTGTAATTAAGCTTACATTGTCCATATCACAAGTGAAAACTGCAGCTGTATTATATTTTTACCCTATTTTTGAGTGGCTTGCCACCGACAGGACTGCGTCCAATTTCTGATTACTTAATTAACATCTGCATATAAAGATAGGTAGGTAATTTACCTTTATTATGAACAACAAGACAGTTCTCGGAATTTGACCCGAGAAGGAGCAGGAAACAACCTACGGCTAAATTTGCATTTGATTCGCTTTCTGCTTTATAATGCTAAACGTGCGTAGCTGTCCGAAGAACTGTTGAACATTGTCTAAACTGAGTAACGAGAATAGATTCTTTTTAACTTATTTTTCATGCGTTTTTCTAAGAAACTTAAGGCGCATCACCCGCTGAGCAAATTTGTGGAAATTTTGTGACCTTGAAGCAATCGAATAAAGCAATATCATAAAACGAGTTAGGATCAGGGCGCTCACATTTTCAAATGATTTGCCACCCCCACAAGCTCAATCTTGAACTGTGGTCTGTTCTGTAAAGGCATATTTTACTAAAACAAAACTACAACAATTTGTTAAGAGGCATGTGAATTTATTGGGCGAAAAACACAGTTATGTATTATCCCGGGGAGGGGGGGGGGGGGCTACTCAGTAAAGGTTTGTACGGGGAGGCTCCGCCCAGAGGTTCAAACCCTTACCCTTTGATATACCTAATTTTCACAAAACTTCAGAATCAGAGTCAAGTGATTCCGATGGAGAGAACTCATACGTTGAAGAGTCATTTGAAGTACACGTAAATTAGGTATGAGGGAACCAATGCGGGGAGGAAGCAGGGGATGAGGCGGTTGACCTGAGCCTTATTTTACCCATTTCCCAGCCCTCCCTCCAGGTAATTATTGCACAGTCCCTAAAGATTCTTTGTATAGTTTTCAAAGCGGGCTCAGAGCTGTTGCCTGTCCAACTTCTTTGTGCCTGAACCCTGAACGATTTCCAGCATCCCGAGATTAAAGATTTCATAACATGCATTTTTATACAGGCTACTACGAGTCTCGTTAAAAAAAAAAAAGAGTTAGCAAAAACAAAAGTGTAATGTATTGAATCAAATTCAACCAAAGAATCATGTTAAGAAGAAAGCACCAGAAACGTACCTAAAGAACGCTTGAAAACGTTTTGAGCACTGTCAGCTCAGTTTAAGGATAGAAGAATATTCTGAGAACATTTTACATTTTACGTATTACTGACATCTCTTTGACAAAAACGATGCATTTTACAGCTATAAGTGTTTTAAGAATTAATTTTCTGTTCACTTAAGAAAAATTGCAGTGTCCAGTGGAAAAAGACGCGTTAAATTTCTCTTTCCAAGAATGACATTAAAAATGCATCAATTTAAATTTGCTCTTCAACGGAAGTAGGAAATGCCTGCATACACATATCAAACTTTATGATTCCCCCCTTGATCTACGTGAAACATCTGCTGGCACTCAGATTTTAGCCGAGAGGAGAAATGCTCTACTTTTAAACCAGACAAACGCTTATTCGAAGAGAAATCACCTATCCTGAGAGCCCAAAACAAGTTTGAAATAGCAATTTCGAAAAACAACGCCGAGTCAGCCGTGGTTAACGAAGACGATCCTTAGACAATACGAACTAACTAAACAGCATGACTAAAAGGTCTCTAATTTGAACATGATTAATAAATACAACAGTGCGAGAGAACGCAATTGCACAAACGCCAAATTAAACTTATTTGAGTATTTCACGGTAAAATAATTTAAAAAAAAAGATAATTAATCCCCTCAGCACTAACTCCACAGCGATAACGAATATTTGCCTTCATTTATCTGCATTTCAGGTATACTTAATAAATGGCGTACTTTTCAGCGATCATAAACCAGCTTACTTTAACAGGTTATCCCATGCAAATGATAAACCAGATATAGAGCAAGTAACAACGGCTCGGAATTTTTGTCTAAGGAAGAATAATGAAGGGTTTGGTTTAAACAAGTTGCGTGGAATTGTTATCTATGTCGATTTTATGCAGCGACATCAACTGCAACGTTGCTTATGTTCGAAATTAGTTTTAACTGGTTTTCCCTGTATTGTTCAGACAGATAAATAAGGACGAATGACGTCTGTGCGTTATAATGCTTTTTTTTTCTGCGAAACGTAATTTCCGCCTTAAGGCACAAAACCCGCTGAGCAATTTTATCTTTGACAAAGAAGAAATTTCTCGAAATGAAGCAAGCAAATAAAACAAAGTTCTTTAAACGATTTAAAGATCCCGGGAAGTTATCAGTTTATACTAGTTTACCACGCCAAATGTAGCAGGTAGAACTGAAGAAAAGAGGAGCTGCTTTGGAAGTTGTGCAAAGAAATATCAAACCTAGTCTAAACTGAAGAAAGGAGAATAGGCTATTTTGTAAGTTAATTTTCAAAGCGGACTCGGAGGTTTATTACCTGACTTCGTCTTGAATACGAGAAATCTGGACTGTTACAAGCTGGTACGAGTCTCCCACAGAGATCTTTGATCATTTTAAATTTGTTAAAACGAAAGAGTCAAGTTAAAACAAAACTGGACGTATTGCTTTTTTTATTCAAATATCGTCTCTTAAGTCAATTTGCTCTTCAAACTCTCTGTCCCATTGCCTAACATACTCACTCGGCATCCTCTGACATACCGAGTGGCACATAAGGCCTAATGGACTAACATATCACTGAGTTCAACACAAAAGTACAGAAGGTAAGCTAAAGCACCAGCCGAAACACGCCAAAAGAACGCTTGGATGCTGTTTGAGCACTGAGCTGAGGTTTAGAGTATAAGGATTCAGCTGAGAACATTCTACAGAAGCCGGCAGGATGTTTTCGTTTTCCATCATCGGAACGCAGTAATAAACGCACACGTGGACAAAACGATTTCCAGCATCAAGAAATTCAAAAAAAGCATTTTTTGTACCTATATTTAAACGATTTTTGTGAGAAAACGTAAAGAATTCAGTGGAAACAGGTGTGCTAAACTTCTCTTTCCAAGAATGATATTAAAAAAATGTCATTGCCTTCTTATTATTGCCTTCTGCATGAAAGATTTGCTCATATACCGCATATGAGGCTCATATAAAGCCAGACAAAAGTTTCTTCGAAGACAAATTCCCTATCCTAAGCAGCCCAAACAGAAGGAAGAGAAATATATTTGGAAGCTTACAATTATTGTTTTTAGTTTCAAAAAACAAATTGGAATTAGCCAAGGTCAACGAAGACTGGAGATCCTTGGACATCTCAAACTAAACAACATGATTACAGGAGACTCAAAACCTTTCTATGTTGAATGCAACAATGCAACATGCAACTGCACAACCGCTACTTACTTCTGTCTTTTACACACGTTTTTACGGGTAAAAGAAGATAAATAATACCCTTTCGCACTTACTCCACACTAAGAATATTTGCCTTTATTTATCCACATTCCAGTTCACGGTATTAGCGTCCTACTTATAAACCAGCTTACGTTAGCAGGATTTCCCAAATGATCCACAAGATATACAGCAAGTAACAACGGCTCAGAATGTTCGTCTAAGAAGAATGATGAAGGGTATGGTTTAAAACTTTTATGTGGAATTGCTGCTATTTATGTCGATTATCTATGCAGTTAATAATCAGCCGCACGCTAGCTCATATCGTGGAAAGCTGGATCTCATTGTATTGTTTTGACAGTTAGGTAAGGATCAATAACATACATCCTTATAATGCGTTAATTCTCAGTGTGGAGTTAGTGCGAAAGGGAATAATAAAACTTCGTTTACCCGCGAAATAAAGAAAGAAATTTGGTAGTAGTGGAACAGCACTCATTCACATTGTTGCATTACTAAGCCCTTGAATATTTTAAGTCCTCTGTAGTCATGTTTTTCAGCTCGTGATGTTCAAGGATCTTCTTGGAAATCGTTCAGGGTTCTTGCGCGCAATTAGCACCAAGAAACTAAACAGGCAACATTTATTTAACACCAAGTGGTAATAAACGCCTAAACCCGCTTGAAAAAAAAAGCTACAAAAAAACTAGCCCTTATCCCCATGCATGGACACGATCATTTCGCATAATAACACACGAAGCAAATCAAACGCAAATAGAGTTGTTTTGATCCTTTTGGGTCAAATTCTGAGAGTTGGCATGGTAATTAAATAACCTTCACGCTGTCTGATTTTATGTGCATATTATATAATTCTGGTTTATTTTTGGGGCAATAAAGACACGTGGTTCTTCACAAAATGCTGTAACTCATTACAATGAAGTTTCCCTCAAGTTTACACCGGGGTAGCGAATCAGTAAAATATGACTTTCCTGTTTTATTTGCTTGTTTCATGTCAAAAAGATGTCTTCCTTGTGAAAGTTAAGTTTTGCACCTTAAGGTTCTTAAAAAACGCATGTATTTACAACTATTGATCTTATTGGTCCTTACCTATCTGTTAAACCAATACAATGAAAACCAATTTTCACGATGTGAGTAAGCGTGCGGCTGATCAGTTACTACATGGATAATCGACGTGAATATTCTGAGAAACCCAGTTTTATATCAAAGGACGAGGAAAAGACGAAAAGACGTGTTAAATTTCTCTTTCCAAGAATGACATCATTACAAATGCATCCATTTAAATTTGCTCTTCAACAGAAGTACGAAATGCATGCATGATTCCCCTCTTGATCTGCGTGAAACATCTGCTGTCAGGTACTCAGATTATAGCCGAGAGGAAAGAAGTTCTACCTTTTAAACCAGACATACGTTTCTTCGAACAGAAATCACCTATTAGAGGGGCCCAAAACAAAATTGCAAAAGCGATTTCGAAAAACAACGCCGACTCAGCCATGTTAACGAAGACGATCCTTAGACATGACGGACTAAACAACGTGGCTAGAGAGGACTCAAAATTTGTACATGATTAATGCAAAGAAAAGAAAAGAATTAATCCCTTCAGCACTAACTCCACAGCGAGAACGAATATTTGCCTTCCTTCAGCCGCATTTCAGGTATTCTGAATAAATGGCGTTCATTTCAGCGACCATAAACCAGCTTACCTCAACAGGTTATCCCAAATTATCCACCAGATATAGCGGAGTAAGTAAGAACGGCTCGGAATTTTTGTCCAAGGAGAAATGATGAGAGGTATAGTTTGAACAAGTTGCGTGGAATTGTTGTCGATTTTATGCAGCGACATCAACCGCACCCTTATTTACTCAAGTTCGAAAACTAGTTTTAACTGGTTTTCCAGATATTGTTTAGTCAAATAGATAACGACCAATAACATCCGCGCATTATAATTAATCCGTTTTTATTTAAGAAGCGCAATTTTCGCCTTAAGGCACAAAACCCGCTGAGCAATTTTATCTTTCGTAAGGAAGAAATTTCGCAACATGAAGCAAGCGAACAAAACAAAGTTCTTTAAACGATTTAAGATCCATGGAAGTTATTTTATACTAGTTTGAAGCCAAATATAGCGAGCGGAACTGAAAAAAAAAAAGAGGAGCTGCTTTGGAAGTTGTGCGAAGAACTATCAAACCTAGTCTAAACTGAGGAAAGGAGAATACGCTCTTTTGTAAGTAAATTTTCAAAGCAGACTCAGAGGTTTATTACCTGACTTCGTCTTGAATACAAGAAATTTGCATTCTACAACTAGTGCGAGTCTCCTACAGAGTCGACCTCTGATCATTTTCATTAAAACGAAAGAGTCAAGTGAAAAGATAACTGTGACATTGCTTTTTTTAACCAAATATCGTCTCTGAAGTCAATTTGCTCTTCAAACTCTCTCATTCATTCAACAACCTATCACCGAGTTAAACAGAAAAGTACAGAAGGATTAAGCTAATGCACCAGCCGGAACACGCCTATAGAACGCTTGAATGCTGTTTCAGCACTGAGCTAGGTTAAGAGTATTTTAGGACTCTGAGAACATTCTACAGAAAACCGGCAGGATCGATGTTCTCGTTTTCCATCATCGGGACTCAGTAATAAACACGTGCGTGGACGTAAGGATTTTCCAGCATCAAGAAATTCAAACGATGCAATTTATTAACTATATTTACGTGACTTTTGTGAGAGAACGTAAAGAATTCAGTGGAAACAGGTGTGTTTAAAACTTCTCTTTCCAAGAATGGCATTAAAAATATCATTGCCATCTTATTATTGCCTTAACCTTGAAAGATTTGCTCATATACTCCGATTTTAGCCGAGAGAAGGAGCGTACTGCTTTTTACACCAGACAAAGTGTCTTCGAAGACAAATCCCTATCCTAAGCGACCCAAACAGAATTAAGGAAGAAAAATGTATTTGGAAGCTTACAATTATTGTTTTCAGTTTCGAAAAACAACTGGGAATTAGTCGAGGTCAACGAAGACTGAAGATCCTTGGAATCGCGAACTAAACAACGTGATTACACGCCTGAGAGACTCAAAACCTTCCTATGTTGGATGCAACATTGCGACATGCAACTGAACAAACGCTAACTTAGTTACTTGTGTATTTCACAAGGGTAACCGTAGATAAATAAACCTCTTCGCACTGCTCCACGCTGGGAATATATTTGCCTATTAATCCGCATTTTAGTGGTGCGAAAAGACATATACATCTCATCAGTAAATAAGCTTATTTTCACTGGTTGTCCCAAATGATCCTGAGATAGAAAGAAAGAAACAACGGATCCCAATTTTTGTCTTAGGAAACACAAAGAAGGGTACGGTTCAAACACGTTACGTCAAATTTTCATCTATTTCGATTATTCGATGACATCAGACGCACTATTTTGCATCGTTTTGACAGCCATGTAACATCCACGCATTAAAATGCGTTTTTCTGGGAAACTTCATTTTCGATTTAAACAACAAAATCTATTTGCGTTCAATTCGTTTCGTTCGCTATGGTGCAAAATAATGTTGTCCCTGCATGGGCTCAGGTGTAGCGAGCGAAAGTGCAGAAAAGGGACTTGTTTGGAAGCTGTTCGAAGAACTATCAAACCTTGTCTTAGTTGAATAAGGAGAATATGATTCTTTGTAAGCTAGTTTTAAACCGAAAGGCAGCTCAGAGGTTCATTACGACTTGCTGTCATATTTCTTTGTGCTAACTAGCTATACGGTTGCGTGCAAGAACTGTGAACGATTTCAGTTCCACCTTCCTGAGAGAGTAATGCTTTCATATGGCTAGACTCTTTACAAAGACACTTGAGTCAAGTGAAAAAAAAACAAAAGGGGCATGTATTGCTTTTCAACCAAATTGAATCCAAGTTGCGTTTAAAACTACGAGAACGTGTTTAGCATTCAGTGCGGTATGCAACTACCCAACCGCCAATTTACTTGCTTGACCCTGTATTTCACACATGTTTTTATGGGTAAACAAAGATAAGTAATCAGTAGATCCCTTACTCACACTCCACACTGAGAATATTTCCCTATCAATACGCAATTCAGTCGGACTTATAGCTTACTACTCATAAGCCAGCTTACCTTATCCGGTTATCCCAACTGATCCACCAGATATAGGGAAAGTACCTATGTCGATTTTATGCAGCAACATCAGCCACTTATGAGCTCACGCGTGGGAACTTGTTTTAACTGGTTTTCCCTGTTTTGTTTGACAGTATAGGTAAGGACTATAAATAACATCTGTGCGTTACAAGGCGTTTTTCTAGGAAAAGTAATGAGCCGTTCAATTTTTTCCTTCACAAGGAAGAAATTTCGCGAAATGAAGCAAGAGAATATAACAATATTCTTAACCGATTTAAGATTCTTGGAAGTCATTTTTTTTACTGAATTGGCATGTGGCATAGGCGGTAGCGAACGGAACTGAACAAAAACGGGGCCAGTTTGAAAACTGTACGAAGAACTATGCGAGCTCTTTTGTAAGTCAGTTTTCAAAGCGGACTCAGAGGTACATTAGCACGATCGTCTTGAATGCAAGGCAGCTTTGAACGATTGCCGACTCCTTGATGCATTTTACAAGCCACTGCGAGTCTCTTAAAGGGACCTTTGATCCTTTTTGTCAGTAAAAGGAAAGAATCACGTGAAAACAAGTGTGATCTATTGCTTTTTCAACAAAATTATCGCGTCTGAATTAAATTTACCCTTCAAACCGCACATTCAACAACATAGTTTTAAAACAATCAGTGAGCTACCAACATCGTAATTTGCTACAAAAAGGACGAAGGTTTAGCTTAAGCACCAGAAGCATACTTAAGAACGCTTGAAAACTCTGTCTGCACCGAAGAGAAATATTCTGAGAATATTCAGCAGAAAACTGCCAGGAGTTTTTCGTTTTCCATCATCGGGACTCAGTAATAAACACATACTGTTAAACCAAATGATACTCTTTTATTATTAATGATTGAAAATACTGCTTTCAAACGGTGCATTTTTACAGAGTAACTTTATTGCTCCCCTTTGGATGAACTATTTGCTCAGGCACTCAAACGTGAGCCGACAGAAGGAACATTTTGGCTTTTAAATTAGACAAAGGTTTCTTCGAAGAGAAATTTTTATCCTGAAAGGCGCAAAACTGAAAAGAAATATATTTGGAAGGTTACAGTTGCAATACCCCCAATTTACTTACTTGTGTCTTTCACACACGTTTTCACAGGTAAACGAAGAAAAATAATACCCTTTGGCACTAACTCCACACTAAGAATATTTGCCTTTTTTCATCCACATTCCAGTCAGTTTTGCGTCCTACTCATAAACTTGCTTACCTTAACAGGTTATTCCAAACGATCCACGAGATCTAGAGCAAGTAACCAAGGCTCAGAATTTTTCATCTAAGAAGACTGATGATGAAGGGTATGGTTTGAAACGGTTGGGTGGAATTGTTGCTATTTATGTTGATTATCCACTCAATGACACACCCTCAATGACACACCCACTCAATGACACACCCACTCAGCCACACCCTAGCTCACATCGTGAAAAACTGGTTTTCACTGAATTGTTTTGGCAGTTAGGTAAGGACCAATAAGATCCATCCTTATAAATACATGTGTTTTTCTAAGAAACTTAATCTTTGCCTTAAAGTGCAAAACCCCGCTGAGCACTTTTAATAACTTTCACAAGGAAGAAATTTAGTGAGACACGAAACAAGCAAGAAGTCATATTTTACTGGTTATATTCGCTATCCCAGTTAGTGTCAGAGTCAGTTTTGTAACCTTGAGGAATATTTCATTTGAACGAAAAAAGTTAAAGCGTTTTGTGCAGAACCACGTGACTTAAGTGCGCCAAAAAAGAATAGAGTTACATAATATGCATATAAAGTCAGAAGGCGTGTAGGTTATTTATACCGGTTATAATTCCCTTTGGCACTACTTCCACACTGAGAAGTATTCGCCTTTATTCCTCCGCATTTCAGTCCTTGTATTGGCGTACTACTCATAAACCAGCTTATCTTAACAGGTTACCTCGAATGATTCACCAGATATAGAGCAAATAGCAACGCCTCCGAATTTATGTCTAGGGAATGTTATCGATGTCGATTATCCATGCAATAACATCAGCCGCACTTTATCTCGTATTGGGGAACCTGTTTTAACTGGTTTTCATTGTATTGTGAGAACATTCTTAGAACAATCGGCAGGATGTTTTCGTATTCCGTCATCAGGACTCAGTAATAACCACATGCGTGGACATAAAGATTTCCAGCATCAAGAGATTCAAACGATGCAATTTATCACCTATGGAGTTAAGTGACTTTTGTGAGAAAACTTAAATTGAATTTAGGTGGCGGTTAAATTTCTCTTTCCAAGACTGTCATTAAAAATGTCAATGCCTTCTTTTTATTGCCTTCTGCGTGAAAGATTTGGTCATATACTCAGACTATTTAGCCAAGAGAAGGAGCGTTCTGCTTTTTAAACCAGACAAAAGTGTCTTCAAATTCCCTATCCAAACAGAGTGAAGAGAAATGTACTTGGAAGCTTACAATCATTGTTTTCAGTTTCGAGTTTGGAGTACAGGAGATTCAAAACCTTTCTATGTTGGATGCAACTTTGAGACCTGCAAATGCACAACCGCAAATTTACTTACTTGTGTATTTCACAAGGGTAAAAGAAGATTAACAAATTTAAATAAATCTCTTTCGCACTGCTCCACACTGAGAATATATTTATCTATTAATCCGCATTTCAGTGGTGATAAAAAACATAAACTTCTCATAAACTAGCTTAACTTCACTGGTTGTCCCAAATGATCCTGAGATAGAATGAGGAAAGAAACAACGGAGACACGAAGAAGGGTACGGTTCAAACAAGTTATAATTACGTCAAATTGTTATCTATTTTGACTATTCGGTGACATCAGACGCACTCTATTGTGCATTGTTTTGACAGCCATGTAACTAACATCCGCACATTATAATGCGTAAATTTAAAATGCATAAAATGCGTAAAACGTCATTTTCGCTTTAAACCACAAAATCTATTTGCGTTCAATTCGCTTCGTGCACTTAATGGGACAAAATAATGTTGTCCGGCCAATTGCATGGGGCTCAGGAGTAGCGAGCGAAAGTGCAGAAAAGAGGGGCCTGTTTGGAAGCTGTTCGAAGAACTATCAAACCTTGTCTAAGTTGAGTGAGGAGAATATGAATCTTTGTAAGTTAGTTTTGAACTGAAGGTAGCTCAGAGGTTCATTATGACTTGGTGTTAAATAAATGTTTCCTGTTTAATTTCTTTGTGCTAACTAATTGCGTGCAAGAACTCTGAAGGATTTCAGCTCCAACTCCCTGAGAGAGTAATGCTTTCATATGGCTACTACTTCTACGAGTCTCTTACATAGACCTTTGATCTATTTCGTGGAAATGAAAGAGTCAATTGAAAACAAAAGTGTGATGTATTGCTTTTTAACCAAATTGAATTCAATTTGCGTTTCAAACTACGAGAACGTCTTTAGCATTCAGTGAAATGGAAACACACAAAGATCATCATTTGCTCGAAAAGGTACGAAGGTTAAGCTAAAGGACCAGAAACACGCCTAAAGAACGCTTGAATACTGTTTGAGTACTGAGGTGATAGAGATTAAGAATAAAAGAATTTTGAGAACGAGTGATTCTACAGAAACCCGCCAGGACTTCTTCGTTCTTCCTCACCGGGACGTATTAACACTTGACTTGTGTGAACAAAACGATTTACATGCATCAACAAATTATTAACGAGCTCTTTTCGATAAGTCAGTTTTCAAAGCGGACTCAGAGGTTCACTCCTTGATGCATTTTACAAGCCACTGCAAGTCTCTTAATTAAGGGACCTTTGATCTTTTTTGTCAGTAAAAAGAAAGAATCACGTGAAACAAGTGTGATGTATTGCTTTTTCAACCAAACTATCGTTTCTGAGTTAATTTACCCGCCTTAAAAGTACACATTCAACAACATGGTTTTAAAACAATCAGTAATAAACACATACTGATAAACCAAATGATACTCTCTATTAATGATTGAAAATACTGCTTTCAAACGGTGCATTTTTACAGAGTAACTTTATTGCTCCCCTTTGGATGACCTATTTGCTCAGGCACTCAAACGTGAGCCGACAGAAGGAACATTTTGGCTTTTAAATTAGACAAAGGTTTCTTCCTGAAAGGCGCAAAACTGAAAAGAAATATATTTGGAAGGTTACAGCTGCAATACGCCGAATACCCCCCTCAGTAATAAACACATACTGATGAACCAACTGATAATCTTCATCAAAAATTGAAAATACTGCGTTCAAATGATGCATTTTCACAGAGCAACTCATTGCTTCCCTCTTCATTAACTATTTGCTCAGGTACTCAAACTTGAACCGACAGAAGGAACATTTTGGCTTTTAAATTAGACAAAAGTTTCTTCGAAGAGAAATTTTCTATCCGCAAAGTCCCAAAACTGAACAGAAATATATTTGGATCGACCGAGGTCAACGAAGAAGAACCTTGGACATCAGAAACTAAACAACATGACAAGAGAGGACTCTTGTATGTTTGAGGCAACAACGCGAGAGGCAATTTCACAACCCCTCAATTTACTTACTTGTGTCTTCCACACGCGTTTTCAGGGGTAAACGAAGATAAATAGTACCCTTTGGCACTTAAACTCCACACTGAGAATATTTGCCTTGATTCATCCGCATTTCAGAATAACTATTAGCGTCCTACTCATAAACCAGCTTACCTTAACAGGTTTTCCCAAATGATCCACGAGATATGGAGCAAGTAAGAACGGCTCAGGATTTTTCGTTTGAAACCTTTACGTGGAATTGTTGCTATTTATGTTGGTTATCCACTCAATGACTGATCAGCCGCACTCCAGCTCACATCGTGAGCTGTCTATCTTTATATAAGATAGACAGGGGCGTTTTAAGTTTTTAAGCGATTTCAATGACATCGGTTTTTTTTTTTTTTTTTTATAGGTATATATATATATGAATAATTTTTATAAGTACATTATTGTTGTAATACTATGATAACTATTTATGTAAAGCGCATTAGATCATATATGCATGGATTTTTGCGCTATAGAAATAATAAAGTTATGTTATGTTATCGTGGAAAACTGGTTTTCACTGAATTGTTTTGACAGTTAGCTGAAGGAGCAATAAGACCCATCCTTATAAATACATGCGTTTTTCTAAGAAACTTAATCCTTGCCTTGTGGCGCAAAACCCGCGGGGCAATTTTAACTTTCACGTGGAAGGCATTTAGTGTCACAAAAAAAACAAATAAACAAGAACTTCAAAACGATGTAAGATCACGGAAGTCATATTTTACTGATTATGTTTGCTACCCCAGTTGGTATCGGAGTCGGTTTTGCAAACTTGAGGAATATTTCACCGAAATAAGTTAAAGAGTTTTGTGCAGAGCCACGTGACTTAAGTGCGCCAAAAAAGAACAAAGTTATCTAATATGCACAAAAAATCAGACTGAGCGTGTAAGTTATTTACCTTTGGATGCCTTAACAACTCTCAGAATTTGACCCAAAAGGAGCAAAACAGCTCTATTTGCGTTTGATTCGCTTCGTTTTGATTCGTAAAACGATCGTTTCCATGTATGGGGCTTACGTCTAGTTTCTTTGTAACTTTTTTTTTTTCAAAGCGGGCTTAAACGTTTCCTGCCACTGCATGCGTTTTAAATAAATGTTGCCTGTTTAGTTTCTTGGTGCTAATTGCGCGAAGAACCCTGAACGATTTCCATGCAAGAACATCACGAGCTGAAAAACATGACGACAGAGGACTTAAAATATTATTGTGTGATAAGTAATGCAACAATGCGAATGTCAGTGTGGTTCCACAACCACCAAATTTCTTCCTTTATTTCAATTTCACGTGTAAACGAAGTTAAAAAATTCCCTTTGGCACTAATTTTATACGGAGAATATTTGCCTTTATTAATCCGCATTTCAGTCGTTGTAGTGGCGTACTACTCATAAATCAGCTTACCTTAACAGGTTACCTGGAATGATTCACCAGATATAAAGTAACTGAATAGCAACGCCTCCGAATTTTTGTCTAGGGAATGTTATCAATGTCGATTATCCATGTAGTGACATCAGCCGCACTCTATCTCGTATCGTGGAACCTGTTTTAACTGATTTTCACTGTATTGTGAGAACATTCTTAGAACATTCTACAGAAAGCCGGCAGGATGTTTTCGTTTTCCATCATCGGGACTCAGTAACTGAGACACATGCCTGGACAAAAGGATTTGCAGCACCAAGAAATTCAAACGATGCAATTTATCACCTATGGAGTTAAGTGACTCTTGTGAGAAAACTTAAACTGAATTTAGGTGGCGCTTAATTTTCTCTTTCCAAGAATGACATTAAAAATGTCGTTGCTTCTTATTATTACCTTCTGCATGAAAGATTTGCCCATATACTCAGACTATTTAGCAAAGAGAAGGAACGTTCTGCTTTTTAAACCAGATAAAAGTGTCTTCGAAGACAAATTCCCTATCCTTAAAGCGGCCCAAACAGACTGAAGAGAAATATACCTGGAAGCTTACTATAATTGTTTTCAGTTTCGAGTTTGGAGTTAGCCGAGATCAACGAAAACTGGAGATCCTCGAACATCTCGAACGAAACAGCATGAGTACAGGAGACTCAAAACCTTTCTACGCTGGATGCAACATTGAGACATGCAACTGCAAAACAGCAAATTTACTTACTTGGTGTATTTCACAAGGGTAAACGAAGATGAACGAATTTATAAAATCTCTTTCGCACTGCTCCACGCTGAGAATATATTTGCCTATTAATCCGCATTTCAGTGGTGATAAAAACATAAACTTCTCATAAACAAGCTTACCTTCACTGGTTGTCCCAAATGATCCTAAGATAAAAGAAAGAAACAACGGATCCCACATTTTGTCTAAGGAAACACGAAGAAAGGTACGGTTTGAACAAGTTACGTCAAATTGAAAATTTAAATATATGAAATAATCATATATTTGAACTGCGGATAAAGATAGAAGTATATGAAGATCATCGCAGTGAAGGTGTTTCAAGATCAACTTGATCAGTTGAGGTTTCTTCTTTTCAACTGCTTCAGTTCAAACACCTTCACTGGGATGATCTTCATATACTTCTTTCTTCTTACGTCAAATTGTTATCTATTTCGATTATTTGGTTACATCAGACGCACTCTATTGTGCATCGTTTTGACAGCCATGTAACAAATGCGCATTAAAATGCGCTTTTCTAGAAAACGTCATTTTCACTTTAAACCACATAATCTATTTGTGTTCAGTTCGCAACGTGCACTATGGTGCAAAATAATGTTTTCCCTTGCATGGGGCTCAGGTGTAGCGAGCGAAAGTGCAGAAAAGAGAGGCCTGTTTGGAAGCTGTTCGAAGAACTATCAAACCGGTTCTCTAAATGAATAAGGAGAATATATGATTCTTTGTAAGTTTAAACTGAAGGCAGCTCAGAGGTTCATTACGACTTTCTGTTAAATAAATGTTGCCTGTTTAATTTCTTTGTGCTAACTAGTTGCGTGCAAGAACTCTGAACGATTTCAGTTTTAACTTCCTGAGAGAGTAAAGCTTTCATACGGTTGCTACTTTTACGAGTCTCGTACAGAGATCTTTGATCTATTTCGTGAAAAAGAAAGAGTCAATTGAAAACAAAAGTGTGATGTATCGCTTTTTAACCAAATTGAATTCAATTTGCGTTTCAAACTACGAGAACGTGTTTAGCGGCATTCAGTGAAATCGAAACACAAAGCTCACGGACACCATTTGCTAGAAAAAGTACGAAGGTTAAGCTGAAAGACCAGAAACACGCCTATTAGTAAAGAACGCCTGAATACTGATTGAGCACTGAGGTGATCGAATTTAAGAATACAAGGATTCTGAGAACATATATTCTACAGAAAACCGCCAGGTCGTTTATTTTGCTCTTCCTCACCGAGACGTATTAACATTTGACTTGTATGTGAACAAACCAATTTTCAGCATCAATAAATTATTAATTTCAAACGATGCATTTTATAACTGTGTTAGAAACATTAGTTCTGTCTTAAGAAAAATCACAGAATTCAATGGGAAAAGGTTTGCGGTTAAGTTCTCTTTCCAAGAATGACATTGAAAATGCATGTTTGAAATTTCAGGCTCTTCAAACTGGCGAAAAGTGTACACATATCAAACTTCATTATTCCCCTCTCTGTGGAACATTGTTTAGGTACTTATATTTTAGCTGAGTGAAACCGGAACGTTCAGCCTTTCAAATAAAATCAGATAGACGTTCCTCGCAGAGAAAGTTTTGCATACTGAGAGGCTTAAACCAAAAAAAAGGTGTAATGGAAGATTGCCATTATAGAGATTTCGAAAAGCAACGCCGAGTCAGCCGAGGTCATCACGAATTTAACATGCCTAGAAGAGACTCTAAATGCAGAATACAACTGCCCAATTTACTTGCTTGACTATTTGTATTTCACACCGGTGAACCATTAGATAAAAATTAGTCTCTTTATCGCACCCTACACTGAGAATGTTTCCCTATCCATACGCATTTCACTCGCACTAATGGCGTACTACTTATAAGCCAGCTTACCTTAATTGTCTGATCCAACTGATCCAACAGATCTAGAGAAAGCACCTAATAGTGAAGTATGTCGATTTTATGTAGGATGTAGCGACATCAGTGGCTAGCTCATATCGTGGGAACTTGTTTTAACTTATTTTCCGTGTTTGTTTTGACAGTATAGGTAAGGACTATAAATAACATCTGTGCATTACAACACCTTTTTCTAGGAAACGTAATGAGCAATTTTAATTTATCCTTGACAAAGAAGAAATTCCGTGGCATAAAGCAAGGGAATAAAACAATATTCTCAAATCAATTTAAGATCTATGGAAGTCATTTTTACTGCATTGACCTGTGGCATAGCTGTAGCGAGTGGAACTGAAAGAAAAAAGAGGCCAGTTTGAAAACTGCGCGAAAAGCTATCAAACTTAGTCTAATTAAGTTGAATAGACGGAGCGCGAGCTCTTTTGTAAGTCAGTTTTCAAAGTGGACTCAGAGGCTTATTAGCACGATCGTCTTGAATACAAGACGGCTCTGAACGATTGCCGACTCCTTGATGCATTTCACAAGCCACTACGACTCTTTTACAAGGGGATCTTGGATCTTTTTTGTCAGTAAAAAGAAAGAATCAAGTCAAAAAGGTGTGATGTATTGCTTTTTCAACCAAACTATCGTTTCTGAATTAAATTTATCCTTCGAACTACACATTCAACAACATGGTTTTAAAACAATCAGTGAACTGCAAATACCGACGAAGGTTTAGCTTAAGCACCAGAAACATACCTTAAGAACGCTTGTAAGCTGTTTCTGCACCGAGGAGAAATATTATGAGAACAGAAATTAACAGAAAACTGCGTGGATTTTTTCGTTTTCCATCATCGGAACTCAGTAATAAACACATATATAAACTAAATGATACCCTTCATCAATGATTCAAAAGACTGCATTCAAACGATGCATTTTTACAGAGTAACTAATATTGCTCCAATCTGGATGAACTATTTGTTTAGGTACTCAAACTTGAGCCGACAGAAGGAAAATTTTTGCTTTTAAATTAGACAAAGGTTTTTTCGAAGAGAAATTTTCTATCTTGAAAGACCTTAAACTGAAAACAAGTAATGAATAGCAAGTGCTGGTTTGAGTTTCGGCGCTGAAAAGGTGCTGAAAAAGTCATATTCGGAGAGGGTTTTGGGCCGAAGGAAATTGAACTTTACAAACTTGCCCAGAGGATGACTCCTGCTCAGAAAAAGGAAGTGGAACGATATCTTGTTGGACAAGGTGTTGTAAGGGGAGGTGCCGCACAATACGGCGGTTTCCTTGGTATGTTAGCGTCCATCGGAGTACCTTTGGCTATCGACGTAGTCAAAAAGATACTCGGGAAAGGTTTGCAATCTCAACCACCACGTCCACGTCGCTCCCCCCGACCCCCACCTCCACCTCCAAAGGGAAGAGGAATGCAAATGCGACCCCCACCTTTCTTCGGAACGTGGGATGATTCTATAAAAAAATAGAGTTTAAAGACACGCCTCTCTCCAACATTGACCTTAAAAAAATGGTGCGATTTTTTGCGCAGCCATTCCCATCAAAGGTATTTTTAGCAGAAATGAACCGAAACCTCTGTTCCATTCCCCGTGCATTATAAACTTGGATGATTTTGGAAATTTGGGAACTCATTGGGTGTGTTGTTGGCGTTCCAAAAATGGAACATACGAGTATTTCGACTCATTTGGGCTTCCACCACCTTTGGAATGGGAAAAAGAAACATTAATGCACGGAAAGAAACATTTTTTTAGAAACGACAACCAAATTCAATGGGAACAAAGTTTGAGATGTGGCTATTACTGCCTTCTCTTTTTAAACGAAAGAAACAAAGGCACAAGTTTCGCCAACATTTTGAAAATGTTCACCGACGATGTCCTTCAAAACGAACGCATCGTAAAGAATTATTTTTCATAAGATATACACAATGGAAGTGTACTGTGTGCAAGAAAAACGGCACACCCCCAATGTGAAAGGAAGTGAAAAGGTTGTAATTGCAAAGAACAATCGAAAACTCTGAAAGGCAAAATGCGCTAGTTGCGGAATAACAAAAACACGTTTTCTGCCGGGAAACTAAGCGAGCCCTCCCGAGCAGAGGGGGGTAGTGTTCTTGGTAATATCGCTATGACGGTGGGTGATCTAGCCATTGAAAAAGAAATCCCGTTTCTTGCGAAAAAAGGGCTCGAGGCTGGACGTTATTACGCGTCTGAAGCTTTGCGAGACCCCAATCTGCAAAAAAAAAGCAATCAATTATACGCTAGATAAAGCCCGCCCAGTTTTTCAAAAAGTTGGCAGTGAGATGCTCGATCAAATTTCAACCAAAGTTCGACCAAACAGACGTCACATTAAACAGACAGGCCGGATTTAGATGGGGCGGGGACTGACATTCATTCAGCGATTGGAAAACTCCTTAAACCAAAACGGGGTTGGACGTTACCGGGCCATAATTATACCGGGCCATATAATCCCCTCGAACAGCAGGTGAACTACGATCCATAAACAAGTCAGATTAAGCAAATATATCAACAACCAACGGGGGCAACAGACGCGATCGCAATGCAACATGACGTGGACTATGGTGTCTGTTCGAACCGAAACGAAAAATACGGTGAAAATGAAAACAATTGCAAACACAAAGCGGACAAAAAAATGGTGAAGGCTCTAGACGCAGTTCCGTGGAAACAAAGGCAGTGGGGACATGCGGCAGCAAGGAACACAATTAATTTAAAACAGAAGTTGGGGTTGGGTTTCAAACAGAAATAGTGCTGCGCCATTCATCAAACTCCTGTTTTGCGCGTCGCCTGGCTGCAAAGGATTTAGGAAGGCGATGAGAAATAGATTCCATAATTTCTTTTTTGCAGGGCCAGACTTCAGAAGGGGCCATTTCAAAATAATTGTGCAGAAAGCAGGAATAGTTCACTGACTTGCCGGTTTTCGCCTGCAACTGAGCAATAACATTTCCCAGGAAAACATTTCCTAAATTTTCCATTTCCGAAGAGCATTTTTTAAATTAGCAGAGAGCAGCAGATCTGCCCGGACTCACCTCTTGAAACTGATCATCATCATATTCAAACACTCTATGGCATTCTGGGCATTCACGACAGAACTCATTCATCACATTAACTAAGTGCACCTCGCATGAAGAACAATGATTAATCCTTGGCAGTTCATTTAACTTTTTTTCCATCATTTCTGAGGCCAGTTTGTAAAGGTCGTGCTCGACCAACTCCACACCTCGCAAACAACCAAATGGGTCGTCCATTTTTTTATTGTGTGCTATACAATGAGCGCGCAAAGTTTCAAAAGGTTGTCAAAAATTTCTTACAGCCCTCGAGGGTATTGGAAAGGGTTTGCAGCGATCAAAAAATTAGCCCAAGCTGCGAAAGTCTCTGAAGATGTTGCTCAAAACTGGTTGGAGAAGCAAGCTCTTTGGCAAATTTACTTACCAGCGCCGCGGTACATTCCAAGACCAAAATTTGATGTGCCTGTTCCAAACAAAGTTCACCAAGCCGATCTTCTGTATCTCCCACACGATCGCCCTCCACGCTCCCGTAAAACTTTTAAGTACGCCCTCACAGTAGTAGATGTGGCCTCTCTTTTCAAAGAGGCCGAACCGTTGACAACAAAAGAGGACAGAGAAGTCGCAGCTGCTCTGGAACGGATTTATAGCTGGAGCCCATTGAGTTGGCCAAAACTGCTTCAGGTAGATCCTGGTCGTGAGTTTATGGGCGCTGTGAATCAGCTGCTTTCGAAACATAATGTCGAGGTAAGACGCGGTCGTCTGGATATTCACCGTGATCAAGCTATCGTTGAAAGATTCAACCGCACCCTGGCTGAACGACTGTTTGGACACCAATATGGGGTTGAAATGCGCCTCCCAGACGACAAAAGATCGACTGAATGGGTGACACAATTGCCTGCTGTTATTTCAGCTTTGAATAAAGAAGTCACTCGACTGACCGGTCAGAAACCCGCTGAGGCCATCAAAAAGAAAACTGTTTCAGCTAAGCCCTCGACCCCTTATTTGAGACCTGTTGGTGCTAACGAAAAAAAGCTCCCTTCCGGTGTACGTGTTCGCTATCTCTACCAACCCGTTGAACTTGAAGGTGGACGCCGAAGAGCAACCGACCCAATCTGGTCTTTGAAAGTTTACGAGATTGAAAAGATTATGATAAAACCGGACGCACCGGTTATCTATTATTTGTTTGACGGCCCAAAACGCTGGTTTGTCCGTGAAGAGCTGTTGGTTGTCCCTCCCTATACACAGCTACCGCCAGCAATCTAACTATGAAACTCGATCGGCTCTGTGTGAATGCCGTCTTCCAATACCCTGTGTTTGTCGTAATTAGCGCTCAGCCCCAGCTTCTGCTGCTCGTACGTAACCATCCTCCCGTTGTTCATGCGACAACCAGTGTTCGTTGCCATGTCCTTTCTGTCATCCAACGCTGACTTGAAACGCTGCCACGTGATGTCGTTCTGTTTCTTCGACACCCCCTTCGTGCTGAACTTCTTTTTTTCGCCCTCCAGTTCCTTGCTGTAATAACACTTCGAGCATAGCGCAATCATCCTGCTTCCTTCGCATTCGAGCTTGAAGAGACCAGGCGTGCGGCCGCTCCACTTGTCCCAAGCTAACCACTCTTGCCTTTTTACCTCAAATTCTGTTTGCAGCTCCGGCCGAACAATGTCCTCAAGCCACTCGGCAGAAATGGCCATGTAGTTGCTGTCCGTGTCCATCTGGATAAGCTAGAAGTCTCTCCTGTCAAAATACCTGTCAAGAAAGTCATAATAAAATTCGAGCATTCGAAGCTTTGCGAGCTGGTAGACAGCGTTTCCGATCTGGAACGGCCGTCTGATTGTGATCTGAGGCTTTCGGCTTTCCAGCTTGTACGCTTGCCCGACCTCGTCTAGATCACTGAAATAGGCGCTTCGCAAGGCTCTCTCAACGACCTTCTCGTCTTTGGTGTAGATCACGTTCGTTTGCCGCTCCAAAGCTTCGATGAGTTTCAAGTAGCCACTGTTTCCCAACAGTTTGAACACCTCAGCAAGCAGCGCCTTGCTCTTTTCAACGTCTCCTGTACGGCGAGCCTCTGTTACCTGCTCCACAAACCAATCAAAAACCTTGCCGGGGGTATAGTCGATCGTTCGATAGGCAGCCGTGATCACCGCCCTGTGATCGACATACCAGCGTAGCAGAGGGGCGTACACCAGCAGTTTTTCGGCGGAAAGCGCGCCCACTAACTTTTTTCCTTCCCCGCGGTTTCGCCCTGTGCGCTTCAGGTAGTCAAGCATTTGCTGCGGCACGGCTTCGACAGGCACCTTTTTGTTGTTAAAGAACGGGCACATCTCCTCAAACTTTGGCCGTAGGGGCTCTGGGATCTCTATGTCAACTTCAGCAAATCCGAACCAGGTCCCGTTTTTGAGCCTTTGTGCGAAATGCGGCGCTGCTCCAACAGTCCAACCGCCCGTGTAATGAACAACCTTTTCCTTCCCGCAGGGCATTTCCTTCAGCATCGTCGACAGGTAGAGGACGTTAGCGTCGTAACCAAGGATGCGCTGGCAAAGACGCGGTTCCGCTGTCTGATGTGACCTGATCTTCGTGACCCCGACTTCGTGGTACCGCGTGAACACGAGGTTCCGCCCCCCGACAACAGCTCCTTTCAACATCTCGTACGCTTCTTTTCCGGGACTGTAAAGCTCCGCGCCCCGATCAGCCGCGCCTCGGAGCAGGTAATGCAAGCTAACCCCCGGAATGCTGACCGCGTCTTTCAGGATGTCGATCCTTTTCTCAGTGTAGAAGGCACGCATTCTTTCCAAGGCTTCCAGGCCGAGGGCCACGTCGAGGTTGCTGTAATAGCGCAGCCAGTCTGCGAAAGTGCGCATGCCCTTTTCTTTGAGCAGACGCTGGCATCCCTCCCATTCATCCCAAGTGAGCACATAACCACCCTTCAGGCGTGAGTACCACGCTGGATAGGTCCGGCAACCCAGGGTGGTCGAACTTTTCAGGGCTGTCAAACCACTCATATGGGAACCAAGATTTTTCGACTGAGCACTCGTATGCTTTCGTCTACTTTTCATAGCTGGTTCCCGGGCCGAAGTAGTTGATGATGTCAAGGAAGCGGAATCCTGAGTGAGCAGGAACATGATCTTGTTTCCGTTTTTCGCCACTCTGACTTTGCCGGTTGTGTCAGATAGGCGCTATGCGAAATGTTCTCTGATCAGGTTCAGATCGTATCGCCCGGCGTTGAACCCGAGAACTGGCACCTGGTCACACCATTGTTCGATTTTGATGCGGTGCGCTTTTGGAAGCATCTCCACGTCATCAGGCATGAACACGGCTCGTACTTTGGTCCGGATGTTTTTCCCGCGCCGCTCAGGCTCTTCCATGAACTTGCGGACAAGCTCTGCTGGGTTTTTTCACAGATGTGTGTGGGCTCACGATCCAGGGTGTCCCCGACGCTCACCGAGATTGGCACGTGTGCGTTTTCAATCGTGTGCATGCCTGTCGGCTCCTTCCGCTGATTCTTATCCCAATACGCTTCAATATCGTACAAGATCGCGTGTGGGAAGCTTTGCGTTTGAGGCCGTGGCAGCGCCACATCTATTTTCCCTACTTCACACGCCCATGCCTCGATTACGTGGAAGCCAGCAGCTCGGAGCGCTTTTGTGCGTTTTACAGTTGCTTTAAACCGGTCTTCTCGTGTTTGGTCATTGTGGGTAATGCTTTTATTAAGATCATTCGGGTAACATTTTCGGCAGCCGTGGTATTGAAATACAGTCCTCGTTTTAGGGTCGTATCCGTCAACAGGTGCGCGCTCAACCCACCGCTCGCCGCCGTGCCTGCATGCCTCGTGGTGAATGTGAATTTTCCGCCGCGCCCCTTTTTGCTCGAGCCAGCGAAGAGATTCTGCAGAAGCTGTATGTTTTGAAAAGAAGACCTTCTCGAAAGATGTCTGCGGTGCTTCGATTCTTTCGGCCGGGCAATCAATCACCGTCTTCCCTTGGGTGCACGTTTGGGTATGCCGTTGAATGTTGCAAGCTTGAGTGAATCTTGCACGGCAATGAACACATGCATACGTTCTTGCAAGCTTCGAAATATCCTTGATGACGAACCCGTGCCCCTCGTAAATTCCGATTGTCAAAATGTTCGTCAGCTTGGCCGGCGGGTTGCGTCTAAGGTGCCATACCACACCCCCATCAATCTCGCGCTCAGGCTCATAGACACGGATACCGAGCCAATCCGAGAAATCTAATTTCTGATTCAGGTGTCTTTCAACCCGATCAAGTTCATCGGAGCGATGTTTTCGTGCTGTCGTTTGGAGCAGCTCTGAGTTTGAAGAAACCCTTAGCAAGCTCTCGTGCTGCTGTTGTGCTTCGATCTGGTCTTGCATCGCGGTGTACCGCAATGCAGCGCCAGAGACACAAGTTGTCCTGGTAGGTGTCCAGCGCCAGCATCGATCGGCCATGCGCAAGGTTACGCGGCCAGTTTGGCAAGAGGCCTGTGCCCAACAGTGGCTGTCGATCGAGCACGACCTTTACATCAACATCAGAATAACCCCTAAACACCCATTTTGTGTTTGGTCTTTCGATGTTATCAATGTCCAGGCGCGCCTCCTCCTTTTCTCTCAACCAATTTTCTGCTTTATCATATCTGTCTATCCAAGGTGAGCCTCCTGAGTTTTTATAATACAGGATAATAATCCCGTCTTCGATGTTTTCCAACCAATGAGAATAGTTGTGGCGCAAGTAGGCTGCTGTTCTGACCTTCTCCCTTATCTTTCCCATGAACTGTTCTTAAGGTTATTTTCGAGTCCTTGTCTTTTCTCCAGAAAATGTAACGACGGCCTTCCTTTTCTACACCTTCCTCTTCCTCACCTCTTTTTAACAAATTTGCAAGCATGTCCTCATAACTCTTTTCTCGATTCTTTATCGGTTGAATAGGATCAAACTCAGTATTCACGAGGGAGAGCTTTTGGGGGGTACTTTCGCGGAAGCAGAGGTTTGGGTAGGCGCTCTTCCAAGGGAATGCGCTCATCGAGTTATGTTTTGAACAACCTCTCGGAGAGGCCCCGCTGCGGCGCGTTTTCCGCTAGCAATTGCAACAAATACTGCTCATCTTCCGGCGACATTTCCGCAACAAGTTTTTGTAAAAATTCTTCAGTGGCTTGTGCGGCTGCCATCTTGGTATATACCTGTGCAGATATTTCTTCAATTGGAAAATATTTATATTCTACAGCTGACGTGACACATCCGCGCTGGTATTGCCTCCCCCCCCCCCCCATCCTGCTTGCTTTGCTTTCTGCGCTGGGTGGTTTAAAAAAGGTAAATACAGGTGTACGGATGAGGTGGTGTTTACCCCTTGTTCAGTAGTAATACATGAATTCGATAAATACAACCTGATCTCAGAGTATTATTTTCATGTTTTAAACCTCCCACTGTCACCGAAGCGAGCGAGCGAGCGAGCGAGCGAGGTTATTACAGTGGGAGGTTTAAAACACGAAAATAATACTCTGGGATCAGGTGGTATTTGTCGAATTCATGTATTACAAGGCCGTAGCTAGCATGAGGCAAGACGAGGCATTTGCCTTAAGTCTAGTTTTTTTGCCAAATTAGAAACAATACTGTTGGAAAAATAATCCCTTAAAGCATAATGCCATTGAGTGATGAACCCAACTAAGGTGTGCGGAAAAGGCTTTGAAAAGACTCAAGTGGTTTGCATTCCGGCTATCAGCTTCATTCGGGACGTAACAGTGACAGGCTGTGTGACACCTAATCCTGTTCGAATTGCTACGACTACAGATCACTACAGGGAGCTGATCCAAAGAATCATGGCTTATAAAAGAAAAAACTTTTAGAGAATCAGTGCCCACATTTTCTTGAGCTACTTTGTCACACTTTTTGAGATACATTGCCTAAAACTCTATTAACTGGATTACAATTTCGCCTCCTCAAGAAAATTAAGGTATGGGTGCTCTTTTATTTTACCAAAACGTTAGGGGGTGGTCCATCTTTTGAGGATTAAGACATAAAACGGTAAAACGTTGTCAGACTGATAAGTTTGCTAATGTTAACATAATGAATGACAAGAAGTATGCAAATAAGGTCACGTGACTTTTTACGGCCACATAATCGAAAAAAATCTATGGAGAAAGATGGCACCACTTTATGCGAATAGTCATTCAACTTTGCCGCTACTAAATAAGTCATCACGTCAGTGACTAAAGATCTGTGCCCGGACTTTGTGAAATATTTCACTACTTTTGTAAATAAACACTGTTTTGTACTAGTTCCCAGTCCCCTCGTAAATTGTTTTCTTATTTCAGGATTTTATGTTAAATTTTCTTCAAAGGCCAGGGCACAGAATTGATGTTACTAGTAGCCTTAACATTATTTAGATGATTGCAGCCCCAAGAAAATTATGAAAAGTGGTGCCATTTTGCCAAAAAGGTTTTTGAGCTAAAAATAGCCTTAATTGGTCACGTGACAATATATGATCCTAAAAAACATTTAAGGTTCTTTAAATTTCAGCTTGTAAGTGTATCCTCAGCTTACTCCACTTTATGTCAAATTCATCAAAAGTTAGACCACCCCCTTACTTTTTTGTGAAATAACTGGAGGACCCATGCCTTAATTGTCTTGAGTCAGTCTGGTCTGCATAAATCATCAAGACTTTCACTTTTATGATGGCTACTAAGAAAGACGTTTGGTGGCTCAAAGTTTTTCACCGAGCGGAGTTTTTGTAAAAGGTCTCTCTCTAGAACATCTATATTGTTTACTAGTGAGACGTTTTCTCTCAGGCTACATTGGAGTTCTACAGTTCGCAGCTGCAAATGATTTTGATAATGTTGAAGCAGCACCGTTTTTGCATGAGTTAAAAATAGGAAACCAGCCACTGCTAGCGAGGGAGCAGGAAGATGAGGGTGGGGTGTACAAGAGCAATGCAAAATTCGGGACAGCCATCTACTTGGCGCCAGTATTACACGCCCTAATAAAGGTAGTAGCACACGAGCCAAAGGCCCAAACGAGCCAGAGCTTAACCCGGTTTCTGTGGCATGAAGCGACTGAAAGTATTGCTACTCCCCCCTCGGTGGGAAACTAGTCCATCGCAGGGTTACCCTCAGAATTATGTCGCCGGTACCCATTTATACACCTGGGTGGAGAGAGACAACGTGGGGTAAAGTTTCTTGTCTAAGGAAACAACACGATGATAGGGACTGGGCCTCGAACCACCGACCTTCAGATCTGAAGTCCAACGTGCCAACCACTACACCACCGCGCCCCCTCAACGTCCTAATAGTGGGTATAAAAACTATTGAAAGAATTAAGACATCGCCGTTTTACACCTTGCACGCGATATTGAATTTTGAAGAAAAATCTCATGAAAAAATGCTGAAAATAGCATTTCGGAGAGAGTAGATTTCAAAATTCTCTAGGGGGGGGCATGCCCCCAGACCCCACTAGAAGCTCACACCTTTGGCTCTCGGGACACTTGCCTCGTCTGTTCTGAACTTCTGGCTACGGCCCTGGCTTATAGCCAATTTCCTTCGCACAGCACCCCCCCCCCCTCTCTCTCTCTCTCTCTCTCTCTCTCTCTCCTGAAGAAAAGTTAGGCACTTTTGTAACTTTTGTCTCTCTTGATGATAGCTATGCTTAGATCTTTGCAGAAAAAACTAAATAAAATCATGGGAATACTTACTGCTGTAAACCCACTGCATGCAAGTAGTCAGTTAATACCACACAAATCTGCATGTATTAGGCTCTGATGTGTCCTCGAGAGGTTACGAAAGTGCCCTATGTTGTGGTAACTGTTTGTTTAAAAGCAATAAAATCCATTTCTGTGCTAAATTGTAGCTATTACCTTATCATTTATGCGCCAAACGATTCTCTCAATTACCACAGCACTTTTGGCTCACAAAAATCTGCCGTGTATGTGTTTGACTTTTCATGTTCATGAAAGGAATCACGATTCGGAAAAAGCCCGTTTTTTACATCACGAATTTGAACAAATGAGTTTGACAATTTAATTCGATCAATCGTACTATAATTTTAGGGGTAGTTGAAGCTATCTTTTGCCAACGCAACAAAGAAATTTTGAGTGAATCGAATAAAACCTTATTTTTTTATGGAGACTTCAAGTTACTCATGTCAAAAAAGCGGCGATGTTACAAAAGTTCCCTGTTTGCTAGAAGTTCCAGAAGGTGGTTTCACAATAATTTCTTGAGAGATTGTGATATTTTAATGCAATCAAATTAATCTTTAGTATGACAGAAATAGTTGACCAAAAATTGAACTTTGTTCTAAAAAAGGAAGAGGAGTTAGAGCTGTAGAAATGTATTTATTCTACTTTGGCGCTTTTCGCGGTAATGACGGTAGGGGTGTATGGTTGCAGGCACTGTATATACGACTTAATGCATCGCTGAATTATAGTAAAAATGAGTAATACTAATTGTGTAATATACAACTGACTGCCTGTGAGCTATTCTTTTGCTTAGAAACATTTCCAAAGCAATGCACAAAACGGTGAAGTTTTATACAGTACCCGAGACAACCATCGTTTTGTTGTACAAGAAAGAGGGCGTAGCTCCGGGACAACTTCAAATAAAATATTGCAGAGGAGTGCATTAAGTAGTAAAAGTATTTATAAAGAACGTGTACCTTTTAGTTCAAGTAAAAAGAAAATGAACAAAAGAATGATAAACAAGATGATAATGATTGAGTATCACCCACTAAACTTGTAATGCAAGCCTTCACGCGGTCTGATTTGTAGCGCAAAGTTAGGACAACCTTTTGAACTATTTACTGGTATGCAGGAAACTTTGTACATACTTCTCTGCTTTCATTTGACTTTTTTAATGTTTTTAACTTATCCTTGATTGATATCTTTGTATATTATTGCGCTTAATTAGCTAGAGGTTCCAAATGGGGTCTTGATGTCAATGGCTTTAATGTTTTTTTTAAAACTATTTATGTACATTGTAGTGGTGAACGGTATTTTCAAGTTATTTTGCGCCATTCAATATCATCTGTTCAAATAAACGGCAGTAACAGTTAAAAGTTGCTAAACATTCCACTTTACAGGGTCCACTCTTAATCCTGTTCAGCTTGTGCTTTTTTTGGTCCTGAGCTTGGAGGAGGCACAAAATGCCACCTTCTTAACTCCAAGAAAGTTTAAGCTACGACAACGAAACTTCGATAGCACATCGAAAAATCTTTCTTTTGAAGTTCGCCACATGACCTGATGATGTCACATAATGTGGGTAATACGTCATTATTGCCAAAATGGCAGCCATCTTGAATCCGTCATCTAAGATTTCATGTTTTTGTCAAAACCTCTGAAAACCACCAAAATTGGCCTAAAAGTAATTCAAACCAATGAATGAATGATCAGAATGATCTTAAAATGCAACATAAGGCACAATTAAGTTTAAAATTTTCCTTTTCTCTTCCTTTAGCTGAAGCTTTTTTCGAGCGAAGTCGTGACCCTCGGACGCACGGGAAAAGTCATACCCCCAGCGTGGTACAATGGGAGGAGGGGGGTGATGGAACCCCTCTTGGGTTTCTTATATGTAACCATGTTTTGAAAAGATTTTGCCTTTAGTCTGTGATGTGCTTTACAAGATGAGGTATATATTATGGGTTGTGGCGCTGTTGGGGGCCTGTGACGCCACCATCTAGTATTGTAGAAGTTGTCATGAAAAGGCGGAAATTGACATTTTTGATGCTACACAAGTAGAATATGACATAAATAAGCACTTTGATTCTTTATCCTTTATCACCTAACAACACGCGTTTTTACTCAAAAATGGCTTGACAACCTGCTACTTATGACGTCATTTCTCGTAACCGTAGTAAGCGATTCTCACCAAACTTAGATCAAAATGTGTCTAAGGGATATGCGTACAGCTACTGAAAATGACAGGTGATGATGAAGAACCACATTAGAAAAATTCAAGAAAAACCTTATGGGGCTGGCACCCCCCCCCCCCCCACCCCATCCCTTGTACGTCCGAGGCTAAGAATTGTGAGGACAAAAATTGAATCCAACTTCGAGAGTATTAAAGCCTTGACAAGAAAATGTCGAGGAAGATATAGGTGTCCAAAACGTTTCCTTTGAAGTCCAATAACAACATTTGATGACGTCACCTGACGTAGTTCCTTGCTTTTTCCAATAGCTTGAGAAACCATTAACATTGGACAATAACCATTGAAAAGCAACATAAGAAGACTCAAATGGTGTAAAAATGTAAATTAAAATTTTCACTGTTTTCCGGGATCTTTTCCGAGGTTAAGAATATTTAAAATCGACGTTTCGATCAGTTTCACTGATCTTCTTCAGGCTGTTGTTAAAAATGACAATATGGCGGATTGTTTCTCATGTTCAGCTTGGTAACCGCACCAATAAATCGTGACTATTATACGACGTATGTGAAAAAAGGGCGGGAAAATGTAACGAGGCCTGTCAAGGCCTGTCAAGTAAATTTAGTGAAGTGGAAATAAAATTTTTCATTTAGAACAGTAAAACTTAAAATTGTGAAAAAGTACCTGTCAAAATATGTTTGCCATGGCAACATCAAATTGGATGAACAAGGACATGTCACACGAAGTTGTTTCTAGTTAAATTTTAAGGAAAGTAACAAAGTTTGGTGGTTTTGCTTGCATATTACAAAGTTATTAGCGTTCAAACTGAGTGCGGGCACTTTGTTTTCCCCACCTCCCAAGCTAAATAGGGTTAAAGCCATCAGCTGTAAGACTGTTACCCGATCTATAACGTTACGTAGGCGACCAAGAAAAGTCCTTGCCTATTTAGCTACACGCAGGGTAGGGAAGTGGTTAGTTACAAATTACTAAGGAAAGTCACGTAAGAACATTATAGGAGCCACTACTTGCTAGCTGGCCATAAGTTCCAAGAAGTCTTTTATCCTTCATATTTTGAATTAATAGGTTGCTGAGATGAAAAGCGTCGTTGAGATTCGATAAACGTCTATTTTATGCCACATGAACGTTGAAGTTCCATAGCAATTTGTGGGTCTACACAATAAGAACGCAAGGTGAACACTGCCTTACCCGAACGCGGGATAGAATAAAATTACAAATACATTTATTGATTTTCTCCTGAGGATTTTGAAGACCAATTTGCAACGCTTCTTGACTATAATAACTTATAATTACGGTGAAGAAAAAAATGAAAATTATAATAAGAAAATTTGATTTACATAAAAAGTGAAAAAGAAAACGAACGTACGCATAAATCAAGTTGCGATGCATCTTGTGCGAGGGCAACCCTGCACTTGGGACCTGCGACTAATTATTACGCCAGATGTTAAGGCTGTGAATACTGCACCTCAAGGTAAACAAGCTCTGGAAGTACACAGGAGCTAGACCGTTCAAACATTTATACATATGCGTCGCATGTCTTAGATATAGTTGGTGTGAGAAAGAAAACACACGTAGACGTTTGTGTTATTTCTTTTCCAACCTATCACCGGCCCGTAACAATCACGAATCTTAAATTTCACTTCTTGGTCCTGCCTTTTCTTAAGTGTTGAATTATTTTTAATGGCATGTCAGAAGGCTTTCCCCCTTCCACAGAATCCACTGACACCTAGTGATACCTAAACCAGTTCGCTTGTTCTTTATGTTTACTAATTATATGATGTCCTTTTAATTCTTGTAACAACCCAAACCCTTTTAATTTTCCTTATTTTCAGTTTTTGATTTTTGTGTAACAACACTTACATTTGTTGGACCAAGACGGTTCTTTTCTTATGTAAAATGACCGTTCATTGCATCTTGCTTTTAGATCAAAAAATTGACTAAAAATAGATTAAATTGAGGGTTTATGTGTGCGTTGAGTTCCAACAAATGTCATAGTCGCTGTTTCAACTAAGTGCAGTATACCAATCATTTCAGGTTATCCGACCTGGAAAAAGATTGGAAAATTATTTTTTTTTTGTCCGGAAAAGGGATAGAGTTCCTTAGTGGGTATAATCTAAATGAATTCTACCTGCATTCGACAGCTTAGGCTTTGCAAAAATTAAAAAGAAATGGTTGGTAAATAGTACAAACAAACGTGTGGAATTTGCTGCTTAAATTCCGTACGGACGCTGAAGGTGATCCAGCATGTTTTGTTAACAAATCGTTAACAGCAGGTTGTAACTATGTATTTTGACGAAATCAACAAAAAAATTTGACTATTGGAACAATCCCCATTTTTCTAGATTTTCTAGGTTCGTTACTAAAGTTCCCTGTTTCTACGTTACAAAAGTTCCTTGCCGTTACCAAAGTTCCCTGTCGTTACAAAAGTTCCCCGATCGTCGTTACAAAAGTTCCCCGATCGTCGTTACAAAAGTTCCCTTTTTTCGTTACAATAGTAACCGACGTTACAAAAGTTCTCTTTTCTCGTTACGAAAGTTCCCTTTTTTCGTTACAAAAGTGCCCTTTCCTCTGGCTCTCTCTCTCTCTCTCTCTCTCCGGCTCTCTCTCTCTCTTTCTCTCTCTCTCAATTTACACTGTACCCGCCTCATAAACGGTGAACGGTGCATTGATCAATAGAAATCAATATTAAACCACAAGCTTATCGAACGTCCATTTCGGCTTAAGACTGGAACAATTTACTGGTCTCTTTACTTATTGTCTTATTATCATTGTCATTGTTATTGGTAGCGTTGTTGTTGTTGTCGTTGTTGTTGTCCATCCCGCCTTTCAGATTATATCCTGATCCAATCTTTTGGTCACGTGTGTTGGCCCGTGATGCTGTTCTGTCCGGGTACCATGCACCAGCAGGGGTATGTAAATGAAAATGTGTTGATAACTATACATATACACGATTAAACCTTTGTGGATTGCGCAATTAAAATGGTATATGATACTAACCGCCCACAATTTTGCCAAGTTACTCTAACTTTTTTCCTCAATTTTATAACGCTCGTTGAAACCTTTGTAGCAGTGTGCTTTTGAAATTGTATATGATACTACCCGTTCCTCCCGGTTGATTAATAACACTGAAATCCTCCTTAAAGAATTATCTTTTAATCTAAATGTACTGCACCATAGTTAATATCCATTTTTTTAAGACAAAGATTAGATATTCCAATTTTCTGGCTGGACACTCTGAAGAACTGTTCACAGATCCTCTGAAATTTAAACCTGAGCGTTGGTTGAACAAAGACAAGAACGAAATCCACCCTTACGCCTCAATTCCATTTGGAATGGGTCGGCGCATGTGCACTGGTAAGTTTTTGTGGCTTCATGGAACGAAACCACAGTCTTATCTTTAGAAATTTGTCTAGATGTTTGTTCAGTGAAGCTTTTGGCACACTTGTAGTTCAGCTCGGGCCGATGGCAAAGTGGGTACAGGCGCACATGTCAGGTGGGACTCGGCTCAAAAAGACTGTGAAACTCGTGTTGTGTTGATATTTTCTTTGTTTGATTTCAGTTTTACGTGACCAATTAAACGTTGGATTTAATCTAAGCTATGAACAAAAATCAAAATTTGTTAGGCCCATTTTTGTGTAAACAGGCTCTCTAAACCCAACTGTCCGAAAGGGCCCACTAAGCCCTCACAATCCACGTTTTACGTTTACATGTCGATACATGCATATATGCACCTAGGAATATATAGTGGCATTATATGGTTGCTCGAGGTTAGCGTGTGGGACTTTCAATAACTGTAGGTCAGTGGTTTGAGCCTGGTATGGGCTTTGCTGTCGAGCTATAGACTTAAGCAATTAACTGACACGAGAGCAAACATTCAGAACCATAGTGATCCTGCTTTCGCTGATTGATTGTCTAGTTTGCACTTTACAGGACGACGTTTAGCGGGGACCGAAATCTACCTGTTGGCGGCAAAGGTAAGGAATTCGAGTGGTTAACTTGACGGAATGGGATTAAGAATACCTACGTAAGGGATGGGGTTAGGAATATAAGTGTAAGGATAGAGAATAGAGGTCAGTTGGGAGATAAATGCGATGTGCAATGATAGAGTGTATGGTTGTAATTGAAAGTAAGATATCGTGTAAGGAAGATTCACTTATGGGGATGAAACGCAAAAGGCGAATGTGAAGGGATTTGACGAGAGGAAAATGGTGAGAAGAAAATTAATGTACTGAAGGGGAAGGGAGGATGAATGAAAGTCAATAAAGTTGAGAAGAGTAACGTAGAGGTAACTTAAGCCCTGGGCTTATACAAGTTCGTAAGGGGGTTTTGGGTGGGCTTATAAACGGGGAGGGAGGTGCTTATATCCGTGGGGCTTGACAAAATTGTTTTGGAATGAGCAGAAAAGAAATAAATTAAGACTGACATGTAGCGCTATCCAAATACGTTTTGAACTTACTCACGTCCTTAGGCTTTGAAGGGTCACAATAAATTGGTTCAATACTATTTAGAACATCTGTATGATTAAAACTATTGTTCCACACTCTACTTGCATCATACTTTTCCAATTTTCAATTTGAAGTTGTGAAATTGTACTTTTTTCTGTAGCAGTACTTATGTTAAAGAAACAAGGATAAATGGGGGGGGGGGGGCTTTTAATCTGAATACAATTTTTCTTAACAGGCAGATGGGCCTATAACCGGGAGGGTTTATAACCGGGGGGGAGTGGGGCTTTAAACTGGGATTTTACGGTATTATATACGAAGAGAAACGTGAGGGGATGTGAGAGGGAAACGAATAGTGTGGGGTTGGTGTCGACATCATGGGCTTATTAAAGTGAGGGGTGTGAGGAAAACGAATACAATGTGAAGGTGTAGGAAAAAGATATATATAGGTTAAAGTGGGGAAGATCATGAATGAGAGGGGATGTGGTGAAGTAAACTTTGCAGAACACAGCTTAGCGATTTTTATTAACCTATGTTACATATATTGTTATTTTTTTTATTTTCAACACTATAAAATGTCGAACTTAGTGAAGAAGATATTTTTTCTAATAACTAATGGACTTTCTCCTCGCGTCATCACAGTTTTGCTATACTGATTGATAAAAACCCTTCAAAAATTAAATGTAACTCAGATTTCCTTTTTTCCTGTTTGTCAACCACTGGCCAAGAAGTTCAGTTACTTCTAATCGGTTGTCGTTTTTAAAGTAACGTTTACTGCGGTACTTTTCAAATATGTTTTATTATTATTTTTGTATAGTGTGTCTTGAATGCACTTAAGGACAAAAAAGCAGATCTTAGCAAGGGCTATCAGAATCTAAAAAGAAAACTGGGGATAACCGCATATTTTTCAGAGATAACTGAGCTTAAATTTTGAAAGAAATTGCCATACATTCTTTTGTATTTTAACGCTTTTTTAGAATTATGGTTGCTTAATTATCTCTGAAAAATGCGTGGTTACCTACATTTTTCTTTTCAGATTCAAATACCCTCCCTAAGACCTTCCTTTTCCCTACAGTCATAACCTTTGCAAAAATACATCTGTATTAGGAGGCACCGTCCTTAAAATAGCTCTTTGCTTTAAAATTTCAGATTGTGCAGCGCTTTGAGTTGGAGTACCACGAGACGCCTGTTGAAGTGACAAGTGAATTTGTTGTAGTTCCAGACCGCGTAATGAGGATAAAATTCAAAGACCGCGAGTGATCGGCATGAAAACATGGGCGTCTACACTAGCCACTGAACAAGTTTAATTAAGACGATCTTAAAAATTGTTCTGCACTGTATATTTTGATTTTGTTTTAATTTTTAATTAGTATTAGCCAGCGAGGATATATGAGACAAGCTAACCGGGAAAAGAAGAGGTTTCAATACGAATTCATGAGATAGCAGACCATAATTATATTTGGACGCGTTTAACCAAAGAAAATGGAGATTTAAATAGTTCTGAAGAAGTTTTCAATTTAAGTGAAACCATGTGGGTAATCAGATTAGGGATCAGTTAGACAAGAAAAACCTAGACTGCAAGCCACCGCCCTCTATTTCTCACTCCTACGTTCGGTGGTAGAAGGAAGAGACTGATGGCAGTAAAAAAAGATACTCCCTGCTTGCAGCCACCAAACCACGTTTTAACGCAGACAAAGAAATTTTAATTTTGGTGGCTAAACCAATCAGTTGAATTACCACGTTTTAAACCAGTTGGAGTTCAGCTGATAATTCTCTATTCTGGTCAATATGTGATTGATTTTAACGATCGCCGTTAGGGGTAGCAATAGGCGTATGATAAGTGCTTGCTTAAAAATGCACGTTAAGAAAAATGAAGAAATTAGAAACTGCACGCCTAGTAAAGTAAGTTTTAAACAGGCTGTAAGGATGCTGAAATTGACCTAACAGAGCAATGTAAATTTACACTATTTTAAAAATACATGTTTAAGTGTTTGTTTCAAACTGTACTTTAAATATGAAGAAACTAGAAAATGCGCGCTTAGTAGAGTACGTTTAATTTTAAACAGGTTGGTAAGGATGTTGAAATTGACCTAACGGAGCAGTGCACATAAAAATATTTTGCACCATTTTACTGAAAAATACGTGCTTCAAAAAGAGGAAATATGCAGTCCTTCAAGGTTTCTTTATATGGCTGCAGTTTGAAACAAACTGTTCTGAGAACAGCCCAAATTTACTAATCTTCTGGTGAAACACAAGCGAAGAAGTGAACTTAATTTTATCCTTTGTTTCTTGGGTTCTGAACAGCCAAAACTATCTTGATTCTGCATAGCAATATTATTTGCCTGTGAAACTCATGTATCAGAATTGAGGCAAATAAAAGTCGGCGGACTTAGCTGTGGTTAGTCGTCAGAAAAAAAAAACTGTCACGTAACATAATCCCATCTTGCTTCGCCTTGTTTTTCTTTTCTTGTCCTAGGTCCTGTCCTGTATGAATGCATGTCTTTCCTTGTCTTGCCTTTAGTGGCTTGTCTTGTCTTATCGTAACGAAACACAAGCGATTTGTTGGTGGTATCAAGTGATTCCCAGTCAGAATCAATTTTCTATGTAGAACACGGTCACACGCGCAAGTGTAGAGGTGATGGGGGTCCCTAGCCAACCACGAAGGCAACCAATGTAAACATCTTCCAAAAACCAAACTCGTGTTTTCTTTAATTTTTAAGTGGCCAGAGCCGGTTTTTCATTAACCATACCTACTCTCTTTGAACAAGAAATGCAAATATGCCTCAAACGAAACAGGAAATCGAGTTATACCTATTTGCAGGGTATAGATTGAAGTTTAAACTGAAGTGGGTTTCTTCCGAGATCAACGTAGCCATAGCAACACGATGACGATACTTTTCCTTATTTCGTAAGAAATCCAGACATTCGTTTTTAAAGCTATTTATGAGACTTGTAGTTCATATAATTGTCTTCAGTTGTACCGATTTTAAACATTTTTTGTGAAAGCGTTTACGAGAAATAATTAATTAAAGTTTTCAGCTGCTGCTAACAAACGAATCATAAACAATTCTTTTCGCGTTCCTCAAACTGACATTTATCCTGACCGTGGAAAGAAAACTTTGGCCTCAAACGCTTTCTAGAGATTTCGGCTATCCTGCAGGAATAGACGAAAGAAATCGCTTCATCCGATTTCCAATAATGTGAACGCGAAAAGAATTGTTTAGGATTATATGAACTACAAGTCCTGTAAATAGCTTTAAAAACGAATGTCTGGATTTCTTACAAATAAAGTAAAAGTAAAAATAGTAATGACGTCATCGTGTTACTGTGGCTACGTCGATCTCGAAAAAACCCCCACTTTTTAAAACTTCAATCTATACCCTACAAATAAGTATAACTGGATTTCCCGTTTCGTTTGAGGCATCTTTGCATTTCATGTTCAAAGACAGTAGGTATGGTTAGTGAAAAACCGAGTCTTGCCACCTTAAAGCAATACTTCGCAATTTTTTCAAATCGTGCAATATGTCTAAATTGATCTCATGTAGCCGAGTAATATCCAAGAGCTGAACTCGTAAGGACGACGAAGTTCAGATAGAGAAAGGAAGATTCATTTAGTCGTTGGATCACATTCTCCATGAAACCCCAGAACTGGTGATTTCACGTTGTTGCTTTCTTAATGTTCACTTGTTATATCTACTTGTCATTATGATTTTTCCTTACTTCTTTCCTTTCTTGCCTGAAATAATAATAATGAATAATACTAGTCTCTTTCCAATTGATGTATGACTGGCCCGCCTAGATTGGCAGCTGTTATTCATGGGCCAGTCCATTGAAGAATTTTTAAATAAAGTTAAAAAAGTTGAAATTAAAGTTGAAATTGGGTGCGGCCCGAATAATTAAGTAAAATAATTGGCGAGTTCAACCGAGGATCACTAATTTTCACCCGATGGTTTGGCGCTGTTTAACTCACGTCAGTGGGGTGTGGATTGGAAAATCTTGACGCACCGCTGAAGGGCATGTCGTTAAAGTAGGGTGTCACTTCTTTTACGGCAGAGATATAGCCTTCAATAGGGAATTGTCATCTCGTGTGCACTGATTTCCGTACAAAAGAGATAGTGACCAGAAAGTGTTGTAATAGTCCATAATATTTGATAGTATTTATTACGCGAGCTACGTACCAGCCAAAAACTCGTACTTCTTATGCATATAAAATTAAAGCTTATGTATAATTATCTAGCACTTCTCTATACAGTTATACTTTTGTCTCTATACTAAAATACATGGACGCTTGGGTAAGTCAAATCCAACCTGGAACCGTCCGCGCATCGAGTAATGCATATACGTAAATCACTTTCAAACATACGCCGCTAAGTGCTATGTTAATATACCTTTGCGTTAGCAGTGCTGTTTGAACGAGAACGTTTCAAATCTCTTAGGCTCAACAATCTGTACTTCATCAGTCCAAACTATATATAAACCTTGGCCCAGTTAATTCGTAGCAGGACTAAGCTAACCCAGGGTTAGCGGCGATTTTTTAATTCTGGCTTACAGCCAAGTGATGAGGATTCCTTTAAATTCTTTTTTGTCCCACGTTTTGATTAAAGTCGCATTTAGGCTCTGTTTAACAAGAAAAATAAAAACCTTGGTTAAATTTTTATCCCGGGTTAGCGTTAACCGGCTGTCGAACAATCGGGGCCCTATTACTTTATTTTGAAGCACTGACCTATGAAACTCTTTATACGATTGCTTAGGGAATTCAAGTATACTATAACGATGAAGGCAATGAAACTATCGCTAAACAGAATTTCCGTTGCATAAACGAATGGCTTTGTAAATCTCAGGCCTAAGTTACAATCTATAACTTCAGTTACCGATCTTACTAATCTAATCTTATCATTTCATTAATAGAACCCCCATGCGAGGTGCTTCACGATGCTTCCATACGAAAACTACATACGTGCTGTCTTAGAGACTTTCTATTGCTCAGTAGATCAGTATTAAAACTCAAACAGCACCACAAAAAACTACTGACGACAAGCTTTCATTTATTCAAAAACTAAAGAGTTAAAATCTGATTACCACTGACACTTAAGAGTTTTCTCTTTAAGTTAAAGGTTCAGAAGGCTTAAACGTTTTTTACTTCTTTAAGTTTCCTGTCGTTTGCTCAAGCTCAAGAATCCGACCAGCTACAATCCTCGTCACACGTCTTGGGACAGTTTCACATTTTTTTCCAAATTTGGTGATAACCCCCCTCCCCCGTCCCAAACAAAGCTGATTTTCACACGTAAAGGAATGTCCCCTCAAAACATCATTGATTGAGGGGAGCTGGGGTATCGTTGAGGCAATATTGAGGATAATCGAGAAAAACTTTGATATTTGTAAACAGGACGAAAAAAAGACAAGATTTTTAAATCTTGTCTTTTTTCGTGCGCTGTCCGAAGAACGTACGACGAGGATTGTGGTCATTCATTCAGACTTAAATCTAGGCTGCAACGGAGCATATAGTGGTACCAACTGGTTTTTGCACGAGGGCAGTTTGACCTTTACATCTCGTTTTAAATCTTTTTGAAGTAGCTCCGCTTTCCGCAAATCATCTTGTTGGATCCTTTCGCATTCGGCTAACAGCGTTTTGTTATTGAACAGCTTCTGAGCTTGGTTTCTGTAGAACAAAACCACCAGGGTCACAATCAAACAGCCCGTTGCCACAACGTACGTCGTCGGCCTCTTCTCTGTACCATCATCATTGTCTCCAAAACTGCCGACCTTTGCCAGGCCATTCCAATGATACAGGTCTATAAAATACATATATATTATTTGCCGGCCGGGAGGTCCGTATTGAGAAAAACTGTGCCAGAGGTCTTGAGTGCGACCCGAGGCCGCAGGCCGAGGGCCGTGCTCAAGACCGAGGGCACAGTTTTTCTCAATACGGACCGACCAAGGCCGGCAAATAATATTTTTATTTTTTTCTTGTTGTTTTTCAAAAGTTAAACGTGTCTTGTTGTTTTCGGAAAGCAACGTTTTGCAAGCGCGCGTAAAATGAACCATGAAACGAAGCCGTTTGTGACACCAGAGCAGCAAAATACGCTTTTTTACTCTGTTAAAACTCAGAAATTACAGGAAGCAATATAACTAAAAGAAACCCCTTTATTTTCCCAAATTTCGATACATGTAGCTAACTCCTGCTCGATTTACTCAAATGTTTGTCGAAAGGGAAGAGGCGATTTACATTGTACAACCTTCGGTATTTTAACAAGAAATTTTGGAAAGAAAGTTTTTAACGACAATGTACAAAAAATTTCAGAATTCTAAGTTTCGGAGAACGTTTTAAAGATTTTAAAGGTTTTAAAAACCCATTACAAATTTTTTGTTATTGACGTTCCGTTAACTGCGGTCAAGATCGAAAAATTCCGCCCGCTCCCGGAACCAATCAGATTGCAGGATTTGGTTCATCTTGCCCGCTCACGCGCTGAGAAAAAAAATAAATAAAAATATAATTGAATAAATAGAAACAAACCAAAAAAAGAAAAGAAACACAATGGCAATAATAATCCCAGTTTATACGGATAGGACAGTCAATTAAGCGCATCAAAAACACCCATGACCAGGCTTTTATACTACATTATTACTAGCCGCATTCTCCTGTAGTTTTCCAAGTAAGCCTTAGCAGGCTCTTAAATACCTGATGTCTAGTGCAAAAACAGCTAGGCTGTTTAGGTTTTTCAACAGGTTTTTATCTTTTTCAAGGGTACAACTGTTTTTTGATGGTCGCACGTTATTTGTCATGGGTGTGGCCGCTTGCCTCTGTATTATACCTGTACGAAAACGGACCGAATAAGCCCCAGAATAAGCGGGATGTCAGCTTTCAAAATAACGGATACCGAATATTCCTGAAGGATTCTTTTAATCTAAAATCAGAGCGATCAGCGGGTGGCCACAACAACAGGAATATCTCATAAAATGCAATGCAATCGTTTCTTCAAGTGACAAGATGAGGGGTGAAGAGGCCCAAAATTGATCAGCCAGTATCTTTTAATAGTGTCTCTAGTGTCTACGTAGTTTGTTGACTGCTTAATGCCCATTCTTCTCCTCGTCTCCCTGAAGGCTACATGTACGCTTCTTGTCTCCCTAAGGGCTCAGAGAGACCAACTTCTAACTGCGGTTAATAATCTAGTCAGCATCTTCCCAGTGGTAAAAATCATTAAAGTAACTTACAGCCTGCAGCTAGGGCAGCCACGAAGATCATTCCGGTGATGACGACCTTAACAGTGGCGAGTAGATTTTGCACAGATGTGATCGCATCTTTTGCTTCCAGTTGGAGGCGTCTGTTGTCCTCTCTTATGTAACTCATACCATCTTCACATGAATCCAGATCACATCCTGCATTTACAATGCCCATCTCCAGTATCTTGTCGTCAGCATTCGATATCTTATAGTCATCTTCAACAGCGTGTTTGATCTAAGTAATGTTCACGAACACAAAGTAATTACGAACAAGGAAAAAGGTTACAGAGGTTTTGTAGCGACTTTCACTAATTTAATAACTCAGACAGTTCTAGTTCTCGTTTCCACAAGTCATCGCACTGATAACCATGTGTCTGCTCACTATGCTATTCGGAGATTTAGTCTAAAGCCTGTTGAAGATTGGGTTATTTCTTCAAAGTGAATGGCCGTGGTCGTTTACTTTATAATCTACAAAATATTTGAGTGAACCTTTTAGAAGCACTTCGCAACGACCAGACAGATTGTGAAAAATACTAGCATAAGATCAAAGACCTAGTGGCTCTAACACAACACACCCGTTGTAAAATTGAATATTCACGAAACGCCTCGCTTTTCCAGTAATAATGTGGGACAGTAGTCTATGTGTTAATTCCTGTCCCAAGCCTACAATAAAAAATAAGTCGAGTTGATTCGCCAATCAAAATGAAGGTTAAAGTGGTGTTGACGAAGCTAACCTTGAAAGTGAATAAACAAGAAAACCAATACATTTTCTGAGCATGTCGAAATATTTAAACGCTAACATGAATGAACAACAAAACAACTTAAACGAAAAAGCAAAACAAAAACATCGCCAACAATTCAATTCTACCTCTTCTTTCATTTTCCAAACATCTTGTTCCACCTCCTTTAGCTTAACTTCCTCTTTTTTAAAGCTTCTTTTCATCCTGTCGAACTCTCCAATCTTTTCTTTCGGAATTTTCGCTTCCATTTTGACGAAATCAGACAAAGTGGTAAAAAACAATACAATCAAGAATTTCGCTCCAGAGAAGCTTCCCCAGGTCACCGCTAGTAAGGCACTGCCGATCGCCTGAACTTTGCTCCTCTCCCGCGAATCTGTTGTTTTTTCGTCGATGACCTTCAGATGCCGCAAAAGTACCAACACTTGAGCTAGTAGACCCGGATTTGCCTTCAAGAGTTGCACCATTTCAGCAGCATCTGATTTTTGGTCCTTCATTTCTTGCACTGGGCGTCGGAGTGACTCCAGGAGCGCTTCTGAGCGAAGGGTAGAATCTTCATGGTCTCTGCTTTCCATTGTCTTCAGTTAGAAGTAGGAAAACCCTGCCAATTTAAGCACTTGACTTTAAATGGTTTGTGTTGTGGGTTCAGTTCAATTCCGAATGATCTTGGCTATAACAGCTATTGCAAGATTTCTCGACCAGCTGATATTAAATCACACACAAAAATAGTGGTCGTTAAAACTCTCAGCTAAAATGGAGTCACATATATTTTGAGGTTTTGAGGTTCCAAGCTAAAAAGACTTGCAAGTTAGACTAAACTTGAAGATTGCCATTTTCTTCTGAAAAAGTTAGGTGATAAATTATCAAGAGTTTTTCAGGTGACTGGTCACTAGTGCGAGCTAGTGAACGGAGCTACAAGCATTATCGGATAATTCTGTTTACATAAGACGTTTTAAAATTATCAACATTTTACCTGAAAACAAAAAACTGGTTCTTAGGGCCATTCAGTCTCTCACGTTCTTACTCGGTTTACCGGCCAGCGGTATGTACAAGGAACACAACTCAGCAATATTCAGACTATCCCGCATTGAATGCAAACAAGGACAAGCACCCTTTATAGGGACAGAATTCCGGAATCAAAACGCAATGCGAAATCTAAAAGTGTCAAACTGTCTCTGAAAAGTCTTTTTCCCACCTTCAATAAACATTCTGGGAACGTAGAGAAAGACAACGTCAACAATGAATTTCCCAGAAAAACTTTCCATCAGAACAAAATAATATCATTTATCTCGCTCTGGAGCTGTGAAAATCGATAAACTATCACTTAGTTGTAAATGTCAGTGTCTAGATGCCTACACAGCTTTGCCTACACAGCTTTGAGCTTTGTTTCCTTTTCCTACTAGCATGCATAATCTGAGAAAATTCTATTCTTGTCCTCGATCAACTAACTCCCTTCAGCCCTTAGTGTTTTACAGTGTGCCACAAACACTGATTTAATAGCTAAGTCTCTTCCTGTGTTCAGATATGATAATCTAACAACCATATGATTTTTCCACTAAAAGCTACACAACTAAACAACTGTGTACTAAAGAGATGTCCAAGAAACATCGATATAGGCTTCGATCAGTACTGAATAAAAACCAGCTATGTGTCCTCAAGCACTAGCTTGCCAATTTCCCTTTATTATTCTCTCTCTTTTATTTAGGAAGTGGCTGGCTTGCAGGAAAGGTCTGAGACTCTTTTTAGCCTACATTGAGAAAACTAAAGTGCATTTTTTTGTATGGAAGAGAGCGTTCAGCCGTAATAGAATAGTAACTTCTTCATTTCCCGGAAAAGCTGTCTCTGCTCTTTTTTCGAGAATCACAGCACCAACGAGATCAGTTTGATGTCTATTTCGAAGAAAAGGAGAACTTTGGAAAAACCAAACTTTCAGAAGGGAAACGTTGACTGAAAACAGTGACAAGCTGAGCACGTCAGTGCCATGTTGTGCGGTTTCTCGATCAGTGGTTTCCACGGATACAACTCTGCCGTATTCAAACCCCCTTCAAATCTTCAAACGAATGTAGACGCGTTGCGAAATGAAAACCTTCAAATCGAAAGGTTATCCAAGGTCTCCACGGGGTTTTTCCCGTCTTCAATAAACATTCTGGGAATGATGAGAAAGGCAACCATCAACAGTGAATTTCCCAGAAAAGCAAGCCATGCATCAGAGCAAATTTCGGTTATCCGTTGAAGTGAAAATTGAGAAAATTTATTTCGTATCTAACATCTTTCCTGGAAAAGCGAGAGTGTTTAAAATGTCCATGTTTTGAATAAATAAACCACGTTGAAAAAAACATATTACATCCTTCGCTTGTTTCTCCTTTTTCGGAGATACACAGCACCAGTGAGGACAATTCGATACATAATTTGAACAAAAGAAAAACCTTAGTTATGAACACTCTCCGCCATTTCTTTTGGTGAATAACGGTGACGTGAGGAAAGCTTAAATTTTCCAACTACTTTCGATTTGACTCTCTCACTAAGGTTTGATCCCGCAAAACATGTTAAATAGTTTGCAAGAAAAAGAAGGATAAATGGTTCATATTTTCAGTACTGCGTGGTATTTATTTCAAGTTAAAATCGCAGCGTTCCGACGCAGTGATTAACACAGTAACTGAATAGGCAGGGCGGAAGTGCCTAAGGTGGCTCGTAACTGAAAACGAAACAACTTACCTTTATACCCGATGGACTGAATACAAACACCAAAAAGAGCAGCCTTTGCAAATGTAAGTGACTGTTCGATCAGGAAAGCGATCGAAACAGTCGAAAAAAGTTGTAGACGGTGTTGCTTAAAACAAAAGTTAGCTCAACAGTTCAAACATGCAGTTTATATGCGCACTTAAGCTTCGGCGAGCGACGAAATTTCATTGAGGCAGTCTATTACATAACATTTCTAATATATTCGCGAAAACCATGAGAGCTTGACCTAGAAAATAACCTTCAGTACAATATCGGGAGCTTTGATTGGACAAACGCTATGTCTACAGCTCCATATAAACCGGTGCATTTCCTTTCGGGTACTTTCGGAGCTGAGATTCTCAGAAAATATGAAACATATGGTCTTGTTTCTTTTGTAACTGAAGCACTCGTAGAAGTTTGGAAGAACTCGAGTTACTGGTGGAAGCACTCGCCTAAATTCGGCTCGTATTTCCACTACAGAATTTCGTTCTCCCAAGCTTCTACTGGTGTTTCTACATTACTTAATATTTATCTCTGGCTGAGAAACGCTTAAACTGTACTGAAAGTCGTTTACCCTAGGAACGTCTTGGGGCGTTTTTGAAATTGTGTTGCCTTTTACGCACAAGGTGTTCAGTGAATCTAGAGTAAAACCATCCAGGATTGACCGGGCTATGCGGATGCAAGTCCAGAAATTGCAAGTGAAAGGAAAAATTGTATCCAAATACTTAATATGTTTTCAAATATACTTTAGTATATAAACAGCTTTTTGATGAATCTTTCAGGAAGCATTCACGATTCCGAGAACTTCTCGATCCTTTAGTCTGATCTGAGATCGAGGGACAAGCGGCTTGAAGATGACTGGAGGAGGTGGGAGGGCAAGAGGGCTTTCCATAACATCTCTAACGTGATTTTGGGAGGTTTTTATGTTGGTCACGCGATGAAATGCTTTTGCTATTTATGAATTCAAAGCCTAAATGATGCACGTAGCTGCTAGTCTGTATTCTTCTCTCTTCCTCTACTTTTCTCTTTTTCTCAATTTCTCATGCCGCCTTTCTTTCACATCCATGATCTAAACGCCTAGAGAAGGCTAGCTGACGCACGTAAACAAATTGTAAATAACCCTTACTTGCCTGTACTATGAATTTCCGCGAAACACTTTCTTTCAGTACAAAGCGAGTCAGTGATTTGACTCAGCCGGTTTTTAATCCTTATAAAAATGATTGAGCCGCGGAATGACTTTAGAAGAGAAGGATGGAAAGCGTATTCTAATATTTCCATTTTAAGAATTTAAAAGCAAATTTTGCATTTCGTGCTAAGTAGGGAGTAGTGAATTTCCAGAAAAGAACATTAAGCTTGGCATCAAACCAACTTTTATAGTAAAAACCGGAACTTTAAAGGAATTCCGATCCTTATGTCAATTCTGTTCTGTTTATTCCCGCAAAATAATAAAATGACTTATCTACCACGCATTTTACCAAACAGAAATGACATATAAATAAATCGACAATTTATGCACGGAAAGACCACTGAATTTCCGAGAACTAGCGGCAATTCACTTTGCACTAAACAAGGTAAAGAAAGTAGAAATGAGTTACCCGTCTATACCGATCCAGGATTAACAGTTACTTTCGCTTTATTTCATTTATGTTATACCATATTTATTATTTTGTAACATCCTTATGTATTAGTATTGTAAAAGTGTAAATGATACTTATACCTAATCGTACCTTTTTGGTACGCTTCGGCGGCATATCAGGCGAGTTTGGTCGAGCCATGGTTCGTATTTTGGCGAGACGCAGTCGAGCCAAAATACCCATGGTGAGACCAAACGAGCTTGATATGCTGCCGAAGCGTATCAAAAAAGGTGCGATTAGGTATTTACCGTACCCAAATTCGTCCTAAAACCCGGCTTTTTTTTTCAGTTACCGTGATCAGTCAGGCGTTGTAGAGCGACACGTATTTACACTTTTCTGGTCGTCAATACTCTTCTCTAACTCCTCATCTGCCATTTTATTTAATTCTTTTGTTTGGAGTTTTATTTTCTGAATCTTGGAAGTCCAAGTTAAGAAAGAAATTTGGAAAATCCGGCTCCACTTTGAAACCAAAGAAGTTTCAGCGCTGTCCGTAAAGTTCACGCGAGCGCCCGCCAGTGTAGCCGCTTCCAATTTTGGCGCGAAATTGAATTTATTTCCCCTCTCTTACCGTTAAACAAATTACTTTCTCGTTTAACAAATGTAATAGTTTTACGTTTCGTTGTATTTCTGTTGTAAGTTTTGCCTCTAAAGTCTGCAAAAAAATGCGAGTTTCACAAACTGTCCATGATATCGTAGGATATCAGGTCAGTGACTTGATATCGTAGAAAATCATGACAGTAAACAAGGCTTCTGATTGGCTAATTCACAATTAGTGTACGGTAAGTCTCCATATTACCTGCCTCGATTTGCTTCGCCGCTATTTGCAGGTAGGCTGTATTTGTAATACACTCTCTTTTTTTTTAATAAGAACGTCTAATTTTGCGGCTGAGGCTGAACCGAAACTGAATGTTCTTATTTTTTTCACGTTTTGAGCCTGAAACGTTCTTAGTATGTTCTTAAGTTACGTGGTATAGAATTTCAGATATAAACATTACCAGGAAACCTTAAAACGCCCATTTGTGCGCTGTATCATGTCAAATTTCTTTGACATACATGCTGTTGTTGTTTTTTCTTCTCAGCAAAATTCACTTTATTACTCTTCCATAGTTGGGGATGACAAGAAAATACAGTCTGAGCTCTACAACTACAAAAAAAAAAAAAAAGAAAACGCGACTCGATAGAAATCACGTTGTTACTATGTGTTTTTAGCTCGATGCAAAAACGGATGCAGAACTGAACAAAATTACTGCTTTGTCTCTTAATCTCAGCTTAGTCTCAGGTTCGTTCTTAGTATGTTCTTAAAATCTGGGTCAATTTCAGCTTCAACGTTCTTATAAAAAAGGTTCTTATAAAAAAACAGAGTGTATATTGATTTCTTCATGTAAATAAAGCTTTGTTGTTGTTGTTGCTGTTCTTCCTGTTGTTGTTTAGGAAAGGAATGGCTTGATTTTGCGGAAAGCCTTCTCTTTTGTGCGTTAAGTGGGGACAAAGAAAGTAAATTTATCTCATCAAGCCAACGTTTAAGAGTGCCAACCGGAACTGCAAAGGAACTGCCTGTTTCTCAGCTCTGTTTTATTTCTTCCCGCAAAATATGACTGACGTCCATGCCCGGCGGCACATTTTTCCAGAAGGAATGGTCAACATAAGAATAAAGTGAAATTTTTTTGACCAAAAAGTTACTGAAAGATTTCCGAGAACAGGCGACAATTTTATGCTGATCAATTGAAAGTAAATTACCCGTCTGGACCTATCCAGGATTAATATACTACTTTCACTTTATTTCATGTACGTTTTAGGGACCGTAAGAAGGAAGTCGGGCTTGATTTTAGGAAAGCCCTCTTTTTTGTGCATCAAATAGACGTAGAGAGAGTAAGTATATCGAAGAGAACTCCCACATATTTTAGTTTTGTGTCTCGTCAAGGATCGAGTCGTGTTGCTTCCCAGAAACACCACGAGAATCAGTGCAAATTGGAATATGTTGCAATCTCTTTCCTCCTTTATCTGTTTATTATTCCCTACAAATATACCAAAGACGGAAATCTAGTCTCAGAACAATTTTGGAAAAAGGAAACCCGGTGCAGCACTGAGCCAAAGCTTTCGTTATTTATCTTTCTTCCATCGAACGAGCCGGATCATTTCATCAGGTCACCAATTCTCAGAAAGAGATGAGCTCCTCAGTGAATTTCCACTGATCCGTAGAGGATTTCGCTTTGAACTTGGACAAGTTATGTATAGCTTTAAAATATTACAGTCAGTATTGCTTTAAAGAAATAATGCAGAAAATTAAACTTACGTTTAGAAATGAACTCGTTTTCTTGCCGAGTAGTTAGAAAACTAAAGACAACACAGAGTAACGGACGTGCGGAACTCAATCCGCGCCCTACAAACATAAACGCAGATGATTTCTACCTGAACATTTTAACTTGATGAATCACTTACCTATACAGGAAATACAAAGAGCCAAGCACCTTTAATACGACTTCTATTTTCAGGGGAAGCCGTCAAAAAAACACAAAAAACCGCTTAAAGAGAATTTATGCTTTGGTGGGCAACTTTCGTTTTTGACCTCACCTCTGAGTCGTAATTTATGCATCACCAAGAAACCACGTGATTCGAGAAAAGATCAACTGAATAATTTGGCAATCAATCGTAACCATCTTCAATAAAATTCAGAAAAACGCAAGTTTATTTCTGTTAGCTGGTTGATCAGGTAAAATTCAGGCTCATGTATACATGCACGAGGGAGTATGTCCCTGGAGCTAGTCCCTGCAAGCAAAGTCACCAAAGACCGAGTAAAACTGTCCTTACAAAGAGTTTCCTTGTGCTTACGATAAATGAATTTCTTCCGGGCGGCACATTCTTGCAACAAGTCCCTGGTTAGTCTGCTACCGGGGGTCATGTGCCTGGCCCTAGGACAAATCTCGGTCCTGGGACAAGTTCATCTCCAACGTCTTCAAAGGTTTTTTCCATCTTCAATAAACATTCTAGGAATGATGAGAAAAACAACTTCCCAGTGAGCAACCCATCAATCAGAGCAAATTTCGGTTATCCATGAAAGTGAAAATCGAGAAAATTACTTCTTCCGTTACGGTTACAGTACCAGTGTATAGGTGATTTCGATCAATAAATTTAACCGTTCTACAGTGGGTGATGATTTTTTAAATGTTTATGAGTCTTATTCTAATGCTAGCTCTGTTTCATTTTCCTACCACCATGCGTGATGAAAATTCGATTCCTGTTCTTCACCGGCTACTTCCTTCAGCCCTCGGTGGTTTAAGTTCAGTTAATTTTCTCTTCCCGCGTTACACGACAATCTAAAAGGTATTTTCTTAATATATTTTTTTAAAAGCTATTTGACTAAGCAAATGTATACTGATGAGATTTCAAAAAAAACATTTCAACACAGGCAATTAGACCAGCTCATATCGTCAAGCTGGAGCTTGTTGATTTTCCCATATATTGCATTCTCTTTCACTGACAAAAAGTGGCTCGCATTGTAGGAAAGGTCTCTCAGGTTTGCCTAAAATCAGCAAAATAACGTGTTTTTCTCGTATTGGAGAGAAAATGAAATCGTACACAGTTCCACATCTAACCTAACCATCCAACATCTTTCCCGGAAAAGCGAGAGTGTTTAAAATTTCCATGTTTTGAATAAGTAAACCCACGTTAAAAAATATATTATATCCTTAGCTTGCTTCTCTTTTTTCGCAGATGCACAGCACCAGTGAGGTCAATTCGATGCATAATTCAAACAAAAGAAAAAACTTAGTTATGAACACTCTCCGCCATTTCTTTTGGTGTAAACTAATACGGGCGTGAGGACAGCTTCTAAAATTTTCCAACTACTTTCAGTTTGACTCTGTCACTCAGGTTTGTTCTGCAAAACATGTGAAACAGTTTGCAAGAAAAAGAAGAATAACTGGTTAATAATTTCAGTGCTGTGTGGTATTTATTTCAAGTTAAAATCGTAACGTTCCGAAGCAGTGATAAAACACCGTAACTGAATAAGCAGGGCGGAAGTGCCCACTGAGGTGGGTATCTCGAAAATGAAAACAAACAACTTACCTTGATACCCGATGAATTGAAAACAAACACCCAAATAAAAGAGCAGCCGTTGTAAAAGGTTTGTAACTTACTGTTCAATAATTAGGAAGTGCGTTGCTTTAAACAAAAGCTCAAACAAACGCGCGCTTAAGCTTTCGGTGGTGAGCGAGGAAATTTCACATCATCTCCGACATAATCCGAAAACCATGAGAACTTGACCCAGGAAATAACCTCCAGTACAATATCCCCGAGATTTGATTGGTCAAACACTATGTCTACAGCTCCCGTAAACCAGTAAAATTGCGTTGTTTCTATAGTAACTGAAACACTCGTAGAAACTAAGTTTGCAGAACTCGAGTTGCTGCGTGAAAACACTCGCCTAAATCCCCCCTCCGCTCGTAGTTCCACTACAGAATCCCGTATTCCCAAGCCTCTACAAGTGTTTCTACATTACTTATGTAACTCTGGCTGAGAAGCATTTAAACTGTAGTCGTTCACACTAGTAACGGCTTGGGGTGTTTTGGAAATTGTGTTGCCTTTCACATACAAGGTGTTTACTGAATTTGGTGTAAAACCATCCAGGTTTGACCAGGTTGGGATGCGAGTCCAGAAATCGACCGCAAGTGAACGGAAAAATTATATCCGAATACTTATGTTTTCAAATGCATTTTAGTATAAACAGCTTTTTGATGAATCTTTCCGGCAGCATTCATGATTGCAAGAACTTCTCGATCCTTTACTCTGATCTGAGATCGAGGGACAAGCGACTTGAAGGTGACTGGAGGAGGTGGGAGGGGAAGAGGGCTTTCCACAACATCTTTCACGTGACCTTGGCAGCGGAGTTTTTTATGTCCGTCACGCTATGAAATACTTTTGCTATTTAAGAATTGATCCACGTAGTCTAATCCTAGGCTGTATTCTTCCCTCTTTCTCTTCTTCTCTCTTTTTCTCATTTTCTCAAGCCGCCTTTTTTTTCACTCCCCATAATCTAAACGCCTACAGAAGTCTGTAGACCCACGGAAACAATATTGTAACTCTTACATGTACCACGAATTTCCTCGAAACACTTTCTTTCAGTACAAAGCGAGTGAGTGATCTGAGTTAGCCGGTTCTGAATTCTCAGTTGTAAGAATGATTGAGCCGCGGAATGACCTTACAAGAGAAGGATGGAAAGGGTATTCTAATTTCCAGATGAAGAATTTAAAACTTACGGCAACGTTCACTTTTCCGAAATAAAGAGTAGTGAATTTCCCAACACTAAGCTCAGTGGCGTCAAACCAACCGAACCGGAAGTTAAAAGGAATTCCGATCCTTATGTCGGTTCTGTTCTCTATATTCCTGCCAAATAATAAAATATGACGTACTTTTTACCTCACATTTTACTAGACAGAAATGACATATAAATAAATTCACAAGTTGTGCACGGATAGACCACTGAATGATTTCCGAGAATTACTGAACGACAACTTACTTTTATATGCTTATCAGGGTATTCTAATGAGGGTAGAAACTACCCTTGTCTATACCGATCCAGGATAAACATTACTTTCACTTCATTTCATTTACGCTTTTGCGAAGAAAGAAGGAAGTGGCTTGTTTTCAGCAAAGCCGGCGCCTTTTTTTGTGCGTTAAATGGACATAAAGAAAGTAAATTTTTCTCGTCAAACCAACTGACTTGTAAGAGTGAAATCACCCGATATCCGGAACTCGGGCCGGAACTGTACTGGAACGGCGTTCTACAGCTCTGTTTTATTTAATCCCGCAAAATATGATTTCCTTACCACACATTTTACTAACAGAAAACGTTAAGATAAAAGTAAAGCAACTATATATTTCACGAAAAGACCACTGAAAGATTTCCGAAAACTGGCGACAATTTTATGTTGATCAACTGAAAATAGAAACTACCCGTCTGGACCAGTTAATATATTACTTTCGCTTTATTTCCTTTACGTTTAAGGAAAGTATGATCAGGAAGTGGCTTGACTTTAGGAAGCCTTCTTTTTGTGCATTAAATAGACGTAAAGAAAGTAAATTTAGACGTGAAAAGAAATATCACAAATTTCGGTTTTTTGTCTTGTCAAGGAGTCACTCATCCTCACCCCACTTCTCAGAAACACGCGTACGGGAATGCAAATTTGAATATGTTGCATCTCTTTCCTCCCTTCCTAACTTTATTACTTGTAGTATACCAGAGACTGAAATATCAGGATAAATTCTGGAAAACGTAAAACCTCGTGTATGCCTGTAAAGCACTGAGCCAAAGCTTTCGTTATCTATTTTCCTTCTGAGCGAGCCGGACCCGTTTTTCATCAGGTCACCCGGCAATTCGCAGAAAGAGATGAGCTTCTCAGTGAATTCCACTGATCCGTAGTGGCTTTCGCTTTGAACTTGGACAAATTTGCCTTGAAATGTTACAATCAGGATTGTTTTGAAGAAATAATGCAGAAAGTTAAGCTTACGTTTAAAATGAACTCGTTTTCTTGTTTATCAGTACTTAGAAAAATAAGCACAACACAGAGTAAAGTAGCCTTCACACGTCAAAGTAATGTTGGCCAACTCGTGTTGGCAATCTCAAGTTGGTGTGTGTGAACGACACAACAACATGTTGGCAAACTGTTGGCGACAAATAGAACTTGTCTCTATTCTCACCAACAGTTTGCCAACATGCTGTTGTGTCGTTCAAACACACCAATTTGAGTTTGCCAACACGAGTTGGCCAATATTAGTTTGACGTGTGAAGGCCGCTTAACGGAAGTGAGGAACTCAATCCACGCGCAACAAAACGTAAACGCAAATGATATCTGCCTGAACATTTCAACTTGATGAATTACTTACCTATACAAGAAATACAATGAGCCAAGCACCTTTAAAACGGCTAATGCGACTTCTATTTTCAGGAGAAGCTGTCAAAATACACAAAAAACCGCTGAAAGAGAATTTATGCTTTGGTGGGCAACTTTCGTTTTTGACCTCACCTCTGACTTGTAATGTATGCATTACCAAGAAACCACGTGATTCATGAAAAAATGAACTGAATAATTTGTCGATCAATCGTTACCATCTTCAATAAGATTCAGAAAAACTTAAGTTTATTTCTGTTAGCTGGTTGATTGGGTAAAGGTCAGGCACATGTATGCATGCACGAGGGGGTTTGTCCCTGGGGCTAGTCCCTGCAAGCAAAGTCACAAAAGACCGAGTAAAAGTCTGTCCTTACAAAGAGTTTCCTTGCGCTTACGCTTAAGGGATTTCTTCCCGGGGACACATTCTTGCAACAAGTCCCTGGTAAGTCTGCTACCGGGGGTCATGTGCCTGGCCCTAGGACAAATCTCGGTCCTGGGACAAGTTCATCTCCAACGTCTTCAAAGGTTTTTTCCATCTTCAATAAACATTCTAGGAATGATGAGAAAAACAACTTCCCAGTGAGCAACCCATCAATCAGAGCAAATTTCGGTTATCCATGAAAGTGAAAATCGAGAAAATTACTTCTTCCGTTACGGTTACAGTACCAGTGTATAGGTGATTTCGATCAATAAATTTAACCGTTCTACAGTGGGTGATGATTTTTTAAATGTTTATGAGTCTTATTCTAATACTAGCTCTGTTTCATTTTCCTACCACCATGCGTGATGAAAATTCGATTCCTGTTCTTCACCGGCTACTTCCTTCAGCCCTCGGTGGTTTAAGTTCAGTTAATTTTCTCTTCCCGCGTTACACGACAATCTAAAAGGCATTTTCTTAATATATTTTTTAAAAAGCTATTTGACTAAGCAAATGTATACTGATGAGATTTCCAAGAAACATTTCAACACAGGCTTCTAGACCAGCTATATATCGTCAAGCTGGAGCTTGTTGATTTCCCCATATATTCCATTCTCTTTCACTGACGAAAGTGGCTCGCATTGTAGGAAAGGTCTCTCACGTTTGCCTAAACTCAGCAAAATAACGTGTTTTTCTCGTATTGGAGAGAAAATGAAACCGTACACAGTTCCACATCTAACCTAACCATCAACATCTTGCCAAGAAAAGCGAGTGTTTAAAATTTCCATGTTTTGAATAAGTATACCCACGTTAAAAAATATATTATATTCTTAGCTTGCTTCTCTTTTTTAGCAGATGCACAGCACCAGTGAGGTCAATTCGATGCATAATTCAAACAAAAGAGAAAACTTAGTTATGAACACTCTCCGCCATTTCTTTTGGTGTAAACTAATACTTTCTTATAGCCCTTGTCTTTGGGGCTGCCACAGTTGCCATTACCAGTTTTGTCCTGTACTTGGTGATGAAAGGATGGCATTCCATGAGAGAGCTTTGTAACATGTACAAATTACGTTTGATCATTCGAAATTACTCAGCTTTGGTCCATAAAAGCCAGTGTATATTCACAGCAGAAAAAATGCATTACAAAACGCGAGAATAGAACTAGTCTTATCACGATAGGTAGTTTTTCTGATTCGCTTTAAAGTCAAAGCCCGCGGGCAAGCGTTCCCGTCGTTAACGGACTTGCCTAATGAATTCATTAATGGCAAATTGATTCCGTTCGTTGATTGAATAATCCATTCGTGAATTGATCGGGATGGCTTGGCCGGCTTTGACTGTAAAATAAAGTAATTTTGCAATGGCTTTCGAAAAACAAATTATATTGTTTTGTAAACCACAATGGTCAGATTCTTTATTAGTACTCACAGCCAGGATTTTGTCGTTTGATGAGCCCGCAAAATTTCGTGAGTGATGAACCCTTATTTGTTCTTTGATACTGATGCTTTCTGATTGCAAAAGCGATTGGAGAGCAACTCTCAGTAACAGTTGCTCAACTTGATCGTAATAGAATATCTTATAGTCACAACGCAAACTGGACAAAAACAATTGTTTACCGCATTACTGAGGACAGAATTGTCTCGCGTTCAGTAGGAACAATCCTAGTAATAGGCTCTTGACGGCGACATCCTGCGCTGAACGAAATGAGAACAGACACGTCGACCTCGTGCCATTTATAATTAGGCCTACGGTGGAGCTGAACGGTGGGGGTGCTGAACGGTCGGGGGAACAACTGCTGTTCTCGTTCGTAGGCTCATTGCAGAAAATTGCTCGTGTCATTCTCACCACGTTTACCAAATTTTTTGTCCCTCTCAAAAATAATGATAAAATTTGACTTAATGGTGACCAGTTTCCAGGCTTAGCAAATTTGCCTGAGATGACGCGGGATTTTTAGAGCTGACTCAAGACTTTGGCGTTCTTTTCCAACAGCTTTCAGACAAATCGTGCTTTTTCTGATGGGGCATACCATTAAGAGTCAGAAAATCTTCGGATACTTTCGTGATAACGTGCAGGGTGCTTGCGTTAATTCTCAAATTGGAAAAAAATGGAAACTCTGCAGGTCATAAATCGGGAATTTATTAACCTCTCCGGACGAGAATCTACTAGAAATGGCATTTGTTTCCCCGACGCTCCAATGAATTTACTTCTCAGTTCTAGTTTTGAGTGCTGTTGCCTGTGAAGAGGCTGGCTAGTGCTACTATGTAGTCCTATAGCCCATCTAGGAAGCTTATTTACAGGCCACTAAGGCTGCATGATTCAAATAACGCGGAGTATATTAAGAAACAGTTCACCATAAGGTTTCAAATCTGTCGAATAAATTGCCAACTACAAGTCGCTAGTAATTGGCCAAAGTGACAGGTAGTCGACCTATAAACTAAGGGTTTTGCGAACCCCGGAAATGCTCTAAAATGCTTGTCCCGAAATTGGTCTCAATAGGTTTATTGTAGTACAGGTAGGTAGCAAACGTTTTTGCGTTAGTAAGGCCAGTTTTCGTTCCATAGGAAGTCGCAGCAGGCCTAGCGCTATTCCAAAAGTTAGGTAAGCATAATGGCAAGCTTGATACACCTGTAGGTATCATTGAGTACGATGAAACTTGTGAATTATATCCAGTAATATCATTTGAATTATCAACAACTTGGCGAGCACTAGGAACTAGTTCTCTTATTTTATCTTAATTACGTAGTCATAGTATTTTAAAAGCTGGTTACAGTGCCCCACCAGCTATGTTGACTGTACTCATTTCGCTTTAGAAATAAAGTTTTGTTTATGTTAGTTCAGCCACTGTTAGTTGTTTTTGCTGTGCAGTCTTCTCATTGGGGTTGATCATGAGCCAGGATTGAAGTTTCACGAATCTAGGCAGACAGGATTGGAAATGAAAGATTGATCATACCAGGAGCTCACCTGTACAGTGGTCAAACGCAAAAAAGCTAACGTCACTTCCGATTTACAGTGCCTTCAAAATTGTACTTGCTGAAAAAAATACGGGAGCAAAATAAACTGAGGCAGACAGAATTTCACGTCGGCAAAACTGGTGATTGACAAATCCTGTTTTTTTTTTTTGTTTGTTTGTTTGTTTGTTTGTTTTTAACGGACTCTCCGTGTAAAACGCTTAAGTATTTTAAGTATTGAGTTCAAGTGGAGGCTGGAACCCGTGGTGGAGGACTGTACATTCGGTCTGCATTTTGCATTGGCGGAGACTGCCCACAGGTCGAATGTTTGACCTCTTTGGATTCCAGAAGAGGAGAAGTAGGAGGTGGTTGGTCAGAGACCAGCCTGTTTTGAACGGTCAAGCGTCCCGCGTGAGTCCTAAGCGTTAAAACCCCGCGCGGATCCCGTGCAAGTCCCGGTCGAAGGTTCCAGTTGACTTCCGCGCCTCCACCTCGCCTAACATGATCTGGTTTATGCTTCGATCCGATGAGAATAAAGGTATTGAACCGAAAGAAAAATAACAGAGGGAAATAGACAAAATTATTCAGGCTGTAAATTAAGCACAGGAGTCATAGACATCATAATACAGGCATTCCCTGGATATGAGTAAGAAGGCGTTCTGATTGGCTCCCTACTAACAGGCTATCAGCTTTTATAACCCTCTACTTAGTTTCTGCGCGCGCTCATTGGACGAAACACATCACGTGGTACAAAATTGGACGGCGGGTATCAGGCCGATACCTATCAACCCCAATAGGTCCCCAGTATGTTTTTCGGGATACGGGATTTAGGGGTTTTACGATGCGCGATTCGAGAACTGTTGTTGTAAGGAACAGGGATCCGGTACGAAAACTGAAAAATCCTTTTGTTTTGACTTAACACAAGTTGCCCACATTTTCTTCTACCGTGTCACGTGTCTATCTCAACCGTACCACTTGTCTTATCCCACCATCTTCCACTGGTTCACTGAAGATGAGGAAATCGGAAACGTCTGTAAGGCGCTTTTTAAAACGTAAGTTCGGGATCGGGATACGCCAATAAAACCGTCGGGATTACGGGATCGAGGGAAAATTTTGGTCGGGATGACGGGATTGAAGCTTAAGAACCCTATGACCCTATTGGGTACCCTCATAAAACGTGCGCGTTGTAGAAATTAATTGGAGGGTTATAAAATAAATAAAACCTTTCTGGCTTGTTGGTATATCGCAGGATAATGCCCTTGGCTGAAAGATTGTCCTCAAAATTTCACAGTTCTCTTCGAAGCAACTGTTCATTTTTGGGACAATCTTTCAGCCTTGGGCATTATCTTCCGATATACCAGCCACCGAAAGGGGTTTATTTACTAAATATCACGCGAGTGCACTAGGGCGCTTGAAAAATAAATTATTATTTCTAGGTTTTTTCACGCACATGAACTCTGAGCCAACAAGGCGCACATGGCGAATTCGATAGTTGTCTCTGTATACAGAGACAACTATCGAATTCGCCATGTGCGCCTTGTTGGCTCAGAGTTCATGTGCGTGAAAAAACCTAGAAATAATAATTTATTTTTCAAGCGCCCTAGTGCACTCGCGTGATATTTAGTAAATAAACCCCTTTCGGTGGCTGGTATATCGGAAGATAATGCCCAAGGCTGAAAGATTGTCCCAAAAATGAACAGTTGCTTCGAAGAGAACTGTGAAATTTTGAGGACAATCTTTCAGCCAAGGGCATTATCCTGCGATATACCAACAAGCCAGAAAGGTTTTATTTATTTTATAACCCTCCAATTAATTTCTACAACGCGCACGTTTTATGAGGGTACCCAATAGGGTCATAGGGTTCTTAAGCTTCAATCCCGTCATCCCGACCAAAATTTTCCCTCGATCCCGTAATCCCGACGGTTTTATTGGCGTATCCCGATCCCGAACTTACGTTTTAAAAAGCGCCTTACAGACGTTTCCGATTTCCTCATCTTCAGTGAACCAGTGGAAGATGGTGGGATAAGACAAGTGGTACGGTTGAGATAGGCACGTGACACGGTAGAAGAAAATGTGGGCAACTTGTGTTAAGTCAAAACAAAAGGATTTTTCAGTTTTCGTACCGGATCCCTGTTCCTTACAACAACAGTTCTCGAATCGCGCATCGTAAAACCACTAAATCCCGTATCCCGAAAAACATACTGGGGACCTATTGGGGTTGATAGGTATCGGCCTGATACCCGCCGTCCAATTTTGTACCACGTGATGTGTTTCGTCCAATGAGCGCGCGCAGAAACTAAGTAGAGGGTTATAAGAGCTGATAGCCTGTTAGTAGGGAGCCAATCAGAACGCCTTCTTACTCATATCCAGGGAATGCCTGTATTATGATGTCTATGACTCCTGTGCTTAATTTACAGCCTGAATAATTTTGTCTATTTCCCTCTGTTATTTTTCTTTCGGTTCAATACCTTTATTCTCATCGGATCGAAGCATAAACCAGATCATGTTAGGCGAGGTGGAGGCGCGGAAGTCAACTGGAACCTTCGACCGGGACTTGCACGGGATCCGCGCGGGGTTTTAACGCTTAGGACTCACGCGGGACGCTTGACCGTTCAAAACAGGCTGGTCTATGACTAACCACCTCCTACTTCTCCTCTTCTGGAATCCAAAGAGGTCAAACATTCGACCTGTGGGCAGTCTCCGCCAATGCAAAATGCAGACCGAATGTACAGTCCTCCACCATGGGTTCCAGCCTCCACTTGAACTCAATACTTAAAATACTTAAGCGTTTTACACGGAGAGTCCGTTAAAAACAAACAAACAAACAAACAAACAAAAAAAAAAAACAGGATTTGTCAATCACCAGTTTTGCCGACGTGAAATTCTGTCTGCCTCAGTTTATTTTGCTCCCGTATTTTTTTCAGCAAGTACAATTTTGAAGGCACTGTAAATCGGAAGTGACGTTAGCTTTTTTGCGTTTGACCACTGTACAGGTGAGCTCCTGGTATGATCAATCTTTCATTTCCAATCCTGTCTGCCTAGATTCGTGAAACTTCAATCCTGGCTCATGATCAACCCCAATGAGAAGACTGCACAGCAAAAACAACTAACAGTGGCTGAACTAACATAAACAAAACTTTATTTCTAAAGCGAAATGAGTACAGTCAACATAGCTGGTGGGGCACTGTAACCAGCTTTTAAAATACTATGACTACGTAATTAAGATAAAATAAGAGAACTAGTTCCTAGTGCTCGCCAAGTTGTTGATAATTCAAATGATATTACTGGATATAATTCACAAGTTTCATCGTACTCAATGATACCTACAGGTGTATCAAGCTTGCCATTATGCTTACCTAACTTTTGGAATAGCGCTAGGCCTGCTGCGACTTCCTATGGAACGAAAACTGGCCTTACTAACGCAAAAACGTTTGCTACCTACCTGTACTACAATAAACCGATTGAGACCAATTTCGGGACAAGCATTTTAGAGCATTTCCGGGGTTCGCAAAACCCTTAGTTTATAGGTCGACTACCTGTCACTTTGGCCAATTACTAGCGACTTGTAGTTGGCAATTTATTCGACAGATTTGAAACCTTATGGTGAACTGTTTCTTAATATACTCCGCGATATTTGAATCATGCAGCCTTAGTGGCCTGTAAATAAGCTTCCTAGATGGGCTATAGGACTACATAGTAGCACTAGCCAGCCTCTTCACAGGCAACAGCACTCAAAACTAGAACTGAGAAGTAAATTCATTGGAACATCGGGGAAACAAATGCCATTTCTAGTAGATTCTCGTCCGGAGAGGTTAATAAATTCCCGATTTATGACCTGCAGAGTTTCCATTTTTGTCCAATTTGAGAATTAACGCAAGCACCCTACACGTTATCACGAAAGTATCCGAAGATTTTCTGACTCTTAATGGTATGCCCCATCAGAAAAAGCACGATTTGTCTGAAAGCTGTTGGAAAAGAACGCCAAAGTCTTGAGTCAGCTCTAAAAACCCCGCGTCATCTCAGGCAAATTTGCTAAGCCTGGAAACTGGTCACCATTAAGTCAAATTTTATCATTATTTTTGAGAGGGACAAAAAATTTGGTAAACGTGGTGAGAATGACACGAGCAATTTTCTGCAATGAGCCTACGAACGAGAACAGCAGTTGTTCCCCCGACCGTTCAGCACCCCCACCGTTCAGCTCCACCGTAGGCCTAAATGGCACGAGGTCGACGTGTCTGTTCTCATTTCGTTCAGCGCAGGATGTCGCCGTCAAGAGCCTATTACTAGGATTGTTCCTACTGAACGCGAGACAATTCTGTCCTCAGTAATGCGGTAAACAATTGTTTTTGTCCAGTTTGCGTTGTGACTATAAGATATTCTATTACGATCAAGTTGAGCAACTGTTACTGAGAGTTGCTCTCCAATCGCTTTTACAATCAGAAAGCATCAGTATCAAAGAACAAATAAGGGTTCATCACTCACGAAATTTTGCGGGCTCATCAAACGACAAAATTCTGGCTGTGAGTACTAATAAAGAATCTGACCATTGTGGTTTACAAAACAATATAATTTGTTTTTCGAAAGCCATTGCAAAATTACTTTATTTTACAGTCAAAGCCGGCCAAGCCATCCCGATCAATTCACGAATGGATTATTCAATCAACGAACGGAATCAATTTGCCATTAATGAATTCATTAGACAAGTCCGTTAACGACGGGAACGCTTGCCCGCGGGCTTTGACTTTAAAGCGAATCAGAAAAACTACCTATCGTGATAAGACTAGTTCTATTCTCGCGTTTTGTAATGCATTTTTTCTGCTGTGAAGATACACTGGCTTTTATGGACCAAACCTGAGTAATTTCGAATGATCAAACGTAATTTGTACATGTTACAAAGCTCTCTCATGGAATGCCATCCTTTCATCACCAAGTACAGGACAAAACTGGTAATGGCAACTGTGGCAGCCCCAAAGACAAGGGCTATAAGAAAGTATTAGTTTACACCAAAAGAAATGGCGGAGAGTGTTCATAACTAAGTTTTCTCTTTTGTTTGAATTATGCATCGAATTGACCTCACTGGTGCTGTGCATCTGCTAAAAAAGAGAAGCAAGCTAAGAATATAATATATTTTTTAACGTGGGTATACTTATTCAAAACATGGAAATTTTAAACACTCGCTTTTCTTGGCAAGATGTTGATGGTTAGGTTAGATGTGGAACTGTGTACGGTTTCATTTTCTCTCCAATACGAGAAAAACACGTTATTTTGCTGAGTTTAGGCAAACGTGAGAGACCTTTCCTACAATGCGAGCCACTTTCGTCAGTGAAAGAGAATGGAATATATGGGGAAATCAACAAGCTCCAGCTTGACGATATATAGCTGGTCTAGAAGCCTGTGTTGAAATGTTTCTTGGAAATCTCATCAGTATACATTTGCTTAGTCAAATAGCTTTTTAAAAAATATATTAAGAAAATGCCTTTTAGATTGTCGTGTAACGCGGGAAGAGAAAATTAACTGAACTTAAACCACCGAGGGCTGAAGGAAGTAGCCGGTGAAGAACAGGAATCGAATTTTCATCACGCATGGTGGTAGGAAAATGAAACAGAGCTAGCATTAGAATAAGACTCATAAACATTTAAAAAATCATCATCCACTGTAGAACGGTTAAATTTATTGATCGAAATCACCTATACACTGGTACTGTAATCGTAACGGAAGAAGTAATTTTCTCGATTTTCACTTTCATGGATAACCGAAATTTGCTCTGATTGATGGCTTGCTCACTGGGAAGTTGTTTTTCTCATCATTCCTAGAATGTTTATTGAAGATGGAAAAAACCTTTGAAGACGTTGGAGATGAACTTGTCCCAGGACCGAGATTTGTCCTAGGGCCAGGCACACGCCCCCCAGTAGCAGACTAACCAGGGACTTGTTGCAAGAATGTGTCCCCGGGAAGAACTCCATTTATCGTAAGCACAAGGAAACTCGTTGTAAGGACAGTTTTACTCGGTCTTTCGTGACTTTGCTTGCAGGGACTAGCTCCAGGGACATACCACCTCGTGCATGTATATATGTGCCTGCATTTTACCCTATCAACCAGCTAACAGAAATAAACTTAAGTTTTTCTGAATTTTATTGAAGATGATTACGATTGATTGCCAAATTATTCAGTTGATCTTTACTTGAATCACGTGGTTTCTTGGTGATGCATAAATTACAACTCAGAGGTGAGGTCAAAAACAAAAGTTGCCCACCAAAGCATAAATTCTCTTTAAGCGGTTTTTGTTTTGACGGCTTCCCCTGAAAGTAGAAGTTGTATTAAAGGTGTTTGGCTCTTTGTTTTTCCTATATAGGAAAGTGATTCATCAAGTTAAAATGTTCAGGTAGTAATCATCTGCGTTTATGTTTGTAGCGCGTGGATTGAGTTCCGCACTTCCGTTACTCTGTGTTGTCTTTAGTTTTCTAACTACTCGACAAGAAAACGAGATCATTTTTAAACGTAAGCTTAATTTTCTGCATTGTTTCTTTAAAGCAATACTGACTGTAATATTTTAAAGCTATGCATAACTTGTCCAAGTTCAAAGCGAAATCCGCTACGGATCAATGGAAATTCACTGAGGAGCTCATCTCTTTCTGAGAATTGGTGACCTGATGAAATGACCTGGCTTGTTCGAGGGAAGAAAGATAAATAACGAGAGCTTTGGCTCAGTGCTGCACCGGGTTGTACTTTTTCCAAAATTTTTTCTGAGACTAGATTTCCGTCTTTGGTATATTTGTACGTAATAATAAACCAGATAAGGGAGGAAAGAGATTGCAACATATTCCAATTTGCACTCTCGTGGTGTTTCTGGGAAAGTGAAAGTAGTATATTAATCCTGGATAGGTCCAGACGGGTAATTTACTTTCAGTTGATCAGCATAAAATTGTCGCCTGTTCTCGGAAATCTTTCAGTAATTTTTTGGTCAAAAAAATTTCACTTTATTCTTATGTTGACCATTCCTTCTGGAAAAATGTGCCGCCAGGCAAGGACGTCAGTCATATTTTGCGGGAAGAAATAAAACAGAGCTGAGAAACAGGCAGTTCCTTTGCAGTTCCGGTTGGCACTCTTAAACGTTGGCTTGATGAGATAAATTCACTTTCTTTGTCCCCATTTAACGCACAAAAGAGAAGGCTTTCCGCAAAATCAAGCCATTCCTTTCCTAAACAACAACAGCAACAACAACAACAACAACAACAACAACAACAAAGCTTTATTTACATGAAGAAATCAATATATAACAAATACAGACTACGTGCAAATAGCGGCGAAGCTAATCAAGGCAGGTAATATGGAGACGTATCATTAAGATTTACACTTTTACAATACTAATACATAAGGATATTACAAAATAATAAATATGGTAAACATAAATGAAATAAAGTGAAAGTAACTGTTAATCCTGGATCTATATAGAAGGGTAACTGATTTCTACTTTCTTTACCTCGATCAGTGTGTAAAGTGAATTGCCCCTAGTTCTCGGAAATTCAATGGTCTTTCCGTGCATAAATTGTCGATTTATTTATATGTCATTTCTGTTTGGGAAAATGTGTGGTAGATAAGTCAGTTTATTATTTTGCGGGAATAAACAGAACAGAATTGACATAAGAATCGGAATTCCTTTAAAGTTCCCGTTTTTACTATAAAAGTTGGTTTGATGCCAAGCTTTTCTGGAAATTCACTACTCCCTACTTAGCTCGAAATGTAAAATTTGCTTTTAAATTCTTAAAATGGAAATATTAGAATACACTTTCCATCCTTCTCTTCTAAAGTCATTCCGCGACTCAATCATTTCTCTAAGGATTCAGAAACCGGCTGAGTCAAATCACTGACTCGCTTTGTACTGAAAGAAAGTGTTTCGCTGAAATTCATAGTACATGTAAGTAAGGGTTATTTACAATTTGTTTACATCCGTCAGCTAGCCTTCTGTAGGCGTTTAGATCATGGATGTGAAAGAAAGGCGGCATGAGAAATTGAGAAAAAGAGAAAAGAAGAAAAAGAGAGAAGAAAACAGACTAGGACCAAGCTACGTGGATCATTTAGGCTTTGAATTCATAAATAGCAAAAGCATTTCATCGCGTGACCAACCTAAAAACCTCCGCTACCAAGGTCACGTTAGAGATGTTGTGGAAAGCCCTCTTCCCCTCCCGTCTCCTCCAGTCACCTTCAAGCCGCTTGTCCCTCGATCTCAGATCAGACTATAGGATCGAGAACTTCTCGGAATCGTGAATGCTTCCTGAAAGATTCATCAAAAAGCCGTTTATATACTAAAGTATATTTGAAAACATATTAAGTATTCGGATACAATGTTTCCTTTCACTTGCAATTTCTGGACTTGCATCTGCATAACCCGGTCAAACTTGGATGGTTTTACTCTAGATTCACTGAACACCTTACCCTTCCAGTAAAGTTTAAGCGTTTCTCAGCCAGAGTTAAATAAGTAATGTAGAAACACTGGTAGAAGCTTGGGAAAACGAGATTCTGTAGTGGAAATGGTGTTAGGCGAGTGCTTCCACCAGTAACTCGAGTTCTTCCAAACTTCTACGAGTGCTTCAGTTACTATAGAAACAAGACCATATGTTTTATACTTTCTGAGAATCTCAGCTCAGAAAATACCCGAAAGGAAATGTACCGGTTTATATGGAGCTGTAGATATAGCGTTTGACCAATCAAAGCCCCTGATATTGTACTGAAGGTTATTTTCTAGGTCAAGTTCTTATGGTTTTCGCGAATATATTAGAAATGTTATGTAACAGACTGTCTCAATGAAATTTCGTCGCTCGCCGAAGTTTACGTGCGCATATTAAGCTGTTTGAGCTTTTGAGCTAACTTTTGTTGGAAGCAACACCGCCTATAACTTTATTCGATTGCTTTACTGATTGAACAGTCACTTACAAATTAAACAATTTGCAAAGGCTGCTCTTTTTGGTGTTTGTATTTAGTCCATCGGGTATAAAGGTAAGTTGTTTCGTTTTCAGTTACGAAATAAGCCATCTTGGGCACTTCCGCCCTGCTTACTGTTCAGTTTCTGTGTTATTCACTGCTTCGGAACGCAACGATTTTAACTTGAAATAAATACCACACAGTACTGAAAATAATATAACCATTTATCCTTCTTTTTCTTGCAAACTATTTAACATGTTTTGCATGATCAAACCTTAGTGAGAGAGTCAAATCGAAAGTAGCTGGAAAATGTAAGAAGCTGTCCTCACGCCACTGTTATACACCAAAAGAAATGGCGGAGAGTCAGTCATAACTAAGGTTTTTCTTTTGTTCAAATTATGCATCGACTGACTTGACCTCACTGGTGCTGTGTATCTCCCAAAAAGGAAAGGCAATCGAAGGATGTAATATGTTTTTTTTTAAACGTGGTTTATTCATTCAAAACCTGGACAATTTAAACACTCTCGCTTTTCCGGGAAAGATTTTAGATACGAAATAATAATCTCAATTTTCACTTTCAATCGGATAAGCAAAATTTGCTCTGATGGCCTGCTTTTCTGGGAAATTACTGTTAGTGGTTGTTTTTCTCATCTCTCCCAGAATGTTTATTGAAGACGGGAAAAACCCCATGGAGACCTTGAATAACCTTTCGATTTGAAGGTTTTTATTTCGCAACGCGTCTACGTCCGTTTGAAGGGGGTTTGAATACGGCAGAGTTGTATCCGTGGAAATCACTGATCGGGAAACAGCACAAAATGGCACTGACGTACTCAACTTGTCACTGTTTTCAGTCAACGTTTGCTTTCTGAAAGTTTGGTGTTTCCAAGTTCTCCTTTTCTTCGAAATAGTCATTGGTGTTGTGATTCTCGAAAAAAGAGCAGAGACAGCTTTTCCGGGAAATGAAAAAGTTACTTTTCTATTACGACTGAACTTCTCTTCGATACAAAAAAATGCACTTTAGTTTTCTCAGTGTAGGCTAAAAAGAGTCTCAGCCTTTCCTGTAAGCCAGCCACTTTCCGGTTAATAAAAGAGAGAGAATAATAAACGGAAATTGGCAAGCTAGTGCTTGAGGACACATGGCTGGTTTTTATTCAGCTATATCGAAGTTTCTTGAACATGTCAGTAGTACACAGTTGTTTAGTTGTGTAGCTTTTTGTGGGAAAATCATATGGTTTTTAGATTATCTATCTGAACAGAGGAAGAGACTTAGCTAAATCAGTGTTTGTGGCACACTGTAAAACACTAAGCGCTGAAGGCAGTTAGTTGATCGAGGACAGGAATAGAATTTTCTCAGATTATGCATGCTTGTAGGAAAAGGAAACAAAGCTCGAATTTAAATCAAAAAGTGGCTGTGTAGGCATCCAGACACTGACACTTAAACCCTAAATGATAACTTATCGATTTTCACGGCTCCAGAGCGAGATAAATCATTTTTAATATTTTTTTCTGATGGAAAGTTTTTCTGGGAAATTCATTGTTGACGTTGTCTTTCTCTACGTTCCCAGAATGTTTATTGAAGGTGGGAAAAAGACTTTTCGGACAGTTTTCGATATTTCGCATTGCGTTTTGATTCCAGAACTCTGTCCCTATAAAGGATGCTTGTCCTTGTTTGCATTCAATGCGGGATAGCCTGAATATTGCTGAGTTGTGTTCCTTGTGCATACCGCTGGCCAGTAAACCGAGTAAAACTGTGAGGGACGGAATGGCCCTAAGAACCTTTTTTGTTTTCAGGTGAAATGTTGATAATTTTAAAACGTCTTATGTAAACAGAATTATCCGATAATGCTTCTAGCTCAGTTCACTAGCTCGCACTAGTGACCAGTCACCTGAAAAACTCTTGATAATTTATCACCTAATTTTTTCAGAAGAAAATGGCAAACGTGCAAGTTTATTCTAAGATGGCAGTCTTCTTAGCTCGAAACCTCAAAATATATGTGACTCCATTTTAGCTGAGAGTTTTAACGATCACACTTTTTGTGTGTGTTTTAATATCAGCGGTTCGAGAAATCTTGCAATAGCTGTTATAGCCAAGATCATCCGGGATTGAACTGAACTCACAACACAAACCATTTAAAGTAAATTGCTTAAATTGGCAGGGTTTTCCTACTTCTAACTCACGACAATGGCCAACAGAGACCATGAAGATTTCACCCTTCGCTCAGAAGCGCTCCTGGAGTCACTCCGATGCCCAGTGCAAGAAATGAAGGACCAAAAATCAGATGCTGCTGAAATGGTGCAACTCTTGAAGGAAAATCCGGATCGACTAGCCCAAGTGTTGGTACTTTTGCGGCATCTGAAAGTCATCGATCGCGAGGAAAAAACAACAGATTCGCAGGAGGGGAGCAAACTTCAGGCGATCAGCAGTGCCTTACTAGCGGTGGCTTGTGGAAGCTACTCTGGAGCAAAATTCTTGAGTTTATTGCTGTTTACCACTTTGTATAATTTCGTCAAGATGGAAGCGGAAATTCCGAAAGAAAAGATTGGAGAGTACGACAGGATGAAAAGAAGCTTTAAAGAAGTGGAAGTTAAGCTAAAGGAGGTGGAACAAGATGTTGGGAAAATGAAAGAAGAGGTAGAATTGATTTGTTGGCGATGTTTTCGTTTTCGTTTTCGTTTAAGTTGTTTCAGTTGTTCTTCGGCATTCGTTGTAAGCGTTCAAATATTTCGACATGCTCAGAAAATGTATTGATTTTCTCTTTTTTACAGTTTCAAGGTTAGCTTCGTCAAAACCACTTTAACCTTCATTTTGAATTGGCGAATCAATTCCGGTGACTTATTTTTTATTGTAGGTTTGGGATAGGAATTAACACATAGACTACTGTCCCATATTATTCCTTGAAAGGCGAGGCGTTTCGTGAATATTCAATTTTACAACGGGTGTGTTGTGTTAGAGCCACTAGTTCTTTGACCTTATACTAGTATCTTCCAAAATCTGTCTGGTCGTTGCGAAGGTTCACTCAAATGTTTTATAGATTATAAAGTAAACAACCACGGTCATGCACTTTGACGAAATAACCCAACCTTCAACAGGCTTTAGATTAAATCTCCAAATGGCATAACTGAGGAGACACATGGGTATCAGGGTATCAGTGTGATGACTTGTGGAAACGAGAACTAGCAGATAGCTGTTCCCGACTGTCTGAGATATTAAGTTAGTCAAAGTCGCTACAAAACCTCTGTAACCTTTTTCCTTGTTCGTAATTACTTTGTGTTTGTGAACATTACTCAGATCAAACACGCTGTTGAAGATGACTACAAGATATCGAATGCTGACGACAAGAGACTGGAGATGGGCCTCGTTAATGCAGAATGTGATCTGGATTCATGTGAAGATGGCATGAGTTACATAAGAGAGGACAACAGGCGCCTCCAACTGGAAGCAAAAGATGCGATCACATCTGTGCAAAATCTACTCTCCACTGTTAAGGGCGTCATCACTGGAATGATCTTCGTGGCTGCCTTAGCTGCAGGCTGTAAGTTACTTTATTGATTTTTACCACTGGGAACTGAGATGCTTATTACTACTGACTAGGTTGTTAACTGCAGTTAGAAGTTGGTCTCTCTGAGCCCTTAGAGAGACGAAGTGTAGCCTTCAGGGAGACGAGGGAGAAGAATGGGCATTAAGCAGTCAACAAATTACGTAGTCGAACAGGAACCATTGTACAGCAAAAAAAGGCACTAGAGACACTATTAAAAAGATACTGGTCGATCAATTTTGAGCCCTTTGACCCCTCATCTTGTCACGTGAAGAAACGATTGCATTGCATTTCATCAGTCATTCCTGTTGTTGTGGCCACCCGTTGATCGTTCTGATTTTAGATTAAAAGAATCCTTTAGGAATATTCCGTATCCGTTATTTTTGAAAGCTGAGATCCCGCTTATTCTGGGACTTATTTGGTACGTTTTCATACAGGTATAATACAGAGGCAAGTGGCCACACCCATGACAAATTACGTGTGACCACCAAAAAACAGTTGTACCCTTGAAAAAGATAAAAACCTGTTGGAAAACCTAAACAGCTTGTTTTTGCACTAGACATCAGGTATTTAAGAACCTGTTTAGGCTAACTTCGAAAACTACAGGAGAATGCGGCTAGTAATAATATAAAAGCTTGGTCATGGGTTCTCAGGATGCGCTTAATTGTCCTATCCCTATAAACTGGGATTATAATTGCTATTGTGTTTCTTTTCTTTTTTTGTTTGTTTCTATCTGTTCAATTATATTTTTGTGTATTTTATAGATCTGTATCATTGGAATGGCCTGGAGAATTGTGACCCTGGTGGTTTTGTTCTGCAGGAACCAAGCTCAGAAGCTGTTCAATAACAAAAAGCTGCTAGCCGAATGCGAAAGGTTCCAACACGATGATTTGCTGAAAGTGGAGCTACTTCAAAAAGATTTAAAACGAGATGTAAAGGTCAAACTGCCCGCGTGCAAAAACCAATTGGTACCACTATATGCTCCGTTGCAGCCTAGATTTAAGTCTGAATAAATGACCACAATCCTCGTCGTTCGTTCTTCGGATAGTGGACGAAAAAAGACAAGATTTAAAAATCTTGACTTTATTCGTCCACTTTACAAATATCAAAGTTTTTCTCGATTATCCTCAATATTGCCTCAACGATATCCCAGCTCCCCTCAATCAATGATGTTTTGACGGGGCACTCCTTTACGTGCAAAAATCAGCTTTGTTTGGGACGGGGGAGAGGGGTTATCACGAAATTCGGAAAAATGTGAAACTGTCCCAAGACTTGTGACGCGGATCCTTGAGCTTGAGCAAACGACAGGAAACTTAAAGAACTAACTTAAAGAGAAAACTCTAGCTTAAGTGTGGTAATCAGATTTTAACTCTTTAGTTTTTGAATAAATAAAAGCTCGTCGTCAGTAGTTTTTGTGGTGCTGTTTGAGTTTTAATACTGATCTACTGAGCAATAGAAAGTCTCTAAGACAGTAGAGGATATGTGGTTTTCGTATGGAAACATCGTGAAGAGCCTCGCATGTGGGTTCTATTGATGAAGTGATGAGATTAGATTAGTAACTAAGATTGGTTTATAGATTGTAACTTAGGCTTGAGACCTACAAAGGTTATGCAACGGAAAATTCTGTTTAGCGACGGTTTCGTTGCCTTCATTGTTATGCTTTACAGTTTACTTGAATTCCCTAAGCAATCGTATAAAAAGCTTCATAGGTCAGTGCTACAAAGTAAAGAAATAAGGGCCCGGTTGTTCGAAAGCCGGTTAACGCTAGCCTGGGATTAAAATTTAACCAAGGATTCTACATCTCTTGTTTAACAGAGCCCTGCACAGCTAATTTTAGTGGCCGTTTAAAGGCGACTTTAGTCTAAACGTGGGGCAAAAAGATTTAAAGGGACCATTATCACTTGGCTCAAGCCGGAGTAAAAAGTTGCCGCTCACCCTGGGTTAGCTTAATCCTGCTTTGAACACTGGGCCAAGATTTATATAAAGTTTGGAGTGGTGAAGTACAGATTGTTAAGCCAAGATCTTTGAAACGGTTTTTTGACTAGTTCAAATAGCTGACTGCTAACACAAAGGTAGCTGCATAGAGTATGTTTTAAAGTCATATGCGTGTATGCATTTCTCGATGAGAGGCCGGTTCCAGGTTGATTTGACTTACCTAAGCGTACATATATGACAGTATAGAGACAAACATATATCTAAAAAGAAGTACTAGATAACTATACATTAGCTTTCAATATATACGTTAAAAGTACGAATTTTTGGCTGTGACTCGTAGTTCGTGTAATAAATACTATCAAATATTTTGGACTATTGTGACACATTAGTTCAGTAAGGAAACGTCCTCCAGCAGTACGTCAAAAATTTCCTAACCCGACCCCGTGCGAGTTTTTGAGTTTTACAGCCCGAAACCAAAGGGTGAAAATTAGTGAACCTCAGTTGCACTCGCGAATTTATTTTATTTATTCGGGCCGTACCCAACTTTAACTTCAATTTAACTTTTCAACTTTATTTCAAAATTCTGAGTTCAATGGACTGGCCCTCAGGTAGCATCTTCTAATCTAGGGGGCCAGTCATACATCAAAATTGGAAAGAGTCTAGTATTTTTTTGTTATTACAAAGCGAGAAAATAATAACAAGTAGATACAACAAGTAAAGAAGGCCGGCAGAGGAAGAAGAGTGAGACTTAATTTCGAAACTTTCGCAGTTAATCCAACTTTTTAAATTTTCGTTGGCGTTTCAATATAGTCATTTTATATGTCCAAAAGAGTAAAAAGTTGTCGACGAAGTATTGTTTTGAATGTTTTCTTAGGCAAGTCTCTAATATGGCCTGGTATCTCATTCCATAGTTTTACACCAGATTGGGAGAAGTCAGTGGAAAGCTTATGAATTTCCAGTCTGGGGCTTTCAACATAAAAATATTTGGAGTTGGATGACCGTGTATTGTATGAATGAATGCTGGAGGTTTTCTGACATAAATATGAGATCTTATATAGAGGATGCATCACATTGATGATAATATCACGGATTTAATTGCATGTTGATTCACAGAACAGGGAAGTCAGTAGAAAAATTTTAGCTTCAATGAATAACGAAATTGCAAAATCGAATTTGTCTACGAAATACATCATGGAGCGCTCTTTTGTGCAGAATTAAAATTTTGTTAAGATACGTGTTGGATGCCTGCCCCCAGGCAGCAAACAATAGTTCATTAGTTAGGTAAGGCCTAGGATAGATCTAGATTAGTGACTGATTTTTCGAGGTATAAAATAGCGCAAATTTGCAATTACCCAGACATTTCTACTGATTTTTGTAGCGATAGAATTGATAATGTTATTTCCAAGAAAAATATTTACCAACCTTAACGCCGAGATATGATGTAATCTTCAGGCTCAAGATTAACATTTTATTTTTTTTTTCAATTTTCTTATTATCAGAAATGCTAAGTTTAGGTTGGTAAGTTCGTCTTTTTTGATAAGGGTGAAATATTACTATTAAAATAAAGTTTAATATTTAATATGAATATTGAGAGTTTTAAACTTGTTAAAGACCTCAGGTACAGTGTTTTCCTATTCTGACCTCCCGACCGATAAATGACATTTATATGGCTACTTTATTTTATACTGATTAAGCTGCTGAGCGCCCTCTGGGGATTTTAGAGAGCTTATCAGCTGCGCGAGTTTGACAAACATGGGCCAAAGACAATTTGTGTCTAGCATATAGAACGCCTCAATTAACGTGTGAAATGTTTTGTACAATCTTATACTGTTAAGCCAGTTAAACCCAATCAAACGCTCAAACTTTCTAGAAATGAAGCATATTCTGCGATGCTTTTTCTCATATTATCACGGCAAACCAGGATAAACAATAAAAGCTAAGGCTGCCATTTTTGAATAACGTATATTTTGGAACTTAGCACAGACGTCTGTAAGCCAAAAACGGCATCCAAAAGCCGAATGTTTCCCTTTACGTGCATTTTGACGCAATCATGTCCACAACGGCAGGCCAACGGACACCAAAAGAAGAGTTTTCCAGCAAGCTAACAAAGGAAACATTCGACTTTTGCTGCCTTCTGCGGCTCCGACGTCTGCTCTCAAAGCCCTTAGATAGGCAAGTGGTTCTCACTCGCAGTTTCACCGCAAGTAGGTTGCGTTAGGCCTTAACCCGTGCTCAACAGAAGTGCACGCCGGGGACACCAAAGCTCTGTTACTTCGAGTACTGCATTGGAGCCACCTCTTTTAAAAGAAAATAGATTCTTAATTTTTTTTTCTGTATAGAAGCACCTAGGGCATTACCTCATATAGGACATACAGAGAACCCAGTAGTGTAGCACCTCTCAAAAGCATGTATTTTCATTGGACCGCTATATGTAGCAGCTCTATTGTTTTTACGCCTCGTTCTTTATTTCTTTTGTTTGTTCTATTGTTTAGCGGACCAATCGTAGAAGACCTTACGACAGCTGCTACACCACCCTGGTTTTAGAGAGCTTATCAGCTGCGCGAGTTTGACAAACATGGGCCAAAGACAATTTGTGTCTAGCATATAGAACGCCTCAATTAACGTGTGAAATGTTTTGTACAATCTTATACTGTTAAGCCAGTTAAACCCAAACGCTCAAACTTTCCAGAAATGAAGCATATTCTGCGATGCTTTTTCTCATATTATCACGGCAAACCAGGATAAACAATAAAAGCTAAGGCTGCCATTTTTGAATAACGTATATTTTGGAACTTAGCACAGACGTCTGTAAGCCAAAAACGGCATCCAAAAGCCGAATGTTTCCCTTTGCGTGCATTTTGACGCAATCATGTCCACAACGGCAGGCCAACGGACACCAAAAGAAGAGTTTTCCAGCAAGCTAACAAAGGAAACATTCGACTTTTGCTGCCTTCTGCGGCTCCGACGTCTGCTCTCAAAGCCCTTAGATAGGCAAGTGGTTCTCACTCGCAGTTTCACCGCAAGTAGGTTGCGTTAGGCCTTAACCCGTGCTCAACAGAAGTGCACACCGGGGACACCAAAGCTCTGTTACTTCGAGTACTGCATTGGAGCCTCCTCTTTTAAAAGAAAATAGATTCTTAATTTTTTTTCTGTATAGAAGCACCTAGGGCATTACCTCATATAGGACATACAGAGAACCCAGTAGTGTAGCACCTCTCAAAAGCTTGTATTTTCATTGGACCGCTATATGTAGCAGCTCTATTGTTTTTACGCCTCGTTCTTTATTTCTTTTGTTTGTTCTATTGTTTAGCGGACCAATCGTAGAAGACCTTACGACAGCTGCTACACCACCCATCTAAAATCCCCAGAGGGCGCTCAGCAGCTTAATCAGTATAAAATAAAGTAGCCATATAAATGTCATTTATCGGTCGGGAGGTCAGAATAGGAAAACACTGTACCTGAGGTCTTTAACAAGTTTAAAACTCTCAATATTCATATTAAATATTAAACTTAGTAATATTTCACCCTTATCAAAAAAGACGAACTTACCAACCTAAACTTAGCATTTCTGATAATAAGAAAATTGAAAAAAAAAATAAAATGTTAATCTTGAGCCTGAAGATTACATCATATCTCGGCGTTAAGGTTGGTAAATATTTTTCTTGGAAATAACATTATCAATTCTACCGCTACAAAAATCAGTAGAAATGTCTGGGTAATTGCAAATTTGCGCTATTTTATACCTCGAAAAATCAGTCACTAACCTAGATCTATCCTAGGCCTTACCTAACTAATGAACTATTGTTTGCTGCCTGGGGGCAGGCATCCAAGACGTATCTTAACAAAATTTTAATTCTGCACAAAAGAGCGCTCCATGATGTATTTCGTAGACAAGTTCGATTTTGCAATTTCGTTATTCATTGAAGCTAAAATTTTTCTGCTGACTTCCCTGTTCTGTGAGTCAACATGCAATTAAATCCGTGATATTATCATCAATGTGATGCATCCTCTATATAAGATCTCATATTTATGTCAGAAAACCTCCAGCATTCATTCATACAATACACGGTCATCCAACTCCAAATATTTTTATGTTGAAAGCCCCAGACTGGAAATTCATAAGCTTTCCACTGACTTCTCCCAATCTGGTGTAAAACTATGGAATGAGATACCAGGCCATATTAGAGACTTGCCTAAGAAAACATTCAAAACAATACTTCGTCGACAACTTTTTACTTTTTTGGACATAGAAAATGACTATATTGAAACGCCAACGAAAATTTAAAAAGTTGGATTAACTGCGAAAGTTTCGAAATTAAGTCTCACTCTTCTTCCTCTGCCGGCCTTCTTTACTTGTTGTATCTACTTGTTATTATTTTCTCGCTTTGTAATAACAAAAAAATACTAGACTCTTTCCAATTTTGATGTATGACTGGCCCCCTAGATTAGAAGATGCTACCTGAGGGCCAGTCCATTGAACTCAGAATTTTGAAATAAAGTTGAAAAGTTAAATTGAAGTTAAAGTTGGGTACGGCCCGAATAAATAAAATAAATTCGCGAGTGCAACTGAGGTTCACTAATTTTCACCCTTTGGTTTCGGGCTGTAAAACTCAAAAACTCGCGCGGGGTCGGGTTAGGAAATTTTTGACGTACTGCTGGAGGACGTTTCCTTACTGAACTAATGTGTCACAATAGTCCAAAATATTTGATAGTATTTATTACACGAACTACGAGTCACAGCCAAAAATTCGTACTTTTAACGTATATATTGAAATCTAATGTATAGTTATCTAGTACTTCTTTTTAGATATATGTTTGTCTCTATACTGTCATATATGTACGCTTAGGTAAGTCAAATCAACCTGGAACCGGCCTCTCATCGAGAAATGCATACACGTATATGACTTTAAAACATACTCTATGCAGCTACCTTTGTGTTAGCAGTCAGCTATTTGCACTAGTCAAAAAAACGTTTCAAAGATCTTGGCTTAACAATCTGTACTTCACCACTCCAAACTTTATATAAATCTTGGTCCAGTGTTCAAAGCAGGATTAGGCTAACCCAGGGTGAGCGGCAACTTTTTACTCCGACTTGAGCCAAGTGATAATGGTCCCTTTAAATCTTTTTGCCCCACGTTTAGACTAAAGTCGCCTTTAAACGGCCACTAAAATTAGCTGTGCAGGGCTCTGTTAAACAAGAGATGTAGAATCCTTGGTTAAATTTTAATCCCAGGCTAGCGTTAACCGGCTTTCGAACAACCGGGCCCTTATTTCTTTATTTTGTAGCACTGACCTATGAAGCTTTTTATACGATTGCTTAGGGAATTCAACTGTAAAGCATAACAATGAAGGCAACGAAACTGTCGCTAAACAGAATTTTCCGTTGTATAACCGAATGGCTTTGTAGGTCTCAAGCCTAAGTTACAATCTATAAACCAATCTTAGTTACTAATCTAATCTCATCACTTCATTAATAGAACCCACATGCGAGGCTCTTCACGATGTTTCCATACGAAAACCACATATCCTCTACTGTCTTAGAGACTTTCTATTGCTCAGTAGATCAGTATTAATACTCAAACAGCACCACAAAAACTACTGACGACGAGCTTTTATTTATTCAAAAACTAAAGAGTTAAAATCTGATTACCACACTTAAGCTAGAGTTTTCTCTTTAAGTTAGTTCTTTAAGTTTCCTGTCGTTTGCTCAAGCTCAAGGATCCGCGTCACAAGTCTTGGGACAGTTTCACATTTTTCCGAATTTCGTGATAACCCCTCTCCCCCGTCCCAAACAAAGCTGATTTTTGCACGTAAAGGAGTGCCCCGTCAAAACATCATTGATTGAGGGGAGCTGGGATATCGTTGAGGCAATATTGAGGATAATCGAGAAAAACTTTGATATTTGTAAAGTGGACGAATAAAGTCAAGATTTTTAAATCTTGTCTTTTTTCGTCCACTATCCGAAGAACGAACGACGAGGATTGTGGTCATTTATTCAGACTTAAATCTAGGCTGCAACGGAGCATATAGTGGTACCAATTGGTTTTTGCACGCGGGCAGTTTGACCTTTACATCTCGTTTTAAATCTTTTTGAAGTAGCTCCACTTTCAGCAAATCATCGTGCTGGAACCTTTCGCATTCGGCTAGCAGCTTTTTGTTATTGAACAGCTTCTGAGCTTGGTTCCTACAGAACAAAACCACCAGGGTCACAATTAAACAGCCCGTTGCCACAACGTACGTCGTCGGCCTCTTCTCTGTGTCATCATCATCGTTTTCAAAACTGCCGACCTTCTCCAGGCCATTCCAATGATACAGATCTATAAAATACACAAAAATATAATTGAACAAATAGAAACAAACAAAAAAAGAAAAGAAACACAATGGCAATTATAATCCCAGTTTATAGGGATAGGACAATTAAGCGCATCCTGAGAACCCATGACCAAGCTTTTATATTATTACTAGCCGCATTCTCCTGTAGTTTTCGAAGTTAGCCTAAACAGGTTCTTAAATACCTGATGTCTAGTGCAAAAACAAGCTGTTTAGGTTTTCCAACAGGTTTTTATCTTTTTTAAGGGTACAACTGTTTTTTGGTGGTCACACGTAATTTGTCATGGGTGTGGCCACTTGCCTCTGTATTATACCTGTATGAAAACGTACCAAATAAGCCCCAGAATAAGCGGGATCTCAGCTTTCAAAATAACGGATACGGAATATTCCTAAAGGATTCTTTTAATCTAAAATCAGAACGATCAACGGGTGGCCACAACAACAGGAATGACTGATGAAATGCAATGCAATCGTTTCTTCACGTGACAAGATGAGGGGTCAAAGGGCTCAAAATTGATCGACCAGTATCTTTTTAATAGTGTCTCTAGTGCCTTTTTTTGCTGTACAATGGTTCCTGTTCGACTACGTAATTTGTTGACTGCTTAATGCCCATTCTTCTCCCTCGTCTCCCTGAAGGCTACACTTCGTCTCCCTAAGGGCTCAGAGAGACCAACTTCTAACTGCAGTTAACAACCTAGTCAGTAGTAATAAGCATCTCAGTTCCCAGTGGTAAAAATCAATAAAGTAACTTACAGCCTGCAGCTAAGGCAGCCACGAAGATCATTCCAGTGATGACGACCTTAACAGTGGAGAGTAGATTTTGCACAGATGTGATCGCATCTTTTGCTTCCAGTTGGAAGCGCCTGTTGTCCTCTCTTATGTAACTCATGCTATCTTCACATGAATCCAGATCACATTCTGCATTAACGAGGCCCATCTCCAGTCTCTTGTCGTCAGCATTCGATATCTTGTAGTCATCTTCAACAGCGTGTTTGATCTGAGTAATGTTCACAAACACAAAGTAATTACGAACAAGGAAAAAGGTTACAGAGGTTTTGTAGCGACTTTATTAACTTAATATCTCAGACAGTCGGGAACAGCTATCTGCTAGTTCTCGTTTCCACAAGTCATCACACTGATACCCTGATACCCATGTGTCTCCTCAGTTATGCCATTTGGAGATTTAATCTAAAGCCTGTTGAAGGTTGGGTTATTTCGTCAAAGTGCATGACCGTGGTTGTTTACTTTATAATCTATAAAACATTTGAGTGAACCTTCGCAACGACCAGACAGATTTTGGAAGATACTAGTATAAGGTCAAAGAACTAGTGGCTCTAACACAACACACCCGTTGTAAAACTGAATATTCACGAAACGCCTCGCCTTTCAAGGAATAATATGGGACAGTAGTCTATGTGTTAATTCCTATCCCAAACCTACAATAAAAAATAAGTCACCGGAATTGATTCGCCAATTCAAAATGAAGGTTAAAGTGGTTTTGACGAAGCTAACCTTGAAACTGTAAAAAAAAGAAAACCAATACATTTTCTGAGCATGTCGAAATATTTGAACGCTAACAACGAATGCCGAAGAACAACTGAAACAACTTAAACGAAAACGAAAACGAAAACATCGCCAACAAATCAATTCTACCTCTTCTTTCATTTTCCAAACATCTTGTTCCACCTCCTTTAGCTTAACTTCCACTTCTTTAAAGCTTCTTTTCATCCTGTCGTACTCTCCAATCTTTTCTTTGGAAATTTCCGCTTCCATCTTGACGAAATTATACAAAGTGGTAAACAGCAATAAACTCAAGAATTTTGCTCCAGAGTAGCTTCCACAAGCCACCGCTAGTAAGGCACTGCTGATCGCCTGAAGTTTCCTCCCCTCCGGCGAATCTGTTGTTTTTTCCTCGCGATCGATGACTTTCAGATGCCGCAAAAGTACCAACACTTGAGCTAGTCGATCCGGATTTTCCTTCAAGAGTTGCACCATTTCAGCAGCATCTGATTTTTGGTCCTTCATTTCTTGCACTGGGCATCGGAGTGACTCCAGGAGCGCTTCTGAGCGAAGGGTGAAATCTTCATGGTCTCTGTTGGCCATTGTCGTGAGTTAGAAGTAGGAAAACCCTGCCAATTTAAGCAATTTACTTTAAATGGTTTGTGTTGTGAGTTCAGTTCAATCCCGGATGATCTTGGCTATAACAGCTATTGCAAGATTTCTCGAACCGCTGATATTAAAACACACACAAAAAGTGTGATCGTTAAAACTCTCAGCTAAAATGGAGTCACATATATTTTGAGGTTTCGAGCTAAGAAGACTGCCATCTTAGAATAAACTTGCACGTTTGCCATTTTCTTCTGAAAAAATTAGGTGATAAATTATCAAGAGTTTTTCAGGTGACTGGTCACTAGTGCGAGCTAGTGAACTGAGCTAGAAGCATTATCGGATAATTCTGTTTACATAAGACGTTTTAAAATTATCAACATTTCACCTGAAAACAAAAAAGGTTCTTAGGGCCATTCCGTCCCTCACAGTTTTACTCGGTTTACTGGCCAGCGGTATGCACAAGGAACACAACTCAGCAATATTCAGGCTATCCCGCATTGAATGCAAACAAGGACAAGCATCCTTTATAGGGACAGAGTTCTGGAATCAAAACGCAATGCGAAATATCGAAAACTGTCAAACTGTCCGAAAAGTCTTTTTCCCACCTTCAATAAACATTCTGGGAACGTAGAGAAAGACAACGTCAACAATGAATTTCCCAGAAAAACTTTCCATCCGAAAAAAATATTAAAAATGATTTATCTCGCTCTGGAGCCGTGAAAATCGATAAGTTATCATTTAGGGTTTAAGTGTCAATGTCTAGATGCCTACACAGCCACTTTTTGATTTAAATTCGAGCTTTGTTTCCTTTTCCTACAAGCATGCATAATCTGAGAAAATTCTATTCCTGTCCTCGATCAACTAACTGCCTTCAGCGCTTAGTGTTTTACAGTGTGCCACAAACACTGATTTAGCTAAGTCTCTTCCTCTGTTTAGATAGATAATCTAAAAACCATATGATTTTCCCACAAAAAGCTACACAACTAAACAACTGTGTACTACTGACATGTTCAAGAAACTTCGATATAGCTGAATAAAAACCAGCCATGTGTCCTCAAGCACTAGCTTGCCAATTTCCGTTTATTATTCTCTCTCTTTTATTAACCGGAAAGTGGCTGGCTTGTAGGAAAGGTCTGAGACTCTTTTTAGCCTACACTGGGAAGACTAAAGTGCATTTTTTTGTATCGAAGAGAAGTTCAGTCGTAATAGAATAGTAACTTTTTCATTTGCCGGAAAAGCTGTCTCTGCTCTTTTTTCGAGAATCACAACACCAATGACTATTTCGAAGAAAAGGAGAACTTGGAAACACCAAACTTTCAGAAAGCAAACGTTGACTGAAAACAGTGACAAGTTGAGTACGTCAGTGCCATTTTGTGCTGTTTCCCGATCAGTGATTTCCACGGATACAACTCTGCCGTATTCAAACCCCCTTCAAACGGACGTAGACGCGTTGCGAAATAAAAACCTTCAAATCGAAAGGTTATTCAAGGTCTCCATGGGGTTTTTCCCGTCTTCAATAAACATTCTGGGAGAGATGAGAAAAACAACCACTAACAGTAATTTCCCAGAAAAGCAGGCCATCAGAGCAAATTTTTCTTATCCGATTGAAAGTGAAAATTGAGATTATTATTTCGTATCTAAAATCTTTCCCGGAAAAGCGAGAGTGTTTAAATTGTCCAGGTTTTGAATGAATAAACCACGTTTAAAAAAAAACATATTACATCCTTCGATTGCCTTTCCTTTTTGGGAGATACACAGCACCAGTGAGGTCAAGTCAGTCGATGCATAATTTGAACAAAAGAAAAACCTTAGTTATGACTGACTCTCCGCCATTTCTTTGGGTGTATAACAGTGGCGTGAGGATAGCTTCTTAAATTTTCCAGCTACTTTCGATTTGACTCTCTCACTAAGGTTTGATCATGCAAAACATGTTAAATAGTTTGCAAGAAAAAGAAGGATAAATGGTTATATTATTTTCAGTACTGTGTGGTATTTATTTCAAGTTAAAATCGTTGCGTTCCGAAGCAGTGAATAACACAGAAACTGAACAGTAAGCAGGGCGGAAGTGCCCAAGATGGCTTATTTCGTAACTGAAAACGAAACAACTTACTATGGGGCGCCATACTGGACATTATTACAAACTTTTACAATATATGTTCAACTTCAAATTTACCTGCTAAACTTTACATTGAGTCAGTTCTCATTGCTATATTTCCTTGCCAAATTCCATCTACATATGCTATGTTTTACAAAAAAGTTTCCTGTGTTTTCATACAGTATGATCAACTTTACGTACCCTATGGTATGATGCACTGTGCGCCGGTTTTTCCAAAATAGCCCCCAGGCCCCTCTTGGCTATTTTTTGCAGAAGCCAAAAATGGCGGCTTTATGCGGTATAGTAGGCTCCGAGAATAGACCTGACTAATATTTTTTCAATGGACAAAAGTGCTACTTGCAGAAGCAGAAAAATATATTTCTCCGTTCGTACCCTTTGAAAGTTACACGAAAGGCTTGCAGAGGCTGCAGAACTGTTTTTATTTTTAAAAAGCGGCGGCGGAACTATTGCTTCTTTCCATAGTTTCTCCATAGTTTTCCTCTACGAACTATGTTGTTCACATGCCTGAAAAGACTTCCAGTTTACTTTGAGAAAACGGCAGGAGACAAGTTAAAATTCGCGTGCTGTTTTGCCGCCAATGTGCGAGAAACTGCACAGCCGAGAAGTCAACCAAAGTTTGAAGTTTGAAGTTTCCAAAAGGCAAATAGAATTCCTTTGTTAGTTGCACTTTTCTAAGGTGAGAATAGCAGAACTACTCAGAATTTCTACTAAAACCTTGAGTAGAAGGAGGCAAGAGTTCCAAATGAGTGATGAACAGAACTGGACTTCCAGTAAAGAGGGAGAACTAAGAGAAATCACTGATGCAAACTCGCATGCTGGGCGTACTGTATAGCAGGGGAATATAGGTGCAGCGATGGAAAGTTAAGTAACTGATGCGTGAGCTGGATCCAGTTGGAACAGCACTTCGATGGAGAGGAACTGTTTGTCCACGAAAATACAATGTGCAATGTCCAAATGCCTTATGGCATATCGATGGTAATCACAAGATGATGTGCTGGCGGTTTGTAATCCATATAGTCCAGTTCTGGCCCCTCTCTCTGTCACGCAACGCTCCGCTCTCGCAGAGAGAGGGTCCAGGGACAATTGTCTGCGCATGCTCGTAATTTTAGCTAGTTTCCTAGCTAATCGCTACTGCGCATGTACAACGAGATAAGACGAATAAGAAAACAGAGAAGGGAAGGGTTCGAATCCCGGCAAGCCTGATTTTTTCAGGCTTTCTTTTCGCAACTGCATAAGTTGCGTTAATAACTGCGAGGATCTTCTTTACATTTATTTCTTCATTCCGCAGTTCAAATATATGAATTTCATATATTCATAATTTCATCTTCATCTTTCCCGGGTATATTACGAACCAATTTAATGACCAGCTCCCAGTTTATTCGCTCACCTCTCGAAACTTGCAAAATTCGCATCCATACTATGTTGTTTCCAGAACCAAAAGTAAGGCAAAGAAAATTTAAATGCGCCAAAATATTGTCGAAAACTTCCGGGGAAAACTACTCCTTGAGCGAAGTGGCAGATGTTGTGCCCGGGTGTTGTGAAACAATCTCATTTGCATCGGGCATATTTAATGAGCTTTCTCACCTTCTTCATTCTACCCTCGAAACTTGCCTAAATTCGTTTCAAAACTCTATTCATTTTCTCTCTCGAAGAAATAAAACTAATGAAAGTGCAGACATGCCACAGACATGCCAATCCGCCAAGTTAATCTTGAACTAAACTGGAAAAGTTTTCCGAGTGTTGCCAACCTCACTCGCCACAAATATATTTTCAGTAGGGTGAAATCAACATCCTGCGCTCTGATCCGCTCTGATTGGTTTAGCGGGAGCATGCGCAGACAATTGTCACTGGACCCTCGTGACAAGAGAGAGGGGCCAGAACTGGACTATAATCCATACGGCTATTGATGGGTATTCCAGTCTGACTCCATACCTATACTGTGCTAAAAACAACAACTCGGACACAGTTTGACTGTTTCAAAATGCATGCCAAACTTATGGAATACCCTCAAGAGTTAGAAGTGATCATGGTCTCGAGAATGTGGGTGCATCCTGCAAGATGTTGGAGTGCCGTGGAGTGCCGTGGTAGCATGATAACTGGAAGCTCAGTCCATAACCAAAGAGCAGAAAGACTTCACAGGGACGTGATTAGTGGAGTTCTTAAGAACTATACAGATGAGTTTCACATGATGGAAGCATCTGGTCTGTTGGACCCACTAAAGAAAATTCATTTGTTATCACTTCATCTTGTACTTTTGCAGCAAATTAACAAATCTTTGCAAGAATTAACCAATCAATGGAATTACCACTGTCTTAGTACTGAAGGAGGTTCATCGCCTCTTCAACTAGACTACCTTCATTCCTTAATACCCACATACTTAAATAGGAATGAAAGTGTAACACACTATGTGGAGCTTGTAAGCGTTGTGTGTGAAATGCTTCCTAATTCATAAACGAACAAGGAACATAAAACTGGAAACCCTTAAACCTATAGTCACTGGTCTTCAACATTGTTTTAAATGATTTTTTACTGTAGAGTAGAAAATGTTGACTCAAGTCATACTTTTTAGGGTGTGTTCTAAACAATGTCTTAGTAGAACAGAAGTAGGGGACAACTGTCTATTTCTTGTTGTATTTTTTTGCACTTCTACATTTTATCCTGATCGCCGCTTTCCATTCAGCAGTCATGTACGGTACGTCTTTCTGTCGGACTCTCATGGTCTTAGTCGATTTAACACTGTCAAATACGGAAAACACTCCTTAAGATATTTCGCCGGACCACGTCTACTGTCCGGCTAACTTAGCTCCAGTGACGAGAAAAACCAACTCTAACGGCATTAACATCGAGTATTCGGAAAAAAGATGTTACCAGTCTGGTCGCAGATGACATATGTAAAGGAAACTGTCCCAAGTGTTGTAATTAGTATTGAATTCGATTGCATGTAAACTAAATAGTTCTCAGATAGTAATTGCACCTTATTATAACTTATTAAAATTTGCATCTTATTAATTGTAATTTAGGATTTTATAACTTTATATTTCAATAAGTAAGTGTCCCCAATTAGTAAACCTGTAATAGGCTAGCTTAAAGAAATGATAAAGTAATATTGAAAAGTTGTTATTATCATCATCATCATCATCATCATTATAATTATTATTAATGTCAACTGCTTCAAAACAGGTAATTTGTTTACCATACTAAGACAGTTATTAAAATCCGTTTTCATTTCTGTCATTAATTTGTCCTTTATCGTTACAATATCTACAAAATACCGTGAAATCAAATAGTGCAATGAATAGACTAAGCTTAACGCCGTAATAATCCAGGCAAAATCCAACATTCAACAGCTGCAAATTATCGCTATGTAGTCCAATTTCAAGCATTGGTTGTTCAATAGGCTGCACGTTACTTTCGTTAAAGTTTTCTTGTAATGATCTAGCTTGACGGGCAATACTTGTCAACGCTTCTCGAAAATTTTCCGTTCTTTCCTCTATCACTGGCGGTGTCACTAGCCGAGAGGGGTCTGGGGTCTATTTTAGAGAAACCGGCGCGCGGTGCATCATACCATACGGTACGTAAAGTTGACCATACTGTATGAGAACACAAGAAACTTTTTTGTAAAACATAGCATATGTAGATGGAATTTGGCAAGAAAAAATAGCAATGAGAATACTCAATGTAAAGTTTAGCAGGTAAATTTGAAGTTGAGCATATATTAAAAAAGTTTGTAATAATGTCCAGTACGGCGCCCCATAACTTACTTTTATACCCGATGGACTAAATACAAACACCAAAAAGAGCAGCCTTTGCAAATTGTTTAATTTGTAAGTGACTGTTCAATCAGTAAAGCGATCGAATAAAGTTATAGGCGGTGTTGGTTCCAACAAAAGTTAGCTCAAAAGCTCAAACAGCTTAATATGCGCACGTAAGCTTCGGCGAGCGACGAAATTTCATTGAGGCAGTCTGTTACATAACATTTCTAATATATTCGCGAAAACCATGAGAACTTGACCTAGAAAATAACCTTCAGTACAATATCGGGGGCTTTGTCTGGTCAAACGCTATATCTACAGCTCCATATAAACCGGTACATTTCCTTTCGGGTATTTCCTGAGCTGAGATTCTCAGAAAGTATAAAACATATGGTCTTGTTTCTATAGTAACTGAAGCACTCGTAGAAGTTTGGAAGAACTCGAGTTACTGGTGGAAGCACTCGCCTAACACCATTTCCACTACAGAATCTCGTTTTCCCAAGCTTCTACCAGTGTTTCTACATTACTTATTTAATTCTGGCTGAGAAACGCTTAAACCTTACTGGAAGGGTAAGGTGTTCAGCGAATCTAGAGTAAAACCATCCAAGTTTGACCGGGTTATGCGGATGCAAGTCCAGAAATTGCAAGTGAAAGGAAACATTGTATCCGAATACTTAATATGTTTTCAAATATACTTTAGTATATAAACGGCTTTTTGATGAATCTTTCAGGAAGCATTCACGATTCCGAGAAGTTCTCGATCCTTTAGTCTGATCTGAGATCGAGGGACAAGCGGCTTGAAGGTGACTGGAGGAGACGGGGGGGGGGAAGAGGGCTTTCCACAACATCTTTCACGTGACCTTGGCAGAGGAGGTTTTTATGTTGGTCACGCGATGAAATGCTTTTGCTATTTATGAATTCCAAGCCTAAATGATCCACGTAGCTTGGTCCTAGTCTGTTTTCTTCTCTCTTTTTCTTCTTTTCCCTTTTTCTCAATTTCTCATGCCGCCTTTCTTTCACATCCATGATCTAAACGCCTACAGAAGTCTAGCTGACCCTCGAAAACAATATGGTAACTCTTACAGGTACCATGAATTTCCTCGAAACACTTTCTTTCAGTACAAAGCGAGTGAGTGATCTGAGTTAGCCGGTTCTGAATTCTCAGTTGTAAGAATGATTGAGCCGCGGAATGACCTTACAAGAGAAGGATGGAAAGGGTATTCTAACTTCCAGATGAAGAATTTAAAACTTACGGCTACGTTCACTTTTCCGAAATAAAGAGTAGTGAATTTCCCAGAAAAGAACATTAAGCTCAGTGGCATCAAACCAACTTTTACAATGAAAACCGGAACTGTAAAGGAATTCCGATCCGGGTTCTGTTCTGTTTATTCCTACCAAATAATAAAATACGACTTTTCTACCTCACATTTTAACAGACCGGCAGAAACAGTGATATATAAATAAATTAACAATTTATGCATGAAAAGACCACTGAATGATTTCCGAGAACTAACGACAATTTTCTTTTAATTATATGCTTATCAGGGTATTCTAATGAGTAGACTAGTGAAATTACCCGCGTCTATACCGATCCAGGTCTATACCGATCCGATCCGCGTCTATACCGATCCATTCACTTTATTTCATTTACGCTTTTGGAGATAAAAAAGGAAGTAGCTCAGTTGATTCTAGCAAAGCCGGTAAGAGTGAAAACCGGAACTCGGGTCGGAACTTACTGGAACTGCGTTCCACAGCTCTGTTTTATTTAATCCCGCCAAAAAATGACTTCTTCTTAGTAACAGGAATCTTCAAAATAAAGGTAAGGTAACAATTTATTTCACGATAAGACCACTGAAAGATTTCCGAGAACTGGCGGCAATTTTATGTTGATCAACTGAAAATAGAAACTACCCGTCTGGACCTATCCAGGATTAATATATTACTTTCGCTTTATTTCATCAGTAAGTTTTAGGGAAGTAAGAAGGAAGTGGCTAGATTTTAGGAAAGCCTTTTTTGTGCATTAAATAACAGAAAAGAAACCCACGTATTTCAATTTTGTGTCTCGTCAAGGATCGAGTCGTTTTGCTTCCCAGAAACACCATGAGAATGCAAATGGCATATGTTGCAATCTCTTTCCTGTCTTTCCTCCCTTATCTGTTTTATTATTACCTACAAATATACCAAAGACTAAAATCTCGTCTCAGTACAAATTTGGGAAAAAGCAACCCAGTGTAGCACTGAGCCAAAGCTTTCGTCGTTTATTTTTCTTCCCTCGAACAAGCCGGATCATTTCATCAGGTCACCAATTCTCAGAAAGAGATGAGCTCCTCATTGAATTTCCATTGATCTGTAGCGGATTTCGCTTTGAACTTGGACAAGTTATGCCCAGCTTTAAAATATTACAGTCAGGATTGCTTTAGAAAAATAATGCAGAAAGTTAAGCTCACGTTTACAGTGTAAAAATCAGAACTTGTTTTCTTGTCGAGTAATAAGAAAAATAAGGACAACGCAGAGTAACGTAGGTGCGGAACTCAATCCATGCGCTACAAAACATAAACGCAGAAGATTTCTACCTGACCATTTTAACTTGATGAATCACTTACCTGTATAGGAAGTACAAAGAGCCCGGCACCTTAAATACGGCTAATGTGACTTCTATCTTCTAAGCCGTCAAAATACGCAAAAAACGGCTGAAAGAGAATTTATGCTTTGGTGGGCAACTTTCGTTTTTGGACCTCACCGGTCTGAATTGTAATGTATGCATTATCCGCAAGAAACCACGTGATTCAAGATGAAATCAACTGAATAAATTGTCCATCAATCATTACCATCTTCAATAAAATTCAGAGAAGCGTAAGTTTATTTTTGTTAGCTGGTTGATCTGGTATAGGTCAGGCACATGTGGACATGCACGAGGGGGTTTGTTCCTGGGCCGCAGTAGTTCCTGCAAGCAAAGCCACGAAAGACCGACTAAAGCTGTCCTTACAACGAGCTTCCTTATGCTTACGCTTAAGGGATTTCTTCCTGGGACACATTCTTGCAAAAAATTGCTGGTTAGTCTGTTTCGGTACAAGGGACATGGCCTGGCCCTAGGTGAAATCTTGGTCCCAGCTTTGCTGGGACAGCTCCCCTCGCACAACGTCTCCCAAACTTGAGACTATTCCCCTTATCCACTTCATTTCTCATAGCATCTCTTTTATTGCATATGCATGTGCCCACATGAAGGAACTGCTCCACTCCACCCGCCTACCCTCTCCGACCCTCTCCTTGCTCCCCCCCCCCCCCCCCCCCACCACCTGACTCCCCGCTTCTCTCGCTACGCTGACGAGTCTTGTCGGGAGTCTGGGTCAAGTATTCCCAGAGAGCCTTGCATGACAAAATCAAAATGGCGTCTATGTTGGAGATATGATGAAAACCAAACAAGATGCTTGCTTGGAAAAACTGCTGCAGAATTTTACCAAAAAGTCTACCTTCGAGGCTCTTTATCGTAAGACAAAGCTCAGCTTTTCCTGTAGTTTTCAAGAAAGAGGAGCTTACAAGGTATGGAATTGGTCGAGCAAACTTGCTACGGTTCCGTCTGTTCGAGTACGTTCGGCCCAGATTTGGGCCTTCTTCGAGGTTCCTTTCCGAGAAAGCATCCCGTGATCAAAAGGAAGGTAGCGTTCTTCAAGACTTGGTTGAGTCTCGGGAACAACCGCAAACACAGCTGACCGCTGGGGCCAAAGGTTTGAGTTAAATGTTCAGTTTAATTCTTGATCAACTCTGGGAAGTTCCATTCGTGATCCGTCCCCCACCCCCTCCCCTTCGGTAAAAAGATTCGAAGCGGTGAGAATGTTAGGAGCATGGTAAAGGTTAATTTGCATGGGTGTCGTAAACGCAGATTTCATCCAATCTCGTCAGTCACCTGACAATGAGTACCGGGCACACCCCCGAGAAAGTTCCCCACCCTACGACTCTTGACTTATAAAGAAACTGTATTTAGACAAAACCTAAACTTTTAGAACAGTTAAAAACCCTTCTGAAGTAGAGTGAATATTTATGTCTTTAAAAATATACATTTAAGTTGAATAACCCAGGAGGGTGCTCCAACCATACTACCTCAAAAAGTTAAATGAATCACTACCACCTCTTAAACTTCTGAAAACAATGTGGAGTGGTGTCTTTTGTATCTTTCAGTGAAAATAAATTGTTTAGAAAAGAAGATCAAAATGTTTAACTCTTGGTATATTTTAGAACATTAAAAATGCCCCTGAAACAATTAAGTGAACAAATTCCATTGTCCACAAGATTAGATGCCGTTGTGTCAACCCATAATTCCTTGTTCAAGTAGTTATTTCGATTTGCCTGGAAGGGTTGGATTTCCTAGTGGTGTGCTGAAGGGGTGGGGGAATGGCAACAGTGAAAATTAAATCACACATAAGGAATGCTTCAGGGGTGTGATGTAGGCCCCATATCCACTGGCGAGTGACGAGTCTTCCTAAATCAGTCTTTTTTAGGGTGTCTTGGTTGTTAGCAACAGAATCAGAGTCAGACAAAGAGGTGTAAGGCTGTGTTGTTACAAACACCTCAAATACTAGGAAACATAGGCAGACAGATTCATTTGATGTGTAATATTTGGGTGGATTCTTGCACTTCCAACTTCAACTCTGATTCCAACTCTGTTGCTAGTAAAAACCATCCTAAAACTTGTCGGGGCCCTTTCACTATGACATCTACTGTCAGTGCACTCCAGCTATTGTGGATATGTGTAGTTGTGGAATAGTTGGAAGTTTGCACATTCATCTTCAAGTTCTACATAATTTCTACGTTTTGGCTGGTTAATCTTAGTGGAGCATGCGGTCTTTGAAGTACCATAATGATTCAATTTGACACCTGGGGTGCTTGTTTACTTTTGGTACCTCAAGGGAGGGCACTTATTTGAGACAGGATGCGTATTCAGGACAGGGCGTTTATTTCTTTTATGAGAAACAATCGAATGTGCAAAACAAAACTTTCAAATTTATTTTTAAAAAAAACAATACCAGAAACTGAAACAGTAACAAATATATATGGCCAATGTTCAGTTGATGTGAGGGAATTTTGAAAAGCACTAATCTATTCGACGTCGATAGCTTCAGTTTCACTTGCATCAATAACAACGCTTTCTGCTGCAGCATCTTCGACTTCTGATCCGGTAATCCCGTCAAAGGCGCTTACATAATAGGGGTGCTTATTAACAAAAACACATTCGAAGGGAGGGGGGACACTTATATTTAGAAGGGGGTGCTTAATTGGAAGGAGGGCGCTAAATTGAATCATTACAGTATCAGTATTATCAATTTTCAATTTTAAAATTGTATACTTTAATTCCAGTTGCTCAAGCTGGAAAAGATGTCAGCTACTTTGGTATTATTCTTATTGGTTTTGCAATAACTGGTAGGTTGTTACATGTAAATTAATTTTGGTATTGTTTGTGTACTAGTTCCACCCTTATGCTACTTTTTTTCATTTGCTGTGGATCTTTAGGAACTCTCTTTGGAAGAGAATTTTCAGAGAACAGCATCTTTTAAATCATTTTATTCTGTAATTTAGTTACACTTTTTACCCTTTTTACCTTTCTAATATTTTATCTCATATTTCTTGTATTTTTATTCGTTATATTGTCTCATAGTTATCCATAGTTTACAGTTGATCCACGTCACACGTGAACGGAAACCTCAACACGTGATCCGAGTCTTCAAATAAACAAGCTACTTTCAGTGACATAACGGAGATCACAAGGGAAATATTGAAGATCTCATTGAAATTTCCCAAAATGGCTTCTATCTTTGTAGAAGCAAGGGGTTGTGACGGGACAAATCTTTGTTTTATTGAGAGACCGCGTTATTTTCTGGGTTCGCTTCTCGTCAGTGGTTCAAAAACGATTTAGACGACTAGAAGGAGAAATTATGTCAATTAGTTTGCTGACGCGTGATTCCTGTTTCAACCGAACGAGAACAAACCTTGGAGCTGAACGCTTGTGTAAGAACGGTAGCTCCGAAGGAAGTGGACGAAAACCAAGATACATCTGCCGTGTCAAGCAATTACTGATGACAGCTTTTCCTAGTTGCGAGGTTGATTAAAGACAAAGCCGACGCTTCGTCCACAGTTAACCAAAGCGTAATGTGAGTTGTTTGTATGGAGCTGAAATTCGATCCAAAATGTAAATGGTCAGTTTTCCGTGCACAATACCTAAAAAGCGAAATAGAGTTTGAAGACCATTACCTGTTGTGTGTTTGCTGTGTTTTTGCCACTTTTCCGAGCTTCTGGAGGCTGTTTGGGGTGATTTTCTGTTTAACGGTCGATGCGACATCTGTCAAAGTAAAGCCAGTACGTGACAAGACCTCACTTCGACCGTCAAACAGAATATCGCCCCAAATGGCCTCCAGCAGTTCGGAAAAGCGGTAAAGACACAGCAAACACACAACAGGTAAGGTTTTTCAAACTCTATTTTGATTTTTAGGTATTTTCCACGGAAAACTGCCGATTATTTTCAATCGAATTTCAGCTCCATACAAACTCTTATATTACGCTTTGGTGACCTGTGCTTCGTCCATTGCACAACCTACTGCTCAACAATCTTTCGCGATTTTCCCATCCATATATCCTAGGTTTCGCTAGTTTGAACAATTCAATAGATTCTACATGCAACGTCGTCTGAAAGTTTAGGAGGATAACTTCATCCCCCTTGACTGAACGCCTCACATGTACTGAACGTTTCATGATGTCGAATGATACAATAAACAGCGCCAGGAGTTGCACGAGCTGCTGTGGAGATCGCTTTCGGTCCCTCTCCAGTCAAATAACGATCAATTATTCGTCTTCTCGTTTCCTTGTGGAGAGGCCTACATGGCCTGTTCTTCCGACCTAAGGCATAAACATAACCAGGTCTGAACATTTCGAAAAATCGGTGACAGATTCGAAATCTCCTTTCGATTTTCAAAATCCCTCTCTGAATCTCAAGAAACACAAGGCGAATGCCCAAATATGGAGAACGTGACTCGTCACGTTGTTTTGAATTTTAGAGTTTCCGTTCACGCGTGACGTGGATCAACTGTAATATTCGTATTCTAGTGTATTTTTATATTTTATTGTAAATAATTTTAGAGGGCCACTGGTTTGTTAGTATTTTTTATGCTATTTTAGTGCTACCCTTGTTAAATAAAGACTTTACTTACTTACTTACTTACTTACTTAGTTAACATATTACAGTTATATTACAGTATACATAAATTTCATCAAACTAAGATGCTGGACTTGTTTTAGACTCACTCAAACTCGCACGTAAATCTTCCTTGAGATGTTTTCTGGAAAATTGTTTGTTGGGTCTCTATTTATATACAGTCTACATAAATGTGACTATAGATGAAAGACAAAAATTCCCCACGGTAATGCAATTTGACCTAAAACAGGGCAACAAACAAAGTTAAGTACATCTATTCTCAGGGTTCCCAAAAGCAGGGTTAAAACTTGGCGGTCGCACGGTCGCCCGTGGCGACTAAGAAGTGTCCAGGGCCACTAAAAGTTGAGGTTTGATCGCCCGAAGCGCGACTACGATTTGAGAAGTACGAAAAGAATAACAATAACAACAAAATAAAATGTTTTTCCTTGGAGTACCTTTCTTTTCTTTCCTTTCTTTTCTCAACTCTAAGTTCATCAGTTTTAGTAAAAGTTTCGTTCTAAAGTGCAAAATTCAAACCGTTTGTGATCGAGTTTTTAGATCGCTCCGATATGTAGACGCCATTTTGATTTTATAGACAAGAGATGCGGTACATTTTCAAACATAAATATCGGCACAATCACTCAACACTGCTCGATATAATAGACTTACTTTTCACCTGAATTCAAAAGCATTCGAAAGAAACTGAGAATCGTGATACTGTAGTTTAGAGACGTTGAGAAGGTCGTTTTGTCCCACTTTTAGGAAAAATAGTCCAGTTTTTCTTTGAGAGTTTATGGACCAAGTCAGAACCTATAGGTTCTGATCTATAGGGCAAGGAAGAACGAGATGAATGATTTCCCAACACAGACCGAACAAAGTTTTAATTATTATAACAATTTAACCAATTTCTCGACAGTACACTGGCAAATGTGAGCTTTCAGTACAACCTTAAGATCAAGCAAATTTCTTTTGGCATGTCAGTCGAACACCCTACTAGAAAACACGGGCCGAAACATCCGTGAGGCGTTTGTTCGAGTAAAAATGGTTTACAATTTTTTGCGTTAGTAGGGAAAATTTGAGGGCCACTTTAGTTTGGCCTGGACCACTAAGAATTCAGGGATACTGGCCCGAGTGGCGACCAAGCACTGAAGTTAATTTTTAGCCCTGCAAAAGAGTTACTAAATCCTGCTTCCCTGATCACAGTTTTACTTGCCATACAAATATTCTGATGTTCGTTCAAGGTCTAAGGCCCAATAGCTCACACCCAGATGGCATCTTAATTTCTGCAATATCGAGTCTTTTTTTCCTGCAGGGGCATTGCTGTGGTTTGTCGTCAGTGAATTATTTTTTGGCTTCAGTGCCAACAGAGTTTATGCCAATGCTCTGAAGAAGGTGAAAGCAAGTGCAGAGGTAAACATTTTTGGGATTATATTTGACTGTCACCTAACTACTGAGAGCTCAAACTGCAGCAATTCAACCCAGAACTTGTGCTTCTAAAAGTACGTGTAGCTGGTACCGGTACATGGTTTTCTTTCTTTCATGACCATAATATGGGTAGGAGTTCATGGCTCCTCTTCCAGGATGGAGGTACTACTCTATTGCAAGTTGACCTTTCCTTGTGTTATTTTTCATTGTTACCTGTAAGACATAAATGCTGATACAATGACCTTTTTCTTCTAATGTTTCTTTGTAACGTGGCCACATTAAGATGAAAATGATGGTAGCTGTCACATAATAGTAGTTATGATAATGTTTGTGTTAAAAAACTTAGGTTGTTGAGGCCATTGGAGAACCAATCATGGGCCATGGAGAAACAACCTCAAGAGGACGAAGAAGACATGTCAGGTGTGATACAAGGAACATTCTGTGCAGAATGAAAGAATAAGAAATTTGATCATTATTTTCAGTGGTTTGTCTTTTTATTTTTTGGCTGTGAAAAACTTAAGGAAATTATGCTTGACTGTTTTCTGGTATGCTTAGCAACCAGAATTTTGGCCTGAAGAGCACAGGGACACCACTTTTGGAAGATGCTCAGGACACCCACCATTCTATTTTTAGCTATAATCCTGGAAGTGACCAAGCCTGCTAAGCTAAGTTGGAAAGGCCCTTGGGGGGTGTGGGGGGGGGGGGTCCCTCAGTCACTCTAACAGAGCTGCTTTTGATACCTTTGTTGAATGTTTGTTGTGGCATTGAGGTATTAAATTTTGAACTTCGGCAGTTAGTTAGGTACTGGGACTTGACTCTCAGTTTATTTTAAGAAATGGATATATGTTAATTACTGTGTCTTTGCTTTTCAACACATTCCAGGACCTGTTTCTTGTCAAGTGCATCCCAGGACATGCAAAATAAAACCATTAGCCATATTTATTTCCTATGATCTATGTGAAAACTTCTGTGTTTGAGTTTGTTCTTCCTAAATTACTACTGGCATTTATATTAGCTAAAATGCCATCATTTTAATGTCACTCAACTCTCTTTTGATGCAGTTACCAAGAATACTTAGTGGATGGTGAAAACTACATGAGAGTCAAGTTTTATTTGTCAGGGCCCAAGCATAAAGGAACAGTTCATGTTGATGTTAAACAGGTACCTCAGTTTACAATAATTACTGCAACTAAATACCTTTAAGTAATATTTAGTGTCACATGGCCTGGATTTTCGTGTAGTCTTTGAAGTATAAGTGCTTCACATTTTCTGATCTCTATTTTTTTAAATACTTTATTGACAATTGAGCACACTGAACATTACATAAATTGGTTATAAGGCAATATTGCTTAGTTAACAAATAATACATAAATTACATTGAATACATTAAATACATTTATTTGATAACTTTGAACTGATAACTTATTTTAGAAATTCCGGGACCCGGGGGCACTCAACATTACAAGGCAATAATTTACTAATTTAACAAACTATACATTGAATATGTCACTGATAATTTTTTTTTTTGAGAGTCTGGGGGGAGTACAAGTGGGGAGGTTTGGAAGAGGTGTATTTTCTGATCTCTATCTTCCATTAACAGTTGGATAAAGCTAAAAGGTGTATTAATACCATGCTGTTAGGGTACCTGTACATGTAGTTCCCTTTACAGCCATCGTTAGAGTCATTACACAATACCTCACTCCACTAGGGTTAAGTTAGTGGAGAGAAGCATTTGCATGACACCCTAAGTAATAACTGCAGAGAGGTCTAAACACGGGTTAAAAGGTAAAGGGGTAAAGTCACACATGAGCCAAGGAGGCCCACACAGCCGAAGCTTATCCCAGTTTCTGTAGCATGAAGCAACTGAGAGTACCCCCCCCCCCTGGATGGGGTGCTAGTCCATCGCAGGGTTACCTCCAGCAGTGTGTTGCTGGTACCCATTTATACACCTGGGCAGAGAGAGGCAAATTTTGTGGGGTAAAGTTTCTTGTCTAAGGAACATCACGGTGGCAGGGACTGGGTGTCAAGCCACTGACCTTCAGATCTGAAGTCCAACGCGCTAACCACTACACCACTGCGCCCCCACAAAACAAGGTTAACCTGGGATTTAATTAGGTTTACCTTACAACTGACAAGAACACTTCAAAATGGAAACAGGGCCTTGTTGCATAAAGCACACATATATTGGAAGAGGAGGAAGTGTTATGCAACCCAGCTGTTAGTATTGGAGGCTTTTCTAGATGGAGGCTGATTGCAACTGCTGGGCGGTTGTTAAAGGGAGCATTTTAAAAGGATGAATAGCCTGCGAGCAGGCTCGTGGCTTTGCCACTCGCATCTCGCATCTCACACATATAACCCGAACGAGAACCTGCTCACAGGCTATAGGACATTTTCGTCACTCACTGCAGTGAGCATTTTTTACAGTGTGTCACTGGCTTTAGAGTGTTAATAACTTATTTTCTTATAAAGCTGAAGCATTGATATAATTATTGTCTCCTGGTGTTAGGGATCACGAGGCAATTTTGACTATCGGTTCATCTTTGTGGAGCTCACTGGATCACCTTATCAGACAATTGTAGTTTTGGACAACCGATGAGCATTTTGCTGTTCCGTGAAAGATCTGGTCATCTGCAATGTTCAACAACTGCCAACATTGATCATTTGTGTGGAGAAATGAAGCCAATCAAGAAAAAATGCATGTCCAATACATACCAACTAGTCTTTTGCGACCAATGAAAGCTGTCATTTTTCACCTTCTTACAGAAAGTTACATACTCCCAAGACATTTACCTTTTTGTTCCTATCGCAACCATTTTGAATAAAAAGAGATGGGAAAATAATTCCCATCGTGTCTAAGTAGATGTTGTACAGATTAATGGTTGCACAGTAATTAAATTAAGGTTTGGGAGAGTGCCTTGTTTACTGGTACAAGGTATCCCTTTTTTGCCTGTCATAAGCAGAAAAGTTCAATTTCATTTATGAACACTCAAAAGCGTTTATTGAATATCATTTTTGCAAAGAATTTCAGTTCAATTATTTGTTGCTTCATGTAGAAAATCGGTAACATGTATTGCAATCGTTGTTTAATTGTAAGGAATTTCATCTCAGTTGATCTTCAATATTTTAACCATACTGAGAACAATGACGTAACCCTAAACGTTACTGAAAGAAGCAAGGAATGATTAAAATGAAAATTACTTTGTGAAAATGATATTCCATTAAAATCATTATCGAATGTTCACATATCAAACTAAACAAAAAAAGTCATTAGCTAAATGAGCATGACATTAATTTTTTTCTGTTTTCTCTTTATTTTGTGGCTTATTTGAGAAGATACAACAATATCAAACACTCATCATTTCTCAGCTCTCTTCTCCGTAGTGGATATCCTACAAAACATACCCTCTTTGGTATGATAAATTACCTTAACAATATCCAGAAATAGAATGTTACATCTTCAATAACAGGTTAAATGTCAACAATATTTTCATCAATAAAAACAAGGAAGTTAACTGTTTACAAATGTGGTACTAGTCATCTTTAACTTGTCCTTGTCTACTCCATTTTCCAGCAGTCCCTTTCTGGGCAGTCAAGCAAGCTTAGAAGCAAAGCAAGCTTGGTGATAGTAGAGTGAGTGAAAGAGCCAAGAGGACAACTCTCTTAGCTCTCAGTCCAGTCTGGTAAAGCTTGTTTACTCCTCTACCTAGAAAGGAATTGCTGGCAGTTGAAATGGGTAAAAAATTGTGCCTAGATTGCCATACAATTTATTTTACCACAGTGCAAATATTAGTGAAGCTTAGGTAAGACTGACTAATAAAAAAAAATTATTTTCTCCTAACTTGTCTAGACTTGACAATGTGATAATGTTGTGTGGAGAAATTAAATAATCATTCCTCCAAGGAACAGCAGGGTCAAATAGAAGTAATAATAAATAAGTTTTCTCTGTGTTTATGATAAGTGCCAACTCCATGTGGCCAGGTGATTGAGTAGCAAGAAGACAAAAGAAATGAACAGAAAAGCCATAAGAACAGTGAAGTGAATGACAAAGCTGTGATGAGATAGGGGCTTGTCATTTGTTGCTATAATGCCTTGGCAGAAAAGCCAAAGCCTCCTATTTGCAGAGGCTCAATGGGACATTAGGATAAGCCTTAGCATTCACCTGCTCTACATGTGCAAAAGGTGATTGTTTACTTGGTTGTGGGTTCCCTGGAGTGGGCTAAGAACAAACACCTCCCCCTTGTTCTTTCTTTCTACACTGTACCTTAGGGTCTTCTCCCCTTTCCTCAAGCTATACATAACTTTACTGAATAAAAATGCCTCTAAAGGAGACTGGATAAATCTGCTGAACAAGTTGATCAAAGTTTCAGAGAGGATTGCCAGCTTCCTTCTTTGGACCTGCATTTTTCTAAGGAGATTCCCCCTCCTAAAACTCGCTTTGAGGCTCTGTGAAGAAGAGATGGCTAAAGCATTCTTCTTTCTCCTTCTTCTCCTCTCCCTTCAGCTAGCTGAAAAACACAGGCAGGCTGACAAACCTGGCCTTGAATATTACTTCCCTGTATGGTTCCTCTTTCTGAAAGGGTCAGCAAGAAAAAATTAAGTTTAAGTGGATTGGACTGAATAAAATAATATCATTTTGATAATATTATTTCAAAAGGAGTGTACAATGTTTAAAAATGTTCTGTTCCATAATGTTCAGATCAAATGATTTTCAAATTAACAAGAATTATAACATTTTTAGCTTTGTAAACAGTGGCTTGTGAAAAAAAAAATGAAAATGCATGCGATCATTTGTTACCCATGATGCAATGCCATTAATCTCTGGGAGAGCTGGATAGTTTCCTTAGGCTTGGTACCCACTGGGGACGCAACAATCATAAACACAATCATAATCATGGTTATAGACATAAGCTTCTTATGATCTAGTAGGAGCATTTGTAGGTAAAAATTTTTAAATGTTGTAAATGTTTTCTGGCACTCTATAAACAGGACGTAATGGGTCAAAAACGTTTAGGAGGAACCCATGGCACACCAGGGGAGGGATCAATTTTGTACCATCTTCCATAAGTAACATGCCAGGTGAACAGGGCGATTAGAGTTCCAAGGACCTTCTGCTGGACATTGTGAAAGTACACAGTGGTGCAGACAAGCATGAACTCCCAAAGAATCAGCAGCATGCTGGAACCGGCAAAAAGTAGATCTATGAGAGGGTTGAGTAAGATGTGTGGCCTGCGTCCCACTGATTCCTCACTTTCTAAGACTGGCAACCACTGTTTGACTTGAATTTCTTCACTGATTATAAGAGCGCTGTGAGTTAGAAGGAATGCGTGTCCTGATATGTCAAAGCCATCCCAGTGAAATCCTTGGAGGTGGCAACTTCTTTTTGAGGTCAGTGAATCTTCTCCTTCACAAAAGCCGGTCAACTCCTCGATGTAAACAAAAAGATTGACCCAGAAATACCAACCGAACGTTCCCACAGCCAACCTGCTCAAATGCTTCAGTATCGCGGTCGGGTTACACGACGTGTACGCGAATGACGTTAAACTCGTGAAAGGAATCAACAAGCCAAGCGTCCATCCCCATCCAAGCTTGACGAAATACACGTTGAATACATTTCTCTTATTGGAAAGGTAAGATTGAGGTAACGGAAGAAAGTCGTGGATAAATGATCCCGCTAGTACGACAAGCCAATAAATCGCCGCCTTAGAGGATGGTGACATAAGGACCCAGTCAGAAATCCCTTCTTTTATCTGAAGAAACAAAGATCTTTTGGACTTCGAATTCTTTTCAACCGGTTGAGTTGCCATCTTGCTTTTCTTGCTAATCGTACCCAAGCTCCTTATGTTTGGATTGCTCGTGTCACTGGTGTATGATTGAGGGACTGGGATACAGTTCAACGAAAACACGCACATGCATGTGAGAAATGTTCTTGCTGTCGTTAATTTCAGAGCAAATCTACTGTGCAGTGGAACGCACATTGTTTTAAAAGCAACAAATCTTGGTCCAAAATAACCTTTGAAAGACGTTTGCCCACAGAGACAAAATTAAATGGGAACCGAACAAAAATTAACTTAGCACAGAAGTCACAGAGGTAAGCATTGCGCTGTATTCCTAGGGATTTTATACCAATATATTAATTTGGAAAAAATAAATACAGCTAGTCTCTCTCATCATTTTCCCTCTATCCAGCAAGCACATTTTGAGGAGAAGTTATCATCGGGTAAAGTAGAATGCAAAGGCTCTGATTTTATCCGAAATTTTCCCTCTATAGATGTCCTGGATCTACGTACTTTTAATATTATTTTTGAAATTTGCACATTATTGAGATTTTGTTTTAAAATTGTGTTCAGTTGTGGGCAGTAATGAGATGATTTTTTGTTTACAGCTAAAAATGCCACAAATGATGGGTTTTCTTGAGCTGTTTGCGTATGGCGTGACATGTACAGAAGCGTGACAAGTTGTTTCAGTGACATCGCGACACAATGACAAGTGTGGCAACGCGGACTCCGCTGGCTGAAAGATAATGACGTGTTCAAAATATGCGATGAATTTCAAATTTAGCTCGTTTTTCGCGCTTTTATCAAGAACTCCGAAGCACAGTTTGAAAGGTAATGTACTGATTTCCCACTTATCTTACTTCTTTCATGAATTCGATAAACAAATTGGATGATATTTTGCTTCTTTCTACTTCTCGCTGTACGTTGCGATGTCATTCGGGCAAGTTCGGGCAAAATCGAGGACTCGTGTTTCGTATGGTTGAAATTTTGCGCGCGTAGTTCAAATGATGAATGCGTTAGCTTCTCTGAATTGGTCCTAAAAGGAAATTTAAGCTTACATGGGAAAATGCGGGGCGAAAAAAGCTCTCCTTTTGGTTAGTAGAGTTCTATCAGAAGCTACATGGTTTTAACATCTTGTAGCGTTTATTTTACAAAAAATTAGGTTTTCGCGCGCTGGCAGAAAGGCTTGTATTGAACGCGACCGTTTCGCTCGAGCTCTGGATTGTTTACTGCTTTGAACATTTGTGTTTTGTACAAGTTTCAAATCTTTTCCTGCCTTTAAGTTACGTTTATCATTATTATTACTTTCTTAACATGTAGCTTATTTAGTGTTTGGTATTGTCGCCTCAAACTTAGCTGGACAACACGTAAATGCGATCGGCGAGCTTACGTTGTGGCATATTTTGAAACGTGTCGCGTTATTCAGTTCGCGTTATTCACGTAGCTAAGAAATGTATTCTTCAATACATGTGATACACAAATTTAACCTTCTCCTTCATCTTTTTCTTACGTGTGCAAATTGTAGGTCTTATATCAAACAGAATGATTGGAAACAATACGAATGGAAGAAGTGGATTCCATGGAAGCAATGGTGATTCATTGAACAGAAATATCACAGTAAGCTAACAGATTGTATTTATCACATTGACAAGAAGACAAGTTAACTTTTGATAGTTTAAAAAACTCTTGTAAGTAGGTTTAACCATGGCCATGGATCATATAAGTACAACAATTGTTTCCTTGGAGTTTTTGACAAAAATCTTGCATAGCAAAAATTATTTGCCTTGGGTAAATTCATTTCTACAGGGTAAGCAAGATTTTGTATGACAATCTTCTTGTCCAGGCCACCTCTCTATGTAACACCTCACAATCTACAAAACACATCGTATTTCCTCATATGTATGCTAGTCTCAAACAAATATTGTTCGGTAGCGGAATTAACTGGTCCACAAATTTACGGCAGATAAATCCTTGGTACATTTAACCCACTGACGCCCAATGCGCCCCTATGTGCCCTAGAATGAGCAGGCATCTTGTTCCACTTGTGACATCATCAGTTTAAATGACCCTGAAAAGCTTTGATAGTCAGTCGATGCAACACAAAAAGATCTTGTAAATGATGCCTGAACGACAATGATCGGATCAAGTAAGCCTGAGTAACAGCCAGAAAACCACGGAACTTTTACCTCAAAAACACAAGAAAATCATGGCCTTCCCACCGACTGCTACTTTTGGCCAACTCTTTCCTTTTCAAACGAGCTTTGAGGCCAAACTTTTCTCATCACCAGAAACTGTGGTCGTATGGCTAACTCATCAGCAAAAAGCGAAAATCGAAATGAGAACGAAAGTAACGGGCTTGTGTGCTAAATCTCAAAGAGCCGTAGACGGGGGAGTTTTTCGCGTAAAAATTTTGAATTGTGCGCATGCCTGAACTCCAAATGCTAGAAAACGTTCTGAAACCGAAAGAAATGGCAACTGTTCATACTAGAAAGCACTTTTCATGAGGATTGGGAGGAAATTGGAACAAACAGGGCTAAAAAAGGCCATTTGCTGCTTAAAAGTACCATTTTTTTTCGAAGCTTGCCAGGTGTGAATGGGTTAATGCTCAAAAACTTTAATACAGTGGTCCAAAAACAGACTCTGCTGCTAAAACTTTTCAAAAAATTGCTCACTCAAAAACTGTACGCGTCATTGTCCATGGCATCACTGACTAGTGCGTATGCACGCCCTTATGAGTTGGCATGATGCGTGATCTGTCACGCAAAAACAGGCAAAATAAAGTTCTGTCCTTCTTAACAAAAATATTCATCACATTCTGTACTACACTTAGAAAACAAGGTTGTGTTTCCAGCTATGTACATGTGTTATTATAAATTTGACAAATAAATACTTTTAAAACACTATTTTCTAGGTGGCCATAGAAGGTAACATAGGGAGTGGAAAGACAAGTCTTTTAAAATACTTCAAGCAAAACTCATTAGTGGAGGTAGTACTAAACATAATTTGTTTTAGCTAATGTTTTTCAGGATGCTGAGAGAATAAAAAAAATAAGCCTGTTTTAAAATGGACAGAGAAAAAACAAACTAACAAATGACACAATTAGAACTATATATAAGAAGGATGTAAAACTAAGGAATATATTATTTTGATCAGCCCCTTTATATTACAGGACATCATAGAGTAACACTCAGTGAAATTCTCAATATCTGGTTCAGTGCCTTTTCAGCTAAAATGCCCTCGGTGTACATCAATGTGCTTTTCCTTGGTAGAAGACAAGACCCCCACACTTGTGTTGATTTCCTTCATATTTCACATCTCTTTGCATTATCTTTTAAAATCTAAATCATTTATTTCAAATGACTAAGAATGTACATGTAACACAAGCATTGATTTCTAATTCTTGTGATGAAGGCAGTATTCCAGCACAAGACAAAGCTCATTTCAAAAGATTCTTCTTTATTTTTTATCAGGTAATTGAAGAACCTGTGAAAAAATGGCAGAATGTCAGTGGTGCAAATACCTTGGTAAGATAGATATTTCAATTAAATAAATTCAACTAAGGAATGTTAGCTTAAAATTAAAGTAACTAGTGAAAGGTGGCATTAACATATATCAGTATGTAGAGCCAGGGGGGTTTGTAAATAAATTTAGTAATTGTATTGAATAAACCTGTTTTAAAATTTCTAAAATAACAAATAAATGGAACGTGAAATCAGGTAAACAAGTGAAAAAAGGATAACAGTGGTGATAAATATCATGACTATTAATTTATAGGATCTCATGTACAGTGATCCAAAGAGGTGGAGTTACTTGTTTGAGTCATATGTCCTTCTTACAATGATGGAAATACACCACAGACCTCAGGTATGACATCCAATCACTTTGTGCACAATTGTTTTTTCTCTTTCTCTCTTTCCTCTTTTTCTCTTTTGTTGCCTTCTTCTGTTTACTGGACCTGCTCCTGGCAGATGTACGCCTGTAGCACTAGAAGTGATTCAATCTTTTCACACCTAAGATCCCAACTTCAGTCCAACTTTTTACTCAAATTTTCTTGGGACATATTTTTTACTACATCTGCACATAGCAAGTGCTTGCTGAGGCTTTTAGTGAAGGAAGTAAGTATAGTGTGCATTAGATAGTTTACAATGGGATTAAGAAATTAGTATAGGATACATGTACAAATATGACAGAACATGCAAGGTAAAAAAATCATGCAAGATGACAAAGATCTATTTATTAATAAAATTTTCCATAATTCAATTAATTGGTCATCCATCAAGTCAGCAACGTACATACAAATATTATTATATGTGACTCAAGGTTTGGCAGTGTACAGTCAAAGTAACTCAGAAGTCTATGGTTAGATAATGGTACTAGCCACACATTTTGTGTGTTGTCTACTTTCAAAGAAATTGTTCTTTAATGAGTGGAACTTTGTTTTCATACCTCAGACTTCACCTGTAAGGCTAATTGAGAGAAGTGCTTACAGTGCAAGCTTCTGTTTTGTGGAGAATCTTCACAGAAGGTAATAGCAGATTTTAGAGAGTATATATGCACATATGCAGGCCTTTATCAGTAGGCAAGGTTGAAGAAACTGAATTACCATTCATTGCAAACAATTTGCCAATACCATTTTTGTTAATTAACAATTCCAGCATTTAAGTATTGGGATTTGGTGCATACTTTTATCATTTGCAGTAATTACCTTGCATTAGCAGGAAAGTACCGTAGAGTTCCCAAAGTAGCGGCCCCCTAAAAGTAACGGCTACCTGAAAGTAACGTTAATTTTCGGACCTTTCTGGTAATTCCTGAAAGTAGCGGCCTCCCCGAAAGTAACCGCTACCGGAAAGTAACATCATTTTCAGACTTTCTTTTTTTGCCCTTTGTGACACAATACGTACTACCAACCGTCAGTGCCAAACATCAAACAAGCTTTACTGTTATTTTCTACTAACAAAGTAAATGAAAGTAGCTCACTCTAACAAGCATTTAATTCATGAAAACTCTGTATACAGTGACTTAAACAGGAACATTTCTTAGAAGTCTCGACCTCAGTGATTTGAACAGGAACTTGACATTTGAATTGAACTGATGAGAGGTTTTTCACACTAAGCTACCGTAAATATCTAGTGTTCATTGTTCTGTTACGAATGTCGAAGAATCATTGGGGAAGAGAGAATTCAATGAAGAATTTAAGTGTCATTATGCTTATTGCGCGGTTGTGTGTACCATTTTTCTTCAATTACTGATGTATTTTAGCTACCCGAAGTAACAGCTACCCCAAGGTAGTGACCACCTGAAAGAAGCGGTCCCTTAGGCCTGCTAATTCCAAAAGAAATGGGGACCTACTTTCGGAACTCTACGGTATGCTGTAAATCCTACGTTAATGGATCATGCTTTTTATTTGCAGTGGTACATTGTCAACAGTAGAGTACACTGTCTTCCAGGAATGGTTTGAATATCTTATGTCCCATGAGAAGCCTCAAGTAGACTTAATAGGTATGTAGCAGCAAGGGCTTGTGCATTTTCTCCAGTGTCTCTATATTAAATATATGTTTGAATAAGTGTACATTCAAGTGTTTTAATCTATTCTCAAGAGGCACTAAGAAAAATAAAACTTCTTGCATCTGAACCTGTGACGGATGCCATCCTCTCATGAAAACAGACAATTTAATAAACTTCTCCTAGAAAATAATTAATGCCATCCATCTGTGTATTCAACTCATCATTTGAATTGTTTTCAGTATACTTAAGAACATCACCAGAAAAGTGTATGGAAAGAATAAAGAGGAGAAGCAGAAATGAGGAGACTTCAGTATCAATGGTAGGCAGTGCTTTTGGTGGTTTTGCACTGGATGTCAGTAAAATCAAAGCCAAACTACAGACACTGACATCTGGCCAATCATGTAATGATATTAATTTAATCATTAGCACACAGTTTTTGGGTTTAGTGGAATATTATTTTGTGCAGAAGGCTCAATCACCTCTCATGATCAAATTTAAATGTGATGAAACACAAATTATTTTCTTTTGATGAAATGTCACCTCAAACTCTCTTCATGGAAATGTACAGTACTGGCCAAAGGGATGGCAGCATTACACGCGCGTTTCATGCGTGTAAAGACGCCATATTGCACACAATTTCCATGCAAAATACACGCAAATTACACGTGCAAAACACACGTGTAAAAAAATACACACAAAGTGCGAGTAAAATTTACACGCAAAGTGCGAGTAAAATTTACACGCAAAGTGCGAGTAAAATTAGCTAAAATTTACACGCAAAGGTTGGAGACAAGCTCATAAAGTGCGTGTATAGATAAACAACACAAGTTCAGTGTACATTGTTGGCAGGAATGTCTGAGGCTATTTGCGCTCTTATCTAGTGAACGTAAATTTTATTTCTGTAACTTGAATTGAGCATCCTAAATAATAACTTCAGATGCCACAACAGTTTTTATCAACATGAACAAGAAAGCAGAGAAAACATAACTATTTGGTGTCGAGGGTCGCGTCCCGAATGGAACGTAAACAACAAAGCTAAAATTTTCAGAATTGAGATGGAAAGCGAGCAACAAAGCTAAAATTTTCAGAATTTGCCAGACTCAAACCTGCTGTCAAAAGGGAAACTATTGAATGGAACTTATACTAAAAATCGAAGGTCATAATGTTAGAGAGAGAGTTAGAGTACAATAACAAGCGTTTTCCAGGGATTATTTTAATAGTTCTCAGTGCACTGAATTTGCATACTGTTAGTCTCAAAATAAATTGCGCGAGCAATGTCGGTACAAATCGATCTTTTCTTTCGCGCACGTTATCCTTCGTTTTGAATGAAATAGTAAATGAAGCTCGACATATTGAAACTCAAATTAAAAGACAACTGTAAAAGAATTTGTAAGAACTAGCAAATATCGTCCAACGACATAGCGAACACAGTTTGTAGGAAAATTGATTAACTTTTTTTAGTTCAGCAAGTGCATAATTATAACCAACACCAACAAGAAATGTCAAATATGTAAATTATCGACATTTTCTTTTTCAGGAGCTTTTAAATTCTTTGCACGAGCGATATGAAGACTGGCTAGTTACAAAGAGTAAATTCCATGTTCCTGCTCCAGTAGTGGTAAGTATGATCAGCATGGTAGTGTAAGTGTGACTGACGGTAAACAAAATTGTTTGGCTTCTTGTTTTGTTGTGAAGAAAAAAGACTGAACTTCACTCTTGACATCCCTGAAGTTCAGTGTTTATACTTAACACTGATCTAGAGAACCAATTGCTGGCAGAGTTCAGCATGTGAGCAGGCTGACTTGTTTGGGTTTTGTATGAGTATCTTGGCAGCAGAGCCACAATCTCCAACCCACGCGACAATAGGGCAAGAAATCTGCTTAGTGGCTTGTCCCTCTGCTGCCAAGATTCTTCCACAAAACCCAAACAATGAGCCTTCTTGCAAGCAAGGAAGAGGTAAGCTAAATTATTACTTAGAATATTCCTGCTTGGAGAGCATCAACTAAAAATGGGATTCAGGTACTAAAATATTGTAAAAGTAGAAGGTTGAAACTTACTATTCCTTGCATAATAGTTATTATTATAACTACTGGTAAGCCAGCCAGAAACTGAATGACTGTTTAGGACATACAGTTTTTGATATTCACTTCAAAACTATTCTTAAAACTTTCTATATGTTTATGTATCTTAATTTTGCTCTTCATGATCTTCATTGGGAGAACTAGAGGGAGAACAATTTTGCAGATGGAGGCGGGGGATAACTTATTTTTGGGGAGCTTCTTTGCTTTAATTTTTATCCTTGTATTTTCTTTTACCTCTATCTCAGTCTTGCCTTTTTCTTTTTCAGGTGGTAGATGGAAATCAAAGCTTAAAAGACATGTTCCACTTTTATGAAACAAACACTCAACTCCTCCTTGGTATAAATGGCTCAAAAACAGAGTAATGCTTGAAGATTTATAGAAATTTTAAAATCATTGCTTTAGTAGAAATGAAGATATTATTGTTGCTTACAGAGTAATTCGTTTTAGCTACATTTTAATATCCATTCCAATTTTCAAATTTAGTGGAATCTGACTGAGTGACTACTCAGTTGAAAATTTATTGCTGCCATTTTGAACACTTTAAGACTTAAAGTGTACCACTTAGTGGTCTTCTTTGATAAATATAACTTTTTGCAAACATACACAGTTCATGTGAGTCATGTGCATCATCCTATTGTTATAATTGTGTATTACAATGAATTTTGATGTTCATGTTGTCACAATAATGCCCTTCTGCACTATAGATAATAAATCATGACAAAATTTTGCTTTACAAAAATTTAAAGCCCATCAAAAGATTCAGAACCCACAAAAGTCACTCAAGATGAATACAACACCTTTTTTTTAATTACTTCATAAACTAAGCAAGTTCAATTTTACCTAATTGATGACTGCATTTGTACCATTGTGTTTTTTACTTTTGACAAAATTTTTTAGAGCTTCAAGGCAGGATGGCAGTAATTTTACTGACGTTTTTGAAGTAAGCAGAAATTCACTCAGTGTGGATGGGCCTGAATAATCAGACCGCTCAAAGTGGTTCCATGTTATTTCATTGATCTGAGCTATTTTATTATAAGGAGGGAGCAGTCTCTTACATTATGCTATTTTACTAAATTGCCCAATTAATTATTTTGTGCACAGTCTGATGAAAGTTTTTTTAGTTGATGTTGAGCTTTATCCAATCTTGTAAATAGAAAAATTCCATACTACTGTTTACCATGCATGTAGCTGATGGCTCTTTTTAATACCATGGTGATATCAAACTACCAGTTGAATTTACTGAAATGTGGATATACACTCACTTCTGCATCTACATTATTGGGCACTGTATTGATAATTTTAAAATCCAACCTATTATTTATATAAATTTTGTACTGACCAATAATATTATTACGAAAGTGCGATTCGGAATTTTTCTCGAGAACTTTCAAATACCTAGTTGCCCAGCAGTCAGAAGATGGCAAGTGATTTGAAACTATCAGGCTCTTGGCAGGGAAAACTACACAGCATTCATGACCTAAGCTAGTGCTGTCCCCAGGGTGTTACTCAGATATATTTATTGACAGGGAGGTACCAACAAGGCCTAACTTTTATACCCAAAAAAAGTCTCATTAGGCTAAACCTGGAACCAAAAAATTCCAGCGGCCCAAGACAACCTAGGTAGTAAAAGTCCTCCATGTCTGCGTAAAAAGGAAGATAGTTTTAAACTCTTTATGCTTCCACCTTTCTTCTTTCCTTAGTTTGTAAATCAGTGAAACTGGTACATAAATTAAAATAGCCCTGAGAACCCTGAGGTATGCACACTATTCATCAAAGCAAAAAAATGTCCTGCCAAAATCTATCTACCTAAAAAACAGTCCACCAGAAAATTTCTAACCCAAAAAGGTCCAAATTGCTAATTTGAAACTCAAAAAAGGTCTTCACACTTCCCCATCACTAGTATATCTGAGTACCCCCCAGGGGCACTGTCATGCCACCCCTTTGACAAAAATTGTCACAAACACTGTAGGGTCATTTTAGTTTAAAATCACTTGGCACTTCTATTATAGAAGGCTCTTAGTTCTACCTCAACTAGGCTTTATTCTCTAAATCCGGTGTGTCAGGCATATAGCTTACTTGACACTGTACCCATGCATCAGGAGAAAGAACAGTGACTTGCCTTTGAAATTGTCTTACTATAGAATTTTTGGCAGGCATCTAGACATGGTGTGACAGTCACTTTTGATGTTGACTATCATATGTAGTGTTTACACCAGGTGTCTGGTTGTAGAGACTTGTTACAAGGCTATTTCAGATCAAAATTCTGACTAGTTTTCGCTTTTTAATAGTCACTTTTACCCCGGCAAATTTCTACATTTTGGTAATCTAAAACCTGCATAACTTTTAATCAAAAGAAAAATTGTCGTTTGTTCTTTTTTCAAAGCTCCACCTTTCATACATTCACTACACAACAAAATGTACCTTTATTGTATAGTAATGTTTGATTCATTCTTTAAGATTCTCTGTTAATAAAGTTTATCCTGTTTTGAATTATTGAGCGGAATGTTGTTTTCTTTAAATCTTTTTTATTTCTTGCCACTCTTATAAAAACAATAACGAACAATAAATGCATCAGACTATATTCTCTGGTTTAAACCAGATTTTAAAAGAATTTACTTCTTCTTCAGTCCTGATGGACTGGGCCTAATTGGGTCTAGACCCCATGTGATATACCATTTGAAAGGTAATTTCTAGGGTGTGCTGCAAATCACACTAACAGGGTTTGAGGATGTCTTACTGAGATTAGACTGAAAAGTGTCCAAAATTAAAAAAGGAAAATGTGTAAATTTTCTTGTTCCTCATACATATTGGGACCCCTAAACTATTAGCTAAATTTGCAGCTCTTGGTGCACTGCTTGTTGTCAGATATCAACTTGAACCTAAAATTACAAAGGGAAAATGTTCCAAAAGTTGGAGGGGTGGTAAATCAAGTCTCATATAGGAGGGGGGTTCAATTTTATGCCTTCAGTGTGCAGATCTTTCCAAGGTCTTTTGGTTGTGCAAATTTCACACAAATTGACCAAATATTGAGCATGTTTTGGCATCTTGTGCCATATGGCACTCTTGGGTGGGAAAGGGCTAATTAAGGACTGTGCGTCCTTTTGTTACTGCGCATCTCGGGATATTTGGGTTTCTTAAGGAATTTGACCACCAACAATATTTTGCGCGGTTTATGACTACGTGGAAAAAGCAGATCTTAGCAAGAGCTATCAGAATCCAAAAAGGAATTTGGGTGTAACCACGCATTTTTCAGAGATATTAAATTGAGCTTAAATTTGGAAAGAAATTGCCATACATTCTTTGTATTTTAACGCTTTTTTAGAATTATGTTTCCTATTATCCCTGAAAAATGCACGGTTACCCACATTTTTCTTTTTGGATTCCAATAACCCTTGCTAAGATCTACTTTTTCCCCATAGTCATAACCTTTGCAAACATACATCTGTATCAGGATTACTTTCCCTGTCCAAGAGCCTGTCACGGTGAATGGTATGCATCTTTACGGAGGTCTGGGTCGAGGTATTTTGTTTACTCTCGTTCCAGACTTCTCACGTCCATTGTTACATTTTCGCGCCACATTTAATTTCGGTTCCGCCATATTTGTTGTCGTTGTTCCTGTTTGGACTGAAAAGGTAAGTTTAACGTTACTCTTTTGCTCTTGTTTGAATACATGTCTACGTTGATACTGTGAGTAATCGTTCAATAATTGTTTCTACGCTGTGATAATTTGTTATCTTGGTTGTGGCATGCACGACACGTTTCTTTGTTGACCCTGCGTAGCTACGTACGCTTTGTTGTGAGTGTAGTATGCTTCATTTGTATCGATCGCTAGTTCCAAGATCTTTGAAGCTTTCGTTTGACCAGTCTCTCTTTCATTCTTATGTTCTCATTCTTCTGTTCGAAGAAAGCTTTCATTCAGTATGAAGTGACTCCTTTGTCTTTGACAGATATCTTGTAGACAGTAGTTTTTTTGGTCATTTTGGATGCTACAGAAATATGCTCGGCGTAAATCAACCGGACTTATGCGCTATGGAAACAGATCGCCCAATGGTGGAAGAATCACCAAAGACCAATTTAACGGTACAATATTAATTATCTTTCAGTAATTTTAAATTTCTATCTGTTCGGATTCCATTTGATTGGTCACTTTTGATGTTCAGAGACTCAAAATGTAGTTTAAGATTAAGTTTAAGCAAGTCAAGATTAAAGCAGTTTATAATCTTCAGTCCCTTCTATTAATCACCTCCCCACTAGGGTCTGACAGATTATGCTGGCGTAATTTTGAGTACAATGCTACATCTGAAGCATCAGGTAAAATGCTGGCATGATACTCATATTTTGCAGTTAACTCTGTTATGTTGCAGTTCTGAAAACCTTAATAACCATAACAGCTGTATACTAATTTTTTCTCCAACTAGAAATGCGAAATGTTGATAAAAATGCAGAGAATTGAGGTACTGAGCACTCTAGACTCGTACTCAGTGCGTTTTCGGCATGGTCGCACTAGTCGGTAGCCTGGTTACCACATCAGTGGTTCAAAAGTAACGTGGAAGACTGTGTAGGAATGTTTGTTTGATAGCTGCAGGAGGGATTTAAGCGTTATTTTAGTCGGGCATTATTAGGAGCATAAAACTTCAGCTGAGCATATTTTTGAGGATAATACTCTGGTTTCATGGGTGATGCCTGTGGGCATAATGATCGCTTTTACGAGCATAATCTGTCAGACCCTACTCCCCACCTCAGGACAGTGATTGTTTGAGTGCCATTGTCACTGTATGGTCTTTCTCTACTTTGGTTGCCAAGCAATGTGCATGTTCCTTTCACCACCTTTATGACTCAATACTGGCAATTTTTCCCCTTTCCACACCAACTAAAATTGTCCCCAAGTAAATTTAAAGAAGAATTAAAACCAGCTGCCTAAGAATGCCAAAAACATTCTTAAATATCTAACACTGAGCTTAACCAACAGTGTTGTTTTGGTTATTGGAAAATCCAATGAAGATGTCTACCATTGTGAAATGCCCTTGGAAGGCAGCAAATTGAAGCTGGCCAACTTGAAACAAGACCTTAGCTACTGGAGCACTTTTGTTCAACATAAACCTACATGTAATGTGCAGCGGGTCTGGGATGTCAGTGGATTGACATTTGCTGTTTTGCTGTTCAATAGTTGAAGTAAAAAAATTAAACCCATCATTAGTTTGCCTGCTGTGATCATAATTATGTAGATGAGATTAAATAATGTTCTAAGGATAGGGTATAAACTTAAGAAGAACTGTTTGTTATTGGTATGAAGTTTGCATTGGACAACCTCATCTTCAGAGTGAGTTCTTATCAAGAGATGTAGAAATAGCTAGAAGACACATAAAATATCCATCTGTAAACTTCATTTTTCCAGCTCAAATTTACGCCAAGTAAAAGAATATATTATTTTGGAAATGTCATGCAGCTGTTTGTATTAATCAGATTTAATGACATCATTCAATATGTTTTCAGGTTGCTGTAGAAGGTAACATCGGAAGTGGTAAAACAACTTTGCTGAACTTTTTTAGAAAAAATCCCTTGGTAGAGGTGAGTAAAATAATTATCCTTTTTGACTTGTTTTTCTCAACAGTTAAAGATTGTTTCATGTGAAAATCCAAGCCCAAGCCATTGTTTTTATCTCCTTTTCAAATTGTGTTCCAGAAAATGTCCATCTCCCCACAGAAAGCTAGAAATTCTAGCTTTTACTTCATACTTTCTTTCCCACCCCCTTGGAATTTCCAATGACCTTCCACAGGATGTGTTTGGGTGTGGAGGGGGGGTGTTCATGGATATTTTCTGGAATGGCACATTGAAATAATCCAGGGGAAGTTAAAGAATTGACACATTGCTGTTCTAGACTAAATACTTTTAGGGCTGCTGTGCCCTGATATTAAAAAAAACAACTGTATTTACCGTGCACTAAGACATAAACTTGATGTCATCACCAAAATTACAAAATGGCGGTGACAATCACAAAAATTTTACATTGTACAGGTTAGGGTTACATTTAGGGTTACAGGTGTAGGGTTAAGGTTAGGGTTTGTTTAGGGTAAGGATTAGGGGTAACTCTAAGGTATGCATTTCCAAACTTTCATTGACTTGCGGTCTGTTTAGCCAGGGCTTAACTCTAACCTCTCAAAATGAAAATTGTATCACAGCACCCCTAAAAGTAACAAAAGCCATTAGTGTCAGAGTATTGGGTTTTCAGTCTGGCTTATCACTTTCATTCATGGGTTGCTCAGTGGAAGGAAGAGTTGGTCATTAGACATTTCCTGACCAAATTTCTGAATGTCTGTAAGTTGTGACTAATAATTTTCAAGCGTGATTGGACATGGCGTCCATGTCCAAGAATGACTCAAATTGTCAGTGATCAGATTGGTTATCAAAAGCATGAAAAAAATGCCCAGTGTCCCCTCTTTTGTGTTGTTGCAAAATGCTCTCTCAGCTTGAGTGAAGTTGAAAATGGCAGTGCAATTTGAAAGCAAGGGTAATAAGTACAGATCCAGAGTGCAAGGCTTCCCTTGGGTACAGTGTAGTACACTAGCGAGAAGCATTGTGTCATGCCATTTCCACGAGCACCAAAACAACTCTGGCTCAGCATCTGTCTTTGGTACACTGTACAAAATGTATTTGGTTTTTCAACTTAAAAATCCCTTGAAATTGTCAAATGCACTTGACAGTACCAAAGATAAAGCTGTGTGACGGAAAGAAGCTAAAGAAGAAGTGAAAGACACTAAGATGAAGAGTTGGAGAATGAGTTCAATAACTCGAGCAAGAGTGAAGACTATCTACTGAACTGGAAAATAAAATGGTTCTTTTCAGAACCACCATATCTGAAAAAATCAATGGCCAATGATATTGTTTTCTTTTATTTTCATTGCTCAATCGTAAGGAGACGTTGCACTCTCTGTTTTGTACGTTACAGGAAAATGTTTGGTGTGTGTTAGCACCCTAGTTTAGCGCAAATTTTCAGCAGAAATACAGTTTGCACCCTAGTTTAGTGCTAATTTTCAGTGGAAATACAGACTTTCTTGAAATAGTTATGCACCTTAAAGCGAAAAAAAAACTATGGATGAAAAACTATTGATCAGTCTAACTTATGAAAGTTAAACTAAATATAGTTAATTTTATAGAAATTCATCACCACTGCCAAAATCCTTATACTGTCTTGTTCTCACAGTCAATTTTTGTAAACCCAAATCAAGCTGTTATTTTCCACTAAAAAAATGTTCTAAACAAATTAATAAGCCATTGTATTATTTTTGTTAAAATAGGTGTTGGAGGAGCCTGTGGCCAAGTGGCAAAATGTTGGTGGAAAAAACCTTTTGGTAAGATTGTGAAGCAAAACAGTGACCCTTGCAAGCTCATCTTTGACATCCAGTTGTTTTGCTACAAACTTAAAGTCAATTTTAAACCACTAATTAGACTATAACTCAATCTCAAGTTGTGTTGGAGAGGTTCAATATCTTGGTCCTCCCTCTTCCCCACCCCCCCCCCCCCCCATGAAAAAGGCCATCTAAATACACAAATGGGACTCTTGGGCCCTCATACACTAATTTTTAATCCATAAACGTATCAATGAAAAACAATCCTTGAGTTCCAATGAAACTGTACAATGCAATACAATACATAGAGGATATTACACGGTGGCGTGAAGATGTGAATTTTATTTTCAAGTGGTGAAAACAATATTTTACGAACGAGCGCAGCGAGTGAGTAAAATATTGTCTTTTACCACGAGAAAATAAAATTCATATCTTCAAGCTGCCATGTAATTTTCTTTTTTTATATAGACAATAGTGTTTTGGCACAAACAGCAGTGTAAAAGCAGGAAATGATGTCATTGATATCCTCACTAATGAGGATATGGAAAATACACCACTCGAGTCCCGGATGTAGTTTCGTATGAACTTTACGAGTGGTCTATTTTCCACTAAAACACTCTTGTCTATATAATAAAATACTTTATTGACACTCCCCTGGTGGGGCTTTTCAGTGACAATATAAGGTAAAAGAAATGTTTTCTTCTTTATACTGTAGCTGAAGAAACTGATTATCATTTGTTTTATTGTTGAAAAGGAGTTGTTTTACACCGACTGCCAAAGATGGAGCTACTTGTTTGAATCTTATGCTGTTCTTAGCCTCATGAAAATTCACAAGAAACCACATGTAAGTGATATGCTATTAATAAACTAGTATGACTGTATTGTTATCTGCATGTATGCATGTGCCTTAGTAATTCAAATAATTATGTCCATTATGGGGATTTATGACATGTTTTGCTAGGCAACCGGTCAGAGTAACACGATCTTCAAGTAGTAACACTACTTCATATATTGCTAACAAATGCCGCACTGTAACGTACCAGCGCTCCTTTTTTATCAGATGCACTAGAACCTGGAACGTCTTGCCAGAAGATATTAAGAACAATCAGACACTTCCAGCCTTCAAAAAATCTTTATTTCAATATTATCTTAATGCACTCGCCATTTATGACCAGGACGATACTAGGACTTGGAGAACAATCTGCCCTAAATGCAACGTAGCGCGTAACCTAACACGCCTACCGTCATGTTGTTTCTAGTTTTTATACTTTTCTGTCTGTAATCTTTTTTTTTTTTTTTTTTTTTTTTTTTTTTTTTTTTCTATGTTGTACAAGGGGAGCGCTGTAATTGGCATAGCTGTAGCATCTCCCCGGCCAGTGTTTTTGCACTTGTTTATATTATGTCCTTTTCTTGCCTTGTGTAATATGTTTTTGGCTGAAGATAAATAAATAAATAAATAAATAAATAAATAGTTTGTTTTATATGAAACACATGTATGATTTGTGCTGTGCGGATATTTGATCAACACTATACACCAGCTGTGACAAAAGCAACAACATGGCAACAAGGCTTCAAGTAATTTTGCCATAAGATTGCATAACTGATAGTTTACCTCATAGGGTGAGTTGTTAGGTCTATTTCTTGCCTACAGCTGTACTTCTCACACCTTGTCATACAGGGAAGCTAGGAAGTAATGAATAGAAGTTTACAAACTTATTATTTTGAAAGCTATATTCTAGTAGGGTCGAAGAATAGGCAACAACCATAAGTCATATTCTTGGTGCTTACCATTTGTCAGAATAAGTTGGCAAGAGCAGTCAGTTTGTAGATGGAATGTGCCAATTTGTAGGATTAGGTCTACTAGTCCATGTGATCAACCAGTCCTTCAAAAAATTAATGGCACTTTTGCCATTTTACAAATTGACTGATCTTGGCCAACTATGAGCTCTGGCAAATAGTAAGAACTCATGGTCTGCCAACAGATTCATTTATTGTGCCACATTTTCTTAATCCTTTAATCCCTGACATCAAAATGCATTATTCTCCCTACTGTTCTCCATACATTTCTTTTGGAACTAGTAAGGAGAATTTGCCTAAATATCAAGACATTTTATCTTTGGTGATCACTTTCTTTAGCAAGGAGGGTCTGTCTAAATATCAAGACATTTTAAATATCTTTGGTGATCACTTCCTTTAGCAAGGAGGGTCTGTCTAAATATCAAGACATTTTGTCTTTGGTGATCACTTCCTTTAGCAAGGAGGGTCTGTCTAAACGGTAGCCCTGCAGCTCTTAACAACCTCTAATTTCATTGGACCTTGGTATCATGCAGCTCTATTGTTTTCAGGGCTAGGGTCCATTGTTTTGTTGTTTGGTGTATTGTTTTCTCAGCAAATCAGAGAAGACCTTGTAAGAGCTGCGACATCACCCTGTCTAAATATCAAGACATTTTATCTTTGGTGATCATTTCCTTTATTCTCATCACTTGAAAATTTGAACAATTATTAGTGATGATGTAAAGAGAAATTTCATTTTTGTCACTGTCAGGGCTGAAAGGGTTAAGTGTAAAACAGAAAATTACAAAAAATAACAGAATGCTTATACCGACCAAAATTTTGGAACTAAATTTGTACATTATCCATGCCTTTACTTCATTGTCAGTTGAAGTCTGCAATTAGAAAGTTAAATATTAAATCTCTACCTAAAGAGTGTTTTTCCTTTCTGTTACTCAACAAACAGGTTACTCCAGTCAAAATGATTGAGAGAAGTGTTTATAGTGGCTACTACTGCTTTGAACACAACCTTTGTAAAAGGTATGCATTAACATTTTAACCATTGTACTGGAAATTTCTTCTTCCACTCACTCACTTACTTGCTTTCTCGCTCGCTCACTCACTTACCATCCCTTTTCACCTTGCATAGCACACAGGCTTTCACAAGAAATTTCTACTGCCTTGTAAATGTAGTTCACCTCCCCTTCCTGTGTCATATATTTCTTCCCCGCTATGATGATGACCCTTGCAGTTAAGGATATTAACTTAAGCAGTTGATAAAACAACAACCTGAAAAATTCAGGCTGGAATGGGATACGAACCCATGACCTCTGCGATACCGGTGCAGCGCTCTAAGCAACTCAGCTATCAAGCCAACTGGGAGCTGATCATTTGCAAATTCGTAGTTACAGGCTGGCACAAATTCTGGGAATTGGTGTGGGAAATTTTTAACAGTACTAAGCCTCACGTCATCTTTCCTTATCCACATCTCTGATTGGAAAGTTGTGTTACTGGTAAGTAATGTTAATTTCATAACTGTCTTGTGGAAAATTTAATGAAGTCAACGATTGTCCTCTGTTGTTTCCTTTCTTCAGTGGAATGATGTCGAAAGGAGAGCATTCTGTTCATAATGAGTGGTTTGAATGGATAACAAAAAGGCAACAACCACAACTGGATTTGATAAGTAAGGGATAATTTTTTAAAGATTATTACATCATGCAAAATTAATATTATGTTTGGAAAAATGGTGTGCATTTATTTAACTTCATCGCCATCTGGGCAGGCCTGGTACCTCAAACCACAATGTGAATCCAAAATTAGCGTCAACTTTCTGCCAGCTAAATTATTATTATGTATTCGATAAGAGATTTTCAAAAGCTATTTGATCTTCGGTTTTGACTGTCCTTTTTTGGCTAGTAAGCGTAGCTTGCGTTTTAACCCTGAAATATTGATATCAGCTTTTGAATAACTCAGGACCCAACTGTTTTCTCGCAAATTTCAGCAACCTTGAAGTTCTTAATGTTATTGACCAGCAAACTTTATAGATATTAATTTTGAGAAATATCACCTGTAGATCTGCTGACAAATTAAAGCATGTTCAGATTTTATTTTTCTTGTAGTTCAATTTTTCTTTTACTTCAATTAGTTCATTATTATTTAAAATGAAAGTCATAAATCTGTGTTTTCCAGTTTACCTGAGGACATCACCGGAAACATGCATGAACAGAATAAAGGCAAGATGTCGAAGTGAAGAAAAAACCCTTCCCATGGTAGGTTATGAACAAAAGAAGTTGCTGCTTGCATGACCAAGTTCAAGTAAGCCTGTTAACAGTTCCTAGTGAAGAACGGGCACAAGAAAAATAGCTTTTGCTGTAGCTTGTACCTGTAAGTGAGTCGTGGGTACATGACTATGATTGCACATGCTCTTCTTCTTCAACAAACGTTATATATTTTCTCTCACGCGACCGTTTTAAAAAATCGTTCATATGCCACTGATGAACTGAAGGGCTAAGCCTGAAACGTTTGGCTTTGAAAAGAACTTTTTTTTGGCACTTCACTACCTTTTGTTTTTAATATTTTCATCTGAATTAGTGCCATGCAGTACTGTGAACTTTTGTTCATCATTTATTTAAGGGTAAGAAGTGTCGGTAACCAGGGGCATTTTTGATTTAGAAAAAATGATGACAAATCCTATGGCCGGGTGGCAATTCTTGCTATTCACTTATACAAAGACATTTTTCAAAACAAAATAATTTATTTCATTTGATATTCAACAAATTCTTCTCAGATTTACTACCATAAGGGAAAACTGATACATTTTATTCAAGTTTGTTAGACTGTATTTGCATGCAAACAAGTTTTGATATTTCCGGTATTGTGATGACAGGGAGGTAAAGCAAACATCAACGCAAACAAGCATCAGCCTACTTTGCCTTGCTCTTTCGCAAAGGTAGCCTGTGAATCTGTCAGCTTGTCTGTATTGGCCATGCCTCGTGCATGTGGCCTTGTGTGTGTATGTAGTTCTGAGCTGTTTAGCATTCTAGGTTTTAATACATTCCCATGCCTTATGTGTCATGGTGGGGTGGCCAAATAGTTCTTTTGCAGTGCCAATGCTAACAGTCTAAGTGTCAACTCACTGGTGTACTTAGGTGTATAAATGGTTACCAGCACACATTACAGAAACCTCACAAAGTGCTGAGCATGGGGAGAGGCTGCAGTGGAAAAACATCCCATCCATTTGTGTTAATCCTAGTTGGTTCATGCAACAGGAACCAGACTGCCTTGTCAGTTGAGGCCTGTGTGTGACTTCACCCTTAGCTATGTGTAATGAATAATGAATTTTCTATTGCCAGGATCTTCTTGTTGCCTTACATGAGAGACATGAGGAATGGCTGATCCAAGGAAAGTTCCCAATTCCTGCTCCAGTTATGGTAAGAGAAAGTTTTTATGTACCAGTCAAATCGAAGCTTCAACATCCTTCCCCCTGGGCAATCCCCCGGGAAGTTGAACTTTTGAAGATTGGCTTGTTCAAATTCCCTTCCCTCGGGGCAAAAAAGCTGTTCAAATGCCCCACCAATTAGTACTGAAATACCTCTCCTCGGAGACAAAATAAATTTCTTCTTCAATCAAACACTGCTCACACTTTTCAGAGAGATATACCGTGATGACACCTTCAAACTTCTTTTGAAGACCCTTTTGAAAAAGTTATTCACTAACAAAGGCGAAATTCTATCTTGTAAATCCGTCAAACCTTGCAAAAACCGAAAAAACTCACAGGAATATTACGCCAGAACAACAGATAAATCCAGTTCAAATTCCCCACCCTTTCAAGGCAACGTTCAAATTCCCCCCTTCCCAGGCACAATGCACAGTCAAATGCCCTGGGTATACCTGGGGGGTGGATGTTGAAGCTTCAATTTGACCGGTACATTATTCTGCATCAAATTTTACAGAATGACCAGATGTATAATAATGTTTAAAGTTACAGCATCAGAGGACAATTGAGAGTAGTAGTCAAGTAAAACAAGAGAGACCAGGTCAAGAAAAACCAGAGACTGCTTCAGATGTAGCTGTAATGCATTGCCTGCACTGACTGACTCAGGTTTCTGCAGCTCAATCAAATCAAGGATCATTCATTTGTTTTTGTTTTTTTGTTGTTGTTGTTGTTGTTGTTGTTGTTTTTGCTAGGTTTTGATTTCACAGCCAGTTGTGTCCCTCACAAGTGTTGCAATTTTTATATTTGATTTTTAGGTTGTTGATGGAAACAGAAACCTTGAAGAGATGATGCAGTTCTACCAGAACAATGACCAGTATCTTCTAGGGATGGAAAAATGGCCTCATCATTCTGTACAAGAAGCTGTGTGCTAGAAACATTGTGTACATAGAAAAAGAAATTTATAGCAAACATTCGTGTCTCTGTATCTGAGCAAAGTCAAAAGAAGGAACTTAATGCTCCCAACTTAACTTTCAGTTTTTGAAGCAAGAACTCATTTTAATGACATTTTTTTAGCGTCCTCTCTGCTAGGAGGGAAAAAGGTGTTTTTTTAACAGTCTGAAATATCGGCAGCATCCTCGACTCCTCTTTGCGGGAAATTGCACAAACTTGTGCCCTGACAGCACTTCTTCTTTGGTTTCTTCTTTGATTGTGGAAAGAATACAGTGGCACTGTTGGGCAAATGTCAAAAAAATCCTGGAAGCTTTTTCAAAAGAAAAAATCGTGCAGGGGGAAATGCAACGCACTTTGAGATGCTTGCATTGGTCTTGTACACTGAGATCTTTTTAGATATGTTTATAATAGCTTTCAAGTTTTGCTTGTTTACAGGCTAAAAAAACAAATTGTACGGTTCTGCATGTAACCTACAATGAAAAGAGCAGACTTTTTGAGTCACAAACAAACAGAATAAAAAATAGTATCTATGGGATGTGCTGTTCCTTCTTTGTGAATACTGTAAGTATAATTGATATTCATCAGTCATTTTCCAGTTATGACAACCCCCACCGCTCTCCCCCCCGGAAAACCCCCGGCTATTTTAAAATACCCTATTTCAAGCGTGTTAAAGTTCTCTAAACATACTGGCTAATCCGCCTTTCAAACTTAAACATAATTCGTGCGCTGTTCATATGGTCGACCCCAGTAACTATATATTTTACTAGCGCTCCTGACAGTAGCCTGTTCCAGGCGCTCAGATAGTGGAGCACGAGCGAAAAATAAAGTGAGCGAAAGAGCGAGAAAAGAGCGAGGGGAGACTGAGGAAGAGGACGAGCGGAGTGACCACAATTATCTTCGAAACAGCGTTTCTTTGCAATGCGTTGATTAACCTTGGAAAAAGTTGAAAGATCAAGCTATTTCCAAACCCTGTTGGAAGAATGGCGATGAGACCTCTTCCCAGAAACACGTTTTGAAGACAATATTTTTATTCCATTTGTAAAGTATCCACATTTGGGAAATCGTCAAGCGCTTGCTCTGCAGTTATTCAACCGTGCGTGTCTCGATGGAGGATGACCTTCGCACGCAGGCATGCCGTATCGCATTTCTTGTCTGCGTCAACAACCCTCTGGTGTTGACAGGAGGCGTCAAATTTGGCCAATCAGAGGGTATACCAGATTCTGGTAGACCGTCACGAGCTTTTTAAAAATTTCACAGGCGTTCCCTCGTCCTCTTCCCCAGTCTCCCCTCGTTTTTTTCCGCTCTTTCGCTCGCTTTCTTTTTCGCTCGCGCTCCACTATCTGAACGCCTGGAACAGGCTATGCTGACAGAAAATTTGTAAACGTGTTCCACGCGCTGAGGAACGAGCTGAGAGCTCTTAGATGGAAACATTGGGTAATGGGTTCCTGGGATGCCAGGGCTCCATCGCATCACTTCAGGGTGCCAGAATCAGTATTCTCCGCTTTCTAAGGAGAAAGAGGCCTCTAGCTCGGGCTCCACAGTAAACATGTTTTTGAGATTCAACCTTTGGGGCCGCCCCAACCGTATAGTGCTATGTACCTGCCAGGATCTCATGTGCGACTCTAATAACTCTGCGAGCTTCACACTCGTAAAAGTTTGAACTGCTTCAAACTTCAAAGCTTTGAAAGACCGGAGGCGACGTAGCTTTTTGCGTTTGACCGCTGTTAAAACTCATCTAAAGTAATAATTTTAAATAAGCCCCCCAAACCCCTTCTATCGTCAGCTACCGTATACCCTTCTTTTTGAGGCCAAAAATATATACACCCAGGAGTCCATTACCAGTTACACCCCAAGGCAGTTGACAGTCCTTGCCAGAAAGATGAGGAAAAAGAACAAGAGATCTAGAAACCGCTTTTTGGCAATGAATGAGCTTCGCGGGAAACTGTCACGCCTAACCCTTCGCCTGACGACCACATATTCTATATTATGTGCCTTGTCACTCTCTGTCTATTAAAACAACGAGCAGTCTCTCTTTCCGCTCAGGGATAGTCGAGGAAAACGACAAGCGAGCGAGCGCGAAATCGCCTACCGCGTTGAAACGAAACGCGCGTGTAGAGCCACTAGTGTAGTTTCAACGACGCTTGAGGGGGTCCCGGGTGTGATCTCTGAAAGAGAACAACTTTCCGAATTCTCCGGTCACGCTGGTCGTCACGCTACGATTAGCGGAAACTGTTCAGCGGTAAACCAAAGTTTGTTTAGTACGTCATGTAAGGTTTCATTTTCTTTGATGAAAAGGAAGGAAGAAGAGAATATACACTGTTGAAATTTACTGGGTTTCAGCAAAAAGATTTTTTAAAATGTCCAGAGGAAATAACGTTCTTCTAAGTAGCTGCCTTAAGTTACTCGGTTCCTGTCACTGCGGACGGGCAGGACGGGTTTGTACCAATAAATATTATTTTACCGGCGTCAAACAGCTGTTCAAGCGAACATGGAACACTGGATCACAGACAATATTATCATCAAGATCATATTCTTCATCTTCACTTTTCTTTCCTGAACGAAAACAACAGAATGGTGAGTGCCTCGTTGATGTGTGAAACTTTAAGCAAGCAGCAATGGTTCGAGTACCTCATACAAAAGTAACATGACTACAGTAACAAGATTTTAAAATCAGATTAGCTGAATAATATGAACTTGCAATTATACCAGGTGACAACTTCGTGAGAAAAAAGTAAACAATATAAGCTTGATCGTGACTGATTTGTCGATCAAGCCTGTTCTTAGTGCTTGTTGCAAGTTCTAGGTTGCTCTTTTAGTTTTGAAAGTAAGAGACATTGGCTAGATATTATAATTGAAGACAGCAAATCAGGGGCACCCAACGAGAAAATTTTAGCAAAATACTTGAAATATCATTTTCTGCTTTCTTAGATTGTTTCAGAGCTTTTTAAAGGCATATTTGTGTAAGCTAATACAGATTGATCTGTTCGGATTTTCTAGCTGAAAATTTAGGCCGCAGAAAATTTTAGGAAAGAAAATCCTAGCCGCCGAATTTCCGAGCTGCTGATGGCTCTCCGAAAATGCTAGCTGACCTTACTTTGGACTCTAAACGACATATTTGTCCCTCTGAAAACAATAGGAACTAACAAGTCATCTTTTTACGAAAGTCGGACGTGATATTTCGCCACAGAAATCTCTAGCTTTCACTGCAATTTAATCAGAAAATCTCAGGCGATTTTAGTCCTTCCGAACAGATATTCCCCGAAGCGAACCGTTGGATGCCCCTGAGCAAATTTTTAGAGGGGTACACGTACAAGGATCATACTGCTACCCTAAAATTCCTTTTTCTATATATAGATACTTTCAGGAGGTCGCTGCATGCGGTTGGGAAGTAAAAATGTGTATAATATTTTTGCCATTTATCTAACATTTGACAAATTTAGCTTAAAAATTAAAATTTAACTTAAAATTTAAATTTCATCCAACACTGAGGCACAGTGCAGGGGCACCCAACGACAATTTTCGGGAAAATATCTGTTCGGAAGACGATTTGAGATCTAGAATTTTCGGAACATTTGCTGTAAAATTTCTTGCTTGCCTGCCTCTTCTAGGATTTTCGAACATCTAAAATATGGTATTATTGCCCATTTTTTAACGGATTTCTACCCTTAAAAGGTCACCTAGAATTTTCGGGAGCCTTTTTCTGGCTAAAATTTTCGAAAAGGTAAGTTTTGATCCCTATAATTTTCGGATCACTAGACTTTCAGCTAAGAAATCCGAACAGATGAAAAGTTTTTAGGGGATAAAAATACGCCTATATCTACCATTTAAATACTAAAATACGTTCAATAATGCTAAGTTAACTGGTTTTGAACTATATTCTCGTTGGGTGCCCCTGACAGTGACAAGTAGCTTAATGCAAGTTCGACTGTGTTTCTTGGTGTCGCCAAAGCCATTGTTGGTTAGTTATTGTGTTTAGGTCTGGGATTGTTTAAAGTCTTTTGAATCTTTTGTTTCACATCATTTGGTTTCGTGGGAAAATATTTGTTATTTCTTGTTTATAGTTTCAGGGCACTGGAAACGATCAAAATCGGACTCTTCTTACGTCACTCCTAGTGGAATAATTTTTCATTTTGATACACACAAGCTGGTTAGAAGATTGCAGGAAAATGGTTTGTTTTGTCCAGTTTATTTCCTTTTTCTCATCCAAACAAATCCTTGGTAAAATTTATTTAATCCCCCAAAATAATTATCAGAATCATACTACCCCACAAAATTATGACATTCAATTTCTCTCCCCCCCCCCAAAAAAAAAAATCACATTGCACCCCTTTCCCTTACTTTTTAATGTGACTGTCATCCTCCACTGCTTTTTCTTTCTGCTATTTTCTAATTAAAACACCAAGCTCTCTTAGGTGTTATGCAAGGGTAGCTCTTGTTTAAAAAGATGTTACAGCTTGTTGGGCCAATTTGTGTTGCCTGGCAGATTAGGAATCTCTCGCTAAACATGAGAACATGGCTGTAAAATATGTAATAAGAAGTCAAAATATGGGTTTTGTATTTGTTAGCTGGGAAATGTTATCAGTAACCTTACTTGGAAATGAAATTCGATCTATGTTCAATCTATATTAGATCTATATTCAATCTGTCTTATTTAGATCTCTTTTTTTCTCCAACTGGTTTCGAGTTGCCCTGACAGGACATCCATGACTTTAAAATTTATTTGTTGTTAAGTAATTCCCTGGTTATGAGAAACTGGGTACAGTTTACCTAATTGAGTAACATATTTAAAAACTGATCTATTCTGTCTTGTAAGGTTTCAGTGAAGCACAAGCTGAAAGTTTGACTTCATCGCTAGTTGAAATAATCACTTCTAGTGTTCACAGTGTGGCTAACAGTACTGTTTCAAGAATTGATCAGGTGCATATTTTAATGCTGTCAATTACGCCGGGGTTATGGGATTGATTTTAAGAATGTTGCATTCTAAGGGACCTCTCGTCAGGGCACTTTTTTGTTCTACCTTCAAACCCTGCCTTGCTGGAAACATGCCACCATAACAAACACCTTAAAGTGCACCTAACCTCAAGATATTTTTTTCGCTTAGGTAATTCTCTGCACCTTTCTCAGATATTGAAGGCTCTTTCTTCAATATATTTCTTGGAAATTCCACACTTAATGGGCCTATAAAGTTACGAAAACTGGTTGTCATTTGATTCATGACCGAGCAAGTAAGGGCATGGGTCTATTCCTGAAATGACGTCACAAACTGTTTTGCATCGCGGTAGTTCTTTGAAAATAGCAATGCAAAGCAGTTTGTGACGTCATTTCAGGAATAGACACATGCCCCTCACTAGCTCCGATGTGGATCAAATACCCACAAGTTTTAGTAACGTTTACAGCCCAACAAAAGTGAAATTTCCAGCAGGAGAAAAAGGCAAAATGTAGTTAATACAGGAGCAGAGAATTATTTTAGCCCAAAAAATATTTTGAGGTTTGGTGCACTTTAAATGTGGGCAGGTCCATATATTGACCTAATTTTTACCCATTTAGTAGCTAAACATTTGGCTTCTCTTTGAAGCATGGGCCATCCGTGATATCTCTCCTCCACCTGTCCTAGTCTCTGCAAGGTATTCCAGGTCTGGTCGTTATTAATCCTCTCTCTGCCGCCATATCTCTTCTTCATAATTTATGAGGTCTTCTGTTTCTTTGCCCCTTTCCCTTGACAAAATATCCTACCAGTAATACATTTATGTTGAACTGCAAGATTAATCTCGGCCACCAGTTCAGCATAAATTTCCCCCTTTCTCAGACTGGAGTTTCATGCAGTGAGCTGTTCTTATGCTTTGCCACTGATCACAATAAATCCATGATAACCAGTTTTCCTGATTTTAAGCATTTTCTTTGTCTTCTTTAGGAAAGGCTTGAGGTCAAGTTCAATGCCATGGTTGATTCAGTGAGGTGTAATCATTTGTTTTTTAAAACACATATTCTTCGGCTTATTTTGTTACAATTTATTTGTCATGTTAAATGATTTTCCTTTTCTTCTGGTGTACTGACCTGCAAACTTGAGCTGGTGCATTCCTGCAGTCTTTGCTTGACAAGCTGTAACGAAAGTTTTCTTGGTCTCTTCTGGAATGAGAATAGGCAGAATGGGAATGATCAGAATTATTGGGATATGAAACAAGAAAGGAAGACTGTAAACTGACTGTGGGTTTTTCCCAAGGTCTGGCGGGAGAATTTGAATTTGCCGCGGATGCACTGTTGCTTTGGTCTGCCATTTTGGTATTGCCAAGTGATTGGCTACGTTTTTATTATGCTTGTTCTTCCCCGAATAGCATGCGCAGAATACATGGCAGGTCATAAACTGCCATTCTAACGATTGCTGAATGGAAACAGGTAATTAAAAAAACGTGCCAAAAAGCCATTCCAAGTATTCTCATTTCAGTATGGTCCCCATAAAACGCGCCGTGTATATCTGTCTCATGAAAGTAAACGGCATATTGTGCGTGGAGAAAAAATCTTCCTTCTAAACGCTGCAGTATTCAAATTGTCATGAGGATGGAGCTACAAAGAAAACGTCCCAATCTTTCCTTTCATCCCGACAATCTGGATTCCTAGAACATCCTAAAGGAAAGATTTGATACACTATTCCGTAACATTAATTAGTGTTTCCTATTTGCCCTTTAGGAATGAAATGTTTCTTCTTGAACAAGGAAAATTTGCTCGAATTCAGGAGGAAAATCAGGTGCGATAAAATCAGTGATCTTCAGCTGACTTCTAAAGTACATTACTTTGTGTTTAGTATCGGAGTTTTTTTGGTCAGTATTGTGTAAACAAGAAGAGCTACAGGAAGGAACCAACTCACTTGTACCGGTGCTACGTACACCGGAAAGTCACACCGTTTTACATTCAATTCGGTTGCTAACAACTTTGTTTTCATTTCCTCTTCCAGAAATTGAGAGATGAAGTAGTCTCTCTGAAAGGCATCTTACAGGTAGGAAACTGTAGTTTTGTGCCTTTTTTCGATCGGTTTTAAGAATTAATGTTTTTCAAAATTTTTTGTTGTGTTTAGGACGAGGTAGCTAAACTCAAAGGTGTACCAGAATAATTTAAAGCATATCGCATCCTTTTTTACATTTTTTGAGAGCTATAGACGTAATTAGTTATCTGTAATAACACCAAAGACAATTTCTTATGGGAGCCCGAGAAATTAAATTTCAAATTTCACAGGAATTGTGTAAACACGGGTAAAATAGGTAAATTTTTATGCGTAAGATTTCATTTTGTGAAATTTGAAATTTATTTTCTCGGGCTCCCATAAGAAATTGTCTTTGGGGTTATTACAGATAACAAATTACATCCATAGCTCTCAAAAAATGTAAAAAAGGATGCGATATGCTTTAAATTATTCTGGTACAAGGTTTTTGTCCACTGAAAATTAAAATTACTCAATTTCCTAATGGATTCCGTCTTAATGTTTTTCAAATCGTTTTGTTGTGTTGTTTATTAGGATGAGGTAGCTAAACTCAAAGGTGGAATGGCTTTAGACTTCAGCCTGGAAAAGAGTCGAGTAAAAGAAGAGGTTGGTGAATTAATTTAATATACTGTGTTATCTGTGTCTCACTGTGTTTAGGTAATCTTATTTTTTGTTTCTCTTTTCACGAGCTTTCACTCCTGTCTACTGGCTTTCAATCTCAGTGAAAGAGCAAACATTTGCACGTGCAAACAGTGGCAAAATCTATTGGCTGAAAGGGGGATGGGGGGGGGGGCTTATTAACATAATTGACTTTCAGAAGGAGGGAGGTTAATAGAGAAAGGGGCTTTACGGCATTCAACTGAATGTTCCCGTTTTCATTTGACCAGAAACGGCACGAAATGTTTTCGTCCGCATTAACGTTTTCGTTTTGTCGTTTTTACTTGCCCACACCAATGCATTTTCGCAGTTCTCGTAGGCCTGCTTTAGTGCATCCTGAAATTAATGCGAAACAAGAGAACATGATGATCTCTTGCGGGCATCAATTAATTTCGGCGGTAATTTCTAGGCTTGTTATTTTCTCTGATTTCAAAAAAGAAAGGCGTTGTGTTGATCAACTGAACACTCCCTTCCTCGAACGGATACAGCGAGACCTCCGAAATCGCGTTAATTTTGTTCATTTAGAAATTTTACCACCTCAGGCTTTCGCGTTGACTTTTTTTTTACTTATTCTAAACTCATTTTCTCTTCAATTCGCATTATTTTCAAGTACCTTAATAAACACAAGCGTTAATTTCTATTAGAGGCAAACGATACTTATTAATAACCTTCTTGGTTATTTCCTCATTTCAGCTTGCTGCACGAGATCAGAGAATTAAGGATACCGAGAACAGAATAGAGACAGAAGTAAGAAACGAATGCAACTGAGTGTTTTGGCACCACCTGCCAGACTTGATATTGTTAGCCCAGGTGTTAGTGTTGGCGTAAGCATCCTTCAAGTAGCTAAATGCGTGGTCAGTTCGATGGTAATGAAACCGTAACAAGTGTGGAAATGAACAAATCATGGCCAGGACGTTCTGTCCACAATTGATGCTTTTTCGACAGAAAACAAGTTGCGTTTGAGGCCATTTCCTTCAGAGAAGAGGTCGCCACCTTCCCTGACTTTCCGTGACAGGATTTATTTTTTAGAATCAAAGATCAACTTCACTCCCAGGGTCTAGATTGTTGTGGTGCAAAGGAGTGGACCCGCGGTCCTGGACCTATAGAGACGAGACTAAGCAAGCATGAGATATTTTCTCAGTGGAAGTGGTAACGCTACTTGCATGGAGGGATTGTCACTTAAATGTGTACTCGTAACATCTCGGTGCCTTGCAATCAATCCATGCAAAATGACTTTTTTACAACCTGCAACCATTTGTCCACCAAGCGCCCCAAGTCTCTACGAAGGCCGGTTAGCATTTTGAAATTTGCGTCAACTTGCGTCGCACAAATTGATACAAAACATTCGATAAATCAACCTCAAAGGGACCCTGGTGCATTTTAACGCTGATAGATAGAGATATTAACGCCTTGGAAACTGTGCGCTAGGATGATTTTATTCTCGAGTTGAGTTGTCTGAACACGAAACGAACGATTGCATGCAGTTTGTTTCTGTTGCAATCCAAAGGGTGAATAAGAACTGTACTAAGCGCCTTTCATCCATCCAAGAAGTGATACGGTTTAGGTTTCTTTGGAGCATTGTTGAGATGATGTTGTTGTCTTTTTAACCTTTGTAGGTTGCTAAACTGGGAACACAACTTGAAGCACAAAAGCTAGATTTAATCAAGTACCTCGTTGGTAAGACATCGTAATTATCAGTTTAGTATAGATAAAGCACGTTAAACCCTGAGGTTCTCATAACTTTTTTGTTCGTTGCGTTTGTTCGTTGGGGAAACTGACAAAATTATCAGAGGGCAACCGTGCGGTGGATTAGTGTCCCACATCGACCAGCAAGGGGGGGGGGGGGTCATAACGTTGAATTTTCCTTCATAAATCTCGAGTTAATCATAGGTATTTTTACGTTTTGGACCAGCAAAAATGAACTGTGCTAGAATTAAAACGAAGCACCTTTTCTCGTACATAAAATCCTACTTGAACACAAGAGGGAGAACAAAACCATAATCACTTTTTTTAAGCGATTTTTCCGAGACTCGAGGGCCGTGATGAACTTGAAAAAGTTGGGCCAATTTTTTTTTAAGTTGTAACCCGCGAGCCCACCCAGGCCATCCTAGCCAAAGATACCTGCTTTGATTGTAGTCTCCAAAAACTATAAGAGCATCTTTACACAAATTTGAACCAATATGTTTGGGTCTACTTTCATTCCAGTATGTATTTTAGCTTTGTAGTGTTATTGAACTAAAAATGGATGAGAATGCTCCTTTAGTTGACCAGCATACCTCACAGTACTTAAGCTTACGTAAGCTCAGGTAGTTAATTTCTGCTCTTATAAAGGAGATTCATTTCACATTTGTTTTTGCTTGTAGGAAGCTTGTTGTCTTGTTTGACGCTGTTCTTAGCAGTGTGGAGATTTGTCAAGACTTAACAATATTTAGCTGAAATGTGGGATTAAATAACACTTTTTATTAGTATTTATGAATAATGTGCCAAACAAGCTTGGCAAAGATGAATGTATAAAATGCTAATTTATGGTCGTATTAATTGACTTACTTCTTGTAGAGTAACTGAATAAAAAAGTGCAAAAAAATACAAGTTGATTAGTTTATTTGATTTCATTACACGGTGATTAGAATTTTTAAAAAATGCGACTAACTTTCTTCCATAAAATCAGACGACAGTTATCAAACGGGAGGGGTATATTGTCCGATACCAAGAGATACCCACCGTCCGACTTTGTGCCAAGTGATGTGTTTCATCCAATGAGCGACCAAGACAATGGATCGGTGAGTTGCGGGGTCTCAATGGCTTTCTCTTTGGTTCACTGCATACAAGGTATCTGCAATTATAACCCACCGATTAATTTTCGCCCGCGCTCATTGGACGAAAGAAATCACGTGATACAAAATAGGACGGCGAGTATCAGGCGATACCCGTCGTCCGACTTGAAATCCTTCGGCTGATTTTATTGACAAGAGAAAAACAAGAAAGTATGTCTTTTTTTTTTTCACGTTTTAACTTTTCAGATCTTCGACAAATTAATAACTAATACCATGGCGATACAAAAACAGAGAATACAAAAGCGAAAGGAAGGGCGCCCACTAAAACGGTACGCTAGCCAAATACAGTGGACCCCGATACCCTCGATAGCCAATTTACTTCATTGGACCCTCTATACTACAAATTAGCTTTACCTTGCAGTCTTGCCCAATTTCTTACCATTCTATTCAAAAGCTATTTCCCAAAATAATGAACGTTTGGTCGGCATGTGTCAAATACCTAATTATGAAAATATCATAGTCATTCTCGTAACATGCCAGATCTAAGTGCGGGTTATGCCAAATGCCAACAAAATAATAATTCAGGTACGCGATGTCGTAAATACAATGCTGACATTTTACGATATTTGCGCAAGTGGAGATGACTATTCCGTCATAGCTACCCAGGGTTACGAGACTAGCATGAGAAAGCGCACGAAATTTGTTCTAAAGCACTTTATTCCAGAAAAATCACTTTGTCACCGAAAGTGTTTCCCGGATCAAAGATTAGCAATACTTGTTATTATGAGGAACTCAAAGGCGTAATCAATTTCCACCAGATTGCGTTTCGCGGTTTTTGTTAAACCTCGGAAAAAAAAGGCGGGAAATTATCAAAACAGCTGGGAGCTGGATATCCGGTATCCTGCAGTAAAGCCAGCGCGCTTGTGTACGTGATGAAACTACGGTTTCCAAGCCAACCGGCATGCCCTTTTGGAATACTGCTATTTAGTTAGGAGTATTTTAACAGATTTAATTAAATCCTGGATCTATTACCGCTTTGTAAAGCTGCAAGAGAATCAAAGTGTTTGCTTTGTATTTGCCATGTTGTGACAGTTTAATACAGCTTGGCTTTAATTGGTGACACTCGAAACAATTAGCGAGTAAACAATTTGTAAATTGCTTTTCTTCCAAACCTGTCCGCTCTTTCCATGCGTGTGGAGCGTTGTGGTTCGACGTGTGGAAAATCTGAGTTAAGACGCTAATTGCTTGCGTCATTTTTGACGCATTCCTCGATCTAAGAATACAAAGTTTGTCAATTCATTGTCAGAATAAACAAGGAGGTTCCTTGGAGCTCGTAAAGACGTTTGGTATCCGATATATTCGACTACACTTTATTAGCGGTGTACACTTCCTGTCCTTTGGGCATTCTACAAGGCCAACTCACGCGAAACAGCCTTTGAGAAGATAGAAACGAGGTAAGCATTTTTATTGATTCAGTCGTCTTGTTTTTGGAAAAGACACTCTTCTCTCAGCACTTAGCTAAATACAATTTGTATATCTAGTTTAGTGATCAAGTTTTACTTAAGATCGGGTCATTGGGTCAAGCCTTATTATCCAACTGTAAGGTTCTTTAAAGAGATACAGTATGGGCAAAACGTAGAACTTACTGCGCAAGACAAACCTAGTCCTTTGCTTGCGAATTAGTGAAACGGCAGTTCAGGTACTGGCTGTTAACATCCTTGGGTTTCGAGCAGGAACGTCACGTCTTTCAGAGCCGGCGAATCTTAGGAACTGAATACCTCCGCTGGAGATGATATCGATGAACATGTGCTCGAGTAACAAGTATTTAGTAAGTTGATGGCAAGTACAGTTTCCTTTCACAATATCACCTGTCCAGCAATCATATGCGTATTTTAGTTCACTACCTTTAACCGATACACCTTACAAGTAAGGATTGTTTTCGCTCGGTTGTAATTTATCCATAGAGGAATCTGAAAAATCTAACATCAAATAGATGCGAGCGATTAATAATAAGAATATTCAATCAACAGAAGTTTTAAACCAATCAGTATTTTCTTTTGACGAAATCTTCTTAGATTTCACGGGGGTATTGTTAGCAAAATGCGTCAATATGACGCTTTTGTCCCAGTGTTACCACAGTTATGACAAGGTTTTTTTCTGTTTTGGCTGGCGTTAGAAACGTCTTTGAAAACCGTAACGCTAAACTTGTCTCTACCTGCTCTAAGGGTAGTATAATTTTAAAATCTAATTAATTTGTAGTTAATTTTATTAAATCTTGTTAGATTTCGAGTGGCGTGATGCTGTGAATCGTTTTAGTTCGCCCGCAAAGATTAAGGAGGGATTGTATTTAATTGGGTCGGCAACGTCCGAGTGCCAATTTGCGCTGTAAAAGCTTTGTTAGCCTAGAATAACAGGTCAAAACCGGATGTTGTTGCATGCTACAAATTGAAAAACACAGCTGTTACCATCAGAAACGTGCAGCCTAATTAAAAACGAATAACATTCAGTAAAATTTTACGCCCTTTCACTAGGACAATTGCTCAATATAATACTTGAGATTTTCATGCAATGTGCATTACCTTTCGAGTATTAGTAATATATGCCGAGTAATCTAAAAGGCTCGCGTGTGTACATACAAGAAAGCCAACAATGATACACGAGAAAGCATTGAATAACTGTTCTATCCTATGTGTTTCTGTAAACTGCGATTTTCGAAACTTCCCGAACACTGTAAAGGTCATCCAAACTGAATCTGAATTTTTCCGACCAACACTTCCGAAGATTCCCAAGGAAATACCCGAAGCTTCTACGAACTTGTGTACGACGAGACTGAGCAGATTGAGTAGAATAACTTTTTTTATATCGTGTCAGGGCAAATCATCTTTCTGTTTCAAGAAGCTTTTGTTGCCTTCAATATTGCATTTTAATGCCAGTCCGAAAGATCAACAGTTGGCAAGGAAGCGAAGCTTCGAGGGCAAATGTGAAATGCGTTGTTCCAGAAAATATCCATGCCTCCCCCACGGGTGTTTTTTTTTTGTTTTTTTTTCGTTTGACCAAGCATCCTCACCCCTCTGGAAATTCCAGTTTAGCTGCATACTTTCCTGTACAAAATTTTGGTGTTTGAGATCCCCACCCCTAAGAATTTCCAAGAACTGTCCATGGGGTGGGTATGGATATTTTGTTGAACCACACAATCTTACCATCCAATATATTATGTTACAACCCTCCCATTGATTTCTATAACGCACGCTGTTAAGTAGTAAAGAGAAAACAGCAAGCAAGGTTCGGCAAGATTGTGAATAGACTAAATAAGTTGGTTAGTGCACTCGATTTTGTTTACCGTCATCGTCATGAGACTTGAAAAGTTTTGATCTGAAAATGTGACTGAATTCCTTTTTTGTGTTGTCGTCAACAAAATTGGACGGCGGCGATTTCCCGCCAATAAATTCGCTGAAATTTGCCGGCGGTTTTCCTTTTAATAGTAAGCACAAAAACAATCCCTCTTGAAGGCTATCCCCAAAGTGCTTGCTACGCCTATGTGGGCAGAAAAGAAGGATTTATTTTCGCAACATCTTCTCCGGACTCCGAAAGTTGTGCGGCACCGAAAGGCAACACGAAAGGAAAAAAGAGTGACTGATCATTCGTTTATGTTTTCACGTTAAGGTAGTTAAGTAATTTTTAAAATCTGAAACAGAAAGGAGAAAGACGTGGCAGAAGGGCTCTTTTCTCGACCATGCAAATCCTCTAAAAGTGAGTCGTGGTCAAATTGCCGTGTACTGAACAACTGAAATCAACAAGAAATAGTTTTTGAGATAATCCTCTCTTGACAGGCTATTAAAAACGCACTTGGAATCGCTGCTGTTCCCTTTGCATGCACATACAGCTATTTCAATTAACGTTGTCGTTGTCGACAATTAACACCGAAAGTTAGTATGGGTAGCTGAACGTCTTTTGTGATGTGGCTGTAAATTCACGACTGTCACTGCCATAGAATGGGTGAAAGTACAATATGAATATTTGTCTTTTTGATTTATCTCCTGTGTGGGGAAGAGTCATAGTATCCATATCACCTTGTAGCCTTGTCGCGTAGGCTTTCCGGCAACTTTAATTGAAATAGCTGTACGTGTAGTTATTAGATACAGGGCTGCTATTCCGTTACAGAAGTATACTGGTGTCAAAATCGCATAAAAAATATCCTCTGTAAACGGGCATCAAGGTCATTCAAGGAACACTAGTAGGAACAGTGGTAGGATAATTATTCTTTTTTTATTATTTTTACAGACTCTCTACTGGATCTCATGCGACTTGTTTTGTGAAGTTTACGAACATTGATGATGGCAAACAATACAACTGATGTGAATGAACAAATCACATCCTGCATAATCACCGAAGATCCCATGGCAGCTAAAGTCTGTAAGACACTGGCTTATTCTCTGCTGCTTGCTGTTTCGCTCCTTGGAAACACGTTGATCATTATGGTGGTTTGCCGAGACGAAAAAATGAAGACGACCACCAACTTGCTCATCGTAAACATGGCCGTGTCCGATCTGTTAGTTCCTATCTTCGCCATGCCGCGTGCCAACGTCGAAATATTCTACGGAAATCTCCGATGGCTTATCGATGGCGCCTTCGGGGAAGCACTTTGCAAGCTCACAGCATTTTTCCAAGATATTTCAACAGCGGTGTCCGTTCAAAGTTTGGTCGCAATTGCAGTGGATCGTTTTTATGCGGTATGGTTTCCTTTAAAAGCGGCACGTATCAAACCAAGAGTAAAATACGTGATTTTACTCATATGGTTCACGGCGGCAGTAATTCACATTCCTTACCTCTACGGTTTCAAGATTGGAACGTTCAGTGGCAAAACCTACTGCTTCGTAAGTTGGCCACGCCCTGTGACAAAGATCGTCTTCTTGCTGCTGATAATAATCATATTTGTAATACCTTTAGGAGTGATAACGACCCTGTATAGCCTGATAGTGAAGAAGCTTAGAGGACAAACGTTGTATGGCGTCCGGAATCTAGTGGTGCACTTCAGCCGCGAAAAGAGGAATCGCAACATACTGAAGATGTCTTTGGCAATCATCGTGGTGTTTTTCTTATCGATGTCGCCGTTTGTCGTGTATTTATCGATTGATATTTTCAGTGACGGTCGAGTTTGTCTTTCAAGAAACTTCCGCTTTGTTGCTCAGTACCTGGTCCACTGTAATGGCGCCTTGAATTTTTTTACTTACTTCACCTTTAACCAGAGCTATCGGCGTGGTTTCTCCGCGATCCTTTCGCGTATCTTCTGTTCGTGTTGTTCTTTGTGCGGTTGGAGACAGGAGGTGGATCTAACTGACCGTTATGGGCAGGAATCTTACGCCGCATCAGCTGCTACCCTTAACTTTGTAATGGAATGTGACAATAGTGATGTTGTACTCACAAGGGTACGCTCACTGGAGAACATTGAGCCAAATGTATCTGGGAATTGTAGAATTAGCAGTGGTCATTTAGAAAGCGATGAACCCAAGAGAAGGACAAGTCTCCGTGTTGGATTATCTTAAGTGTTAATTACGTTGCCGGTATTTTTGGGTGGGAAAGCTATCCATTTAATTCTCCCATGTATCAGTGTTTCTTACACTTTTGGGAACAACTCTACTCTTAGAAAACAAAGTTTGCAGCAGCGGTCTGTCATAGAAAAATGACCCACGAGAGAGGAAGCTTGCATCGCCTGAGTGGTCACGCCGGCTCGACGCACTAGTTTTTCACCGCTCGCCACCCAACGAAGGTTCACGTAAGGGAACCGCTTTATTTACTAAATTTAGCTGAAGACGGGCTGGCTCGATCACGTAATGTAATACCCACAGTGACTCTCAGATCATCTCGGCGTCAAATTCAGACTCATATTATTTGCCCGTGGGTGCTATTTAGTATTGACCACTTTCGAAACGAGAAGATGACTGGGAAATCATCCTATTCAGTCAGCACAAAAACCGCAGTCTTTAAAGTTTGGACCTAATAGGTTGACCTAATAGAGTTAGGACGCACTTTTTAAAATAGAGACGTTTGCATGGTAAGTTTGAATTTTGAAATAGAGACGATGTACTTTGACGAAGTCACATCATAGAGAATGGTTTGGGTGCGCAAGACCTCGCTCCCGGGATCTGGGCCGGGGAGGAGCAGAAAACCTGGGAGGAAGCCTGGGTCTACTCGCGAGTCCGTTTGTCCACCCAACACAGGCTGCTATTTCATAAAACGTGCAATGTCTTGCGTCGAAAACGACCGCAAAACTTTCATTACGCGTAGGTGTTACGTAGTGCTATCCAGATTTGAGTAGCAATTGGGAATGCTACCTCAACAAAAGCCTCTGACACTCAGGATAGAGCAACCGTTGTTCCCAGGCTCTCTCTTCCCCTGGCGAGCGAGGAAGAAATGCGCGTAAGGTACTAGGAAAGGATAGTGTTTCAGCTCGTGGAAGGTGAAGATCTGCCGATGTCAAGCATTCGGTGACGTTGTAAATTCTCGCCAAGAGTGAGTGAGCGGTATAGAACGCCTGTGTACTGTAGGCGTAGAAAATGATACAGCGGAACCACACCGACTGAAGGTAACTTTTGGGGCCCGAAAAACGTGTACCATTAGTACCATCAACTTATTCATGGCCCGACGGTGGTCACTTTAACGGAGTATCAATTTACATCTGAAACTCATTGTCATCACCCTTCTTTATCACCCTACAATCCCCTTGAAACTTGCATTATTCCGTAACTACAGTCGAAAGTATGATAAAATCAAACTTTTTTCGCCCTAGCACCTGAATCTTTGCAGATGTTTTGAGACACATGCTCCAAGAATAAACTGCATGTTGACCACGGGGCTGTGTTTAGACCTCTACCAGCTGGGTAGTATGGCAAAGTACACTAGCAAACCGCCGCGGACCCGACTTAACCCTTCGTTACCGACACACCCCTATTCCGGCCTTTTTAGGAGAGGCAAATTAGCCCCCCAAACAGTACTGAATTTTACTCACCGAAATTGCCCTACTTTAGGGGCTAAAACAGATCTTTTTTTTCATTTACAGTGTAAATGTTGGGTTGTGAAAAAGTAATCCTATCTTGAAGAGAAAAGGGAAGACAAAAACATATCTCGCTTTCTTGCACAAATAATTTCTGTATTTTATTTACTATAACACAACGAATTCCACAATACAAATAATAACCCAAAATTCTCTTAGAAGAAAAAAATACAACTTGTAAATGAATGAAAGATACATCAGGCGAACCTGAGTAACTATGACCTTTAAAATTTCGTTTTTGCTATACATTTACTTCTTATACGCTGATTTGATTGTAAAAAATATATTTCTCATCGGCTTATTACGCTTGCGTACAATCTGATACACAAAGGTCTGATACACATTTTATTTTAGCAATTAAAGATTAGAATTAAAATCTCATAAAATTTACCTTGAGGTTGGTGACTTCTTATTTCGGCAAATTAAAACAATCGTACCTTGAGTACTCGATAATTGGCAATTTGAAGAAAGGCTTTAAACGTCGCGAACCCCCCCCCCTCCCCCTCACCCCTCAAATGGCGCTAAATTAAGTAGTCGTCAAGTAAAGAAAAAATGTTAACTTAAGAATGCCTAAATATATTAGCGTTAAGGAATTTATTTCGTGGTTTTTAAATAAAACAAAGCAAAAATTGCAACTGGCTTCATGGCATTCTTTACATGAAAACTTGAAAAATGGCTCGTTTTATACCGGGGGGGGGATAATTATACCAATTTCAAAGAAAACCATGAAATAACCACTAAATGTAAAATTTACTATAATTTTAAAAGCTTACTACGGCTTGCCTCACAAACAGATGGTCTAGTTCTTTTTCACTTATGCCTTAGCATCTTAAAATAACGTCGTTACTATATTATTTATGGGAAAAGCGCTACTTCTATAGCTTATGCCTTTTCAAAACTACACAGTTTAAGTTGAACATTGGTTATAATGTGAAAACAGATATATGACCATGTCACTTGCTTAAGAGTTTCAAAACGTTAAATTATAACCTAGAATTTCCTCTTTACACCGACACGGTATAAGTCACCCTTAAGATGCAAATTGGTATCAGTCGGTTGCCCTTCAGGCAAGGCCGGCATACTAAATAACACTATTACCTTTGATTCAAAGGGTAATAAACATGTTAAGACCCTCCACAATGTCAGTACTCTGTTAAAACTAAATTAACTAGCTAATAATCAACCACAGTATCAGGGAATGAACAAAGGCGTAAGTTTCTAAAGAAACTGCGGTGCTGCGTCAGTGGGGAAGTCAAACACAAACATTTGGATTTATCAACTGAGTTGACCATGTAAATTGGCCACCGTAAGGAAATTGAAAGCTGACGTTTCGAGCGTTAGCCCTCGATTCGCTCTGACGAAGGGCTAACGCTCGAAACGCCAGTGTCAATTTCCTTACGGTGGCCAATTTTCCTTATCAACTCAGTTGATCAGTAAATCCAAATTTTTGTGTACAGCATCAGGGATATTGTCTTGATGTATTGTTATCGTCATCGAAAAATGTTAGGAAATCGTGAGAGAATTAATATTTCAAAACTGGGACTGAAAGAGAGAGAGATGAGACAGAACAAGTCCAGAGACTATCTTTCTTACAATCCACGCGATCAGCGAGTTACTCTGTCGACCATGGCTCCGTCCCTTTTTTGCCCTTTCAACACTGTTGTTTTCTCGATTTCTCTTAAAATGCTACGCTACACGCACAATGCGTAAAAGCTATCAGTATACAATTTGCTTTCTGCAAGTGTCATGCATCGTTAGGTAATGGCAAAGTCATCGAAAAAAAAGCCAATTGACTATCCCAGCTTGACGTTAAAACACACGTCCGTGTTTGCATTTGATGATTGGCTAGGATTGCAGTGGTTTCTGCACAAATTTCAACAAATCCTGCTGACATGGCAGACATGGCATCCTTCGCAGGTTCAATGTTCACTCGTCAGTATGCAGCTGGTCTGATTCTTTGTCATCACTTTCTTCACCTTCTTCGCCTTCATCAGACGACAAAACAAAATTCATCTCTTCTAGCAGTTTGCCAACATCTGTAGCCTCAACGATGTCTCCGTTGTCAGAAACGGCTGCACTCTGAAATGCTGCCGCAGGTCGCTCTCCTAGTTGTCCACGACTGGCCTCGGTCATATCTTGTCTTCCTGTCCCCGTCACAGGCGGGAATTGTAAAGGCATCGTTGATGACTTCAGTCCGTGAAGTTTTACCATAGTCAATCGATTACAGGAAGTCAAGCAAACTACTTTGTCTTCTTCGGGGGACACTGCCATACTTATAATGCTTTCCCCTCCGTTTGCTATTCTTGCGTATGCAACAGCTCTCCATTCACTCAAGTCCCACAAGAAAACTGCACCATCGACGCCATAGGAAATCAGGTAAATAGTTCCTTTCAAAAACTGAGAAAATTCAATTTTTCCTAAATGACCGAGAGGTAGTCGCCGAAACAATTGCTGTGTAGAAGAACGCAGTGGGTAAACAAGAATGCTATCTGCAATGCAGCAAGCCAACAGCTCGTCGTCTGATGAAACTGTACAGTGGCTAAATTTTTCAAACTCACTGTACACGTAAGGTCTGCCAAGTTCCAGTTTTACCAACTGGCGACACAAACGCCCAGCATACTCCCAAACTTCAACACTCAACTCGCCGCAAATTACCAATTTTGAGTTGTCCGATGATAAGCAGCAGCAATCCACAGACATTCGTGGTGGACCAAACGACGCTTGCACTTCCCTTTTCTGAACATCCCACACATACACACGCGCATAATGATTGCTACTTTCGATACCATAAAGAAGTAGGCTGCCGTCAGCAGAGAATGTTAGAAAGGCAACATTATACTCACGCTCTTCCTCATAGACAACGCAGAGTAATGAGCGAAGATGAAACAACAGTATATTGACACCTTGGAAAGTGGCAATTAGACCTCCATGTCGGGAGAATGCAACCTTCTTGACATCACTTTCCTGATAACATAAACCGGTTCTTCGTACTCAAAACGTTGATACTGTTGGTTTCTGTTCTCGAACAACATCACTGCCCGATCATCCAGATCAAACATTTCCCTGACTGCCATCCATTTACCATCTGGTGATAGCCTTTCACCTCGCGTATCACCAACCGTATAATTCCGAAAATCTGTGGGTAGGTTTTCGAGGAAGAACGACGAATACCAAAATGACTCGTATGGCCTTCTATAGGACAAAAACGGTACATGGTACTTTCTACCTGAAAGGTGCATGTAGAAAACGGCGTTTATTAAAGCAACATTACAAAGTGACAAGCTTTCTTCGATATCAGAAAACAATGCTTCACATCGCTCAAGGGCAGCTGTTAAGTGACACAAGTACAAACCTGGGCTCAACTCAACACCAGAGGAAAACACTTCCTCAAATACAGGTCTTCCACTCCGCAGATCCCAAACTTGATCTTTAAATATGACATGGTAAAGATCGATGATGCGCTGACGAGCAAGTGCCAGGGTTGATATTTCATGTTTGCGCTCGATTTCACGACAATCATCGCAAACACTTTCCACAGCCAATGTAGACAACAACATGCGCACAACCTGCCGCCAGTCACTGACTCGCTTTGTTGCCAGAACACTTAAGAGATCACGTGCGACGTTAAAAGGGAAACTTGTTTTCACGGGAGAACGTTCCAGAGCTTCCACAACACCGAACAAATTCTGAGGGACACACGAACAAATCATTTCAACATTACGAATCTGATCAATCTCACGCGTGGCCCACAGACAACATACGTTCAACAAACAGGACAATCGATGACCTCCATAACGTGATCCTCCCTCTGCAATAGGGTGTCCATCTTTCACTATAATATAGCGTCCATCCAAAGTAAAACAGCCCCATTCGTAGAAACTAGCGTTCCCTGAGAAGTGAGACATTTCGTGGACACATCCTCGCTCTACAGAAAACCATTTGTCAAGCCTTCCAAAAAACACAAATTTTTTGTCTGGAGAAAATGCTAAATGCCTTAATGTAGTAGTTTTTGTTTCCACCAATTCAACAGGGCCAAGCACCCTTTTAAGCGAACAAGCATCAAATAAAGAGATGCATCGCCCTTTTCCACCGGCCAGCAACGTTTTGTCAGGAGACAAAGCAAAACAGTCCATGCCACGAGGTATTTCACAAACAGGGTAAGGGATTTGATTCCACTCCATCCAAGTCGTCGACACGTTTCTTTGGACAGCTTCGGAAGCACTCCTTAAACATGAAGGAAGAAGGTGAGGGCATTCCACAAGAACATGAACATTGCTTTCAAGAGCTCTGCAGATCTCTACAAGAATTACCTTTTTTTCGTTGCCAAGGGCTTGACAGCGAGCAGAAAGCTTGAAATCACCAATGACAGAGTAAATTTCAATACGGCTTTTCTGTATTCTCTTCTGAATAAAATTGTAGTCTGTCAAGCAACTGAAAACGACAACCAGCGAATCCTTCTCGTCGTATCCACACAAAATATGAACACCGACACGCAAAACATAGTCAAGAAAATCTGCTTCAACGAAAAGATATTTTTCGGATTCACCAGTGACTACAGCAGGTAGAAATTCAAGAATGATGTTTCTTAAAAACTCACCTGCCTTGACCCTGTCGATAAACAATCTTCGAGGGGCTTTCTTCCTGTCGGTCAACCACGATGGGATTAGATTGTGTAGAAAAGTAAACGTCTCATCAGAAGTTCGCAACACCACAAATTGCGAAACGGCATCAATTACTTCCTGCTCATCAAGTTTTGAATTCTCTCTCTTTAGAATAAACGAAATAAATGAAACAGGGAGTGGCGATGGAGTGGCTAAAACACAGGAAAATAACTTTCTATAGAGATCTGCTCCTACTTTATCAAACACTCGCTGGAAATTCTCCCGGAAAAAATCGTCAATATCTCCCGGAAAAAGGTCGCTGAGATCACCAATCTTACCTGCAAGTACGGGATCGCTAAGTAGTTTGACAATGTAGAAGGCATACAAGAACAATCCATTACACTTTTTCATAACGTCTTCAACTGAGTAAGGGAGACAGGAAAAATCTATTCTTTTCTCCACAAATCGCTGTATGTCCTGCTCATGCTGCCGATAGAAGTTGACATGATCAGCATTTCCTGCACAAATTTTAATACATGGGTTGTACATTTTCAATCTGGACTGCACGGTGTCTTCAGGGCGACTGGTGATAAAGAACACAAGCCATTTTGGAAGCCGGGGGAAACGATGCATTAGAAGATCAAGAAAATCCTCCCTGGACTCATATTCTGTCTCATCTAGAGCATCAATAATGACCAACTTTCTCTGTTCACAAGACGTGCATTTACCTAATGGCTCTTGTAATAATTTGGTGAAAAACTCAAGGACACCTAATTTAGAATTGGCCAACATCATTCTTACACCACCCTCCCCTGCTACTATATTATTGTACTCCGTACTGCATTGACAGAGTTGAGAAGCAACAGTGCCAAGAAGATACCTGGGATCATTCCTCGTGCCATCGTTGTGACGGCAAAAGTAGGCCACGCCTAAATGTCCAGCTTTCTTTGTACGCTGTGCTAGGACTCCTGCCATGACACTTTTGCCGACTCCTGCATCACCCAGGAGAACATAAGCTCTGGAGTCGCCAGGATCACTGAACCAGCTGTCAAAGTCATCAAAGAGCCACTGCCTGGTATCTGGATCATGACGCTCGGCAAAGAAGGCGATGTCTGCTTCGCAATTAGAAATCTCTGAGTAACAAAAAAAGAGGAAAGAAAACGTTAATACTGTACCTACATTTTTTTTTATAAAAGGACGTTTAGATTTTGAGCAAAGGCTGAACTGGAAAAAAAAAATTCTTATTTTGGGGGCGATTTAAGCCTGAACACGTTCTTAGGATGATCTTAAGTTTCAGGTTTCAGCTGTTCGGTGAATCAGTACGGTCATGTCCAGGAGACCTCAATGGAGATACTATACATGTTACTTATATGTAGTCTACCATGTAGGGCTCAAGTGAATTGTACATTTACTTAGACCAATGCAAGCTGTTACCTTTCATTAAATAATAGATTCGCTGTGAAAAAAGCGTTCTCCAAATCCCGTATCAGTTCATGATCACTTTGCATATACACAGGAAATAATTGCAAGAAATGTGCAGTAGTAAATAACTGAAAAATTAGCAAGTAAAAAATACACTCCTGCATAATCTTCATTCAATATGGAGAAAGAGTACGAGTGTATGAATATGTATGGGAATTGCTGTATATTCTTTACGAAAAACTCTGAAATTATATAACCTAACAAAAAGTTGCATTAATGCACAAGCTTCACATACACCCTAAACATTTCATAATTTAATATATGTTTAATAAATGACAAATATTTTAAATGAAATTAATTAAATTACCACAACTGATTTGTGGAATGGCAGCCGAGCTTATTTGTTCTTCCACTTGTGTTACACGCTGTTGCAAATCTTCTTGGTCTGACTTCATAGCAGCCTGCTCATCTTGGAGACACTGTATGCTGCATTTGACTCCTTCTTGGTCTACCTTCAGAGATTTAACCGTTTCGTCCATAGCAGCCTGCTCATCATGGAGACACTGTATGCTGCATTTGACTCCTACTTGGTCTAACTTCAGGGAGTTAACCGTTTCGTCCATAGCAGCCTGCTCGTCTTGGAGACACTGTATGCTGCATTTGACTCCTACTTGGTCTAACTTCAGGGAGTTAACCGTTTCGTCCATAGCAGTCTGCTCATCTTGGAGACACTGTATGCTGCATTTGACTCCTTCTTGGTCTACCTTCAGAGATTTAACCGTTTCGTCCGTAGCACCCTGCTCGTCTTGGAGACGTTTCATACCCCTCTCAACGTTTGAAACTCGTTTTTCCAGTTCCTCCAGAACTGCTTCAACTTCCTGCAGTGCCTTCTTCACTGCCTCCCTATCGCTCTCCACTTCAAATGCAAGATTGTCTACATCACTCTTCAGTGCATTAACATGTTGCTGTACCAAATGTAACAGAGCAGGATCAACGTTGGCATTCATGCACAGCAAGGTACCTAGCGTGGAAACTACATCTAATTTACAATCCGTTTTTAAAACTAATTAATTTCAATCCAAGAAGCATCTGCCCAACAGGCAATAATTAAGACACCGGGTATCTTCATGCACAGTCTGAATAAAAGTGAAGAGAACAACTCAAGCCCTCAAACTTTAACCCTACCCATGAAGATCAATGGAATCTGATAAATTATAAATGCAACATCCAGAACGTCAGGGAAATGATTTTTTGGGTATAAAAGCCTACAGTGACAACAACACACTAAGTTTTTCAACATTATATTTAAGACGACAAAGATTTATGTTGTAATTAAAACAATTCACTTTCCCAGAATTCAATGTATGATTTGGTGCCAAGTACCTTTTGTCTCCCACTCTTTAAGATCTGCTAAAAGTCTTGTCTCGTCAGAAGCTGGTAGACCCAGAGCTATCACTAGTTGTTCCATCACATGAAAAGTCTGTCCAAACTTCACAGGATCCCAATCATTGAATGCACAGTGTGCCCAGGCATTTCTAGCTTGTCGAACATTACCTGCAGCACTTTGTACAGCAGCAGAGAACACTGGGACTTTACCAAGCAGGGTAAGCACAGCAGATGCATCACAGTGTTCATCAAACGCATTAAACTTGGCCATGAAGTTCTCCACATACATTTTAGCAAAGTGAACATGTGATGTCACTCGGCAGTCAAATGCAGCGTAATTGTACTTTCCACCAACCTTAGGCAATGTATCATTGCCATTGATGTTCTCATACTTTAAAGTTATTGGCCTTGGTGGCCGGTTTGGCCAATTCTTAAGTCGTCCAGGTGTGTGTTCTGAGTATCAATGCTATGGTTTGTTTTGACATTAATATACTCTTTCTTCACCTCTTGTTCCACAAAGGACCGCACTTGGTCAACTACAACCTTGAGTCCAATGCCAAATACCATCCACCTTTTTTGGTTGTCATTTACACTGTATAATGCACTGGACCTATATGCAAGAAAGAAAATGGTTTTTATATTTGCAAGGAAAGTCATAGCATGGCACAAGTAACAACTTCTGATAATATTTAATTCACAGGAATTAATAGATTGACTTTGATATAAGTAGATTTAATGGTGGCTGCCAAAATAATAATAGTAATAATAATAATAACAATAATAATAATAACAACAATAATAATTAATTAATAATTACTAATAATTTAAATTCTCCTCATTGCTCTCGAAGATTTTTCCTGGAAATTATCCACACTGCATTCTGATAATCAGTCATTTGGTTATACCAAAGTTTTCACACAGTGTCTACCCCAATAACACAACTCACTGAAGGGGGTTTGAAGCTGGGGGCAAAGATGAATACTGGTGGATGTCAAGGAAAATATGAGGAAGCATTTCCTTTCGACCACCAGTACTCACCTCAGCTCCACCTTGGGGAACCCCTTTTCTTGGGGCTAAGATTTATTTCTCTTAAAAAAACATATAGCTTATGGAAAACAAAAATCAATAAACCAAACTCACCCTACACTTGGCCCAGCAACTGCTGAAGCAGCTGCCATTGGTAGATTTTGTATGTGGTAGTTTACCCTGCTTGACTCAAACTCAGTTGGTTGGCTTCATTATATCACTGTTCTCTCCTCCAATAATTCTGCAAGTTACCGGTAATTTGACACTGGGTTCTCTGAAATTTGAAGCAAAAAATGTGATGTTACCATTAAATCCATGTGGTGTATAATTTGTACATTGTACATATAATAAGAAAGAGGCAGGCTAAGTTCCCCAGAGAGGGATTCCCATATATTTGCATTTAACAGTGATGGGCTGGTTGCCAGAAATTTTCAAAAGTACCACAATATCATTTTTTGGGTGTACAGGATAAAATCCATTTTCATCCTTGACTAATTCTAACATGTAAATTGTTGGAAACCTCAAGGGTGGTCATTTTAGATATTAAATGACCCTGAGCAATACCAAGCCACAAATTTATAACCCTTGAAAGGAACCACAAGCTACCCCTTCAGTTTTACATGGAAGTCCCCCCCCCCCAACAAGAGAAATCCTTAGTCTTTGGTCAAACAGTAATTAAAAACAATTTTGTAACTTGACACTTTGCAATATTTGGGTAGGCAAGGATTTATTTTGAAAGTTAATAAAGAGAAAAGAGGCTACCCTTTTCCAAAACCATAACCTGTTCCAGGCTTTAAGATAATGGGAAGCAAATGTGAAATTCAGACATGTGAAGACTGAGTGGGAAAGGGGGAGGGGACTGAGGAAGCAAAGGGGAAAGAGCCTATCAGTTTTTTTTTGCTGGTGTCACTGCGGAATTGGACCCCCTAGGATTTGTACCCTTGGTCCACATCCACTTGTTGTGGATTAATGGACCCTCAGTCCCAATTGATAAGTGGATATGGACCCCCTCTTGCAGAACTGGACCCCCTTATTAAAGCAAAAATTTCCTTTTCCAGAGGCAATTTATTTGAACAAGGTACAATTTTTAAGCTTATCACATAGAGGGCAAAATTCCTGATTGTGTACTTCCAGAAAATATCCATATCCCCCCCACAGAAGGTTTTTTTTTCCCCCCCATGCTGGCAATGGGTCCCAGTTGGGGAATTGGGGAAGCAAGTATCACCAATGCTTTCCGCATAAATGCTGGGAAACGCCCTCCCGCAACACACAGGCTCTACCAGTAAAGTCATATGCCCCACGTCCTGGTCTTGTAGCCCCTGGTCATGCTTTTAGCAGTTGAGTGGCAGTGACGAAAGGCGAGAATCTGGCGCTTTGAACTAACTGGAATCTGTGACTAGAGGAAGGAAAACCCCAACAGAAAAACCCTGGCCCTCCTGGTTGGGCGTTGGGCGTGGGGCTAATAAAATCTGTCACCCCATAAAATCAGCTTGATTATGGAAACCAAAAGCTCAATGATTAATGGCTATAATGGCTGCAGTACAAGGACTTGCCAGACCCCCGACGACGTATTCATCAGTTGGGTCGACGGAGCTATGACGGCTATGGGCGAAATCCGAAGGGAAGCCCACATTCCAATTAAGTCGCTGGCTGGCCCAAAGACGAAAGTTAAGGTGGGATGCTGGACAGAACAACCTGGAAGGAGAGAGCATACGGCCCAATTCCCCACTTGGGGACACATGGACAATGATGATGATTCCCTCCCCCCCACGAATTTCCAGTTTAGCTTCATACTTTGCTTCTAAAATTTTGACTTCTAACACCCCTTCCCCTTACAATTTCTATTGACCTTTCATGGGCAGCTATGCATTTTTTCTGGAACCACACATTGCTGATTGAGAATGGTTGAGAACTAGGGGGAACAAATAACTGGCTCCTGATTGGCCAAGTGCCAAAATCACTCGCAGTTGATTGTTTAACCCGAGAGCACACCATTTGCAATTTGTAACCATCTTGATTTTGAGTCGTTTAACACAAGGATGGCTTCAGAGTTTAACTTGTAACCAGGTTTATTGGTATAAATGGTATGGAAATCATTGGGTTATAATTTGATAATCTCTGTTTTGCAGGAAATACAAATGGTCATTTGTTTTAAAACTACTGAAAACCTTGCAGTGACTAGGCAAGGCCCTGGCTTGGTCGATAATTTATCCAGCGAGAGGAAGCTTTGCAACTCAGTAAATAAAATTTACTTAGTTTGAGTTTGAAGTGTGTTTTGTCAATGATGTATACTAGAACTGTATTTATCTCTTAAGATGTACATATGTGCATAATACCGGTAGTCAGTCTTTCTTGTTCTGTATACTGAGCAAAAGTTAAACTGCTTGTGTGGTGAATTGTTTATGAGTGGGTACTTTTATCCTGAGGGGCAGCTGTCTACACTATTGTTTCAACATGCGTGGAAAGTTTTCTAAAAATTTCAGTTGGCCTCTGTGTTATAAACAAGCAATCACATTGAGGTTCCACGCATATTTTTAAGGTTTTAACAAAACTGGCCGAGTCACACTATTACGTATACTAAATTTACTAACATCTACTAACATAGTATTTACTAACACACTAACATCTGGGTACTGCATAGCCAGCAATGCAGATAAGCTGTTTACTGTATTTCAGAAGCCACACAAAATGGTTTGTTGGAATGACTGAAAAGCCAAAAAAGTCATTTCGGTGGCTTATGTCCAAATCCCAGTATGAACTGGCTAGCATAAGGCAGGTTTATACAGGGGGTTTCAAATCCACGAGAGGGGCCAGTCCCCATCAGCTAGACTGGATTTGGACTAAAAAAACTGAGGGGGTCCGTTTTAGGTAGTGCTAATTTTGGGGCAGGGGGGGAGGTGGGGGCAAATCTGCTTGGACATTGGCCCTCTTCTGACCACTTTAGGCAAATGTTGGGTCTGAATTCAATTTTTGGTGTCAAAAGGTCCAAAGCGTAGCTACAATGTGTGCAAACTTTTGAAGTTAAAATTTCACAAATCTCCAGTGAATCCTGGTATTGAATGATGGCGAGTGTAACATGTAGCGTAACATAAAACACAATGTGTTTGGTTAGAGTTATCGTATATTAAATGTTATCGAATTGATGGCCTGAGAGAATCTGCTATCGAACAAGACTGTTCGCTTGGCGGTGCAAGCGCGTAAACAGCGAGAGTATGCGGTCACATGAAACGTTAATCAAGCCCGCAAACAAACATCCACAGTTCTTCAACAAAGGTGTCCCCAACGGTAGGTCCCCAGTCACATTCCTCTGTAAACATGCGTTTGAAATGATCGCTTTGCCGCATGTTCCCAAGTTCGTACACATGCAGCCGTTCATTTCGTACACCAGGGCGTAACATGTCGATAATTTCGATAGTCAATAAAAGTCCATCGTTGTCGATAGTAATCAATCGACAAATATCGGAAGTCGATAAAAATCGATCACCCAATTTCTTGTGATTATCGATTTTAATCGATTTTCAATGTTACAGTTCGATTTTGATCGATTTCAATCGACAAGTATCGAAAACAAAACGATGTATGGTGGGAGACAAGACTACAGTTGTTGAACGTGAAAATTTATAACGAAGCAGGATTGACTGTGCCAAGACTTAATTTTACCGATTTTACATTGTAAATTTTGAAAACTAAAATAAACATGAGGTCAAAGCAGAAACTACAGCAAAAGTAAATCATTTTCAGATCGAATCTCGCAATATTCTGCGACTGTTATGAGTGAATGAAATGTCAAGAAGACCATTGCAGTTATAGACGCATCATGCAGTGATTCACGTCCGAAGGCGCCTGTGCTGTGAAGAAGCTTGTTTCGAAAGAGAGAGGTTCCACGCTTGACATAGCAACCTTTCGACCAAAAAGTTATTGCAAATCCTTGGTCGAAATCTTTCAAACGTATGTACGAATCCTTGGTGCACATATCAACCTGCAACTCGCCGTTTAGTTGGCAAACCTAATCTCGACTTCCATGAGGAACCACTCGGCACTCCAACATTTAAATTATGCCCATGACAGTAACACGCTATTTTGATACGTAGTATCGCATTTAAATCATTTCTTTTTCGAATAATTGCCTTGGCGAGTCACTTTCAAAGTTTTGTCTATATGTCACGTAGGACTTTTAAATTTAGAAATCGCTTTGCCTGCTTACCTCGAAATCCATTCGGAAATCGACGACCAAAAGACTTTATCGAGGAAGCCACGAAGTGAAAGAGGTTGAGAGGACCATTGCACGAATGTTTTTTTCCAGTTTATCAAAGGTAAAGGATTAAGCAGGCTTAGTTGTAACTTTTCAGGTTATTGCTCAGTTTTTTTTGTTTAACTTTATTGTCATACAGATTTACTTAAGAACTGTTTACACTTCTATGAAAAGTCGTTGAAGCTGTTATTGTTTTGGTTAATTTCGTAGCCGATCGAGTGAAAATTGGTCTCCATATTTGCAGATATTTGTCGATAAAAGTCGATAATCAGTTGAAAATCATGTGATTATCAACTTTTATCGACAAATTAAACTTGTTGATTGACGATTATCGACAAATATCGAGTACTTTCGACTTATCGACTATGTTTTCGATGATCGATTTTGATCGACATGTTACGCCCTGCGTACACAAACGCAAGCTCACCTTTTCACGTCCTCTTTCACAGTGTGCACTGAGATGCTGTAGTTCAAACAACTCCGAAGCTATCAAGATCAAGTCAAAAGAACTCCATATTGACCATATATGATCGAATACTGCAGGACTGTTAAGAGTGAAAGGAAAATAAACGGGGAGTTTCCCGGTTTTGTTTCCTCGTTCCCAGACTTTTTGCTGGAGAAGACACTGTGGACGAATGAAGGAGGTCGTGACAGCCGGTCCACGTGACCGTCATCTGCAAGGTCACGCATCCTATCTTAGCTTTCGATTATTTACTGCCCGGGTTTACTGCCCGGCACGGTTCATAGTAAAATCATGGCGAGTTTTCCAGTCTTACAGGAAGCTGAAGGTGAATGGAGATCTACTAAAACGGTGGAAATTATGGGCTTAAGAATTCCTGTGTATTTTACTTCGGATCCTTAGTCTCTGCATGACGCAAATTTTCCGACGAAATCAGATGATGTATTCATAGTCAGCTATCCCAAATCAGGTAATGGGAATTTGTGAAAAGTTCAAACCGGTGAAAATCGAGGGAGTGATTTTACAATATCAAGCCAATTATACACATATCCTTAAACGCTTAACAAGGGCCCGGACGCACTGGACTGACAAAATTTGTTTGGCTCTACCAAAAATCTCGACAAAATTTGTCTCCGCCAAATTTTCAATTTGCCAATCGTGGGCGCGCTCAGAAACGGCAAATTATTTGTTAACCACAGACTGTCAATCACACGGAAATCGAACACCTTTCCCGCTGTTCGCGGGAAAGATTACATGTGATCTTTAACCTCTTCGATCGAATATTAGAATATGTTGCCTCGGCATATTATTGCTTGTATTCTTGTTTTTTCCTTCCTTCAATTCGTTCAACTCCAACAGTCCCGTAGCTTGTACATGTAATCGGTGGGTTTGCATACGGATGTGTATTTGGTCGGTTTACGTAGGGATGTAGAAATTGAACAGTACTTGGACCTGGAGATGCAGCTGGAACGTAAACTTGGGAACCATAACAGTTGTGTTCTGAGTAATGATCGTCATGCAGCATCCCGAGGTACGAATCTTCCATCTTCACCGTTTGATTGCCACGCAAATATGAAATAATTTTGGCGGGCTTCTGACTGAAAGACTCCGACTAAAATAGAGATCAAATTTTCTTGATTGACGTTTCCCTTCAAATCATGGCGTGTAAATTGACAAATCTGTCACATTTCACGCCTGACAAAAATTTGTTCTGCTCCGAGGCAGGACAACGGCGCCTTTGAAGTTTGGTAAGACTTGACTGAAATTTGGTGGATCAAAAAATCACCGGGCGCACTTGTCTCACGGAACTGGTGACAGATTTTTTCGCAAAATAAACAAAAATTTGCCCAGTGCGTCCGCGCCCCAAGGTGTTGTTACACGTAACAATTTTTCGTGCAACTTGTCTCCCAAATAATGTATTGCAAGTTGCACGCACAATGTTGCACGTCACAATTGCCATTTTCACGAAAAAATTGTGCTGTGATTGGTTGACTATAGAGAGCGTGGCAAAACAAGTTGCAAGAGCCATATTCATACTTGTAGTTTTGTTGTTCAACCTGAAGAAATTTGTTTTAGAAAACGATCTTCAACTATTCGTGTAAGTTGAAAAAAGGCAACTTAATTACGTATGAAATGTTTGAGAGTCGTGTTGGATCAGGGTAATGGAATAGTGGCGAGAGAGAGCTGTCAGCACACAAAAGGCTTCTGGCTGGATTCCGGGTGGTGACTGTTTTTTTGGGGGGGGAGGGGGGAGGGGGTTAAGAAACAAATTTTCGATGACACTGACCATGAAGAAAATACGTCTATAATATGTCATCGACCGTTTACGAAAGGGAAACGTGTAACGTGCTTCGGTGCTTGCCCTCCCTTTTGCCAAGACTTTTCTGGCCTTACCCAAATTAGCCCCTCAAATAGTACAGTATTTATTCACCGACAAGGCCCCATTTTAGGGCTTATAAAACAGATCTTTTGAATTTATAATGTATGTTGGGTCGTGAGAACGCAATCCTATCACGAAGGAAAACGGTAAGGCAAAAACATCTCTCAGTTTCTTTCAAAATTATTTCTTTATTTTGTTCACTATTACCTGTTAACTAATACAACACAAATATATCGTGCAATTTTGTTGAAAGAACAACCTGTACCTTGTAAAAAAGGTATATATTACAGGCAAATCATTGTAACTATGATCTCTCAAATCTTTACGTTTTTGCTACGCATGTACTACTTATTCGTTAATTTAATTGTAAAGAAATAAAGATATTTCAAATATATTTGTCGGTTCTCAAAATATTTCTTATCAGTGCATTACGGTTCCCTAGCTATAGCTACAATAACAACTGAACAATACATTAGTAAAAAAAATCTAATAAACATTTTATCTTATAATTAGACAGTCAGCGATTACGTTTACATACTTAGGCTTTAGAGCGGCTTTCAAATGAGTGTCGTAACTTGACCAAAAGCAAAGCAATTGCTCTAATCCAATCACAACAGAATCAGAAATTAGCGTCAAGCGCGGAAAAACGCGTGCGAGCAAGTTGCGATTAGTTTTGGTTTTAGTCCTGATTAGTTGAGAAAGTGGCGCGATTTTTTTAACCAATCACATGGCGAAGTAAAGCAAAACCAAAGCAAACACAACATTACTTTCGACACTCATTTGGAATTTGCTCTATAAGATTCGCCTTAGGTAACTATTTTTAGCCACTACTTTTTTGGGCACATATATAAAGAAATGCCAATTTGTGTATTTGTTAAACTGCAATTTGAAGAAAGGGACATCGCAAAAGAAGCATATCGAAAAAGTAAGTTAGAATTTTTTACATAAGTGAAGAAAAGATATGTGAATTTATAAAAGCGCTGAAAATAGTAACCACTGTATTTGACATAGTAATGTTCTTTACAAAAAAAAAACTTGCAAAGGCTCCTTCTATACGAATGCGTTGCCTGCATTTGAAAGAAAAGCATGAAATAACACCACTATAAAATCAAATAATATTAATATTTTTAAAAGTTTTCTACGACTTGCTTACAAACAAATGGTCTAGTTCGCAGGCGCATGACATGGGAAAAGCCCTACTTCTATAGTTTATGTCTATCAAAACTAGACGGTTTAAGTTGAAAATTGGTAATACTATGGAAATTGTATATACACATGAAGAAAATGCTTCAGTCATCTAAACAAGTATACAACAATGTAACTCGTTAAACAGTTTTTAAAAAGCGTTAAATTATATGTTTTACCTGACCTAAAATTTCCTCTTTACATGGACACGTTACATGTATACACACACAAGATGCGAATTGGCATCTTTCCGTTGCCTTTCGAGTAAAGTCGGCGTATTTAATTCACACGAGTTCCTATGATTCCAAAGGGTACACATACTAAGACCCTCCACAATTTCGGTACTTTGACAAAACTAAATTAATTAACAATAAACTAAACTTGCATCAGGGATATTGTCTGTATGATCATTATTTAACATTCCAAATTGCACTGAAAGAGACAGATGAGACAGAACAAGTCCAGGGATTATCTTTCTTACAATCCACGCGATCGGCGAGATATTCTGTAGACCATGGCTCCGTCCATTCAACACTGTTGTTGTTGTTGTTGTTTTTTTTAATTTCTCTTTTATGTCCTATGCGAAAAGCACAAGGCATAAAAGCTACCAGTACACACTTTGTTTTATACAAATCTTATGTCAGGTAACGGCAAAGTAAAAGAAAAAAGCCCACTAACTACACCAGCTTGAAGTTAAAACACGCTTCCGTGTTTGCATCTGATATTCGGCCAGGATTGTAGTTAACTCTGCACAAATGTGAACAAATCTTGCCCACATAACTCTTCCAAAGATGTTCCTCGGCAACTTCGATGTCACTCTTCAGTAAGAGACTCGTTTGATTCTTCGTCATCACTTTCTCCACCTTCTTCGCCTTCGTCAGAAGACAAAACAAAATTCATCTCTTCTAGCAATTTGCCAACGTCTATAGCCTCCACGATGCCTTCGTTATTAGAAACAGTTGCACTCTGAAATGCTGTCACAGGTCGCTCTCCTAGTTGTCCACGATTGGCCTCGGTCAAATCTTCTCTTCCTGTCAGCCTCATAGGCGGTAATTGTAAAGGCATCGTTTCTGACTTCAGTCCATGAAGTTTTATCACGCTCAATCGATTGCAAGAAGTTAAACAAACAACTTTGTCTTCTTCAGGGGACACAGCCATACTTATAATGCTTTCCTGTCCATGTGCTATTTTGGCATAAGTAACAGCATTCCAATCACTCAAGTCCCACAAGAAAACTGCACCATCGACGCCATAGGAAATCAGGTAAAGAGTTCCTTTCAAAAACTGACAAAATTCAATTTTTCCTAAATGAGCGAGTGGTAGTTGCCGAAGTGATTGCTGTGTAGGAGTACTCAGCGGGCAGAGGAGGATTCTGTCTGCAATGCAACAAGCCAGCAGGTTACTGTCTAATGAAACTGTACAGTGACTAAATTTTTCAAAGTCGTTGTACACGTAAGGCCTACCAGGCTCTAGTTTCGCCGTCAGGTGACACGTACTCACAGCGTACTCCCAGATTCCAACACTCGTCTCACCGCAAATTATTAACTTCGAGTTGTCCGATGACAAGCAACAGCAGTCTACAGAAACGAATTGCGTTACAACAAAACATGTTGACATCTCCGCTTTCTGAACATCCCACGCACAAAACACTGCAAAACAATTGCTCCTTTCAATACAACAAAGAAGTAATGTGCCGTCGGCTGAAAATGTTAAACAGGAAACATTGGACTTTTGCTCTTCCCCTGATTCTTCGAAGACGGCACAGAGGAAAGAAGCCCGACGAAACAACAATATCTGGGTATCTCCAAACAACAATATCTTGGTATCTCGATGAGTGGCGATTAAACTGCTTTTCTCCCGGGAGAACGCACATTTTTTAATATGAGACACTTGGCTGTCTTGAGGAGGAGGATGTGTTAGCGAAGACTCAGCGGCGAACGCAAAGCACCCATTATCGTCATTTGTCCAAGATATCAGCGTCATGTGAGACCAAAGCGACAGCATGTCTCCCCCTGAAGTGAATGTTACCCCAACTGGTGCCTCGTCTGGTGCCTCGACTGGGAAATCCCTGAGAAGGCGGACGGGAAAATCGCTCACAGAAATAAACATTCCTCCGTATTTGGCACGAAATACATACCCAGCTTGCGGTTTAGGTGTGTAACACAATGGACTGAGTTCCGAGATACTTGAAAGAATGGTACCACTATGCAGAGGTAAGGCACGAAGCTTACCTTCGTCAACATAAACAAGAGCATCGCTACTGTTAGTGAAATCAAAGTCGTCCACCTTTCTGACAACGTGAACAGGATTTCTCAAATCAAAGACGTGATATTGTTGGTTTGTATTCTGGAACAACTCCACTGTTTTTGTTGTTGTTGTTGTTGTTGTTGTTGTCGTTGTCGTTTTCGCCATCCATTTTCCATCAAGTGATAGCCTTGTACCTTGCGTGGCACCGAGATAATTCTGAAAATCTGCTGGTACGCTTTTGAGAAAGTACGAGGAAAACGAGGAAAACCAAAAAGAACTTAAACGGGGTGAAATTAAATTTTTTTCCGTTGTGCCCCACGGGACAGATTGGATGCAACGTAACATGCAGAAAACAGCGTTAATGAAAGCAACATTACAAACTGACAAACTCCTATCTACATCAGAAAACAGTGCCCCACAATGACCAAGGGCAGTTGTTAAGTGACACAAGTACAAAACCGGGCTCAACTCAACACCAGAAAAAAACACTTCCTCAAGTGCTGGCCTTCCACTCTCTAGATTCCACACTTGAGTCTCGAATATGTCACGGTAGAGATCGATGATGCGCTGATGAATAATTGCCAGAGTTAATGGTTTTTTGCGTAAGCACTGGAATTCATAACAGTGAAAGCACAATGACTGCAAATTGCTCGCTCCAACTTCCGATAACCTTTTCACGAGAAAGTACCAGTCATTGTGTTGCTTTCTTCTCAGAACACCTAAAAGGTCACGTACGGCTTCACGTTGATCAAAAAGGGAACAGTGTACGATTGGACATACCTCAAAATTCTCAATTCTCTGGGAGTCACACGAACAAAGCATTTCGTTACCACAAAGCTCATCAACCTCATACATCGCCCACAAACAACATACCCTCGCCAAGCAGGACAATCGATGAACTCCTACACGATGTGGTCTTTTCACTATAATATAGCGTCCATCCAAAGTAAAACAGCCCCATTCATAGAAACTGCAGTTCTCTGAGAAGGGAGGAGTGTAGTGGACACATTTTTGCTTAACAGAAAACCATCTGTCAAGCATACCAAAAAACACAAATTTGCCGTCTGGAGAAAATGCTAAATGACTAATGTATGGTTTTGTTTCCACCACTTTGACAGGGCTAAGCACCCTTTTCAGCGAACGTGCATCAAACAAAGAGATATATTGTCCCTTTCCTCCGGCCAGCAACGTCTTATCAGGAGATAAAGCAAAACAGTCCATGTCACGAGGTATGTCATCAGCAGGATAAGGGTTCCAATTCAACTCCATCCAAGTGACTGACTCACCAGCAGGAATTCTAATGTATCTTTGCACAGCTTCCGACGCATTTCGTAAACATAAAGGTAGAAGGTGAGGGCATTCCACAAGAACATGAATGTTGCTTTCAAGAGCTGCGCAGATCTCCAAAAGAATTTGTTTTTGTGCGTTGCCAAGGGCCTGACAGCGAGCAGCAAGCTTGAAATCACCAACGACAGAGTAAATTTCAATACGGCTTTTCTGTACTCTCTTCTGAATAAATCGGTAGTCTGTCAAGAGACCGAAAACGGTGTTTAGCGATTCCTTCTCGTCATAGCTGCACAAAATACGAACACCAACACGCAAAACATAGTCAAGAAAATCTGTTCCAACGAAAAGATGTTTTTCTAATCGATCATTGACTGCAGCAGGGAGAAATTCAAGAATGATGTTCCTTAAAAACTCACCTGCCTTGACCCTGTCCATAAAAAATCGTCGAGAGGATTTCTTCCTGTCGGTCAACCATGATGGGATTAGATTGTGTAGAAAAGTAAACGTCTCATCAGAAGTTCGCAACACCACAAATTGCGAAACGGCATCAATTACTTCCTGCTCATCAAGTTTTGAATTCTCTCTCTTTAGAATAAACGAAATAAATGAAACAGGGAGTGGCGATGGAGTGGCTAAAACACAGGAAAATAACTTTCTATAGAGATCTGCTCCTACTTTATCAAACACTCGCTGGAAATTCTTCCGGAAAAAATCGTCAATATCTCCCGGAAAAAGGTCGCTGAGATTACCAATCTTACCTGCAAGTACGGGATCGCTAAGTAGTTTGACAATGTAGAAGGCATACAAGAACAATCCATTACACTTTTTCATAACGTCTTCAACTGAGTAAGGGAGACAGGAAAAATCTATTCTTTTCTCCACAAATCGCTGTATGTCCTGCTCATGCTGCCGATAGAAGTTGACATGATCAGCATTTCCTGCACAAATTTTAATACATGGGTTGTACATTTTCAATCTGGACTGCACGGTGTCTTCAGGGCGACTGGTGATAAAGAACACAAGCCATTTTGGAAGCCGGGGGAAACGATGCATTAGAAGATCAAGAAAATCCTCCCTGGACTCATATTCTGTCTCATCTAGAGCATCAATAATGACCAACTTTCTCTGCTCACAAGGCGTGCATTTACCTAATGGCTCTTGTAATAATTTGGTGAACAACTCAAGGACACCTAATTTAGAATTGGCCAACATCATTCTTACACCACCCTCCCCTGCTACTATATTATTGTACTCCGTACTGCATTGACAGAGTTGAGAAGCAACAGTGCCAAGAAGATACCTGGGATCATTCCTCGTGCCATCGTTGTGACGGCAAAAGTAGGCCACGCCTAAATGTCCAGCTTTCTTTTTACGCTGTGCTAGGACTCCCGCCATGACACTTTTGCCGACTCCTGCATCACCCAGGAGAACATAAGCTCTGGAGTCGCCAGGATCACTGAACCACCTGTCAAAATCATCAAAGAGCCACTGCCTGGTATCTGGATCATGACGCTCGGCAAAGAAGGCGATGTCTGCTTCGCAATTAGAAATCTCTGAGTAACAAAAAAAGAGGAAAGAAAACGTTAATACTGTACCTACATTTTTTTTTATAAAAGGACGTTTAGATTTTGAGCAAAGGCTGAACTGGAAAAAAAATTCTTATTTTGGGGGCGATTTAAGCCTGAACACGTTCTTAGGATGATCTTAAGTTTCAGGTTTCAGCTGTTCGGTGAATCAGTACGGTCATGTCCAGGAGACCTCAATGGAGATACTATACATGTTACTAATATGTAGTCTACCATGTAGGGCTCAAGTGAATTGTACATTTACTTAGACCAATGCAAGCTGTTACCTTTCATTAAATAATACATTCGCTGTGAAAAAAGCGTTCTCCAAATCCCGTATCAGTTAACATGATCACTTTGCATATACACAGGAGATATTTGCAGGAAATGTGCAGTAGTAAATAACTGAAAAACTAGCAAGTAAAAAATACACTCCTGCGTAATCTTCATTCTATATAGAGAAAGAGTACGAGTGTATGAATATGTATGGGGAATTGCTGTATATTCTTTACGGAAAACTCTGAAATTATATAACCTAACAAAAAGTTGCATTAATGCAAAAGCTTCACATACACCCTAAACATTTCATAATTTAATATATGTTTAATAAATGACAAATATTTTAAATGAAATTAATTAAATTACCACAACTGATTTGTGGAATGGCAGCCGAGCTTATTTGTTCTTCCACTTGTGTTACACGCTGTTGCAAATCTTCTTGGTCTGACTTCATAGCAGTCTGCTCATCTTGGAGACACTGTATGCTGCATTTGACTCCTTCTTGGTCTACCTTCAGAGATTTAACCGTTTCGTCCATAGCAGTCTGCTCATCTTGGAGACACTGTATGCTGCATTTCACTCCTACTTGGTCTAACTTCAGGGAGTTAACCGTTTCGTCCATAGCACCCTGCTCGTCTTGGAGACGTTTCATACCCCTCTCAACGTTTGAAACTCGTTTTTCCAGTTCCTCCAGACCTGCTTCAACTTCCTGCAGTGCCTTCTTCACTGCCTCCCTATCGCTCTCCACTTCAAATGCAAGATTGTCTACATCACTCTCCAGTGCATTAACATGTTGCTGTACCAAATGTAACAGAGCAGGATCAACGTTGGCATTCATGCACAGCAAGGTACCTAGCGTGGAAAATACATCTAATTTACAATCCGTTTTTAAAACTAATTAATTTCAATCCAAGAAGCATCTGCCCAACAGGCAATAATTAAGACACCGAGTATCTTCATGCACAGTCTGAATAAAAGTGAAGAGAACAACTCAAGCCCTCAAACTTAAACCCTACCCATGAAGATCAATGGAATCTGATAAATTATAAATGCAACATCCAGAACGTCAGGGAAATGATTTTTTGGGTATAAAAGCCTACAGTGACAACAACACACTAAGTTTTTCAACATTATATTTAAGACGACAAAGATTTATGTTGTAATTAAAACAATTCACTTTCCCAGAAATCAATGTATGATTTGGTGCCAAGTACCTTTTGTCTCCCACTCTTTAAGATCTGCTAAAAGTCTTGTCTCGTCAGAAGCTGGTAGACCCAGAGCTATCACTAGTTGTTCCATCACATGAAAAGTCTGTCCAAACTTCACAGGATCCCAATCATTGAATGCACAGTGTGCCCAGGCATTTCTAGCTTGTCGAACATTACCTGCAGCACTTTGTACAGCAGCAGAGAACACTGGGACTTTACCAAGCAGGGTAAGCACAGCAGATGCATCACAGTGTTCATCAAACGCATTAAACTTGGCCATGAAGTTCTCCACATACATTTTAGCAAAGTGAACATGTGATGTCACTCGGCAGTCAAATGCAGCGTAATTGTACTTTCTACCAACCTTAGGCAATGTATCATTGCCATTGATGTTCTCATACTTTAAAGTTATTGGCCTTGGTGGCCGGTTTGGCCAATTCTTAAGTCGTCCAGGTGTGCTCTGAGTATCAATGCTATGGTTTGTTTTGACATTAATATACTCTTTCTTCACCTCTTGTTCCACAAAGGACCGCACTTGGTCAACTACAACCTTGAGTCCAATGCCAAATACCATCCACCTTTTTTGGTTGTCATTTACACTGTATAATGCACTGGACCTATATGCAAGAAAGAAAATGGTTTTTATATTTGCAAGGAAAGTCATAGCATGGCACAAGTAACAACTTCTGATAATATTTAATTCACAGGAATTAATAGATTGACTTTGATATAAGTAGATTTAATGGTGGCCGCCAAAATAATAATAATAATAATAATAATAATAACAACAATAATAATTAATTAATAATTACTAATAATTTAAATTCTCCTCAGTGCTCTCGAAGATGTTTCCTGGAAATTATCCACACTGCATTCTGATAATCAGTCATTTGGTTATACCAAAGTTTGCACACAGTGTCTACCCCAATAACACAACTCACTGAAAGGGGTTTGAAGCTGGGGGCAAAGATGAATACTGGTGGATGTCAAGGAAAATATGAGGAAGCATTTCCTTTCGACCACCAGTACTCATCCCAGCTCCACCTTGGGGAACCCCTTATGTTTCTTGGGGCTAAGATTTATTTCTCTTAAAAAAACATATAGCTTATGGAAAACAAAAAATCAATAAACCAAACTCACCCTACACTTGGCCCAGCAACTGCTGAAGCAGCTGCCATTGGTAGATCTTGTATGTGGTAGTTTACCCTGCTTGACTCAAACTCAGTTGGTTGGCTTCATTATATCACTGTTCTCTCCTCCAATAATTCTGCAAGTTACCGGTAATTTGACACTGGGTTCTCTGAAATTTGAAGCAAAAAATGTGATGTTACCATTAAATCCATGTGGTGTATAATTTGTACATTGTACATATAATAAGAAAGAGGCAGGTTAAGTTCCCCAGAGAGGGATTCCCATATATTTACATTTAACAGTGATGGGCTGGTTGCCAGAAATTTTCAAAAGTACCACAATATCATTTTTTGGGTGTACAGGATAAAATCCATTTTCACCCTTGACCAATTCTGACATGTAAATTGTTGGATAACTCAAGGGTGGTCATTTTCGATATTAAATGACCCTGAGCAATGCCAAGCCACCAATTTATAACCCTTGAAAGGAACCACAAGCTACCCCTTTATTTTTACATGGAAGTCCCCTCCCCCCACCCAACAAGAGAAATCCTTAGTCTTTGGTCAAACAGTAATTAAAAGCAATTTTAATTTGTAACTTGACACTTTGCAATATTTGGATAGGCAAGGATTTATTTTGAAAGTTAATAAAGAGAAAAGAGGCTACCCTTTTCCAAAACCATAACCTGTTCCAGGCTTTCAGATAATGGGAAGCAAATGTGAAATTCAGACACTTGAAGACCGAGTGGGAAAGGGGGAGGGGACTGAGGAAGCAAAGGGGAAAGAGCCTATCAGTTTTTTTTTTTGCTGGTGTCACTGCGGAATTGTACCCCCTAGGATTTGTACCCTTGGTCCACATCCACTTGTTGTGGATTTGGACCCTCAGTCCCAATTGATAAGTGGATATGGACCCCCTCTTGCAGAACTGGACCCACTTATTAAAGCAAAAATTTCCTTTTCCAGAGGCAATTTATTTGAACAAGGCACAATTTTTAAGCTTATCACATAGAGGGCAAAATTCCTGATTGTGTACTTCCAGAAAATATCCATATCCCCGCCCCCACAGAAGGGTTTTGTTTTGTACCTCACTCCCCCCCATGCTGGCAATGGGTCCCAGTTGGGGAAACAAGTGTCACCAGTGCTTTCTGCATAAATGCTGGGAAACGCCCTCCCGCAACACACAGGCTCTACCAGCAAAGTCATATGCCCCACGTCCTCGTCTTGTAGCCCCTGGTAATGCTTTTAGCAGTTGAGTGGCAGGGAGGAAAGGCGAGTATCTGGCACCTTGAACTAACTGGAATCTGTGACTAGAGGAAGGAAAACCCCAACAGAAAAACCCTGGCGCTCCTGGTTGGGGGTTGGGCGTGGGGCTAATCACCTCACCCCATAAAATCAGCTTGATTATGGAAACCAAAAGCTCAATGATTAATGGCTATAATGGCTGCAGTACAAGGACTTGCCAGACCCCCGACGATGTATTCATCAGTTGGGTCGACGGAGCTATGACGGCTATGGGCGAAATCCGAAGGGAAGCCCACATTCCAATTAAGTCGTTGGCTGGCCCAAAGACGAAAGTTAAGGTGGGATGCTGGACAGAACAACCTGGAAGGAGAGAGAGCATACGGCCCAATTCCCCACTTGGGGACACATGGACAATGATGATGATCCCCTCCCCCCCACGAATTTCCAGTTTAGCTTCATACTTTGCTTCTAAAATTTTGACTTCTAACACCCCTTCCCCTTACAATTTCTATTGACCTTTCATGGGCGGCTATGCATTTTTTCTGGAACCACACATTGCTGATTGAGAATGGTTGAGAACTAGAGGGAGCAAATAACTGGCTCCTGATTGGCCAAGTGCCAAAATCACTCGCAGTTGATTGTTTAACCCGACAGCACACCATTTGCAATTTGTAACCATCTTGATTTTGAGTCGTTTAACACAAGGATGGCTTCAGAGTTTAACTTGTAACCAGGTTTATTGGTAAAAATGGTATGGAAATCATTGGGTTATAATTTGATAATCTCTGTTTTGCAGGAAATACAAATGGTCATTTGTTTTAAAACTACTGAAAACCTTGCAGTGACTAGGCAAGGCCCTGGCTTGGTCGATAATTTATCCAGCAAGAGGAAGCTTTGCAACTCAGTAAATAAAATTTACTTAGTTTGAGTTTGAAGTGTGTTTTGTCAATGATGTATACTAGAACTGTATTTATCTCTTAAGATGTACATATGTGCATAATACCGGTAGTCAGTCTTTCTTGTTCTGTATACTGAGCAACAGTTAAACTGCTTGTGTGGTGAATTGTTTACGAGTGGGTACTTTTATCCTGAGGGGCAGCTGTCTTTACTATTGTTTCAACATGCGTGGAAAGTTTTCTAAAAATTTCAGTTGGCCTCTGTGTTATAAACAAGCAATCACATTGAGCTTCCACGCATATTTTTAAAGTTTTAACAAAACTGGCCGAGTCACACTATTACGTATACTAAATTTACTAACATCTACTAACATAGTATTTACTAACACACTAACATCTGGGTACTGCATAGCCAGCAATGCAGTTAAGCTGTTTACTGTATTTCAGAAGCCACACAACATGGTTTGTTGGAATGACTGAAAAGCCAAAAAAGTCATTTCAGTGGCTTATGTCCAAATCCCAGGATGAAAATAGCCAAAGTTAATTACTGGCTAGCATAAGGCAGGTTTATACAGGGGGTTTCAAATCCACAAGAGGAGCCAGTCCCCATCAGCTAGACTGGGTTTGGACTAAAAAAACTGAGGGGGTCCGTTTTAGGTAGTGCTAATTTTGGGGCGGGGGGGGGGGGAGGTGGGGGCAAATCTGCTTGGACATTGGCCCTCTTCTGACCACTTTAGGCAAATGTTGGGTGAAAATTCAATTTTTGGTGTCAAAAGGTGCGTAGCTACAATGTGTGCAAACTTTTGAAGTTAAAATTTCACAAATCTCCAGTGAATCCCGGTATTGAATGATGGTGAGTGTAACATGTAGCGTAACATAAAACACAATGTGTTTGGTTAGAGTTATCGTATAAATGTTATCGAATTGATGGCCTGAAAGAATCTGCTATCGAACAAGACTGTTCGCTTGGCGGTGCAAGCCCGTAAACAGTGAGAGTATGCGGTCACTGAAACGTTAATCAAGCCCGCAAACAAACATCCACAGTTCTCCAACAAGGGTGTACCCAACACAATTTACTTTCCTCTTTAAACATGCGTTTGAAATGATCGCTTTGCCGTATGTTCCCAAGTTCGTACACATGCAGCCGTTCATTTCGTACACAAATTAAACGCAAGCTCACCTTTTCACGTCCTCTTTCACAGTGTGCACTGAGATGCTGTAGTTCAAACAACTCCGAAGCTATCAAGATCAAGTCAAAAGAACTCCATATTGACCATATATGATCGAATACTGCAGGATTGTTAAGAGTGAAAGGAAAATAAACGGGGAGTTTCCCGGTTTTGTTTCCTCGTTCCCAGATTTTTTGCTGGAGAAGACACTGTGGACGAATGAAGGAGGTCGTGACAGCCGGTCCACGTGACCGTCATCTGCAAGGTCACGCATCCTTGCTTAGCTTTCGATTATTTACTGCCCGGGTTTACTGCCACGGTTCATAGTAAAATCATGGCGAGTTTTCCAGTCTTACAAGTACCGCGGCCGAGGGCGGCCACGGTAAGTCACAACTGAAAAGTCGTAAGTAGCAGTTTCAGTTACAACTTACTATGTACTAATTTTGAATTGACGACAGACGATTTACTACTTGCGACTTACGAGTTAACAGTTTGCCACCTACAACTTGCCTCTTGCACACTTACAACTTAACGACTTGAGCACTTGCGACTTTCGACTTACGACTTACGACTTAGACCACCCCTCCCCTCCCTCCTACTTTATTACACAATCAAAAAGAATTATAGCCCTTCTACCTACCTAGATCTAACAAGAAAGAACCCTTTTAGAGAATCGTTAGTAAAACTGAGAATTAGCAGTCACAAACTTCGGATTGAAACAGGTAGATACGACAAAATACCTCGTGATGAAAGGTTATGTAGTCTTTGCAAATTGTAACAAAATTGAAGAGTGAAACTCATTTTTTGTTAGATTGTCCGGGCTATTCTTCAAAAAGAGACATGTTCTTTTGTAAAATAGAACCTAAAATCCCATTTCTACGACTACTATCACATGAAACCTTATTATTACATCTTATGAATTCTACTGACTATTTTAATAAACATTAAATTAATTTCATTCATCTCATCGTGCGTTGAATTGAGAGACAAACTAGTTACAATGACTACCCCTTTGAATGGTTAAAATAAGCAATGATTGAAATTTTATTTTAATTAAATTTGCAAAACTATACACATAAAAAGCCGACGTTTAGGCTTGAGCAAATCTCTTTTGATTAAATAATTAAATTTAAGTGGCTTTTGGAATACTGTATTTAATATTTTGTTATAGTCATGCAAATAAATCTTGTTGTTGTTACATGCCTGGCCGAGAAGGAATAGGCCCAGTACAGTGAACATCAAAATGGCGGAGGAAGGTACAACATAAGCTGCAGAAACGCAATTTCCTTCATTTTATTTGTAGTAGAACAGTTAAATCCATCACCTTCAGGCCTCTTTACCGTCTCTGTTAATTACCTTAAGTTTCTGTCAGTCTTCTTCACTGCTCAAGCCCGCTCAAGGTGGCTATTGAACAGCTGGTCCCTCTAGACTAAATACCCGACAGTCTGAAATTTCGAAGGATATCGACAGAAAGGCTTATTCTAACGTTTTGAAAGTATTCGAAGTTTGTTTAGAATTTAATACCAAGCGATTGAATAACCGCCGGGTATGTAGACAGGGTTATTAAGGTAAACGTATTGCCCGGCACTCTGGTTTCGGAGAATTATCACGGCTTGAGATATAGCCAAACCTGTAACTTTGTATGGCGGTGATAAGTGATTCAAAACTATAGTGGTTTTGGGGGCCACATTTCTGGAATGACAACAACTCTACAGCATCCGTGACATGTCACTACGGTGGCGTGACGGCTCGGGTCAGACAGGGATCATGCACGCAAGTTTCAACACAGGCAGCCCAGACGCGTTGTAAGTGGAGTTCATTTAAAAATAGAAAAGGGTGAAAATATATGTAATAGCACGAAATAAATCTTTAATTCACGAAATAAATCTTGTTTACTTCTGCTTATTTTGTCCTGTTTAATTAATTTCCGGTTAATCTTGCAGCGCTCTCCTAAATTACGCAATCGCTTGTTAGCGTCGCTGCTTATATAACCCGTTAAGCCTAAGGTTTGCAGAGATTTATTACAGACTAACCGGTGATAAAAGAATCGAGATATCTTGAAATAAATAGCGCCTACCTTCAGCTCAATGTTCCCCTGTTCGTCCTGGCTGGTTTAAATGACATTTTGTGGCTTTTTTCAATCGGAGGTAGCTTCCGCTAAAGAATAATTATTAAAGAATAATTCTTCTTTAGTGGAAGCTACCTCCGATTGAAAAAAGCCACAAAATGTTATTTAAACCAGCCAGGACGAACAGGGGAACATTGAGCTGAAGGTAGGTACGATTTATTTCAAGATATCTCGATTCTTTTATCACCGGTTAGTCTGTTATTAATTTCTGCAAACCTTAGGCTTAACGGGTTATATAAGTAGCGACGCTAACAAGCGATTGCGTAATTTAGGAGAGCGCTGCAAGATTAACCGGAAATTAATTAAACAGGACAAAATAAGTAGAAGTAAACAAGATTTATTTGTGAATTAAAGATTTATTTCGTGCTATTACATATATTTTCACCCTTTTCTATTTTTAAATGAACTCCACTTACAACGCGTCTGGGCTGCCTGTGGTTTCAAGCTCGGAAAATTCGCTAACTACAAAACCAAATTAGCCCGGGGGGGGGGGTACTCTGCAATTTTTTGAGCGGGGGTGTGCCGCTGGGACTCTGAAACCCTTACCCTAAACTAGACCAAGTTGAGGTGCATTTTGCAACCCTATACTAGACTAAACACCAAAAATCCGTAACCCTATCCCACCGATTTCGGTCTAAATCCCGAATGTTGACAGTCTAGGATATCCAGCAGTGTTTTCAGTGATAACCTATCCTGGGTATTAAACCCATCTCTATTAACGCTTTCTTTGCTACTTGCCGGTATATTTGCCAAATTGATTTCTTTTTAGTGTCAATTGCCGGGAAACCTAGTCTAGACTAAATTCTCCAACCAACTGATTAGTTTCCTTGAAAATGATACCCTATTCTAGACCAAAACTCTCTGATTTCCGTACCCTATCCCAGACTAAACAGCTTGAAAACCATACCCTTCACAGCGGCACATACCCATCTAGCATATATATAAGGGTACCCCCTCTGGGCAAATTAGTCTTTTCAATCGCTTCTTAATTCTAAACAAACTCCGAATACTTCCAGGACGTTTTCGTTGAAAATTCAATCCAATTTCTGCGCGTTTCTGACTTGTAGGCCTAGCCACAAATAATTATAAAGTGTCGCGAACATATAGCGACTTTCTAGTATGCACAAGCTCGGAAACCTCGTCAACTACAAAAGCAAAATGGTCTTTTTAATCGCTTGGCCATTTCTCAACAAATACCGAATACTCTCAGAACGTTAGAATAAGCGTTTCAGTCCAAATACTTTGAAAATTTCAAACTGCCGGGTATTTAGTCTAGATGGACTTCCTCCGCCATTTTGAAGTTCACTGTTCTGGGCCTATTCCTTCTCGGCCAGGCATGTAAAGTAAGAGGGAGGGGAGGGGTGGTCTAAGTCGTAAGTCGTAAGTCGAAAGTCGCAAGTGCTCAAGTCGTTAAGTTGTAAGTGGGCAAGAGGCAAGTTGTAGGTGGCAAACTGTTAACTCGTAAGTCGTCAATTCAAAATTAGTACATAGTAAGTTGTAACTGAAATTGCTACTTACGACTTTTCAGTTGTGACTTACCGTGGCCACCCTCGGCCGCGGTATATACAAGAAGCTGAAGGTGAATGGAGATCTACTAAAACGGTGGAAATTATGGGCTTAAGAATTCCTGTGTATTTTACTTCGGATCCTGGGTCTCTGCATGACTACATTGCAAATTTTCCGACGAAATCAGACGATGTATTCATAGTCAGCTATCCCAAATCAGGTAATGGCAATTTGTTAAAAGTTCAAACCGGTGAAAATCGAGGGAGCGATTTTACAATATTGTAAACGCTTAACAAGGGCCCGGACGCACGGGACTGACCAAATTTGTTTGGCTCTACCAAAAATCTCGACAAAATTTGTCTCCGCCAAATTCTCAATTTACCAATCGTGGGCGCACTGAGAAACAGCAAATTATTTGTTAACCACAGAGTGTCAATCACACGGAAATCGAACACCTTTCCCGCTGTTCGCGGGAAAGATTACATGTGATCTTTAACCTCTTCGATCGAATATTAGAATATGTTGCCTCGGCATATCATTGCTTGTATTCTTGTTTTTTTTCTTCCTTCAATTCGTTCAACTCCAGCAGTCCCGTAGCTTGTACATGTTATCGGTGGGTTTGCATACGTATGTGTATTTGGTCGGTTTACGTAGGGATGTAGGAATTGAACAGTACTTGGACCTGGAGATGCAGCTGGAACGTAAACTTGGGAACCATAACAGTTGTGTTCTGAGTAATGATCGTCATGCAGCATCCGAGGGACGAATCTTTCATCTTCACCGTTTGATTGCCGCGCAAATATTAAATAAGTTTGGCAGGCTTCTGACTGAAAGACTCCGACTAAAAATAGAGATCAAATTTTATTGATTGACGTTTCCCTTCAAATCATGGCGTGTAAATTGACAAATCTGTCATATTTCACGCCTGACAAAAATTTGTTCTGCTCCGAGGTAGGACGACGGCGCCTTTGAAGTTTGGTAAGACTTGAATGAAATTTGGTAGATCAAAAAATCACCGGGCGCACTTGTCTCACGGAACTGGTGACAGATTTTTTCGCAAAATAAAAAAAAATTTGCCCAGTGCGTCCACGCCCCAAGGTGCTGTTACACGTAACAATTTTGCTCTATGAGATTTGCCTTAGGTAACTACTTTTAGCCACTTCTTTTTTGGGCAAATATAAAAAAAAATGGCAACTTGTGTACTTGTTACATTGTAATTTGAAGAAAGGGACATCGCAAAACAAGGCTATCGAAAAAATATGAATTTTTTTACATAAGTGAAGAAAAAATATGTGAATTAAAAGCGCTTAAAATAGTAACCACCTGTATTTGACTTAGTAATATTCTTTACAACAAAACTTGCAAAAGGCTCCTTTTATACGAAATAATGAAAATGTATTGCCTGCATTTGAAAGAAAGGCATGAAATAACACCACTATAAAATAAACCAAGATTAATATTTTTAAAAGCTTTCTACGACTTGCTTACAAACAAATTGGTCTAGTTCGCAGGCATGTCATTTCAAAACTATAAAACAGTTTTATTTCACTATGCTTTACTTCTATAGTTTATGTCTTATCAAAACTAGACGGTTTAAGTTGAAAATTGGTAATATTATGGAAATTGTATATACACATGAAGAAAATGCTTCAGTCATCTAAACTAGTGTAGAACAATGTAACTCGTTAAACAGTTTTTAGAAAACGTTAAATTATGATATGTTTTACCTAACCTAAAATTTCCTCTTTACATGGACACATTACATGTATATACACACAAGATGCGAATTGGTATCATTCCGTTGCCTTTCGGGCAAAGTCAGCGTATTTAATTCACACTAGTTCCTTTGATTCCAAAGGGTAATACACATATTTTACCCTCCACAATTTCAGTACTTTGATAAAACTAAGGATGGATTCATTTGCAGCATACGCGTATACTCATCGCATTCTTAACGCGTACCCTGTTGCAGATAAACGTGTCGATAACCCCCAGAAAACTACCCGTGCGAAACGCCTATTGTTTTTAGCTTGATAATTACGTCCAACGTCAAGGCGAAAAGAAGGAAAGCTTCAAAAATTATATTTCTTGGGCGATTTACTTAGCTTTAAAAGCTGTGGAACCTGATACCTTATTATAACAGCCCACTTTCGATGTATTAAAATTCAACTTAAAACAATAAATAAGGATTTTTATGGGTTAATTTCCCTAAGCCTCGAACAAAATTGGGCTATTTAGTTAGTTGTGGTGGAAGTAGCTTTTAGAATATGGAAGCACAAGCAGACGGGAAGATGGAATAATGGTACTAGGTGAAGATGACGGTGGTTTCTTCCTGTTTTTCTAAGAGGAAATAATTTATGATGGGGTACTTCGGATTAACCCACTGGTGACAGCAAACGTATTTAGGTTGTTTGCAAAACCGTGATAACTAAAATGCTGGAAGGGTGGGAAATTCGACAGCCTGTTTATTTGTATAGCATTCGGGATACGCGTATAGGGTATGCGATTGGTCAATGGCGTAACGATTTATCGCATTCAATGAAAATGTATTTGCATTTTTGGCCGCACGGGAAAGTGCAATCCGTTCGCAAGTATTTGAGCAGGCCATTGCCTCCTTTGTGAAAAGTAATCAGAGTTAATAGCATCAAAATAGCCAATGCGGTACGAGCGCACGCTAGAACGCGCCTACCCCATACGCGTAACCAAAATGCAATGCAAACAAACAGGTTGTCGCCTTTTTTGCTATACGCGTATGCCGCAAATGAATCCACCCTAAATTAATTCATAATAAACTAAACTTGCATCAGGGATGTTGTATTGATGTATTATTATTATTATTATTATTATTATTATTATTATTATTATTATTATTTAACATTCCAAATTGTACTGAAAGAGACAGATGAGACAGAACAAGTCCAGAGATTATCTTTCTTACAATCTACGCGATCAGCAAGATATTCTGTAGACCATGGTTGTTTACCATTTACAACGTTCCTGAAATTCCGGTTGGAAAGTAAATGGTACACGCCTTTTCGGGTCGTTCCAGTGGAAAATTTCCGGGAGCAACGGAACGTCTGAAAAGGTAGTCCTGTTTTTCCGGACGGAATGTTCCAAACGGAAATTCGTGTACCATTTGTTCAAAGCTAATCTTTGATACCAGTTTCAGGCTCTCGCGGCCATTTTCTGTCCCAACAACAATTAATTAGGGAGCTTAACGGGAAGGAAAACGTCACTTTTAAAATGACTTCACCATCTTTGAAACTTCTTAGCGATTATTCCGACTCGTTTAACCAGACTAATGCAGTCGAATTATCCAGGAGCTGAATCTGTAAGGACGGCGTATCAGTTCAGGAAGAACTTATTTAGAAAATATAATTAGAAAATAGCTGTGTCCCCAGTGAGCGCTCTATCTTTACATGGTGCTAGATCACTTGACACGTGAATAAAGTTATTACTATTATATTATTATTATAAAAACGAAAATTCACCGTCGTGTGTTTGTGTTCTACACAAAACGTTGAATTTGGTCATTTCACGTTGTAGTTGTGGACAGAAGGGCAAAGAAATATACCAAAAATAACGCACTTGCAGAGTCGTTGTTTTGTTAATCAAAGCTTTTGTTTTGCGACCTTCTCGTTAGCCGTCGCCGTCGTGCAAATTTTTTGGTAAATGGTAGGGATTTCTGCAAATGGTAAGCGCCAGTCCCGAACAGAATTTTCCCAATACGGAAATTTGCTTACCATTTGCCCAAACCGACCCAAACGGTAAACCGACCGGTTTGCCCGTGTAAATAATGGTAAACCACCTATGGCTCCGTCCTTTCAGCACTGTTGTTTTCTTTTTATTTCTCTCTTACGTCCTATGCCATAAGCACAATCCATAAAAGCTCCCAGTACACAATTTGCTTTCTACATGTGTTATGCTAGGTAACGGCAAAGTAAAAGAAAAAAGCCCATTGACTACACCAGCTTGAAGTTAAAACACGCTTCCGTGTTTGCATCTGATATTCGGCCAGGACTGTATACAGTCATCTTTGCACATATGTGAACAAATCTTGCTGACATACTCTACTAAAGATGTTCCTCGGCAACTTCGATGTCACTAGTCAGTAAGACACTCGTTCGATTCTTCGTCATCACTTTCTTCACCTTCTTCGCCTTCGTCAGAAGATAAAACAAAATTCATCTCTTCTAGCAATTTGCCAACGTCTATAGCCTCCACGATGCCTTCGTTATTAGAAACAGTTGCACTCTGAAATGCTGTCACAGGTCGCTCTCCTAGTTGTCCACGATTGGCCTCGGTCAAATCCGCTTCTCTTCCTGTCAGCCTCATAGGCGGTAATTGTAAAGGCATCGTTTCTGACTTCAGTCCATGAAGTTTTATCACGCTCAATCGATTGCAAGAAGTTAAACGAACAACTTTGTCTTCTTCAGGGGACACAGCCATACTTATAATGCTTTCCTGTCCATGTGCTATTTTGGCATATGCAACAGCATTCCAGTCACTCAAGTCCCACAAGAAAACTGCACCATCGACGCCATAGGAAATCAGGTAAAGAGTTCCTTTCAAAAACTGACCAAATTCAATTTTTTCCTAAATGAGCGAGTGATAGTTGCCGAAGTGATTGCTGTGTAGGAGTACTCAGCGGGCAGAGAAGGAGTCTGTCTGCAATGCAACAAGCCAGCAGGTTACTGTCTAATGAAACTGTACAGTGGCTAAATATTTCAAAGTCGTTGTACACGTAAAGCCTACCAGGCTCTAGTTTCGCCGTCAGGTGACACGTACTCCCAGCGTACTCCCAGATTTCATGATCAGCACTCGTCTCACCGCAAATTATTAACTTCGAGTTGTCCGATGACAAGCAACAGCAGTCTACAGACACGAGTTGCGTTGCAACAAAAGGTGTTGACATCTCCCCTTTCTGAACATCCCACACACAAAACACCGCAAAACAATTGCTCCTTTCAATACAATAAAGAAGTAATGTGCCGTCGGCTGAAAATGTTGAACAGGAAACATTGGACTTTTGCTCTTCCTCTGATACTTCGAAGACGGCACAGAGGAAAGAGGCCCGACGAAACAACAATATCTGGGTATCTCGATCTCGATGAGTGAAAATTGAACTGCTTTTCTTCCAGGAGAACGCACATTTTTTTATATGAAACACTCGGCTGACTTGAGAAGAAGGATGTGTCGGCGGTGAACGCAAAGGACAGCTCATTTTTTTATATGAGACATTCGGCTGACTTAAGAAGAAGGATGTGTCAGCGGCAAACGCAAAGCACCCAATATCGTCATTTGTCCAAGATATCAGCATCATGTGAGACCAAAGCGACAGAATGTCTCCCCCAGAAGTGAATGTTACCCCAACTAGTGCCTCGTCTGGTGTTACTGGGCAACCCATGAAAAGGTGGACGGGAAAATCGCTCACAGAAATAATCATTTCTTCGTCTTTGGCACGAAATACATACCCAGCTTGCGGTTTAGGTGTGTAACACAATGGACTGAGTTCCGAGACACTTGAAAGAATGGTACCACTATGCAGAGGTAAGGCACGAAGCTTACCTTCAGCAACATAAATAAAAGCATTGCAACTGTTAAATCAAAGTCCTCCACCTTTCTGACAACGTGAACAGGATTTCTCAAATCAAAGACATGATATTGTTGGTTTGTATTCTGGAACAACTCCACTGTTTTTGTTGTTGTTGTTGTTGTTGTTGTTGCCATCCATTTTCCATCAAGTGATAGCATTGTACCTCGCGTGGCACCGAGATAATTCTGAAAATCTGCTGGTACGCTTTTGAGAAAGCACGAGGAAAACGAGGAAAACCAAAAAGAGCTTAAACGGGGTGAAATTAAAATTTTTTCCGTTGTGCCCCACGGGACAGAATGGATGCAACGTAACATGCAGAAAACAGCGTTAGTGAAAGCAACATTACAAACTGACAAACTCCTATCTACATCAGAAAACAGTGCTCCACGATGACCAAGGGCAGTTGTTAAGTGACACAAGTACAAACCCGGGCTCAACTCAACACCAGAGAAAAACACTTCCACTCTTTAGATTTCACACTTGATTCTCGAATATGTCACGGTAGAGATCGATGATGCGCTGACGAATAATTGCCAAAGTTAATGGTTTTTTGCGTTCGCACTGGAATTCATAACAGTCAGAGCACAATGACTGCAAATTGCGCACTCCAACTTGCGATAACCTTTCACGAGAAAGGACCAGTCATTGTGTTGCTTTCTTCTCAGCACACCTAAAAGATCACTTACGGCTTCACGTTCATCAAAAAGGGAACAACGTGCGATTAGACATACCTCAAAATTCTCAATTCTCTGGGAGTCACACGAACAAAGCATTTCATTACCACAAAGCTCATCAACCTCATACATCGCCCACAAACAACATACGCTCGCGAAGCAGGGCAATCAATGAACTCCTACACTATGTGGTCTTTTCACTATAATATAGCGTCCATCCAACGTAAAACAGCCCCATTCATAGAAACTGGAGTTCTCTGAGAAGGGAGGAGTGTGGTGGACACGTTCTTGCTTAACAGAAAACCATCTGTCAAGCATACCAAAAAACACAAATTTGTTGTCTGGAGAAAATGCTAAATGACTTTCCAACCCTTTGACAGGGCCAAGCACCCTTTTCAGCGAACGGGTGGGCATCAAACAAAGAGATGCACTGCCCTTTTCTTCCGGCCAGCAATGTTTTATCTGGAGACAAAGCAAAACAGCTCATCTCAAGAGGTATTTCACCAACTGGACAAGGGTTCCAATTCCACTCCATCGAACTAACTGACTCACCAGCAGGAATTGTAACGTTTCTTTGGACAGCTTTTGTTGCATTTCGTAAACATGACGGCAGAAGGTGAGGGCATTCCACAAGAACATGAAGATTGCTTTCAAGAGCTGCGCAGATCTCCAAGACAATTTGTTTTTGTGCGTTGCCAAGGCCCTGACAGCGAGCAGAAAGCTTGAAATCACCAACGACAGAGTAAATTTCAATACGGATTTTCTGTATTCTCTTCTGAATAAATCGGTAGTCTGTCAAGAAACTGAAAACGGTGTTTAGCGAATCCTTCTCGTCATATATATCTGCACAAAATAGGAACACCAACACGTAAAACATAGTCAAGAAAATCTGTTCCAACGAAAGGATGTTTTTCTAATCCATCACTGACTACAACAGGGAGAAATTCAAGAGTGATGTTCCTTGAAAATTCACCTGCCTTGACCCTGTCGATAAAGCGATCTTCGAGAGGCTTTCTTCCTGTCGGTCAACCACGATGGGATTAGATTGTGTAGAAAAGTGAACGTCTAATCAGAGGTTCGCAACACCACAAATTGCGAAACGGCATCAATTACTTCTTGCTCATCAAGTTTTGAATTCTCTCTCTTTAGAATAAACAAAATAAATGATACAGGGAGTGGCGACGGAGAGGCTAGGGCACAGGAAAATAACTCTCTATAGAGATCCGCTCCTACTTTGTCAAACACTCGCTGGAAATTCTCCCGGAAAAAATCGTCAATATCTCCCGGAAAGAGGTCGCTGAGATTACCAATCTTACCTGCACGTACTGGATCGCTAAGTAGTTTGACAATGTAGAAGGCATACAAGAACAATCCATTAAACTTTTTCATTAGGTCTTGAACTGAGTAAGGGAGACAGCAAAAATCTATCCTTTTCTCCACAAAACGCTGTATGTCCTGCTCATGCTGCCGATAGAAGTTGACATGATCAGCATTTCCTGCACAAATTTTAATGCATGGGTTGTACTTTTTCAACCTGTACTGCACAGTGTCTTCAGGGCGACTGGTAATAAAGAACACAAGCCATTTTGGAAGCCGAGGAAAACGATGCATCAAAAGATCAAGAAAATCCTCCCTGGACTCATATTCTGTCTCATCTAAAGCGTCAATAATGACCAACTTTCTCTGTTCACAAGTCGTACACTTACCTAATGGCTCTTGTAATAATTTGGTGAACAACTCAGGGACACCTAATTTAGAATTGGCCAACATAATTCTTACACCACCCTCCCCTCCTACTATGTTATTGTACTCTGTATTGCAATGGCAGAGTTGAGAAGCTACAGTCCCAAGAAGATACCTGGGATCAATTCTCGTGCCATCGTCATGACGGCAAAAGTAGGCTGCGCCTAAATGTCCACCTTTCCTTGTACGCTGTGCTAAGACTCCTGCCATGACACTTTTGACGACTCCTATGAGGAGCTTAAGCCACAGAAAAAAAGTATGCAAATGAGGTTACCGGGAGATTGAATCTCCCGGTAGCCTAATTTGCATACAATAAAAGCGGTAACATCAAACACTGCGGTTGACACCTAAGGCGTTAACCGTGTCCGGTGGAATTCGTTTAAATTGACATTTTTGACGACCTATAAGAAGGAAAACCACATGAACAGACGAAGGAAAATTAATTTCACCGGAACATAATAGAGTCCTGCTAAAAAAGGCGGTTAGGATTCGCGCGAGTTGGCCGGGCTCAACCGACAATTGGCTTCGCGCGCGCGGGCAATACCACCAAAGATAACGGCACGGTAAGAATTATTTCGGTTTGAAAACGATCAATACACCTTTAATTGTCAGCTACTTTATGTCTAACTTCCTTTCAAACAGCGATAATGTCTTTATATCAAAAAAGAGATATCTAAATGGAAAAAGTAAAAGTCCTTTCGTAAGAATGACCTAAATTATTTCTATGAATTTTTCCTTCTGTAGTGAATTGAAAGAATAAAACTTGAACTATTGTAGCGCATACGATAACTGAAGGGAAATTTACATAAATATACCAAAAGCCGATCGTGTTAGCTAAAAAGCGATGTTAGACATTCCGCTTCCAGGTATCTGCTACCCAGGGAAAGCAGAATAAGCTAAAAAGCGATGGCAGACATTCAGCTTCCAGGAATCTGCTACCCAAGGAAGATAGAATAAGCTAAAGCTCGATGTTAGACATTCCACTTCCAGGTATCTGCTACCCAGGGAAGGCAGAGTAAGCTAAAAAGCGATGTAAGACGTTCTGCTTCCAGGTATCTGCTACCCAAGGAAGACAGAATAAGCTAAAAGGCGATGATAGTCATTCCGCTTCCAGGTATCTGCTACCCAAGGAAGACAGAATAAGCTAAAGCGCGATGTTAGGCATTCCGCTTCCAGGTATCTGCTACCCAAGGAAGACAGAATAAGCTAAAGCGCGATGTAAGACATTCCGCTTCCAGGTATCTGCTACCCAGGGAAGACAGAATAAGCTAAAGTGCGATGTTAGACATTCCGCCTCCAGGTATTTGCTACCCAAGGAAGACAGAATAAGCTAAAGCGCGATGTTAGTCATTCCGCTTCCAGGTATCTGCTACCCAAGGAAGACAGAATAAGCTAAAAAGCGATGTTAGACATTCCGCTTCCAGGTATCTGCTACCCAAGGAAGACAGAATATTAGCTAAAGTGCGATGTTAGGCATTTCGCTTCCAGGTATATTCTACCCAAGGAAAACCGGATAAGCTGCAGCGCTATGATAGCGATCAAGTTTCCAGGTACAGCATATTATCTAAGGAAATCAGAATAAAGCTAGAGCGCGATGCTAATATTTCTCCTCAAGGTGTGTACAAAATCGTTCATTTTCTCTTGTTCCTACTTACCAAAGGTCTCTTGTCTCTTTTTTGTCTCGATTCCAAAGTTTCGTGGATCGGTCGTCGTTATTGAAGACGCGCGCGATTTTCAAAACCTCATATTTCCGGCCAGCATTGCGTTACACGCAAAACACAAATGCAATATATGTTTCGAAGAAAAACTGGCATTACCCAAGATGCCGCTACAGCATTTAGGTTGGAAACCCTCTATACTTGAAATACAGTAAATAAAATATCAAAAGGAAAACGCAATGAAGCTGGGTAATGTTAATACATGATACATTGTACCAGTGTAGCTCGAATTATAATCGGAGTCGTGAAAGCGCCACATCCCATGCGTCCTCTAACATACATTTCTTCACATAAAAATCTATAGCCTTAGTCTAAAAATTGATCGATGTCGGGTTCTTGCTCGACCTACATACAAATCAATACAACTTAGTAAAGATACTTATGGGCAGTTGTAAGAGGCATCGAGGAGAATTTGCAGGTTTACGTAATGTTGAAATAAATTTCCGCCAGATAATTCTCACACAAAATTATGATTCTGTTTTGACAGCCTGCCCAGGAAAATCTACTAAAATCGCAATTGCATGCATCAACCGGTTTTGATTGTCATAAAGGACTATGGCGGCGGTCTAGCAAAGAAAATATATCATAAAACTGAAACGACCAGCATCATTACAAACGGCGTGACAAGACCGAATAAGTCTTTGGTCCTGTTTTAGGTTTCGTTTCCTGGCGTATGGTGACAAAACGTGCGACTAACACTGTTAACATTCGACAGAAACAAAAGGAGGTTACCCGAAAATCAGACATACCTGCCTTGAAATTCCCGGACTTTCGCTGACTGCACTCGTTCTTTCCTGTAATAATTTTTGCTTCACGACGTGATCGCTTTTCTTATATTCATATTAATGTATTTCATGCTGTTTTAAAACTAACCGCAAGGACACATACCGACCCCACGTGTTGATATAATTCTCTTCATTGCTGACAGAAATGATTGGCATAAAATAACGCTTTTAATGAGTACATGCTGCGATTTTTTTTCATGGCCTAAGGCAGGGGTCGCGTTCAAAGACATTTCATCATATGTCGAGACCATAGCAGGACGTGACTCATGCTGGAAACAAAAATTAATCCAATTAGCTATGACCCACGTCGGTCGCGCGCGGTAGACATATCGCTGACATATCAAACGGCGGGAAATTGCTTCATGTGTTTACAATTCCAGTGAGTTACATCATGCTACGCTTACTTCTTCTTCTTGCTGCTTTTATGCAGGTGTATTTCAGTTTCATCGATTTCCAGCTTTTAATCATTGCTTACGCACTTCAAAACATTCGACGGAGGAGAGTGATCGCCACGGCATTTTACAGGAGAGTCCTTGAAAGACGGAGACGAAGGATTCGCAGAAGGCTTTGACGTTTACCTCGTCCTGTAAACTCGTGGTTTGAAGTACTGCGACGGATGAAATACCTGATCTTGAATGTGGGAAGGCCCAGACGAGTAGAAGGCCGGGGAATATGAAAAAGGGTAGAATTGGCCGGAATATTGAAAGTGCCGGTTCGCCATGCTTCTCTTGTGTCTGTAAATCGCATCAGTTTTGTCAAAAAAGAGCACAGGCGGCCCAAGCTCAAGTTGTGTGTCATATGACACATTGCGAAATAGCGGTCAAAGCGAAATTATAAGAGTTTGTATGGGGATATTTACGATATGCTTTAGAAAACACAAATACTACAAAATTCTGAATAAAAATACCTTATCTTGCTTCCATGGTGTCTTACTTGCTGGCTGTGCCCTTGCTTTCCCGATTTGTGACGATTTTTGCGAGTTTTAGCTCCCTCGGTTTTCCACTCTAAGAGAAAGGACAAGGCGGTACATTCCAGTTCGGGATACCCGATGCGAGAAGCGAAAAATCCTTAGCTTAAAACGTTCCAGCGGCCACAAGTCCAACGCCGAATGCAAGCCAATATGTTCTTGTTTCATTTCAGTTCATTAGCAACGCAATCCAGGCCCTGCAACCGACGCCAAGCGGCAGTTTGTTTTCACAAATCCAAGCAAAAAGATGGCGAAGAGCCCCGTACAAATCCACCACGACACACGACCGTTGAAAACCTGCTTGGTAACCCTGCCTCGTCTACAAACTATGCCTCACCGGGGTACCACACCGTCAATGTCCTCTCAAAATTTTTGTTTGCTACCCCGGCTCCCCTCAGGTCGATTCGACAAGAGATCATTGTCTCAATCGCCCAATCAAATTCGCGCCGGAAATGTTTGCAAAGATGTGAAATTTGGCGCCTACGAACGATCGCGTACTCAGAGAAAAACCTTGCAATTGCAATCTTTACAAGCGCACTGATTTTTGTGTCAAGACTAAGTCAAGTTTCTTTCTCATTTCGTCCGCTCGATCTATGATGTGATTGTGCCGCTCAGCCATGTAAGTATTCACTTTCTTTAATAGTTTTATTCTTGCTCCTGCGAGCTTTGATTTATTTCGCGCGTTGCTTTGGTAAATCACCACAAGATGCAAGATAAATAGAACGGTATTTTTTTTGCTTCAGGATACAACTCAATAGTGACCAAAAGGAAATTTTGGATTTTGCCGTCGCAGGCCACAACTTGTTCATTACTGGACAAGGCGGAGTAGGAAAAAGTGAAGTCGTGAAAGAGATCATTCGCAGTTTTAAAAGACGTGGAAAAGTAGTAGGTGTGATATGTTCTAGTGGAATTGCGTGCCACGTTTTCGATCGTGGCACAGCATCGACTGTTCACTCGTTTTACGGTCTTTCAACTGCAGAGTTACCCTGGCGACAGCTCCTAGACAGATCGCTAGCAAATTCATTGATTAGAGACAGGGTAAAGGCTCTTGATGTGATTATTTGGGATGAAGCCAGTATGTCGAGCAAAAGAATGTTTGAACTTGTGAACTTTATTCATCATGAGCTAGCAACTGATGAGTTCAGCAAGAGCCTGCCTTTTGCCGGTGTCCTAGCCGATTTTGTCCCCCCTGGATTTTGTCCCCCCGGACCAAATCCGCTAGCGGATATTGTCCCCCGGACAATATCCGCTAGCCGATATTGACCCCCGGGAGACAATATTCGCTAGCGGATTTTGTCCCCCCTTCGCGAATTTTGTCCCCCCGTCAAAAGTGATCATACTTCGCTATCGTACTCCTGGAGTCGTAAACGAATAAAAGAAAAGACGATTAAATGTGAATACGAATATTTCATGAACATTGAAAAGACGAAATAGACAAGGTAAGTCTCGGTGTTTACCAAACACCGCATTGGAAAAGCTATGTTTTTTCCGCTGGAAACAACCCTTCGGACGTCTCTTTTGAACAAGGAAAAATGCGCGAGCATTTAGTGAGGTGTTTAGAAAGGGGTCACTTTGAACCTTTCCCGCGGGACAAAGCAACACCAAGATTCAGCAAAAGACAAAACTGTGACATTAGACTGTTCTGTTCATGTTTAAGACCAGAATGTTGGGACGACATGATTCAATGTGAATTGTGTGACGAATGGCTCCACCTTGCTTGCGAAGGACTCGAGACTGCCCCAGAGGGCGAGTGGCTTTGTCGCGTATGCAGACCACCAGACAATAAACGCGTTAAATTGTAAAATAGGAACAGAACGGAGATCACGATTTTCTAAGATCAAGTACCGTTAGTTTATCTATATTAAGCCGTAAAATAGGAACAGAACGGAAATCACGATTTTCTAAGATTAACTACCGTTAGTTTATTTTTATTAAGCGGTAAAATAAGAATAGAACGGAGATCACGATTTTCTAAGATTAAGTACCGTTAGTTTATCTATATTAAGCCGTAAAATAAGGATAGAACGGAGATCACTTAAGCCGTAAAATAATAATACAACGGAGTTCGCGTTTTTCTAAGAGTTTGGGTTACCGTTAGTTGCAACTGTTTTTGTTCATATTAAGGCGTAATTAAAAGTAAGAATTTAGAATTTGTTTCATGTCGACGTTGCTTAAGACTGAGAGAGTAATTTTTGAAAAAATCATTTTAGAGCGATTATTAAAGCCGCAACTCAAACAAGCTTAAGATTAACGTTTTCGATTCATTGCTAACAGGAACCGTAGTTAGACGCTGTGTTTAGTCAGGTCTTTTGTTTACGACAAGCTTTGCAATGAATTATAGTAAATTTCTGAAATAACTTAGAGACCAGCATAGAACGCAAAATTGCATCGCTATTATAAGAAGTGACTATATTTACTATAATAAATATGGCAGAATTATAACACGTTTTGTGTTGTCATTCGAGGGAACGTTGCAAAAAAGTTTGCAAATGGAAAGTTTACTGAGTAAGAGGGAAACAAAGCTTAAATAACAATTGTTGAGGGGGGGACAAATTCGGCGAAGGGGGACAATATCGGCTAGCGGATATTGTCCGGGGGGACAATATCCGCTAGCGGATTTGGTCCGGGGGGACAAAATCGGCGGGGGGACAAAATCCGCTGTGACACCGGCAAGCAAGTAATTCTCGTTGGTGAATTCTTGCAATTGCAGCCCGTTCCAAACCTATTCGACGATGGAGACTTCATGTTCTATTCTCCCTTATTCGACTTCAGTATTCCTCATCGTTTCGGCTTAACCAAGCTGATGCGTCAATCGCACGATGACAAACAATTTTTGTCAGCTCTTGCGGACATAAGAGAGGGTCAATGCTCGATTTCATCGGAACAATATCTCTCGTCCTTAGATAGAGATTTACCACAGGCCTTACAAGAAGTTGCCACGCACATTTTTTTTCGAAAAGTACCTGTGCAGTTGTCAAACAGACGGGAGCTCAATGCATTACCTGGCGAGTTGTTAACCTTTGAGGCATCGTTCGAAAACAACAGTTCTAGGAGCATGTGCTGGCCTGGCGCACCAGTCCTACAACTAAAGCATGGTTGTAAAGTAATGCTTGTGTGGAACAAGACCGACGATTTAAAGAATGGTTCCCTTGGTATCTTTACCGGGAAAAGAGGTGATGCCCTTTTGGTCGCCTTTGAAGGGGTCGGGATCGTTGAGATTAGAAGGGAAACGTGGATCAAGAGAAATAAGAATGGGCAAAAAATCGGAAGCGTAAACCAATTTCCTATTGTTTTGGCCTATGCAGTCACTTGTCACAAATCGCAAGGTTTGACACTTGCGTCGGCAGTTGTACATTGTTCGCGAGAATATGTACCTGGATTGATTTACGTCGCAGTTTCGAGAGTCAAGTCCCCAGAACATATCCAGATTTTGAATTTTAATCCACGGCAGTTGTTGAAGCCACAGCAAAAAGCGGTCGAAATGTGCTCCACCCACCACTTATGTGCCCCTGTTGAAGATCTGTCATGCTGCCGCAAAAAGAGCTTCAACCACGATAACCTGCTATCAGTCACAGATCGCTTTGATGATTGTGAGGAAGATGACGAGCCTTTTACATTTCCTAGTGAGTTGCTGGATGGCCCGGTGCGAGCCTGTTTTGAAGATGAGGATGTTGATGTTCCACTGCAGTTGTTGGATGTTTACGACCGGTTCACGAGGCATGAATCAAGTTTCTCAAGTCCACCAGATGAATGTTTTAACAAATGCCGAGTCCACTTGCTGTCGTTGAAGATCTCTCCCTGTTCAGTTGTCTCTTCCTTTATGGAACAAAAAAACACAGCAATAGATTTCCTGTTATCTGACACCTGTTGGGCCAAGGTACAACCCTTCGTAGAGTTGCTGTGGTTTCATTCATTTCTAATCATCGAAAACCACATTGTAGAAAATCCTGACGAGACTGTCATTAACATTTCACGGCATTAGGATTTACCGAGGCAACTTCCAGACTACATGAATTTTTTACCAGCACTGAATTTGCACAGTATGTTTGTATTCTCTTTGGCGTAAACGAGACGACACATCCCCAGCGGGCTGTCGCTATCGAGGTAGCGAAATTTATCTACTGGGAATTTCTTGAGGCATTAGCATCAATCGTGAGAAAGGATAGAATGGAAGGGGTCGCGTTTAACGTTGGAGAGATGGATGAGGTGGGGAGATCGAAGATTCGACATGTAGGTGGATGGGCGGTTAGGAAAGTCCTCACCCGGGCTAGAAACTACACACGAAAGAATTTGTACACAAATTCTAGTTCTACTCTAGCCACAGTTGAAACAAAACAAAGGGTTTGTGAACTTTTGGAAGAAAACATTGTTCAATCATTCGACCAGCTACAAGAAATGTCTGTATTTCAAAAGACACTTCAAGTTACAGAGGCAAGGCAGTATCGCCAAAGAGGCCTGCTCCATATTTCGGATGATGCTTACCTCTTCTTTATGCAGCAATTTTAAGTGACTGTCAATATCCAAAAAGGAAATGAGAATAATTTTTATGACAATATGAAAACTTCTGTTTGTAAGTCAAGAGCAATTCTAAGTGACTGTCAATATCCGAAAAGGAAATGAGAATAACTGTTATGAAAATTGCTTAACTAGAAACATTTCTCTCAATTATTTTTCTCTAAACATAATATATAATTCCAAATAATTATAATTTAAAGGCTAAATTTATTATGAGAAACAATAATAAATATAAAGCATATTATCATATATACCTCAATTCTATAATTAAATGATCAATGTCACATGTTATAGTTGAACATATATCTTTACCTTTGGGTCCATGATAAATATCACTGGTCCTCCAGTGTAAATATTTGTGGCTACAAACTTGCTCTCAACAGGGTCTTTGTTGTGAAAGTGCATTTTAATGAACAATCTGTTGCAGTTGGCACCGTCGAGGACACACCAGTACACCCTTAAGGAAATAAACATTTTAATATATATTACATAAGCTGATATGGTGGAACCTGTTCTTTGGGACACCTCTATGCAGGGAAACACCTCCATTAAGGGGACACGTCTCCTGGTACTGTCAGGACGACCTCTTTTAACTGGAGGTTCCACTGTATAAACAATAAACAAAGTTAGGTAATAATTTTCTTGTTTCATGTTTTAATTTGATATCTTTTCTAATCATGTATTGTAGGTTCACAATTTCCATAACCCTTGCTAGTCATGCATCAAAGTGGCAAATCTCTTACTGTAAGTATACTTTTTTATGCCTAACATGTTCATACCAACACTGCAGTACTTTATCACATGTACAAGTACAGTATAAAATTTCTAAGGGTTTTGTGAGCAAACATTATCAGGCATTTTTAAGTAAGATGATGGTTCCATGTGACAGTCTGATTCACCTTAAGATTTAACCAAATCAAATCATGACTATCAAATGAAATTTCCTTTCAAAACCATATTTAATTTTTCTTTTCTTCATGATTACTCACTCAAATCCAATCTCCAACATCTTTAGCACTCCCTCCCAGAAGCAGAAGTACAAGCTACTTGGTGTGCATACTCCAGAGGGAAACTGGGCAATAGGGAACCTGAACCCATTGTCACTGACGTAAATGAACTGTAACACTTGTGTTGCAAGCTCTGGCTCATCACCTTTACCTAGAAGCAAGTAGCATACATATCATGTTTTAGTGTCCTTTAAAGTAAGCCAGCTGTAAAGAGTAACATAAATATCTCTTATTCGTTGGGAATTTGTAAATGAAATGGTTAACTATCAATATTTACTTTTGTTTACAATTAATGCAATGATCAGTCAAATGTAGCAGTGTTGAATCCCCCCCCCCCCCCAGGGAAATCCCCAGCCGTAAGCATTTTGAGAAAAAAACTTTCTGCGCTGATGTCAAATGACTTGAGGTAAACTGGGGGTTAAGGGTATTTGCACAACCCCCAGGATTCTAACGTGAGGAAATGCCAGACTACTGGCAGCTAATTTCCTGGGGAAGGGTGATGAGCACTGTTGAAATTGACTGATGCAAAGTGTTTAGTTTATCATTCTGATACTACTATTTATATATAAAACTCCTTGCACTTAGGAGTGTAATGTCTCAGCTTTACCTGAGAGTATATTCATTAGCTCATGACCCTTCCCAAGGTCAACAAAACCAACAAGCTTGTGCTTTCCATTGACAGTGGTCATCTCTAAATTCTCCTAAAATTAAAGGAAAAAATAAAATAAAAAATTAAAAGAAGGAATATCTATCAAGGATTTCTCACAAAGCAAGGAATTATTATTAAAACTGTTACAGAAAATCCACAGGTATGGCAGTCGTGTAAGCTAAATGCAATAGTGGGAAACTATGCTAAGTGGATATTTGTTCTTGAAAGCAAAATTTCTCCAATTTAGACTATTTGGGCATATAGACCGGGAAACACATACAAACCTTACATCTGCGCAGTGTTTATTTTTTGTGCAAAAGGCTTCAAATTTGAGAACTGGCTTATTTCTTTTCTGTAAAAACTGAACTATCTGAAAAATGATAATTATAGCTAAATCTTGTAATTGTAGCCTTTTGCACTAGAAACAAAGACATATTAAGATTTGTACACCTAGCAAAATTTCAATTGGTGCAAGATATGTTTCAATTTATGTGTTAAATAAGAATACTGTACCTGAATCTTCATCTCGTCAATTACAAAACCACCCATGAAATCTTCTTGTTTCATTCCACTATCTTTGGCGGCATTAAGGCACCATCTTAATACCTCATCATTCCACCCAGTTGTCTCCTTGACTTTGTTTTTATGCAACCTATAAATTATTTTTGTTATTACTGTTTCAGTAACCAAAGTACTCTAAAGCAGTTAACAGCAGCAAAAAGTCCCATGGGGGGGAGGGACCCCATCTCAGATAAAGCAGTTAAAATTAGAACTCATCACAGACTGGGAATACTTTTTCGAAGCCTAATTAATTGTCAGTTGTGAAGGCAAAATGGTGTTGACATGTACAATAAAAGGTATCATAGAAAGTGGATGCAAATTTCAATCTCAAGGAATTATCCAGTTAAAGAACCTACTTTTTACTGACTGAAACTCACCTTATTGTCTTGTTGCTGGGAAGAATTAAAAACTGACGAAGTGGGTCCAATACATGGGGGTTTTTGCAGTAGAGGTCAAGGCATAATCTCATAACTCTACATGTGAGGAAAACAAAAGTGTAAGTGTTATACGGGTGTTTTTTGTTAGAAGTCTCAATGTAAAGCAAATAGTCTTTGCATTGACTGATAACTAAAGGGTATTGTTAGTCTTGTCACAGATCTGCCATCTCTCGTGGAACATTGTGAGCATTTAGGAACATCTTAGAGAGGTCCTCATGATCTTCCTTGTCCATCTCTAGGCAATGGGCAAAGAACTTATCCTTCCAGTAGCTTTCACGTTTCTCAGCCTTTTGTCTTGCTCTTGTTTCTTCACAAAGCTGTATTGTGAGCTCGTCCCTCGTCATAAATCGCTTATTGGTAAAGGGATGGATCCCATCCCTGGACAGTTTTCTTCTCTTTGATCTGTCAGTCAGGAGTTTGATTTTGCGGCAGTTGACACAACATATTCCATCACTGCATTGAATGATGGAGCACCTTTCCGAAAATACCTTCAAGAGCTCACTTTCATTGTCCCTATATTCCCCACTGACATGGGGCAACAATGTAGTAACGGGCTCTTCATCGTCAAGGTTTGTTCCACTGCATAGCTTTGAACACTCAATAAAATCCAAAATGAGTTTCACTCTTTCTCGAAAAGGGTGTGTTTCCAGGGCTGGCATATCCATTAGCTTCGCCAAAGGATACTCACAGCCATGAGAAATAATGGAATATTCCAGGTTTGTTGACGATTTCTCGATCCTGACCTCGGTAGATCCTCGCTGATTTCTAAACGACCACGACTCGAGGCGAATAAATGACACCTTGTTGTCCTCGCAGACAATGCTCCATCCATCTTTTAGCTTTAGCTTATCGGCATTTGTCATGAGTTCGCTCAAGGTTTCTTGAGGTGATTTCATGTCTGTTTTTACCTTGAGGTTCTGGTAAAAACTTTTCCGTTGCTTGCGTGGTCCGCGCCTAACTAGTTTCACCTTTTCTCCCCAAATCTCGTTAATGATTTTGCCAAGCATAACGGAATTTAACTGACACGGGAAATTTTCTTTTTCTTTTGATGCATGACATAAAATTTGGCTGGCTTCTGTAAGGTTATCCTCGGAATTATCGTAGCGACACATAATCCTGACAACAAATAGTGAAATTTATCTATATCAGTGGAAATTCTAACAAAAAATGAACAGTGGAAGTTCCTATAATTTGAAAGAAAAAGTAGTAAAAATTACGATGAACAGCTTACCATGATTTCCATTTGAGATACGTTTGGATTCCCGTGCTTGAATCGGCATTTTCTTTGCTGCCATCGTCAAAAGGACGCTTTTGTTTGGGCAACATTTCTTCTTTTAAGAAAATAGCATTTAAAAAACCGTCGAGATCAGCTGCGACGTTTGTTTTGAATTTGCAAACATTTCCGGCGCGAATTTGATTGGGCGATTGAGACAATGATCTCTTGTCGAATCGACCTGAGGGGAGCCGGGGTAGCAAACAAAAATTTTGAGAGGACATTGACGGTGTGGTACCCCGGTGAGGCATAGTTTGTAGACGAGGCAGGGTTACCAAGCAGGTTTTCAACGGTCGTGTGTCGTGGTGGATTTGTACGGGGCTCTTCGCCATCTTTTTGCTTGGATTTGTGAAAACAAACTGCCGCTTGGCGTCGGTTGCAGGGCCTGGATTGCGTTGCTAATGAACTGAAATGAAACAAGAACATATTGGCTTGCATTCGGCGTTGGACTTGTGGCCGCTGGAACGTTTTAAGCTAAGGATTTTTCGCTTCTCGCATCGGGTATCCCGAACTGGAATGTACCGCCTTGTCCTTTCTCTTAGAGTGGAAAACCGAGGGAGCTAAAACTCGCAAAAATCGTCACAAATCGGGAAAGCAAGGGCACAGCCAGCAAGTAAGACACCATGGAAGCAAGATAAGGTATTTTTATTCAGAATTTTGTAGTATTTGTGTTTTCTAAAGCATATCGTAAATATCCCCATACAAACTCTTATAATTTCGCTTTGACCGCTATTTCGCAATGTGTCATATGACACACAACTTGAGCTTGGGCCGCCTGTGAAAAGAGGTGTCGAATGATGTTTTTGACAGAAGCTTTTGTTTTATGGCCTTAAGACCAGATATGACCAGCTCTGAGGCAGGACATCGGCCCTTTTGATCTTATGTCCTCTGCGGCTCGTATGTCCGCTGTCGCAACATAAGGGTCGCGCTTGTCTTGGAGAGGTGATGACACATTTTACGCCTATCCAAACACCTATGTCTTTGAACGCGACCCATGCCTAAGTTTTGCGGGAGAACATACGCTCTGGAGACACCAGGTTCACTGAGCCAGTTGTCAAAATCATCAAACAACCACTGTCTTGTATCTGCATCATGACGCTCAGCAAAGAAGGCGATGTCTGCTTCGCAATTGGAAATCTCTGATTAACAAAAAAGGCAAACAAACGTTAATACTGTACCTACATTTTTTTATGAAAGAACGTTTCGAGTTGCCTTAATCCAAAAGCTTCACATGTACTCTCAACTTCCATTGATTTAACAGACGTTTAATAAATGGTAATTGTTGGAAATCAAAATGACTAAATTACCATAATTGATTTGAGGCATGACAGGGCTCATTTGCTCTTCCACGTGTGTCACGCGCTGTTGCAAATCTTCTTGGTCTGACTTCATAGCAGCCTGCTCATCTTGGAGACACTGTATGCTGCATTTGACTCCTTCTTGGTCTGACTTCATAGCAGCCTGCTCATCTTGGGAGACACTGTATGCTGCATTTGACTCCTTCTTCGTCTGACGTCATAGCAGCCTGCTCATCTTGGAGACATCGTATGCTGCATTTCACGCCTTCGCGATCCGACTTCATGGTAGCCTGCTCATCTTGGAGAAGTTTCACGCCCTTCTCAACCTTTGAAACTCGTTTTTCCATTTCCTTCAGATCTGCCTCTACATCCTGCAGCGCTTTCTTCACTGCCTCCCTGTCGCTCTTCACTTCAAACGCAAGATTGTCTACATCAGCCTTCAGGGCATTAACATGTTGTTGTACCAAATGTAACAGAGCAGGATCAACGGTGGCATTCATGCACAGCAAGGTACCTATAGTGGAAAATAATAGGGTGTCAACAAAAAGTAACCTGAGTGAAAAGTAGCTGCCTTGCAGGACAATGGCGTAAGGGACCGTTCACTTTTTATGAGGTGGGGGGGGGAGTGAGGGGCTGGTGAAATTTAGGGGGAGGTCATGAGAAAAAATGACATGACAATCCAATTTGATGATGCTTCGATTAATCGCCGCATTGTTGTGAATTAATGCAGCGCTTATTCGAGGGCAGCACACTTCTGACGGAATTGAAACAGAATAGGGGCGCTTATTGGAATAGCGGTGCTTATTGGAATGAAGGCGCTTACGTAATAGGGGCGCTTATTAAAAAAACACATTCAAAGCGGGGCGTGTTATTAGAAAAGGGGCGCTTATTGTAAGGAGAGCGCTAAGCCGAATCATAACGGTACATGATATTTTAACATCATGCTGTATTTTGGGTTATGAATATCATTCGGGGGGGGGGGGGTAAGAAGAATGTCACTATTGGCAAAAGGGGGGCAACGCGGGCGCGGCCAAATCCCACCAGGCTCCCAATACCGAATAAAAAATGAACGGTCCCTAAGCTTTCTCCTGCTCGACGTCAATGCTTTTTTACTGCCACAGCACTGACCACGTGCATAGCGTACGGGCACCTTCGCACTTAAAAGGGAGGAGGGGGGTGACCTTCTTGCCCGAACAAATTACACAATGCCCGAATGCGTGAGTGTTGAAATCGGGATACAAACGCACTCAAATTGCATGAAAAACCGAAGCGTTTACAATTCTCACGTCTAATGAAACAGTTAAAATATCAAATCTAGTTATTTTGAAACCTCGCATACTCTATGATGACCTCGATCTACAGTCTATTAAGACATGTGTCAAAGAAAACGTTATTCCTTCCGTGGAGTTGTCCGGAAATTTTACTTATCTTGTCCAATCTGTTCACAATGACTTTATTGCCATAGAGCGCTCAAAACAGACGATATATAGCGAGGCTCTTCAGTGTATTATGTCCCATCGTCCTTCGAGGATAATTCTTTAAGCACCGGAGTCCGCTGAACGAGCGCTCCGCTGAGCATGATGTTGCGGGGATGACAGCCAGAATGGACGTGACCTTCGAGAACTCTGGGGTATTTCATAGAGCCTGTTTTCGCACAATGCCTCAATGACGTCTGCAGCGTGTGCGTTGGTCTGCCTGGAGTAGCTCCTTGACGAGGTTATAGTACCTGGCAACCAGGTCAAAGCTATCACCAGTGGGCGAATTACTTAGGGTGATGTTACGCAACCCACAAGGAACATCGTGGTCATTTCCACTGAACCGATTCTCAATTTCGAGCAGTTGGGCGATAACAACTCGTATTTTCTCATGGGAATAAAAAAATCGCGTTATTTTCAGTATTCTCGTTATCACATAAACACACACATTTCAAGAGATCTGATAGATTCCAACTCGGGATGAACGTCGGAAAGAATGAATGAATGTAATCGGCAAGTATTTCAACATCTTTCGTTAACCAATGGGATCACGAGTTGATGACACTTGATTGACACCACACACCTTCATTCAACCGAAGTTGCCATGTGCGTATTTAGTCTGACGTTTGGAACGACAATCGTTGCTTCGTTACTTCGTTTCGCTTTTATTTTTTTTGCTAGTTTTCTCCCACGTGCTGTTGCCCGAATCACGAGTGTCTTGCCCAAAAAATTCCCACAATTTCCGAAACTGGGGGGGGGGCCTTGCTAAGCCCCCCCCGCCTAGATTCGGAAATTGTAGCCCTTGCTAAGATCTGCTTTTTCCACACAGTCATAAACCGCGCAAAAATATTATTGTATTAGTAGGCAAATGCCGTAAGAAACCCGAATATCCCGAGATGCGCAGAACGTACGCGCAGTAACAAAAGGAGGCACCATCCTTAAAGGTCTATTCCCGATGTGAAACAAGCCTGCAGTGAATCATGGTAGTCGTATTCAACATAACGGGTGCAAGGTAAGTTTATGTGAAGTCTTACCAGAAGTTTGTTCTCCAAGGAAGACGGTACATTTTCAAGGTCTTCTCATCTAAATATTTCATGTAAAGAACAGAAAGTGACCAGACGTACAGTGTGTCATTTTGCATACGACTCCCAAGATTCCCAGCAGGCGTATTCCATGGCAGCAACTGGGAATTAGTTTTCAAATGTAGCCGAAGATTTAATGTTAAAGAAAACAAGGTTTTATCGATCGTGACCCTCACTGGTACACACGTAGGGTCAAAGAGGTTATCCAGATAAGACTTCATCCTAATAACATCAATAGAGATAGTGGAATCGAAATTCCTGATGCTTGCATACCTACGATCAAAAAGCACAACAGCCAATCAACAACAAAGCGGACCTGTGAGGGAACAACATCTAATAGTCGGAATAATAATGAGGATCGAAATGCACCAATAGCAGTGAACCAACATGCTACAAATAGCGACACGTAAACAATCGACTTCATCGCCTGATGAAGACTAGCAGTATTGCATCCAAAGAATAAACTGTGAAGAGATCAACTCAACACCTCAGTCAAACCAAAAATCTAAACACGAACTTCAATGCAACTTAATAAGAATGTGACATCCAGAACATCCGCGAAATGATTTTTTAGGGGTAAAAATCCACGATGGCAACAAAATACTAAGCTTTTCAACAGACTATATAGACCAAAAATTAAACAGCAGATTTTGTCCTGACGCAAATGTGACTCGTGTTATATGATAAGAATTCGTGTCATGTAACAAAGATTCATCTTTCAGATTTATTTATCAAAAGATTACTTCCCAAGAAATCATCGCTAATGTGTAATTGGTTGCAAGTACTTTTTGTCTCCCACTCTTTAAGATCTGCTAAAAGTTTTCTCCCATCGGCAGCTGGAAGACCCAGAGCTTTCACAAGCTGTTCCATCACATCAAAGCTCTGTCTGAATTTCACAGGATCCCAATCACTGAATGCAGAGTGCGTCCAGGCATTTCTAGCTTGTCGAACATCACACCTGCAGCACTCTGTACAGTAGCAGAGAACACTGGGACTTTACCAAGCAGGGTAAGCACGGCGGACGCATCACAGTGTTCATCAAACGCGTTAAACTTGGCCATGAAGTTCTCCACATACAGCTTCGCAAAGTCGACATGCGACGTTACTCAGCAGTCAAATGCAGCGTAATTGTACTTCCCACCAACCTTAGGCAATGTATCATTGCCGTTGATGTTCTCATCCTTTAAAGTTATTGGCCTTGGTGGCAGGTTCGGCCAATTCTTAAGTCGTCCAGCTTCGCTCTGAGTACCAATGCTATGGATGGTTTTGACATTAACGTACTCGTTGTTCACTTCTTGTTCCAAAAAGGAGCGTACTTGGTCAACTACAACCTTGAGTGCAATGCCAAATACCATCCACCTTTTTTGGTGGTCATTTACACTGCATAGTGCACTGGACCTATACATGCAGAAAAAAAAATTAAGGTTTTAATATATTTATGTAATTAATCACTGTTACTGCCAAATGTTTTATGGTTTTTCGTATTTCCCTTTCCCGACATAAAGGTGTCTTTGTATGAAGTATGATAATGTTTCGTGATTATTTCAGGTAACAATGAAAACTGTTATCCTTTGTAATAGTCAAACTTTCTACGAGTGTGCTGAGGAAAATTCTCAGTTCTAGTCAACGTGTAACAGTGTTAAGAACGGCTTTAAGGCTCAACTTTTAGCCGATGATGTCATAGGCTAATGCCACAGCCTAAAGTAGCCGATTGCTGGTGTCTGTGTTACTTTTTGTTACTTCTGTGAAGTCGGGGGATACTCTGTGAGATGTTGGGGGGGGGGGGGGTAGGCCACCGGGACACTGAAACCCTTACCTTATCAGTGGCACAAACCCATACAGCTTAAAGATGGGAGTAACCTCCTTCGGGCTTTGAAGTGTTTGCATCGCTTCCCAGCCCGGGCGGGCGGGTACTGTGTGAGTTTTTGGGTGGGGGTGAGCTGTTGAGATTCTAAAAAACCTTACCCTCTGCCATAGACAGCAGCACATACCCCTATGGCGTAAAAGTGGGAGAACCTCCCCGGGCTGTGAAGTGTTTGTATTTGATCACCAGCAACTAGGAAATGATTTTGCTTTGAATGCGATGTCATTTGTGACTTGAGGTTTGGCAGCTGATTTTGCGTTGTAGTGCTGCGTTTACTTAGCGACTTACTTCGCGAATTCCCATGCACATGAAGCAGCTTGTTTTCGTTTTCCTTTTTTAATTTCCAAGCCGAAGTATTAGTTTTTCAAGGAGAATATTTTGATTTTCAACCAGCTTGTCTGAGTCGAGCTGAATTTAAACATTTTCGTACTGTACGAAGGCAAAGCAAACGAATTTTGACATCCCACATTTATTCGGCTATAAGCTGAGACCCAAAACAAACACGTGAGCATGTTTTTAAAAATAGATTTAACCGTGGGAATTCTTAGCTGCGCACGTGCCCATTTAGAAATGTAAACAAATTGGCACACTTTGGTCGCTTCGCGAGTTCGCGAAGCAAAAAGACGAAAATTATTATAGCCGAGCAAGTAACCTCAGTCTACAGGAGAAATAAATACAGTAATAAAACTATTTCAATCATGTTTATAAACACTCGTTTTTACCGATTTCGAATGAAAATTTTGTCAGGTACAGAGGAAACGTACATTTGATCAAAGACTGCTGTTTTATCAAACAGATAATACTTCCAATACGAAGAGCGTAGGTGGTAGACTGAAAGCCGAGAAATTTAAACAAAGTGACGCGGGTAGCGTCACGGTACAAACATTTAAGGTACATACCACATCCCTAATTGCAGGGGCAGCTGCACATGTCATGATTATAACTATTACTAGTAGTACACAGGTAAAATTGCATAACAAGTCACGTTTTGAATCACAACAAGCTGAAAAGGCTTTTACCGCACATTTTTGGTGGTAGTGGGAAAGTAGAATTGAAAAGTGAAATGTTACATTCACAAGGGAAGACACAGCATGGGATGCTAAGAAGTAACCACTTCTGGTTAATTTCCAGCTAGCATTGAATAGATTGACTATATCTAAATGTAATTGATAATAATAATAATAATAATAATAATAATAATAATAATAACAACAATAAATATTCGAATTCCTCTGTGGTCTGTAATATAATTGAGGTAGTTTCCTGGAATCCATCCTGAGGCTGCATTCCGATATTCTGAGATATTTAATTTTTCAATTAAGTGCGAATCACTTTACAGTCATACCCCAACCACACATGTACACCCCACCTCATGTACATTAAAGGGGCAGGGCAGTGGGGGAGGTGCAAATTTGAGTTATGGTGGATGCCAAGGTGAACATGAGGAACGTACTGTTTCGACTTTAAACCATCACTATTGATTGACCTTCACTGGCTCCATCTTGGAGAACCCATTTTCTTTCTTGGGGCTCTGTTCAATTCTCTTACAAAGGAAAAATTACTTAAGGACGTTCACGCTAATTGTTTCTGCGCATCCTTACTGCACATGCAATTCACTTTGTGATGTTATGCGACGTCATGCATTGACCACGCACGCTGTTGAAGAAATGTGGAGATATAGTCTGTGCTAGTGGGCACTTAAATATCTATGCATGGGTTTAACTCTCTAAAATGTTCGGTGACCCCACATTTTCTTTTGATAGATCACTTTCTTTGTCAATTACTCTGCATTTTATGAAAAATTAAAGAAATTCTGTGTTGTGGAAGTTTGATTTTTTTTCAAGTTTTCTGCCCTCGAATTCTGCTATTATTGTAGCTGTACGGTGTTCACATAAGTCCATCTTAGAGGTTGAGTTTAACGTAAAGGATGATACCGGTTCAAATTATTTACTTGACAGACCCACTTAAATAAAATTTGACTAGGAAAGTGGGTCTACAGCAAATCATTTTTAATACTTTCCACGTCGTGCTTTATTTCGAAAACGAAGTCGGTGACCCCCAATTTTTTTCCATTTCTGACATAAGTAACTCATTATCTGACTGTAGCCAAAGTATGAAAAAAAAAATGTGTTGTAGAAGTTTTTTGCGTGAACGTCCTTAAATGGAAGTCATAATATCAATTGAATCAAACTCACCCTGTACTTGGCCCTGCTATTGCTGAAGCAGCTGCCACTGGCAAAAGAAACATTGTACATTGTGGTATACCCTAGCTTGATGGAAGCTCACTTGGCCTCATTATCATCTGACTGTTCTCTTCTCAAATTAAAGTCATTTTGCAGTTAACTTGACATCACACTGAAAGGTTTCTGAAATCAGTCAAAGCAAATGACTTGATGCCACACAGTGTATAGTGATAAGAAAGCAGCAGAAATATTTCTACGGGGGTGGGTGGTGTGGGGACCTGTCATATAAAACTGACAGAAGTGCTTGTCGGAAATTTGGAAAGGAACCCTTAAGGGGTACCATTAAATGTTGTTTTGTGGGCATGGCTCAAATCCATTTTCCAACTCTGACAAGGTACATAGTTACAATTCTGACCCGTCACATTTCTCTGGATCATTCCCCAAAAGGTACTGAAATAGCTGTAAGAGTGGATTGTGTCACCCTAACAAAGTTTGTCCAAAGCCATAGCATGCTCCTGAGGCCCTTAGACATCAGGGAAGCAAATGCAACATTCAAACACATGAAGACTGAGTGGAAAGGGGGAGGGGGACTGAGGGAGCAAGGGGGAGAGAGCCTATGAGCTTTTCTTCACCAGCCCTCTTCCAGCCACTTTTGGCAAGTTTTGGGTAAACTGGACTTTAGGTGTCAAAATGTCTGACTGTCAATTAATTCATGGGTTTCATGCACACAAGAAGCTCATGAGAACAATGTGTGTTTTAAAAATTTAATTGACTGTCTAACATGAGTAGTCATCACTGGTCTTGATCACCAGGTTAATTGGATCGGATGGCAATTTTTCAAGAAGCGTGTGAGATGTAGAGGAACATAAGATGCCATGAATTTCCACAACACTGTAAATGCACTAATATCTCTCCCTTCTTGTCTGCCAATACACTGTAGTGCTCACATACTTTGAGCTGATATTTTTTATCCTCTCCAAGGGAATCAAGATATAAACAAACACCTGCACGTTGGAAATGTGAACTGTAACTTGCCACCTTTTTTGACTGACATGAGTAACTAATTCACACAGCCAAGCTGGGTAAGATATTGCTTGTCAAAACTGACCAATCAGAGGGCTTACCAGGAAATGTTAATTACCTGAAGGACTTCGTGCATTTCTTGTCACATCCACTTTCAGTATTTCGATGATGCTACTACCTTCTAACCTTTTTTTTTTTCAAAAGAACTAAGTTGTTGGCTCACTCAAATACTCCAAGGAAGACTTATTACAGTTTTTTTTTTTTGTGGAGGCCCTGCCCCCAACAAGAGCCAAAAACAGTCCATCATGATTGTGGGATTTTAATCCCTTGCAGGCTTTTAAAGCTTTCAGATAGTTTTGCACTAATTGGGATTGCTGCCAAAATTTTGCTAACATTTTAAGTACTCATAGACCTAGCTGCTATTTCTTTTAGTTTAATTAAGGTGTTGTTTGGCAAACCTTTAACATACTAAATGGTAAATTTAATTTGTGTACCCTTTCTTAAAGGCTGTTCTTTCTGATGGAGCCCTCCCTGTATGCATAGCCCACTACAAGAGGTACCTCCCCCTCCCAATTGGGCTCAAATTCTACAACTCAGAAGAACAACTTGAAATATGTAACCCATTGCATGTCCTTGTTTTTTTGTTTGTTTGTTTTTGTTGTTGTTACTTACGTTGTTGTTGTTTTTTGTTTTGTTTTTTGTTTTTTTGTTTTTTTGACGAAGCAAAGTGACAAAGTAAGGTAATAGAGACTTCAGGATACCACCATCACACACCAAACACAGGATATGCACACTTTTCCAACAAGGGTGTCCTCATCAAAAAGCATTTTCCTGTGTATATCTATACTTCCCTGCTTGCAGAGGTAGGCTAGAGGTCTCTGCGAGCAGGGAATTAAAATACTTTCGGCTGCACCGAAAGTTCGCACACCCGCACACAAACAGGCTTACCTTTCAGAAATCCCCTCATCGTACACTGGTCTAATTCACTTACTTCAAGTCTTGCCTGTGTATTGATTTTATGTATTAAAACGAATACATGTACTGTACAAACATCTATTGAACGTGAAAGGAAAACATCCACGAGAATTTTCCGGGTTTGTTCCTTCTTCGGGTTTACCTCGGTGTAAGAACCTGACAAGATTTTCTTTGTTTGTTAGCTTTTGTTTTGCTGTACGGTATTGTTTAGAATGTTTTTGTTTCCTTTGTTTTACGTCATCCGTGAGTTTCACAGGTTCTTACACCGAGGTAAAGCCCCTTCTTCTGGAGAAGACACTGGGGACGAAGGAATGAAGTCGTGACAGCGAAACCACGTGACCATCATGCGCAAAGTCACGCACCTCCCCCTGCTTGCAGGAACTTCGTTGCAAGTGGTATACGGTACTGCTACGTTCTCTAGCCTGAAATCATGGCGAGTTTCGCAGTCTTACAGGAAGCTGAAGGTGAATGGAGATCCACTAAAACGGTGGAAGTTATGGGCTTACGAATTCCTGCGTATTTTACCTCGGATCCTCAGTTGTTGCATGACTACATTGCAAATTTCCAGACGAAGTCAGATGATGTATTCATAGTCAGCTATCCCAAATCAGGTAAGAATATTTGGGTCTTACTTCGGATATAAGACACAGAATTTGAGTTTTTATGTTTCTTGTTTTGCAAATTCTGTGTCTTTTACCTGAAGTGCAGGCCTATAAAAACAAGTTTAGCTCATTTGAAAGGCCATGCAAAGTGAGAACGGGGGGGGGGGGTTGCACCTAAAGGGGGTGGTTAGTTCAAATTTTGCTTGCTGGAATTCGTGCCCCAAATATTTTGTTTTATTATCCCATTTATTTGTGAAGTAATGACATGAAGTAAACTGAAGCAAATATAACCACTTGCGACTCTTTTATGAGAAAGAGTTGGTGCTCTTCAAAACAAACACAATGCCCATATTGTGCTTAATCTCCTAAGGAACATGACAGAGATGTATGGCTTGCACAAAATCAGACCTTGGCCATCTCTGAACATGCCAATGAGACCAGACACTATTTAAGCCTCCTACGCAGACACTATCCGCTTTGGAACAAGGTTAAGTTTTGACCGTGACCCATGCTCTGGTGCTCCTGTGGGGTTAAAGAAGCCATCCACACAACACTTCACTCTAACAACATCAAAAGGGTTTAACAGAATTAAAATTCCAGAAGCAATGGATTCCCACAGTGAAACAACAAAGGACCTCTGAGGGAACAGTGTCTAGTCAGAACAATGAGGAGTGAAATGCACCAATCACGAACAACCAAGGTGCTACTTAGTATGATATACAGAAAATCAACACCATCGCCTAATGAAGACTATCAGTATAGTGGCTGAAATGTTGTGATCCACAACAAAGTGGCTAAAGGCCGATTTACACTACCGAAAATTTTTGGTACGGCTCAGATAAAAATGGTGTGCGTACCAGAATAATTGGTTCGGCTTGGATAAATTTTGAAGTGTAAATGACTTTCCCCGTGCCAAATTTCAACTGTGCCGAACCAAATTTTACCCATGCTTGGACCGTCTGAAAAGGAAGTTCAAGCATGGATAAAATTGCTACGTGTACCAAAAAAACCGACCCGACTCGGATAAAATTTGCAGTGTAAATGATTAACCGAGCCGAACCAATTTTTTTCTCAACGATGATTGCGTCTTTATTCCTTTGATCAGCACCATTTTCTCCAGCTTAGGCACAATTTTAAGTCAAGACAACATGGAAGTGACAAACCAAAAGTTCTCAAGAAACTTGTGTTCTTTTTCTTTTAATGGTTTTCTCAAATTGATGGAACTGAGAAATTAGCCGAGGAAAATTAAATACATGCTAGTATTGCTGCCTCTGTTATAAACAGGCTACATCTTCACTTCTTTCTCCTAGAAAGTAGCTTGACTTGAGATAACATGGTATGCCCGCCATGTTTGAATGAAAGCGTCCGCATGCATATTAGGTAAAATTTAAGCACGCTGGCCCAAAACGTGAGCCGGGTACCCATACCAAAATGTTATTTTACAGTGTTTAGCAAGGTAGAAAATAGGATGTGTAAACGAGGTTACCGTGCCACATTTTTTGGTACTCATGCCATTTTTATCCGAGCCATGCCAAAAGTTTTTGGTGGTGTAAATCGGCCTTAAATCATGAGACAAGCGATTAACTTAGCTATCATTTCAAACCACAATGAATAATATCTTTCTTGACAAAAAAGAATGTAATTTTCACATAAAAGAGGCCCAGAAGCAAAACTGTTGCCATGGCAACTTCACAATATGGGTTACTTTTTGTCTTTCTCACGGTATATTGTTAGTGCCAAGTTTCTCTTTTTGCTGCAATATTTCCAGAGATATTAGTGACTTTTGTCATTTGTCTCAGTCTACACTGTGAACACTTATGACATTATCACTCACTTGCTTTTAACTTGAACATCTCTAAAATGAAAGGAGGTAGTACAAAATGTAGTCTCCTACGTTGCTGTTCTTAGGGTCGTCAAGCAGTGCTCCTCCCCTCAAACGGCTGATTCGATCCGAACCACATTCCTTCCCCTTTCTGTTTGTGGTAAATCGAAACATTCAATCACATTTCAGCAAGTTCCAAATGACGTAAATTTTCATGCGAAAAAGGGGTCAGCGTTTTCCGGTGATGTGCCAGACATCTTACAATGGGCTGTACTTCCAGCCTTTATGGTGCATCCCTGAGGTGGTCAATAGGGGAACCCCCTGATCATCCTGGAGCTGGTCCTTGAGGTGGATCACTGAAGGGTCTGTTAGGGTACCTGTGAAATAACTAATACACAGACATGGACCAAGACGGGCCCAGTGGGCGGGGGCATAACCGGCCTACCCTCTCATCAGGGAGTATATTAAATATGATGAGCAGAGGAATTGGTGCCCCGTTGGCTGCAGTATGCATGACCCACTGGTGTGTGGGTATGCTCTGCTACTCAGCCACCCCACCCCCAACTATGGGTCAAATAGCCAGGTGGACCAGACTTGTTAGCTGGGGGAAGGCAGCTGGTCTAGGAGATGGCTACTCCGAAATAAAAACCAAGCCATGCCGTGGATCTTTAAGGAGGCATCCCCTCCACATTGGCCGGCCAAAAGAGGGCTAACTACCCACTTTGGTGTTATTGCAGTGTTACTGAAACAATAACCACACTATTAAACTCAAGTCAAGCCACATCCTCCAAGCGAGATTTTTGTACTTTTGTTTCCTTTCAAAATTTCTAATGCTTGCCCCTTTTACTTCCATATGGGAGTTCCCCTTATTCACGATAAATCCAAAGTGTAATTTCCTAACAAAAGGCTTTTGTACTTAAAACATACTCAGGACACATCAGATCTTTAGCTATAGCGGCTTTGTTAAAGCCTAGCTCTGTTAATTGTGATTTAGGTTTTAGGATGCTAGTCAAAATACCACTTTGATAATTAAGGTTACCTGTAGGTATTCTGCCACAGACTGCCCTACCCCCCAATCAAGCATCATTTTGATGCAGGAGCCCATTACCCGGAGCGTCAAACTGCCATAAATTCGTGCAACTGCGTTTTTACAAGTAGGTTTATTTTAAGATAAGCTTTTCCCGCGAAAATAACTGTTTCCAATGACGTCTGCATTAAATCTAAGCTACTACTTCCCTTGTAAATCCTGAAATTATTGCTTAAAATACTGTCAGAACACTCCGATAAAGATTCCTCACTGGTCACTGGTATCCGTTATGTTTATTTCCAGCGTAGACGAGTTGTCGCAGTTTCGTACTCAGTCTATTATTAATTACGCAATCACTTTTTGATTGGCTATTTCAACCAATTCGCGGGAAAAGCTTATCTAAAAATAAATTTACTTGTGAAAATGCCGTTTCACAGACGCAGTATGAAAGTTGGACGCTCCGGGTAATGGGCTCCTGTTTGATGATATTGCTGTGAAAATTATTGATGATTAATATGTAATAACAATTGCCTTTTTATTTTTAAAAATTCTTTCAGGAACAACATGGGTTCAAGAAATTGTCTGGCAGATTTACCACAATGGAGCAATCAACAGCAAACGAATTGAAGATAGAGTCCCTTTCTTAGAAGAGGCAACTAATCCAAAAGCCTCTCAGCCTGATATTACCACTTTGCCAAGCCCTCGGCTTATCAAGTCTCACCTTTCATATGAGGCTATACCTAAAGGTGTAAATGAAGACACAGCCTGCAAATACATTTATATTGCTCGAAATCCAAAAGATGCTGCAGTTTCCAATTTCAAATTCCTGACAAGCTTGGGCCGAGACACTGGATTGAATGGACCATGGGAATTTTATGTCAATCTATATATTCAAGGGAAATGTAAGTTGAATCATTAACTGAACACCCTTAGGGAAAGGGAAATATTTAATGTCTGCTTATACTCTTAACAGCGGCCATGGATCCAGGGTGGGTTGGGTGGTTTGCCCCCCCCCCCCTCTTTGGGGTTGTTTAAGCTTGAAATTAAGAACGGGAACAAAACTATCACTGAGACGATTTTGTCTCTGATTGTTCCGATATGATTCTGTCAGATCAGCCACCCCCCTCCCCCCTCTTCAAAAATCCTGGATCCACCACTGTGTAATTAACAGTCTGCATGGCTATTAGGCTTTGACGTACCTTTAAGTTAAAATAAAAAATACAGTCGCACCTCTATAGATACATGTATGACTAAAGGGACATTGCTGTAACTGTATCACAGAGGTGTGCTGACTTTAGAGGTAGTTTCATCTAATGCCATGATATAGAGGGGTCTACATTAGATTTTGTATTTATTTATTTATTTATTTTAGTTCTTTACTTTATAAGGGTGCCATTGTTTGAGGAAGTGTCAATAAGAGGAGGTTCTACAGTACTTGTCTTGACATATACAGAGGAACCTGTCTGAAGTGGACACCCTTGGGACCCTTGCTGGTGTCCACGTACTACAGGGTGTCCTCTTAATACAAGTTTTGTTAAATTGCAAAACAATAGTTAATTTATATTATCTCTATAATTTTATATCTCCACCTTTATTTAACCTCATAATTGACGTGCTTTACGGCAAACGTTTTGCAACTGGCCGTTCAATTACCTTAAATTACCTGGAAAACACGCTCTTCAAAGCAAATAGCAGTGCCATCTGATGTCTGCTCAATGCAGGTTTCTCGTGACAAAATAGCTTGATTTTACTGGCTTTGTCTGCTTAATCGAGGTGTCGTTTGTTCTTAGGTGAGCATGGGAAGAAAATTTAGGGATTTAAGCTGGTGTCTGCTTAATAAAGGGTGTTGGCTTGATATGAGGTCTGTTTAATACAGGTCTCACTGTACAGCTGAAACTGCTTGTTAGGTTATTACCTGTTATGCATTTGTCAGGCTATGATCTTATGCCTAGTTGCATATTGGATAAGAGAGGTTTTATAAACTTAAATTATTTTTAAAAAGAGCATTTTAATTAATCTTTTTTTATCAGCCACTTGGAGCCATTGGAATGACCATGTCCTTGGATGGTGGAAACACAGACACGATCCCAATATTTTGTTCCTTAAGTATGAAGACTTACAAAAGGTTTGTAATGATTCCTGTGAGTCAATTTTAATGGTGTCCAAGTCAGTGCTTAACACTAACAGTGAAGCTAACTGTCACAGAGCTTTTGGCCAGTAGAATTTGAAAACAATGAAATATTTAGTGAAGTGATTAACTGAGATTATGCTGTAGTAAATTCTAAAGTGCTCATGACTTTACGCTTAAAAAACCAAGTGGCAAAGTAGTATTCCTTTACTTATAAGATAATTATTTTCAATGGAATTAAGTATTAAGTAATTCAGCATAAAAATGTTTCTTTACATAATGAATGTAAATTTGTACCAGTGAACCGTTAAAGAAATGCAAAATGCAAACTGCTGCGGGGGTTAACCATTTTGATGAACTATAATCCTATCCAGGGGGGAGCAGTAATACTCCCAGTTGCTTCACTTTACAGAAACCAGATTTAAGCACCGACTGTGAAAAAACTAGAGTTTTGTACTTTCAAAAAGCATTTATTACGAGAGAGCCAAACCTTACACGGCCATGTTGAACTGAGCAGGACGCGAAGCATGGCAAAGCTTAAACGCTGATTGGTTGATAAAAATCAGGTGAAGTGTGACATCCTTGATGAGCCACCCAGATCGTTCAATCTAGCAGATTGGACACAAGTGTTACCTTAATAACTTGCAAAATGAATTCTGTGACATGACTTCATATATTAACCCCCTCATTGAACTTCTTCTAGGATCTCCTTACCCATGTTCGAATGATCGCTGAGTTCCTGAACAAACCCCTGTCAGAAGAACTCATCAATCGCATTACTGAGCAGTGCACATTCGGTGGAATGATGAAAAATAGCAAAAGTTACTTGCTTCGAGGTACAGAAGATGGTCCAAAGCTACTTAGGAAGGGTGTGGTTGGAGATTGGATAAATTACTTCACTCCAGAACAAGATGAGAGGTTTGAAAAGGAAGTGTTAGCAAAATTGAACGGAAGTGGATTAGAATTTGATTTTGAAATTTAGCAGACATAAAGCAGACATGTTTGCGGATAGGACAGATTTTTATTGACATTTTAAATAAAAATGTTTATACCGATATGTATTGTGTAATCGTGGAGTACACTGAACAGGATAATTGCATCCCGCATCCTATTTCCCCCACGGTCACTTCTTTCATGTTTTCATATGGTCTGTTAAAAGAGAGCACAACTTGAACGAATGGAGACTAGGGAGAGAAAATGAACGTGCAGGGGATGCTGGGAGCAATTCCCTCTTCCTGCCCGTCTTCTTCTCTTTTCTTTTTGATTCCCATTTTCCTATATGTTTTCTCTCTGTTTCTCCATTGAAGGAATCTCTGTACACAGCAGGTTCCCACTACGGAGGAGAGCGTTCTTCCTCCTCAAACCCTATGCATACATTGAATCCCCCTTTTTACATTATAATCCGGATCCAATTCCCCGGAACATGCCGTGCCATACTTCCTCTGTGGGACGTCGTTTTTCTCAAGTTGGGTTATTTTCAGATGACCGACGTCTTTCGAAGATTTTCGACGATAACCTGAAGGCTTCGCGACTTTGGATTCGGATCCTAGTCAGCTATCCTTGGAAACCTTCGGGAAATCTTCGGAAGCCATAAAAACTTTGAGCTTTTTAACTTCAGGCTGGTGTGGCTTGTCTGGCGGTGTTTTTGCGCAGATGGGTTATCGCCTGTTCCAGGCTCTCAGATAGCAGGGACGGCGAAAATTTCACAATTAAACGAAACTTAACTGTGACTGAATTGCTATACGATTAAGAAAGTGATCACCTTTTGATCACATGAGATTAAAGTGCCGATACTATTAGCCTTTCAGATTCAGTATTTGAAGATGAGGCTCTGGACGAAGGATATAGAATCTTAGCTATCAGCTTAATTTTCCGCCATTTACCAGCTGTCAGTTAAAATTCTAGTCATTCTTCGGATAGATCTAGTTAATTTCACACAAGTATTTCTTAAAGAATGCCAAGGCATAACAAGTAATTAATATTTAAGACCTCTAGAGGCTTGTTTTCCATCTATTCCGAGAATCACCAAACTGGTACAAAAGACATTCCGACCACCTGGTGAATGCTACAGTTCACTTCCAAAGAACTCCGAAGAAACTGACTATCCTAAATGTCAGCAGCACTTTGTTTGCTAACTTTTTCCAGGCAGGCAAGGACTTTGCATTATAGACTATCTTATTGACCCAGGAGTAAACGAAGTATATATCACCACAAATTGTAGCGAAACAAATTTGTGAACCAAATTAGGAAAATAAACCAATGGCGAATAAAAACCACTCACTTGGCCTAGAATAACTTTCTTTTAGATTATCGACGACAATGCAACACTAGGCTGACTAATGTACACCAGAAAAGTCGAAATACCTGACCTACCTAAATATCCAATGGAAGGTAGGCCCGTTCAACTCTTCCCGCCCTTGCCGTGCGAGCACGCCTGGCGGGCAGGCTTCTAAAATTGATCACACGAAACACATCTGTAACGTTTTCGTAATTAAAACCGCTTTACATTGCCTGTCAAAAACAAGGCTCTTCAATTCAAATGTTAAAACCGTCCTGCTGTATGGTTCAGAGTGGCCTGGTGGAAAATCTCCAAGGAAATTACCCACAAACCGTGAGAGTGTTTGTACACAAATGCCTCAGGATCATCTTACGGATCAGATGGCCCATGAAGATCAGCAACAAAAGTGTAAGGGAGAAATGCCGCCAAGAAGACATCAAGGTTGAACTGGCCAACAGAAGATGCAGCTGGATCAGCCACATCCTGAGAAAACCAGCAAACGACATCACTAAAGAGGCCCTATAGTACACCCCAGATGGTAGACGCAGACGAGGCAGGCCACAGTTAACATAAAGAAGACCGGTGCAAGCAGAGCTAAGGAGAAGACTCAGGGCCTCACTTGGAGTGAGGAATCGAGAATTGCACAAGACAGGGAACGTTTGAGGGATTTAGTGGGGGCCTTATGCGCCACATGGCGTAAAGAGGCCTAACTTAACCAATCAACGCTACCTTCGTTTCCATTCCGGTCTCATATAGTTTTACCCGCGTTTTTACTGGCTTATATAAATTAACGGGTTCCCAAGGGGCATCTGAATTGTGCATGTTTGCGGAGGACGAACTGAGGTGTTTTGAACCCCACTAGATTTACTTTTATTGTTTTTCTCAAATAGTCGTATAATAAGTCTCCTATTAACGAAGCTTGCTCAAGACCTCGGGCCGATATTCTCCCAGTACGGCCTCCTCCCCCCCCTCCCCCCCTAGATATGAGTTAGAATGTATATTTGTGATTGTCCGTTGGAAGTTGTATTTGAATTTATGCGAATTTTGCTCCATAATTTCGTCTCTTATTGTTTTGGCAGATGTTAACGACGAATAATATGGATTTTTCAATGAAAAAAGAATCACTACTTTTACTCCGCGAGCCGAGGGTAGCGGGTTCTCTCTCCGGAGGTACTGCATAACGGCAAGTTCCCAGAAACTCTACGGGAACAGGGCTAACATACCACCTGCATTTGGGGTCCCCTCTCTAAATTAAGGGGGGAGGAAGTTTTATCAAAATGTGGATCTCCATTTGGTGCGAGATTATTTCTCCAGGTCAATCACACCGTTTCGATTTACGTATACAATTCCTCCGACTCCGGTGGATTCTCCAGTTCCTCGGCTAGGACCCTATCTATACCACTGCGCCGGCGTACAGAACCAGTTCCAGCATTACAGCCTATCGCTAGTTAGACTGCGAACAGTCTCTTTCTTCTCCTAACTTTAGCGAGAAGATATTCAATCTGTGAGGCATGTGAGCGGTGAGTGGCCAAGCCGTGAGGAGCGCGGACAATTCCTCCTCGTTTTTACCGTATACTTTGCACAATTTATTCATTTCCACCCGCGCGTAGGACCTGAGAAAAATAGGAGATTGCTCACAGTCTAATCGCTAGTAGTCTAGTTCCACTGCAATTACTATTTATGTCAACCACATCCTCTGAAAGAAACTCCCGCTTTTAAAGATTGCCCGTTACCCTTTCCCCATTCCCGTTCCTACTGAACAGTGAAATTGTTGCACAACTAGATATGCTTGAGTTAACAGTGATCGCGTGACTTTAGCATCGATCGCAATCCCTTCCTTCGGTGCTCATCGCGTCATTGATTTTGACGATCAAAGACCTTCAAACTGCAAAATGGCAATTGCAAATTCTCCCGTATGGCAGATAACTGAAGGCGAATGGACGTCAGAAAGACATTTTGTTATTTTGGGGGAGAAAATTCCGGTATTTTTCACCAGCGATCCTGCGTTGCTGACTGATTATATATCCAGTTTCCAGACCAGGCCGGACGATGTTTTCGTGGTCACATACCCGAAGTCAGGTGAGTCAGGGATATCGATTATATCAATTGCCTTTCATCGACTGACCATACTCAGGGCTTCGACACAGCGCCTTGTTTCTGTGATGTAATAGCAGATATTATCGACCTTCAGATCGGACTACGAGTACAAGGTGAAGGGTGAAGTACGGGTATGACTTTCAACATTCACGGTCGAAGGCTTTAGATTGTGATCAATGTTTCACAAATATCGTTCCCATGGCATCCTTTTCTACTGGTCAGCGACAGGGAGGGACGAGGACCCCGCTCGAGAAGGTGGCGGTCATTCTCGTGTTCTTAGTCTGATTCGGAAGGTCGCTATTAAAAATCGAAACGAAAGACGACAAGAGTAGAGGGATGGATGGGTGGGATGCAGTTTCATCGACTGACCTCGCTAGATTCCATCGCTTCTGATCTTTGATTGATTGATCTCCGATCTCCGATTCCACTGATCAGATTATATCAGTAAAGCAATACTTGTTCTACCTATGTGAATCTCGAAGAGCTGACGGCCGCCGAACCGTTCAACGTCTTCAACACCCATTCCATATCTCACTCGATAAAAACTAAAATCTTGATACAGAGCGGCGGTTACGGTGAATGGATTTTACACTTTCAATGCAACAATTCCGAAAAAAATTATGTACTTTTCATAATAAGGTTTTCCGATGTAGCTGAAAATTTACTTAAATGGAACACAGCAGTTCCGCCGATTGAAAATGTCATTGAAATCACTTAGTTTGCCCATTGTTGCATAACTGAGGGAGCCTGCACAAATTGCATAAGTTAAGTTAATCAGTATTTCCGTTCCCGGTGTCGCGGCTGAGGTATCTCAACAGTCTCGATACCTCTGAAGATACTGAAGAAGTCGTTGCAGTCAGAGCTTTGTAGGGATGCAGATTTCTAGTCTATATTCGATCGGTTGGAATTTCGAAAGCCATTTTCAGAAAATATTTTAATCAGGATAAGTATGCAGTATGGGAACTATGCCTTGTTTTCACGAGAGAGATCTACAAAGGTTTTCTCTAACTGTGGTCTGATAACTTGACCTCAGTTATTTGACACACTGTTTTCACGGGGCAAGATAACCGAGGTAGACGTAGAAAAAAAACCACATGAAGGTACAATGAACTCCATCTCACGCAACAGGAGGCAACGTTCGGCCAATATCGTGCATCACGGTCATTGCCAGTACACAAAGAACGCATTATTGGATTTCGAAAAATATATTCTACTATTTCTAGACAGTTTATTTTGACACCAGAGACCATTTTTACCTTAAGTTGTTTTGACATGTGGGTTCCAACAGAAGAAAGCACATAATTCGCAGAGTCAGTTTCAAAATTGAAAAAATATATTAAAATGTCTTGAATTAGAAATTATCAGGTAGATGCTAACTGTGAAGAAAAAGTGAAACAAAACTCATTAAAATGCGAGGCGACCCCTTTCTGATGACTTGCTAACGTGGTCCATGTGCGTTTCGTTGACACTGAAGGGTGCTATTTTAAAAAGTACTTACATGCGTATAAGTGCAGTTTGACAATTCGTTTGTTTAGTTTTTGAAACTAAGTAATGTTAAATAAAGGAGCAACAGTGTTTTCAGTATCGGGTATAAGATTCCTCGGCCTTGCCTCGGAACAAACACCCACTATAAAGTTCATAACAATGATGCTTTTGTTGAAGTTGGAAATTAGCATACGACAAAAACGTATCCTGGGGTCAATTTAATAAAGAAACTACACCTGTAATTTTTACACGTGTAATTTACACGTGTAAAGTCCAACTTGTAAATAAGAGAATTTAATAAAAGAATTTTCTACTCTGGAACTTCCACGTGTAGCACGAGTCAGCTACAAGAGTAAATTACAATTGTAGCCCTACAATTGTAAACTCCGCTGGAATGCACTTGTAGGTTACAAGTGTACAATCCAATCTCTCTGCTTTTATTTAGTCTATGCTAATGTCTACTCTAATCGCAGGTTTATTAATTTCAAAAGATGAGCGAAAGCGGCCTCAAAGAGACGAAAATTCACCCGAAATTCCCTTAGGTTTTCCTGATGTCTAACAGCCGACTTTTCTCAAAATTCCTAGGTTGCCAGATACTGAGCTGCCTCAGCAGCTCGTCGAGTTCTTCTTTGCTAGAGGAAAACATATTTTGTCACAAAAATACGCATTTTACAAGACGTACCCAATGTTTACAAGTGACATGCGACTTGTAATTTGCACTTGTGATTTACAAGTTGGACTCTTGTAAAAATACAAGTCGGACTCTTGTAAAAATTTTATTAAATTTGTTACTTACCATATTTTACACGTGTAGCGCTACACGTGTAATTCCAAGTCGGACACTTGTAACTTGGACTTGTAACGATGTTTATTAAACTCGTTTTCGTCTGCGCTTGTAAATACAATGGTCCGACTTGTAAATTACGAGTATAAAAGTTTTATTAAATTGACCCCTGAATGTATCTTTTGTCTCACACGAAACATGCCGAAAGGGCGTGTCCCTAGTGAGTTCAAATAAATGGGCTTTTGAAAAGGAAGAAATTTCTATACGACAAAAACATCTTTTGTCTCATACGGTCTCTGGCTACGAAGGAGTCAACATCGCTTTGGGTTTACCTCGGTGTAAGAACCTGACAAGATTTTCTTTGTTTGTCAGCTTCTGTTTTGCTGTACGGTATTGTTTAAAATGTTTTGCTTCCTTTGTTTTACGTCATCCGTGAGTAACACAGGTTCTTACACCGAGGTAACGCAATCGTTTCTTGTTGTCGAACGTTTTGAGAGCCGAAAATTCTGAAGAAGAAAAGGGGTTTTTTTTCCTCGGTGTAAGAACCTGTGAAACTCACGGATGACGTAAAATAAAGGAAACAAAACATTTTAAACGATAGTGTACAATATATTAGCTAAGAAACAAAGAAATGCTTGTCAGGTTCTTACACCGAGGTAAACCCAAAAACAGATCGAGCTATTCTAATAGCTCTGTTTGGTGGGTAAGTGGTGTGAGTAAGTGGTGTGTGATTTTTCTGTTAAGCGACAGAGAACAACGAGAAGTAAATTGCCCGCATTGAACCCGTGTGGTTGGGCTGAGATGACCCCATAATTTAAGAAAATGTATGGGCTGAAATAAGAACATCCTCAGGCTCAGCCAAATTTTACGCATTCTTATAAAAAAAGAGTGTACTGAAGTTACATTACAGTCGCTTCACTTTTGTTTACTTACGTTCTTTGTAGATGATTTCGAAGAGAATAGCGAAGACCACGGTCATTAAACGTTAATTTTGTGCAAAAGTAAATCCATTGTGTAATGCAATCGAATTACTTGAGAGAATATTAAATATTCAGTCACCATTTGTTGTGTCAGTTTATGTCAGTTTAATAATTAATATTAATAGGTCACGTGCAGTGACTTTATATCTGATAAACACGGCATACTAATTAGGCCGGAGTATTTTTACCAGATATAAAGTCACTACACGTGACTTATTATCGATCATTTGATAGGTTCATGGACTTTTGAATTGTTAATGAGTTTTTGAATTGTTTTGAAATCGCGGCAACCTATTGTAATTGTCTTTCTTATTGTCAAGTATTTCAATAGAAAATAGACAATGAATAACTGAAAATGCATTGTGCAAATTGACCCAACAACATATTTTCATCCTCAATTAGCTAGCGAGGCGGAACAAGTCTTTCCGATTCCTTTAAATCGGAAAACCCTAATCAGCCAACATATACTATGACAAATGTTACCGATACTTCAGTTAAGTACATGTTGTGGATTAATTTGTTTTGATTTGATTTTGTTTGTTCTGTTGCTTTCATTTGTTCTATGTTTTGGTAATTTGTTATTTATTTGATTCGTCACTCAAATACAAGTACACTTAAGAAAAAAATGACGAAAAAGGAGTGTTGAATGAAGTTAAGGTCGATATCTGTATTACCAGCAGTCAACGATGTGTTTGAAAAACTTACTCACTACTCAATTAAATTAACATTTTAATGGCATTCTCGCTGATAGCCTATCTGCATACCGCAAACACCACAGCTGACAGACAGCGATGTTACGTCTTATTTGAGACTGGAAAGACTGCTTGGACAAAGATCTTTTGGTGGCAGTAACATCGATAGATCCTCTCGAAGGCTTTTGACAGCTTATCACTCAACCTCCTGCTAGCCAAACTTAAAGCTTATGCATGGTCTTAACAACCAAGCCTGTTTTCTACACTGGGATTACCTGCGTGGTAGGCAACAACGAGTAAAAATTGGTGATACTTTTTCACCTTGGGTGGGCCTTTCAAGAGGGGTTCGCTGATGATCAACAAATTTATGATTCTGAAAATGATCCCCCGGCACTTCACCTTAGAATGGTATGCCATTAATGGTCTAAAGGCAAACCCTAAAAAATTTCAAGTTAATGATTTAAATTTCAAGATTGGAAATGTGGAAATTGATAAGAAGGAGAGTATTGATTAACTGGGTGTCAATTTGGATAACAAACTCATGTTTTCTAAGCATATTTCTAACGTCTGCATGTGAAAAGGTACACAATTAAAAACAAGTTATTAAAAGATTCCGACATATTCTCAGTGACTCTACTAAAGCATGGCTTTACACTGAATGCTTTTATTATGCCACAGTTTCAATACTGTAGCACGATATGGCATTTCTGTAGCGCTAGGAATTCTGAAAAACTGGAACTCCTTGATATAAAGTCGGCACATATGGCGGATACTTCTGGAAAGTCTAACACTAATGGGCTTAGAGGTATAAACAAGTTGCAAATACCACATGTTAATACTACCTCTTATGGGAAACACTCTTTCAAATTTTTGTCGCCCAAAATGTGTTAAATGACCACTAGCATAGCCTAATTTAGAAATAATATTGATTTACTGAATTGTCTTGACCTTGTAAATTTGCTTGAGCCTCAAATGTTTACTTGAATGTATTTTAAGTGTACGATTTTTACAAGCGTGTATCACAGTATTTAATTGTTTTGTGAGAATGTACATACATGTAATCCTATTCATTTATTTATTTTTCTCTAGGAGATACTAGCGCCTATGCGCTACTCTTCAATCCGAGTTTGAAATAAAGTTTACTACTTAACTACCACTGCTGCTGCTACTACTACTACTACTACTACTACTACTACTACTACTACTACTACTACTACTACTACTACTACTACTACTACTACTACTACTACTACTGCTACTACTACTACTGCTACTACTACTACTACTACTACTACTACTACTGCTACTACTACTACTGCTGCTGCTGCTGCTGCTGCTGCTGCTGCTGCTGCTACTGCTACTGCTACTGCTACTGCTACTGCTACTGCTACTGCTACTGCTACTGCTACTACTACTACTACCACTACTACTACTACTGCACACGCAAGGGGACTATTTGCAGGGACTTGTTGCAGCGACTAGCTATATATATAGTCCCCTGTATAAGAAGTTTACACATGTTTACAAGATGGGACATAAGTTGCAGGGAAAAGTCGCGGGGAGCTGTTAATAGAAAAATAGCACAAGTTAGGGCTCTTTCACTGAATTCGCTGAAACGTGAAGACGAAAAATGGAGTGGTCCTCAACAGTGAAACCGAATTTAGCAAATTAACCGCAAACATTAAAATAAATCGGCTCAATAAAACTGCACAGATCCGCACACTGTTCATCCATAAGTGTCATTTCTGCAATCAATAGGGTAAAAAAAAACCAGTAAAGCTAAAAACGAGTTTTTAAAAAGTGCATAAATACTATTTACATGACTGCCGTGTGGGAATCTGATATGTCAGGATCGGATCAATCTCCCTAGACCACCCGACCGCTGGTCTAGGGCAACGCGGACTCTGGGAACGAGACCGGTTGGCCTTTCGTTTGAACAGTCCAATAAAGCCAGCATGCCTCAAATCTTGGGGCAGATTGTTCCATAAAAGGGCCCCACTATAACTTAAGCTTCATTTTAAGTAATTCGTGTGTGGCTTGGGCAGGGCGAGTTTTCCCTCGAGGTTGCTTAAAGTGCTACTATGATCAAAAAATCACTTTTATTTTTTCTTCGGATTTCGAAACTATGTTTATTAAACACTCCCCAAGCGAAATTATAAGCCTTAATTTTGAGAAGAAGACCGTTAATTTAAACTGCAATTTTCCGGTTTAATGGTCCGCCATTATTACACCAGAAAGGATACAATGACGTCATACACGCAAGAGCTGTAAAATGTACTGTGTGAACACGGCTTACAAATTATGCAAAACACGAGTTTGAGAGTGTGAAAGCTCAAAACTCCCGTGCTGCATACTAAATAAGGCACTTTCACACACACTGCATTCTAAAACTCGTGTGTGAATGATGTCATTGTATCCTTTCTGGTGTAATAATGGCGGACCATTAAAACGGAAAATTGCAGTTTAAATTAACGGTCTTCTTCTCAAAATTAAGGCTTATAATTTCGCTTGCGGAGTGTTTAATAAACATAGTTTCGAAATCCGAAGAAAAAATAAAAGTGATTTTTTGATCATAGTAGCACTTTAAATTATATTCTGTGTAGCCGAAGTAAAAAGTTGTTGTAAGTACTATGAGGCAAGTTTATATGCATCGTTTTGAACATCATCAATGCTTTTTGTTTGAAATTATAAAGGCGAGCAGGCCCTAAATGAGGAAATCAAATAACTTATTAGCAGGTCTTTAAGAAATAGGCTTCTCTTTGGGGTAGGAAATTAAGTTTACACGGACTGAAAATTATCACTATTTTTTAAAATTATGATCAGTACGTACAACAAATTTTATGAGTTTTCCTAACACATTACTTAATTTATCATTTGTCAGGGACAACTTGGGTACAGGAAATTCTCTGGCAGATGTACAATGAAGGAGTAATCAGCAATGAAAAAATGACGCAGCGTGTACCATTCCTAGAACTAGGAACAAATGAGCAGCTTCCGCGACCTGACATCAAAACTATGCCATGCCCTCGTTTGATAAAGAGCCACCTTTCTTACAACACTACTCCTAAAAGTGCAAGCAAGGATGCACAGTGTAAATACATCTACATTGCCCGCAATCCAAAGGATGTTGCAGTGTCGTATTTTCATTTTGTGAAAACCTTGAGCGCATATGGTAATGGGTATAATGGACCGTGGGAGTATTTTCTCAAGTTATTTATGGAGGGAAATGGTAAGTTTGTTTAGTCAGAAAAAACTTTCTCTGGTTCTATTAAAACACAACCATATTTACCTTGCAGTAGCGCCGTGCATGCACAAATGTGACCACTTAAAGTCAATTGCCATACTTTCAGAATTCACCAATACGTTCAGATGCACGGGTCATTATTTATGGAGAGGGAGGAAGGGGAAAAAGATAAAAAAGATGGGGGGGGAGTCAAGGGTGTATTAGATTGGTGAGAGGGGTTGGCCTTTTTTTTTATTAAAGAAATAGGGGGTCATCTTTTGTAGGTTTTGCTAGATGTCTTAATTATTTGACAGTCTTTTATGTAGAAGGGATAACGTCTAAAAATACGGAAGAGGGATATTAACCCAGTTGAAAAAAAAAATCACTTCTTACTTAAGTGTAACTGTCTTCTTAAATTCTATGGCTATTTCACACTATGATGAAGACCAATACCCATCCGGCCATCTCCAACCTAACACAGCCTGCTTTATAATTTGGCTGGAATTCATTTCCACCTTACAAATGTTTGTGTCAGTTAGTTGCCTATGAAGTCACAAAACGTGTTTTAATATACTGCTTCAACTTCCTTGCATCCAGCATTAAGAAACAAAATCACAACGTCACTCTTATAGAATGTACATTAAACAAATGCCTCAGAATGTCAGCCTTGCACCTTCCTTGTCACCAGTACCGGTATTCAAGCCTCTCCATGGTGTGGTATATAGTCGGTAGAGCATCAAGAGCAAAACTGATGAGGCATTTTGATGTTTTCACATTGCAACTGTTAGTGAAGCTTTCTAGTGCATTGACAGTGATCTCCTCTTCACATAATGCATGCTGGCTGTTCAGGCTAGTGGAATAGCAACCAGGGAAACAAAGGGCCTTAAATGTGAATTCACCAACAAGTTTTTAAGCATCATGATTTGTACAGCAGATCCATCTCTTTTCCTTTTTCTATTCCTTAATCGCCTTTCTGGTGTTTTCCTTTTCCTTCTGCTTCTTGTGGCTGGTCTTTTTCCTTGATGCAGTTAGGGCAAAGGCATTGTATTTTTGACTGAGGTACAAGCTTAGTTTGGATTTAGCATTTGCTGTGGTATCCAGAAATGATTTCAGCTTGCCGATCAGAGTCTCAGCTAATATTGTCTCTGCTCCCTAGCTTGCCCAGGCATAATAGTGTTGTCCTTTCTCATCAAACATTAATAATTACAGGCCACAGCTCTTTTCAATGGATGTTTTTTCCTTTAAAAAACTTTTAAAAACTACATTATGAACACCTAAGAATTATGGGGGAAGTCAAATTGAAGCGGGGAGGGGGGGGGGCAAGTTGCCATTTTCAGGCCTGGGAAGGGGGGGATGAAGTGATCCTTGCAGAAAGTTTTATCTTTCAGTATATTTTTCCCTCCCCCCCCCCCTGCCTCTCCATAAATAATCACCGGTCCCTAAGCAGTAAAATCGTAAGTTGACGAAACAAGTCGAGCTGGTTTGCGGGCTGAAAGTTACACCATCATTCTATAGATTTTGATTTTAAAATATGACTCCAGGCCCGAAAAGTGACCGGGTCTCTCAAGAAACGGGCCCCAGGTGTGAAAAACAATGCGAGGATGGCACGTGCAACAAAGTTGAGCACATGCAGTGAGTGCAGGAAACTCCAACTTACATAATAATTTGTATAATTCAACAACATTCATCATCATTCGACAGGGTACGTGGCCAAACATGTGTAACATCCGAATCCTACTATGTTGATCGGTTTGAATCGAAATGTTTAAAATTGTTTGGCCTCCTCATTCAATTCAACATCGTGCACCTAAGTTCGATACAACAATTAATGTTAAACGATACTGGATCGGTTTGTTCACAGCATGTATTTAGAATTTAGTACTTTCCCGCTGGTATTTGTGCCTATTTTACTTTACATTGAGACTAACCCTGCTGTAAAAGGAGTCCTTAGTATTTTTAGTCAGCGGACTTCATGCTGAACGACGAAACTGGACTATTCTTGAATTACGATTAAAGACAGTTGCTCCTTAGAAAGTAGGCAAATAACTGAAAATTGCCTGTGGTCACAATGCTATTATAATTCTTCTCTTATGTACAGTGGGTTGGAACTTTTGGACTGACCACGTCCTTGGCTGGTGGGAACACAGAGATGATCCGAATGTCTTGTTTCTCAAATATGAAGATTTAAAAAAGGTTTGTTGCAATGAATACAATTCTTAGCTATTCCAATTTGTATTCATATAAAATACAGAATATATAATTTGTGTTCGTATAAAATATTTGTATAAGCCATAGATTATTTTATTGTCGTGTATTCCTATAAAATGTTTCAAGGAGAAGGTCACTCCAGAAGAGGGCCAAAATTCAACACTGCGCGCTGCCATTTTGAATCGAACTTAGCAGTCAAAATGTACAACGAGACCAGTGGTCGGGTAACGTGGCTAGGTTTTATATTTGAAATAATCTTACGAAAATTCTATCCAATTTCTGGTCGTTTGTTTACAGTTATTCTAGAAGAAAAAACATCAACATGAACAACAAAACACGTTATTTGTATCCTACTGAATGACAAAACTATAAGATAATAAATTCGATTTTATTTTGTAATATTTTAATTTCTCAATAATCGTTTTAGCTAACAATTGTCCATTGTACTCTCTCTATGCAATACTGCAAGTTTATTTTCACTGTGTAACTTTTAAGAGAAAATCGACTAAATCAATTCAGCACGGTGTTCTCACTCCTCTTGGTTTTATCAGTCTCTTCACTGTAAAGTGCTACTGTCGTAAAATAAATTTATTATTATCATAATTATTATAATTATAATTATAATTATTATTATTATTATTATTATTATTATTATTATTATTATTATTATTATTATTATTATGGACATGGTGTCTAGAGTCATCATCATCATTATCGTCAACTGAACTTGTATCACTTTACGATGAACAATTAAAAGAAGAACAGCAAAGGAGGAATGAGGAAAGAGGAAAGAGGAGTTACTTGACCGACAAATTGCCCTTACAAGAAAGGAACCCGACCAACCCTAATTTGTTTACAATTAATTTGACATTTCAAGTAATTTCACGTTACTAAAATTGTTAATATTTAGATTAGATATAAATTAAAAGCATTCTACTTGTAGAAATGTGTTACACAAAACCACAGTCGCAAAGTCATGGAGTACTTGAAAGGAGTGTATAGTTTAACGTTTGTCCCTTAGTCATGTCCCGTTTGTAAAGTGCACGCGTAACTAAGTGTACCCGTAAGAATTGTCCACTTACGAGACTTGTTATGCAACACGCACAAGAGATCCTGTAACCGTATCTTAAGTAGTCCAAAAGGGGACGTTTTATCTGACTGGACCCAGGACCCTTAACTGATTCGGAAAGTGTCACCAGTTCAGTTCTCCGGCAATTACCGCGGCGCTCTTTAAATTTTTAGTGTTTTAGATGTGGCGTTTATTCGGGGGCGGCGCTCTTTAAAAAATCATAACATTTGTAAACGATAAAAAGTAAATGTTAACAAAAATATACCCACTTCGACCTTAAAAACATTGCAATACAGGAGAATAAATTTCCGACGCTGGTTTAGATTGAATTGTTCCGTACTTGTTTTTTAGTTTGGCTCCTCCAACAATTCAGTCTGATGATGCTTCTATTTAGCGCCGCATTGTTGTCAATGAATGCGGCTCTTATTAGAGGCCGGCACTCTTAAATATTTTTGCTCTCATATGCGGGAAGGCGCTTAATGGAGTAAATACGGTACATAGTTTCACTACTTTCGAATGTACTGCTTCTTCATTTGATCCGTCTCAAATCATCGTACAAGAAAACACTTTGAAGTTGTTGGGACTATTTGGGACTGATTCCCTGATTTCCATATTATGTTCTCTATCGCGCATGCACAGCAGAAGTTTATTGCCACTATTTTGGAATAAGATCATCGCGTACATTTCATTCTGGAAACGAACTAAACTATCATCTCTTTCAGGATCTACCTTCCCATGTACGAATGATCGCTGATTTCCTGAACAAACCCCTGCCGGATGAACTCATCAATCGCATTTCCGAGCAGTGTTCGTTTAGGGAGATGACAAAGAATGGAGCAAGTTACAACTTTACAGAGAAAAAAGACAGTAAGGGTATACTTCGAAAGGGTGTGGTCGGCGACTGGAAGAATTACTTCACTCCAGAGCAGAATGACAGATTTGAGAAGGAGGTGTTGAAAAAATTAAAAGGAAGTGAACTTGAGTTTGATTTTGAGATTTAGAATACATTTGACAGTATAGAATATAACTAACTGTTAAAAAAGGGTTTTATGTTTTTATTAAATTTGAGAAACTGATTGTATGTACCACTTCCATTTCTCCCTGACATTCATAAATTTCAAATTTTGTCAAATGATCAGTTCTGAGGTACACTTTCCAAGAGCTGTACAATTAAATGCATGCCACTAAAAATATTTTAAAACAAACCCTTTCAGTAGTGTTACTTGGTAAATAAATGTTTTGTAATGTTACAATCCTTCGGATCGTTGTTCAGTTGTGTACACAAACGTTTACATGCAAAGGACCCGATACTCGACGCAAAAAATATTTTTCTTCCCAGATGTGCTTTTTACAACAATAGGGATGCTACCACTAGACGTTGCTCGAAGATAAAGAATTCGCAATACAGGGGGATCACAGAGGGAAAGATTTATTTGCCAAAGTTTCAGCCAGTAGAACTGCCTGTCAGTCTTCGAGGTTCTAACCCTGTTATGGCCCTGAAGAAGACTAGCTCTACCTACTAGCCAAAATATTGGCCTAATACCTTCTTCCGTTGTACTACTTGTATCCGGCCCTGCATTATTTATAAATTCCAGTGAGACGTTCGCTACCAAGGCTACAGGAAGGAGGCTAGGCGACCGTTTCTGCGAACACCTACGAGACTTTGAAAGAAATGACAAGGACGCATCCAAACCAGTCGCCCGACATTTCAATCTCCCTAATCATTCTAGCCAACACATGACGATCTGCGGCCTTTCCCTACACTAGGGTAACACGGAAAGCCGTAAAAATCTAGAACAAAAATTCATTTTTCAAATCGGCACACTTAATCCCCACGGTATCAACGAACGCTTTTCATTCAACTAATTTATTCTTGTTTTTCACATTGCCACGTTCCCACCAATAGCGTAGCTCCACGACTCCCCATATAAACGAAGTGCAACCCACAATTCCTTGATTCGCTCTGACGAAGGGCTAACGCTCGAAACGTCAGCTTTCAATCTCTTTACGTAAAAACCTCTCGAAACCTCTATAATAATACAGCATTTCTGTAGGGTACACTTCACATTTCTGTAGGGCGTCTCATATACCCTTATAGTCAAAGCCGGTCACTGCGGTCAGGCGTTCCTGTCGTTAACGGACTAATGAATTCATTATTGGAAATCGATTCCGTTCGTTGATTGAATAATCCATTCGTGAAATGAATAATCCAATATTCAAATTGCGCCTCGATTCAATAATCGAATTTTGTTTTGATTAATGAGCAAACGCCTTGCCACATATTTCTCCTGAAATGCCAAATTTCAAATTTATTTTTAGTATAAAGTGCAAGATGAGATTGTAAAATAACGCAAAGGTTGCGTGTCACAGCAGACAACAAAGATCAATCGATCGATCAAACTGGTATGCTTTTGCGAATATTCACAAGTATTCTTTAACCGAAACGGCAAATATACCAAAGCCGGTAGAAAAAGAAACAACATTCGCTAATGGCGTGTTTATGGAAAAATTAGAACACTGAAATAACTTACCTGTTCTTTATTCAAGTCCGCCATGTTTGCCGCTCGCACTCCCTTCCATATATGGTATAGCTTTTGTTCAGTAATCCAATCAACATCCGATTATTGAATCGAGGCTCAATTTGAATATTGGATTATTCATTTCACGAATGGGTTATTCAATCAACGAACGGAATCAATATTCCATTAACGAATTCATTAGTCCGTTTACGACGAGAACGCCTGACCGGTTTTGACTATAAATAACTGGAATGTTTTGCGGAACTAGACACGCTTGAGTAAACAGTGGTCGCATAACTTTAGCAACGCAGTTCCTTCAGTGATCATCGCGTCATTGATTTCGACGTTCAAAGACGTTTTTGACGGGCAAAATGGCAGTCGTCAATTTTCCTGTATTTCAGATAACGGAAGGCGAATGGACATCGCAGAGATATTTTGATATTTTGGGTGAGAAAATTCCGGCCTATTTCACCAGCGATCCTGCGTTGTTGACCGACTTTATCTCCAGTTTCCAGACGAGACCGGACGATGTTTTCGTAGTCACATACCCAAAGTCAGGTGGGTTGTAGAACTGTAATTTATTTGTTGACAAATAATCTGGACTTGTGCAGCGAAATCATTGAGATAAGAGTTTTGCGAACATGTTGGGCATTGATGGGAAACACGAGATTAATATATCAGTCAGATAAATATCGCTTCGTTCTGACAGTCGTTGAAAAACCGAAAATCAATACAAAGGCCGGTGCGTTAAGGCTTACAAGTGTGGCTTTAAATGTAAGTGTCTGATAAAAGGATGAATGAAAAGAGTTAAGTCATTAGCTGAAGAAAAAAGATCATTTTATACTTAGATAACACAAATTTCAATGATACGAAACTTGAAAAAAATTTGAAAATTTTGAAATATGAAGTTTGGGTTGATAATTCGATCGTTTCAGTAAATATGTTGACTTTGCAGAAATGGTCCAAAGACTCCCTTACACGTTAGTGGGTGCGAAATGTTAGAAAATACGTGGAAATCGTGCACTTTAGCTATTTTGGCAAGTTTCCTTCGAGGAAACATTTAGGCAAACACATTATCCGAGTATTACACAGTTGGCAAACCGAACTTGGACTTTTTCGAATAAGCGTGCTCGTGAACACGGCTTGAATCACTTCCGCCATGTTATCATCGAGCGTAAAGATCTATTTTAAGCTGAGTTCCTGATGCCAAAATCCTCCACCCGTGAAAGTCCAGATGGGCGAATCGAAAGCTTTGATTTTTCTCAAAAAGGAAGCAAAAGAAATCAAAGGAATCCATAGTTTAATTGTTATGCGCCGATCAATTCGAAAGTTCAACATCCCCCCCCCCCCCCGGGCAACCTCCCGGGCATTTGAACTTTTGAAGATTGGCTTGTTCAAATTCCCTCGCCTCGGGGCAAGAAAGCCGTTCAAATGCCCCACCAATTAGTACTGAACTGCCTCTCCTCAAAGACAAATTTGGTCTTCAATCAAGCACTTTACGTGCCTTTCAGAGAAAGAAATGCCGTAATGACACCTTCAATCTTCTATTAAAGACCCTTTTCAAAGAGTTATTCACTAACAAAGGGGAAATTCTATCTTGTAAATCCGTCAGACCCTGCAAAAACCGAAAGGCAACGTTCAAATTCCCCCCTCCCCGGGTACGATGCACAGTCAAATGCCCGGGGTATGCCCGGGGGGGGGGGATGTTGAAGTTTCGAATTGATCGGTGCATTACCTGCACAGTCTGACTGCTTCATAAAGAAAACATGAGCAGATTGGCGGCTAAAGAATTCAGAGAATTACAGTGCGCCGCCCCTACATCTTACACCCGGCTATCTAGAATCCCCCGCTATCTTGAGCAAAGCTTGTTTTCTTAGGAGAATGTTGGGCAGGCAGTAAATATATTTGCTACTGCTGGTTGTTCCGAAACTCTCGTTTTCCCTTGCTTGGTAATCACATGTAATTAAAATCGATTAAGTCGACAGCGTGAATTACGAGGACTTGAATTGTTGGTATCGATTTTCATTGATTTTTTAATCGGTAGTAATAGATTAGTTAATCATTAATTAATTAGATTAGTTAATAGATTTGTTGATTATATCGATTGCCGTCTGATCTTGATTGATTTTCATCGATTGGGTTACACTTGGCGTCAATACACATTGCTTCTGTAACGTACAAGCAGATATTTAATAACAGCGAGATTACAATGAGATACGACGAGGGTCGAGCGATGGAAGGTGAGCTGCATCGACTGACCCCGATTCCATCGCTTCTGACTATTATTTAGATTCGGGCAGCGGCGCCCAAAGAGAAAATTTTAGCCAAATACTTTAAATATCCTTTAATGCTTTCTTAGATAGTTTCAGAGCTTTTTAAAGGCATATTTTGTAAACTAATACATATTGATCTGTTCGGCTTATTTAGCGAAAAATTTAGGCCAAAGAAAATTTTAGTAAACAGAATCCTGTCCGCCGAATTTCCAAGCTGCAGAACGCTAATCAAAAATGCTAGCTGACCTTATTTCGCACTCTCAACGACATAGTTTTTGTCACTCCGAAAACAATAGGAACTCTGAATAACGGTCCTCTTGTTACGAACAGATATTCCCCCAGTCTAGTACCCAGGCGTTCTCCTCCCGCTCACTCAACTTGGTGCAAAATGTCGTGACGTAACCGAATGAGGTCCATTCAGTGACGTCACGAAATTTGGCGCCAATTCGTGAAAGCGAAAAGAGAACGCCTGGGTACTAGGCTGATATTCCCCGAAACGAACCGTTTGGTGACCCTGTTCAGGCTTGCGATCTCCAATCCCGCTGATCTGACTGAGGAGTAAATCGAACGAACAAGTCGAACGAATCTCGCGTACGTGCGATAAACTCAAACAGCCCGAATTTCCAGTTGAATCCTTTTAATTGCACCAGATCATTCAGCATTCAATTCACAAGCGGAATACAGCATAATCTTTTTCTCCCGTGCCACCGCAACAGAATACACCACATAACGAAAGGATACAAGGAACAGGAAAGCCAAAAAAACGGTAAAAACAGCAACTTCAAATTTCGAGGCTGAATTCACGAAATCCCTCGCACATTGCGGGGGGCCAAAATAATGAAAATAAGTTATAATAATTAGAAAACGCGGGAAAAGACACGACACTGACTGTGTCAATGAATTGAACAAACACTGACCAGCACTTGTCCCACGCATGAAAGTTTCAACTCTTGTTCGATCTCACCCCGTGAAAACTGAAATCTCAGTAGCTGTACGGAGTGGCGGTGTTTACACGTTCAATGCAACAATCGCAAAAAATACTGTACGTTTCATGATCAGCCAATTCATATCTTAAATAACGCATACGTTACTCTGATCTGTTTTGATTTGGTTTTGCTTTTATTTTCCTTTGTTCTCGCGTTACCTTGCTTTCCTTTGTTCTATGTTATGGTATTTTTTATTTTATTTATTGAGATTTTGTCTTTTTCACTCAACCCAGAAAATTATACAATTAAAGTGGTACTTTGATCAAAAAATCACTTCTATTTTTTCTTCGGATTTCGAAACTATGTTTGTTAAACACTCCCCAAGCGAAATTATAAGCGTTAATTTTGAGAAGAAGACCGTTAATTTAAACTGCAATTTTCCGGTTTAATGGTCCGCCATTATTACACCAGAAAGGATACAATGACGTCATACACTCAAGAGTTGTAAAATGTAGTGTGTGAACGCGGCTTACAAATTATGCAAAACACGAGTTTGAGAGTGTGAAAGCTCAAAACTCCCGTGCTGCATACTAATTAAGGCACTTTCACACACATTGCATTCTACAGCTCTTGAGTGTATGACGTCATTGTATCCTTTCTGGTGTAATAATGGCGGACCATTAAAACGGAAAATTGCAGTTTAAATTAACGGTCTTCTTCTCAAAATTAACGCTTATAATTTCGCTTGGGGAGTGTTTAATAAACATAGTTTCGAAATCCGAAGAAAAAATAAAAGTGATTTTTTGATCATAGTACCACTTTAAGTACCTACCTATAACAAAACAAAGGCACGCAATGCGCGCAGAGCCAATGACGTTTTTTTTTTTCACAATATGGTGGAATTTATCCTGACAACCTATCACCTAACCCCTCAGCCCCTCCCCCTCTCCACCCCCACCAAAACAATCTTGTGGTTATCCACTATAAAACCTGGTAATGATCAAGCAGCGTGACTACGTAACAGTTAATTATCAAAATTACGCTTGGAGTAAAGAAACCGAAGAAAGCTCTTTGTTTCACAGTTCTTCAAAGACAATATAGACAAACATAGGCACGCAATGCGCGCAGAGCCAATGACGTTTGTTTTTTCTCACAATATGGTGGAATTTATCCTGACAACTATGGGTCTTTACACCTCCGATAAGTCCCACCCTAACCCCTCAGCCCTCCCCACCCCACCACCACCCCCACCAAAAAGATCTTGTGGTCATCCACTATAAAACCTGGTAATGATCGAGCCAGGAGCCCAAAATATTGCACACATAATTTAGGCAAAGATCAGTGGAAAGTTAACAATTTTACTTCAGAAATAAATGCAAGTTGCAGTTGAACCTTTTAATTCCTTACTTCTACCGGCGAATATCCAATACTTTTCAGTGCTCATAAACGGTCATCTTTCTAATGGGTGCCGTTTTGACGCTCTTCGTGATTTGCGTGACACGCGACTCGCTTTACTTTGTTTAATTTGTAAGCTTTCGGACGTTTCAGTCAACTTACGTTCTTAGTGCATTGTATTGTCAAAACAGGAGTCTGCCATCAAATGTGCGTTTCTTGTATCCACAATATTTTCGTTCGAAATCGGTTTGAACTAGCGTTTATAAACACGACTGAAGTAGTTTTGCAACTATATTTATTTCCCCTGTTGATTGAAGTTGCTTGCTTTGTAATCAGGTCGGCTATAATAATTTTCGTCTTTTTGCCTCGCAAATCGACCAAAGTATGTTTACACTTGTAACTTTCCCACTGTACAAAGTTATTTTTAGCTCACGTGTTTATTTTGAGTCTCAACCTACAGCCGAATAAATTTCGTTTGCTTTGCCTTCGAACAGTACGAAAATGTTCAAATTCAGCTCGCTTTCCAGTAGATACAACAGGTCTCTATTAGAATGCTTTGTCACATATCTGTTGTTGTTAATCTTTCGGTACTGTTTCGGTCGGTTCGAGATGTTTTAAGTGTTGCGTTACATTCCTAAGGCTGAAATTACAGCTGTCAACTATGCAAATTTGCACAACATACGCTTTACACTTTGAGCTATGAATAACCCCGAAATAACGTTTAGTATCTTGTAAAGATTTTACTACATCCATCCTCTTATTCCTTGATCACCACTGTGACTTGGATTTTAATACTAGTTTCACTCAAGTTTTTCAGTTTTAAGAATAGCTAGCAACAAGCCGCGCAATTTCCGATTTAGTTTTAAATGGTTTCATGTTTTATAACACGCACTCAAAAATGACACTGCAAATTTTAGATTCGCTGTTACCGAGAGATAATCCCGAAAAATTTTATGCTGTTTTACTCTAGTCTTTTCACTATCGTTATAAACTTGGGCTTTAAATATTGTTTCTTTCACTGTTAATTAGGGATCGAAGTAACGTTAATTTCCACGTTCTGTTCATACAACATCTCAAATTGGCAAGTCCGGCTGTGGAAATTTGTACTTCAGCTAAGTAAACACAGGACTACAACGCGAATAAAATCCTGCCAGACCTCACGTACACAAAACAGGCATTCGAAATAGATCCACACTTGCGAATGCAAAACACTTCAAAGCCCGGGGGTCTTACTCCCATAACATTAGCTGTATGGGTTTGTGCCGCTGATAAGGTAAGAGTTTCAGTGTCCCGGTGCACACCCCCACCCATCGTCTCACAGAATATCCCCCCAGCCTCACAAATCGTAAGACAGACACGACACTGTACTCCGTCTATCGTTGATTTTTAGGCTCTGACAAAATTAAGTTACCAAAAAAATACTTGCAGCACTGTCACATTTTGAGAACAGATAAGAAGAACTTATCGTTACTTTTGCTTCCAAGCTGACCCCGCGAGAGAAAATTGGATTTGAAGTTATCCATATTTCAATTAAAAAGACGCTTCATGACAGTTCAAAACAAAATGGCGCCCGCTTTTAGCATACTTTTACGAGATTTGAAATTAATTTTCTTGAGAATGCTTGAGAATTTCATCGCGGGGTCACTTGGGCAAGTGAGCTAGAGTGAGATGCTTCAAATAGCATTTAAAATGTTACCGTGCTATGAGTAGTTTTTTGGTAAATATTTTTTGCACTTATTGCTCAAACGTTGAGCGGAATCCGTCTTAAATTGTGAGGGCGAGTAGGCCTGTAAGGATACCAAAAGGCTTCCTTTTTGGGGGGTATAAAATTAGTTCACATGGACAGAGAATGACAACAAATCTTTTTTGTTCAATTATGATCAAAACAACAAATTTTATGATCGTTTCTAACATGTTACTATTGTTATGATTTTATTCAGGGACAACTTGGGTACAAGAAATTGTCTGGCAGATACACAACGAAGGAGCAATAAGCAGTGAAAGCATTTTAAAGCGAGTTCCATTCCTAGAACGAGCAACAAATGAGAAGTTTCCGCTGCCTGACCTCAAAACTCTGTCCAGCCCTCGTTTAATAAAAAGCCACCTTCCTTATAATCATACTCCCAAAAGTGCAAGCAAGGATGCACGGTGTAAATACATCTACATTGCCCGCAATCCCAAGGATGTTGCGGTATCGTATTTTCATTTTGTGAAAAGAGTCAGCGCAAATGGTAAATATGATGGGCCATGGGAGTTTTTTCTCAAGTTATTTATGGAGGGAAATGGTAAGTTTGTTTAGTGTCTGGTTTTCATCTCTTTAACTACGATTTGAAAAAAATATCCTAGGCTTTGAAATTTTGGCGGCTCCTTTAAAGAAAAAGTCCGAACACCACTAGTAAAAATGGAACGTCCCCAAGCTTATTCAAAGTTGAACTGTCAGACACAAATCACAAAACCAGGATCAACAGATTCGATATCCCGAACCCGGGTGTTGAAAGCACTATGCTTTCAGCTTGCTATATCCTTAATCGTTACCCCCTGTAAGGTCACAAGAAGGGAAAATTCCGTGAAAATTCCGTTTGATTTCCAAACAAACGTAAACGTAACCCAACTGGAATATCCAAACGGAAAATTGTGTTCCATTGACGTTTTTATACCAGTCCTGCACCAATAGTCAAACTAGGTCCAGACTCTCTATAACTAAGAGGGAATTGCACAAATCATGCAAAATGAATGGTACATGCTAATCTCGAACGTAATTTCCCATTCGGATGGTTTTGCTTACCATTCAAACAGTAGAGCAACCGGTTCCCCCTGTAAACGGTTAACAACCACAGTCACTCTGTATCCTGCGCTATGTATCCCTACTTTCGTGCAAAGGTACCTAATTAAAGTCCGCTGTTCATGGAGAAGCGCATGCGCGAGCGGATCGGCTCTAAAATAAATTGTACGGGTCGACACTAAATTCGAACTGAGCCTCTAGTGGAAAAATCCGTTGAAATCGCGCCCTAATTTTGCACATCCGCTCTTCGCTTTCCACTTTTGATAGTCTTTATTTCCTGTTGTAAATATTAGTTCGATTTTTATAATGTTGAAAGTGATTTAGCAGCCGAAAGCGGCATTTTAGTCAATGGATGGTCAGAAGAGACGTCGTGGTAGACGGCAGAACACAATACATTCACGAGATTGAAGAATCCTTGAGTCTTACGAACCAGCATTTTAACTGTTGCGGATTTAACAAACTACAACCAGACCATCACAAGCAGGTCAAACAATAACCTTTGTCCGAATTGCTGCTGGAGATCTATCAGTTGGATGCTAGTAGTTCGCCATAAGACAACAGAGGTGCAATGTTTTAACTCCAAGAATTCTATTTCTATTTTAACCACAACCACGAAGTGGAGTTAAAACGACAGCGCCAGAAGCTGTAGCTTCTTTATGATCAAAAGAGATGGCAACAGTCTCAGAATAATTAATTTGGATCTGAACATCCGTGATAAAGAAAGTTACATGTCTTGCAGATAACCGCAAGCAAACGTCAAATTACGTATTAAGAAACTCGTGGATCCTTTCATAAATTAAACGTCACTCTTTTAAGCGGCTTTTAGGAATCCTGCAATTAAACTGAGCACAAAAACCTAACTAGTTGCCAAAGAACTAGCACACACAAAGGCACAAAGATTTCAAATGGCTCTAAGAACATCAAACACTCCAAACAGTATCACAGCCTGAGGTTTCTCCCGGATCAATACAATAGGTCAACCACACAATTTACGGGCACAATTTTCGCTGTGTCACCTTCAAATCATGTTGATCAAGGGAGAAATCTTGATCAAAGGGACAAAGCTGTTACGATTGTACGTGGGCAAGCTCTATTTTGAAGGCTGGAATAATTTCAACAACTAGCGGCAGTCGTGCTTGGCCTGTCATATCATATATTATCGACATTCAACAAGTTATAACAATTTACCGCCGTATCCCGCCAGGGTTGTGAACGCGCTTCTAATTGGTCTAAAAACAATTATCTTGACAGCACTCAAGTCATCGCTCGCACATGCGCTGAACCGTGAAACTCTGCCTTTAAGCCTTACATTTGGGGCAGCGGTAGTGATAAATATTACTAGTTATATTGTATGCAACCACTTTTTATTACGTTGGTTTACCATGCTTCTTTGCGGCAGCGCCATGCGCAAATACGAGACCACTTTTGGTACAATTGCACACTTTTTTGAAAATGATTATCAAATCAAAATTTGAGGAAGTGAAACTCCAAGGAAACCATGGCCTGCTGAGTTGGTTTTACAAAGCTGTTAAACAAGACCGCTGGATGAAAAGACAAAAGACGCATTGTACGGGGTTGGTCTCAATCTGAAGCAAAATATGCACACCTACCGAGTGAGAAGATGTCAGCCTAGTACCCAGGCGTTCTTCTTCCGCTCACTCGAGTCGACTTGGTGCGAAATGTCGTGACGTCACCGATGCCATTCGGTGACGTCACAAAATTTCGCGCCACGTCGTGTGAGCGAGAAGAGAACGCCTGGGTACTAGGCTGAGAAGATGTGACTGTTTTGTCCTGTTTTAGAATTCAGCATTTTCCTGCACATTCTACAGCAGATTTACCCCATAAAAATGCGTTTTTGGTATTTTTATTCAGCCGACTTGATGAACTCAAAACTACAATATTATGGAAAGTCGCAATTAATTAAAAGTGGTCGACACTCATTTGTGTGTTGCGCTGTGTTATGAGCGTGATGATTCTTCCGTTTTGTGCAGTGTGTTGGAACTTTTGGTATGACCACGTCCTTGGCTGGTGGGAACACAGAGATGATCCGAATGTCTTGTTTCTCAAATATGAAGATTTAAACAAGGTTCGTTGCATTGAATAAAACATTAACAGTGGCGGATCCAGGATTTTTGAACGGGGGATCAGGCTGACCTGACAGAACAATATCGGAACAATCGGAAACAAAGTCGCCTCCCTGATAGTTTGCTCATTTTCTTAACTTCAAGCTTAAATGACCCAAAGAGGGGGTTGGTGAGCCACCCAATCCACCCCCCTGTATCTGCCCCTGATTAAGCTACTCCAATTTGTACTCATATAGAACATGATATAGAAGTATAATGTATATTATGTATTTTTATAAAATGTTTCACCTTGCTCGCTGCGGACGGACCTCGCGATTTCTGCCCGGCTCCAGGTCGACGCATTCTGTACCCTTCACTTACACAGAAAGTTTGGTCAATTCAGTTCTTTGACAATTACATAGTTTCATCACTTTTGGATATACTGCTTCACTTTTAAATTCTGTTTTCACGATTTCTAACAAACTAAATTATCCTCTCTTCTAGGATCTACCTTTCCATGTTCGAATGATCGCCGAGTTCGTGAACAAACCCCTGTCAGATGAACTTATCACTCGCATTGCCGAGCAGTGTACGTTCAAGGAAATGATAAGAAATGAAACAAGCTACAAATTTCCGGGGGAAAAAAGTCCGCGTTATCTTCGAAAGGGTGTGGTCGGCGACTGGAAGAATTACTTCACTCAAGAGCAGAATGAGAGATTTGAGAACGAAGTGTTGGAAAAATTAAAAGGAAGTGGATTAGAGTTTGATTTTGAGATTTAGAACATTTTTGTCAGTATAGATTGATACAGTATGTGTGCTATCTCTCACCTATTTGCGGACGTTTTGTTCTTATGTTCGCCTATATATTGTAACGGGACAGATTTTACAGCCAGATTTTACCACCAAGAACAGGACCACTGTTTGAGCGTCAAAGTAGTTTAATGTTCCAGAGCAAGCTCAGGTCTGAGAATTCAGAGCATCTTCAAGTGTATCTTCAAGCCAAGATTGCTTACAGGTTGCTTGTATTTATGCGAAACTTGCTAGAGTAATTACATTTCACAAGTTTGATTCTACTGCAAACAGTATTGTTATGCAAGGAAAGGGTGATTCCAGCTGCTTTTCGCTTAGGGGAACAAAGAAAATTCAGATTCGGGTTAGTTTGTTTACTTGTGCAAAAATTTGAAAATCTTCGGTTTTCTCAAGAACCGAATCCCGATACAAGAATGTATCTCGCTAGGTTGGGAGATAATGAGTTAAGCTAAATTTCTGTCGTACGTAAAGGATTTTAGATTGAAATTGAATTGGTACTTAAATAGCTGGAAAAAGAACAAGGACCTTAAAAGGTGGGAAGGAGCGTGAACGAACCAAGATTTTAATGAGGAGCAGAAAGCTTATTATTATGCGGATTTTGCTGGAAAAGTGCGAACGAGTGCGAGCCCTAAACAAACTCTTCGTTAAGAGGAAATTGACTGTTTGTGGAACTAAGCAGCTGAGCAGCTGAAATCATTTCCCAATATTAAAAAAAGACAACTTAATTTGTACAGTGTTTTCTAAGATAATTGAAGTAAATTTTGGTTTGGAATATCAAAGAAAGCTTAATTATAGTTTTGGACGCTCGTTTTTTACAATAATATTTTTGTCATATTTTCCCAGCACCGAAATATTTTAAATAACTAGAATCCAAAATATACCTTATCATATTATTCTTAAAATAAAACCCAAAATATTCCCTTACAAAATAAAATACGAAAGACACGTTCCAGAGTTGCACGAGTTATTGATTAGCGTACTTTTGCTAGCTCTCTTTGTGGCCTGTTTCGTTGGTTTTAAGGTGGTCTTATACCCAAAAAGTGAATTTCTTTAGAAAACAACTTTGCGGGAGACTTTTACCATCCTTTTATAGGGATTCACGCCCTGACTTCAAACTGAGTCTTTTCAGGTCACATGACATAATAGTTAATGATTAACCAGCCTTCTCAGTAAAAAAAATAGGGGGTTCATTGTAAGCACGATATCTAACTAATGCACGGTTGGATAAGTATGAAATCAACTTAGATCTGTCCACAGATGAATTCTTCAGGGGCTAAACCTCGAAAATTAAGCAGCTTGGCTTCTTTCGAATTTATTTTTATTCTTTTTTTCCAGAAATTAAGGTAGAAGGAAATAAAAAAGAGGGCAAGGATTCACTTACTGAGAAGCAGTTCAAGATCGTGAGCATTTTTTAAGTTTACGACCTAGGAAATTAAGTCCTTTAATCTTGCTGAAAATTTCAGAACACTAGGTTACAATGCCCCGGAGATATCGTGCTCAAAAGTTCATTCAGTTCAAGAAATTCTGTTATTGGAGAAAAACAGTCTTAAAGATAAGAGAACGGATTCTGGACAGCTTATCCGTCGCTCATTATCCTAAAACTATTGTCAAATTCAAGTTGCCACACTAAAATACAAGCTGAACTGTAATTTGCTGCAAAAACCATCGTTTCTGTAAGATTTGGGTCATGTTTTGTCGGTTAAAACTCGGACCTCAGGACTCTCTCCTCAGTCAGGTGTTTCTCCACAGTAGTACCAGATGTCATTTTACAGAGAGGTGGTGGGGGGGGGGGGTAATGTTCTTATTGAGGCTTGTTTGTGCGCATTTAATAAATGTAAACAACTGTTGCTATGGCCGTTGCTATGGCCATTGCTATGGAAAAAGTCGCATACTGCTGATTGGATTTCTTAAATCTCGCTGCTTTAATGCTGGAAATCGAGTGAGATTATTTCAAGACAGCATTCCCAAGTGTTTAAAGTTTACAATTTTGCCATTAAAAAAAAGTGACTTTTGCAACCTAGCATCACCTTTTTTGAGTAGAAGACCACCTTAACTGGAAATTTTGAATATGTTGTAAAAGTAGTCTTAATTTGTCCCTGTCTAAGTTCGAACTTTGCTGCACATTGAATTACACCGTTTTCGTTTGCACTCTGTTCTCGTAACATACGCAACAGAAATAGGGTGAACAAAACGGTTTCCCACTGTGGCCAGCACCACACCTACCCGGCAGAGGCCAGGTGCCGTGAGACCACGTGAGTGAGTACAAATGTAAACCGGAATACCGCAATGGAAGAAGACTTGAAGAAGAATCCAATGTCTCGAGTGTTTACTGCTGTGCAGGAAATGGACAAAAGAAGTAACTAACAAATAAAACTGTAAAATATGCGCTGCTTGGTGTTGTTTTCTGATGTGGCTAAGTCAGTCACCCGGTTCTACTCTCCTGGCAACATTTCTTCAGTTTGTTTGTCTTTGATACTTGGGCCTGAAAGGGGTCTCTCTCAGGACGCCTTAAAAAGGCGTTTAAAGTCAGGGAAAGGTAATTCTGACCTTCAATATTTCTTTATAATAATAAATATAATAATAATAATAATAATAATAATAATAATAATAATAATTTACCAGGGTAAAGCTGTCAGCAAAAGCTGTCATAAATGGTTACCCTGGGCAACGAAAAATAACAAATAATAAGTATAAGAAAACTTACAATAATAATAATATTAATAACCCCAAGAATAGATTGCAAAATACATGGTGAAATGAAAACTATGTACAATGTCGCAAAAGAAAAAACCTCTATAAAAATACATCCTAAAGCTTCGTTTTAAAGACGACTAACGATTCAACTTCTCTCAAAAACGGTGGCAAATTATTAAAAGCTTGGGCTCCAGAATAAAAACTGCCTTCCTTTGCAGATTGTGTGCATACTTTAGGAATTAAAAGATCTAGACCAGTACGCCAAATAGAATAATTTTATTGAAGTTTTGACATCCTTCAGCGCTGTTTCCTTGAAACAACTTTCGATTCGAACTCCATGTTTATTATTATTTAGTGTGTCTCCAATTACCACCCTGTCTTTACAGGGAGCTAAATCAATTTTGACACGTAAATAAAGTTATTATTATTATTATTATTATTATTATTATTATTATTATTATTATTATTATTATTATAATGTTTCCTATAGCTCATGGAACGGGTTTACAAGAGAGCAATGGAAATAAAGGATGGTTTGGCATCAAGGTGTATGCTAACTATCTGTCAGTAATGAGATGATGATCACATACACCAGAGAACCCATTTTCGCTAGCGCTGTAGTAATACTTGTGATAGAAATGCGTCCATCCTTGGTCAAATAAATTAAATGTAATACTCATTTGTGAGTCGCCTGTCGTATTGTCTTTTTTTTTTAAGAGTGTGCCGTATTTATATTAAAGAAAATAATAAAAAAAAGATGCAAGCGCTGGTACAACTCCATGTAAAACACGAGTGAGAGTTGGCTGCAGTAATACCTCTCAGATAAAGGTCTATTTTGGTACCCTTTGAAACTCTAAAATAGCTACTGTTTCGCTCTAAACCGCATGGGTGGGTGCGGTTGGAACGAAGAGGCAGTGCACATTTCAGCCAATATCCCAACTATTAGCATAATGCAGGCTGCAGGGGATAAAAAGGCACCTCTTTCGGGTGGAGCCTTCCCGTGCTTCCCGCTGTAAGTAGTTCCCCCGCGGGACGGGACGTGATCCCTTCTATTTCGCCTTGGAACCTTAAGATGTCAAGAATGTGCCTCACCTCAATTATAAGCCCCGTCGTCCTATCCTCAATCAACACCTGATTTGCAACCTCTCTTGGGAAATACTGGGCAAAAACGTCTTGCTTTTTAGCCTCGCGTGAGCCGCGCGCGCCCCCGACGTCGGACATCATCGGGACCAAGATTTGGTGTCCGTAATATAGGGAAAGGCCCTTGCAGCAGGAGTTCTTTTCAGCTATTCTTATTTCCCAGGACCTTGGCTCCTGTCAGTAGTGGGGTGGCTGTAATAGCGAGGTGTCTGCAAGGGGCAAGAGTTGACTGTATTGAATTTTCTGAGTCGGTAAGGCAAGAGACCACACGACACAATAAATTTTTAATTTATTTTCCTTCCCAGATCTTCTTTTTACCACAAAAGGGATGCTCGTCCTAGATCGAACACTCGACCGGCTCAGGGCAGGGCAAGTACAAGGGAAAAAGGTATTGAAAAGATTCATTTGCCAACATTTCAACAATCCTCAGGGTTCTAACCCTCTTCTGGCCCTGAAGAATACTAGAGATATTGGCCTAATACCTTCTTCCGTTGCACTGCTTGTAGTCCTACATTGTAAATTGCATAGGCCACCGGGCTCCGTTTTATAGCTACTTCAGTCTAGCTACATCTACCTTTACCATGTTCGAATGATTGCTGAGTTCCTAAACAGGCTCCGTCATGTCAGATATGATGAGGCCGTCAATTATATCTATATTGCTGAGCAGTGTACAGAAAAAGCGTGATTTATAATTAGCCTCTTCGAGTAGGTTCGCTTAGAGTTGTTCGCACGAGTAACTTGGTTTAGTGCGGAGCCGCGATTTCGTACGGTGTCCAAATCGGTCTTTTTCGACAGAATTCAATTAGGCGACGGAAGATCCCGGGGTAGGGCAAGGCTCGCGGCTTTATACGACCTCCAGGTCGGAGCGAAAATGTATTTGTTACGGCACATGAGAGGTACGGCGTAAAAGTGTTGCGTAGCTGCGCACGCTTGAGTAAGCAGTGATCTGTGCAAGCCCCCGAAATGATCCCGACCCCGAAATGATCCCCAACCACGAAATGATCCTCAACTCGATCCTCAAATGATCTCGACCCGGGAATGACCACCAAGTAATTTTTAGCCAATGACGTCACGTTAGTGACGTCATATGGCTACTGTCAGAGCCTAAAAATCAACGATATACGTGGGATGTCTGTCTTACGATTTGTGAGGCTGGGGGAGGGGGGTATTCTGTAGGATTTTGGGAGGGGTTGTGCCACCGGAACACTGAAACTTGGCACTTGCCTCAACAGCAGCAGATACCCATACAGCTAATACTATGGAAGTAAGGCCCCCGGGCTTTGAAGTGTTTTGCAGTCGCGAGTGTGGATCTACTTCGAATGCCTGTTTCGTGTACGTGAGGTCTGGCACGTTTTTATTCACGTTGTAGTCCTGTGTTTACTTGACCGAAGTACAAAATTAAAGGAGTAAGAATGGTTTCAGTTATTTGTAAAAATTGTCCTTTTTATATGAAAAGGCATGCCATAAAAAAAGTCTCCCAAGTAGCTTAGTTAGGACGAAGGAATATCAAACGATGAACAAAAGAGACTTGGCAAAGACAGAGGTGTCATGCCGATGGGGTCATACAGTTTTACCGGGTTTTGTTCAGCAGGTTTAATTTTGCATGTTTGTAGGTTCGAGAGCAGCATTTTTGTTGTATAACATCACCAATCCGAACCAAATAAACCCCATGATTAACACGTGAAAAGCCGATAACATCGTCAAAAGCAACGAGTTTCAAGAATTTTATTTTTTCTCGAGCGTTTCTGTGTCTTGCTTTAATAAGCATAAATTTGTGGCGGATAAAAAGTGAAAGTGCTAATACTTTCACACGGTTGTGGTTAAAAATGTACACGTTGAATAGCGAATGAAATGCCTCAGACAAAAAAAAAACACTCAGATGTTTTCGGAACCAGTGTCGAAGTATCAATGGCAATCGAAAACTAGCTTGACAGGCTGCAAAATTGCCAAACGAGAAAAGAATTTGGCCCCAAATTTGACCTCAAGCTCTACTTTACAATAGTGTTTAAAGAACATTCTGAAAAGAAACATTTCAAAGTTCAAGGTTGTAGTTTTCATGTTCCTATAGTTTACTAAGCAAGAATGTGCGAATACACAATAATGTGCAGCATGTTTGATTACTTGCACTTTGCACAACATATCGAAATGAAATTAAGTTGAAATGTTAATTTCAGTTCTGCAAGGTGACTGGTTTTTGGCTGATTTTGTTTGCATTTATGATGCAAGCGCACTGGTAATTTCAATAAGTTCACATTATACATTAGCAGTTAAATTAATGTCCGATCCTATAATCTTAATACTTGTATGTATTAAACCAATTGAAAAATTATGTAATGGCAATTGCTGAACTGAAGATGACAGCAGTTTGTCGAAACATGTTTTCAAAACTTACAACTATTGTGATTTTTCCTAAAATTGTCAACTTCACGGACTTAAAAATCTCAGCATCTTCGGGAAATTTAAAGTGGGTGGCGGTTGATCTCCATTATGGCCTCGGTGGATCATCGCCAATAGTTAACGATTAAACCGCACCTTTCACCTAATATTTTCATTCCAAACTGGGAGTGTGGCGTATCTGCGAGAACACATTGAAACGGTTCCACAAACTTACATACCAAGAGTCTAGTCCAGTTCAAGTTTCTCATTACCAAGGTTTCTTTACAAATGAAACAATTCTGATTTTCTTGAAGAAATTTACGTAGAAACGTACCATATAAAGATCATACATCTTCTGTTTGGAAAAAAATATAATCGCAACCTGCAACCTGCAACCTGCACCTGCAACCTGCAACCTGCAACCTGCACCTGCAACCTGCAGTTTACACCCTCCGTTATAAAACATGAAACCATTTCAAACTAAAATCAGAAATTGCGCGGCTTCTTGCTAGCTATTTTTAAAACTGAAAAACTTGAATGAAACTAGTATTAAGATCCAAGTTACAGTGGTGATCAAGGAATTAGAGTAAAATCTTACAAGATACCAAACGTCATTTCGGGGTTACTCATGGCTCAAAGTGTAAAGCGTATGTTGAGCAAATTTGCATGGTTGACAGCTGTAATTTGAACCTTAGGAATGTAACGCAACACTTAAAACATCTCGAACCGACCGAAAGATTAACAACAACACATATGTGACAAAGCATTCAAATTGAGACCTGTTGGATCTACTGAAAAGCGAGCAGTTTTTGTAAAAGCCAGCTGAATTTGAACATTTTCGTACTGTTCGAAGGCAAAGCAAACGAAATTTATTCGGCTGTAGGTTGAAACCCAAAATAAACACGTGAGCTAAAAATAACTTGACCGTGGGACTGGATATACAAACGTAAACATGCTTTGGTCGATTTGCGAAGCAAAAAGACGAAAATTATTATAGCCGACTTGATTACAAAGCAAGCAACTTCAATCTACAAGGGAAATAAATAGAGTTGCAAAACTATTTCAGTCGTGTTTATAAACGCTAGTTCGAACCGATTTCGAACGAAAATGATGGGCCGATGGGTCAATGAAGCAAACGATCACCAAGGCTGGATTTCAGCATTTATTGAAAATATGTAATCTGAAGCTGCAAATAATTTCGAAATCACACAACATTACGATTGAATCTCTTCGGCAAAAATGACACATATCTCAAAACTGAACACAAAAAATACTCACATTGTCCGGCCTTGTGAAAAAACATAGAGTAAAACTCGCCAACTTTTAAAACCCTTAAAAACCTTTAAAAACAGCTTATGAATAAAACATTCCTAGCTTTCGCTACCACGACGGAAGGCAAACGTGTTCGGCATAAAAGATTGCATAACAAAAACGGTCCATAGGGCTTTGCGGCCCTTACTAAGCTAGTGTCCAGTCCATTGCGTTTAGGTAACGCAATAATGGCAGAGTCCTGTTTTGACAGTACAATGTACGAAGAACGTAGGTGGTTGACTGAAACGTCTGAAAGCTTACAAATTTATTAAACAAAGTAAAGCGAGTCGCGTGTCACGCAAATCACGCAGAGCGTCAAGCCCTTTAGAAAGATGACCGTCCACGAACACTGACAAGTATTAGATATTCTCCGGAACTTGCATTTTATTTCTGAAGCAAAATTGTTAACTTTGCACTGATCTTTGCCTAAATTATGTATGCAATTTTTTTCGACGGCGCGTTTAAGTTTAAGTTTACTTGTTTTTGTCTGTTGTCTTTAAAGAACCGTGAAACAAAGAGCTTTCTTCGGTTTCTTTACTTCACGCGTAATTTTGATGTCACGCTATAATTAACTGTTACGTAGTCACGCTGCTCGATCATTACCAGGTTTTATAACAGATAACCACAAGATTTTTTTCGTGGGGGTGGGGGGGGGGGGACTGAGGGGTTAGGCGATAGTTTGTCAGGATAAATTACAAAAAACGTCATTGGCTCTGCGCGCATTGAGTGCCTATGTTTGGAATGGCATTCAAACCAAGGGATTGAGGAGTGATCAAAATAAACGACACTGAAAAAATTTTTATGTATTTATTCACTTGAGTTTATTTGCAATCCTCACTAGCATTTTTCAACGAATTGGGAAAAAATTGTTGTTATATATGGACAAAATGAAACCAGAATATCAGTCAGTAGACGTTGCTAGGTACTGAACTAAAGATGACATGAATTACGAGCAATAGGTCACAACTGCTGTTTTCAACGATTTATTTTTTCAAGAAACGATGCAAAAGTTTTAAATATGTGTAGCAAAATAGCATTGTGAAAGGACTGAACAGGTATGTAAAAGTCTTCCTTCCTAAATTTAAGGTCGAAATTAACATTACAGTTTGCAGTGCAGCTTACTGAAAGCATCACCAGTCTACCATGTAAAATTTATAGAAAAATTTTAGGAAGTAAACCACTCGTCATGTTTTGAACACCTATTACCATGCAAGGTAATAGTCCTCGCTGTAGTACTGCCAGAGTGACTGCGCCATTTTCACTGGCATCAACTCCTGCAGAGACACCCGAATTTTTCTGTTGCACTTTAGGTGACAAAAAACTTTGCCTTCGCAGCAATTCTTTTATACGTAATGGACTCGCAGGAGAGTACGTCTGAAGGCTGATTTTCAATGTTATTGAACACAACTCCTGATGCATTTTTCGGCTTTCGATTTTTAGGGACCGTTCAATTTTTATGAGGTGGGGGGGGGGCTAGTGGGATATGAGGAGGGGTCAAGCAAAAAGATATGGCTCCAAAGGGGGGGCCAGCCAAAAAAATATGGTGTGTAAAGGGGGGGGGGGTCACCAAAAAAGATGGCCTTTAAGTTTAGTAGTAACAGCGTCTGTAACAATGCAAACAACAGTGCCAGAAGACCAAAAATAGCGTTTCTAAGGTTCTGAAAATTCACATTTTCCCGGGGGAGAATGCCCCCGGACCCCCTACTTTGCTATATACTTAACGGCAACTCTACCTCACCAACTGTTTCATTACAAAATACAGCTAAGGGAATATGAAATTCCTTTTTGGCCTCGGCTGGTCTGATTCTTAAACAACTGCACAACTGATAATAGTGTCCAAAATAATGCTTTAAACTGGCGGCATGAATTTTCTGTTTATGTAATTCAGAATGTAGCAAAATGCATTAGAGCATCTCTAGATTTTCAAAATTTTCCAGGGGAAGATACCCCTGGAACCCCTACCAGAAAATTACTTTTAGTGCTTGTCAATTAAGACATTTACTCCTGTAGGACTTGAGTGTTCAAATTGACTGTTTAATTTAAGCTTGATAAGTTTTAGATTTACTTTATCACTTTTTCTTTTGTTTTTTTTTTAGGGGGGGTCATCTCAAATATTTAGGACTACACGGGGAGGCCAGGTAAGAAATTTCTAATGACCCCGAGGGGTCATTATATTTTGCAGGTACTACCCATCAAATCCCACCAGCCCCCCCTACCCCATAAAAAATGAACAGTCCCTTATTGAAGATTAAAATTTTGTTAAGAATGTTCACGAATAAAGCATTCGGAAAATATGAAGAAAAAAATGTCAACATTGTTCGAGTTATAATAGAAATTTTCTTCGTTTTCAAGGACCGTAAGCTATTCGCTCCGATGATTACTTGGGGATCATTTCGGGGTCAGCTTGGAAAAAAGTAGGGATTATTTCGGGGTAGGGATCATTTCGGGATCGGGATCATTCTGGGGCTGAACAGATCGCGTGACTTTAGCGATCGCCCAAGAACAGTGCTCAACAGTGCTATCGCGTCATTGATTTCGACGTTCATCGGAGCTTGAAGCTGCAAAATGGCAATCGCGAATTCTGCTATTTTTCAGATATCAGAAGGCGAATGGACATCAGCAAGATATTTTAATATCTTAGGCGAGAAAATTCCGACATCATTCACCAGCGATCCTGCGTTGCTGACCGACTATATTTCCAGTTTCCAGACGAGACCGGACGATGTTTTCGTGGTCACATATCCTAAGTCAGGTGGGTTGTAGGACTACCAAGTTTGTGAAAAACTTATTGATAATTAATTAGGTTTTGTGAAGTGAAATCATTTGAGATAAGACAGTGATAAGAGTTATGCGAACATGTTGGCCATTGATGGAGAATACACGACAGACGAAAGATAAAGATTAATGTCGCTTTGTTCCCTATGGTTGGCCATTTGTTTCAAACTTTTGCAACGATAGACGTGGGGTCTTTTGCTGTGTATACTTGTTAAGATCTCTTTATATAGTTCACAATTATTCGACGCGAAGCGGCGAGGTAAATATCTACCACTAGTCACCGACACTGTAGTCTGCTATGCAGCCGTTCTCAGGGTCGTCACGCAACGCTCCTCCCTAAGGAGACTGCCGACACTGGGGTGAATAATTGTTTTAGTATTTTAATACCAAACCAGCAGATAGCCAGCACCAAACAGTTCCTTTTTCTGAGAAATGATGGAAAACTCGTGTGTGCAATCCAGAACGATGCTGGGAGGTGAATATCAAATGCTATCCCGAGTTTGAGTAGCCAATCAGAGTGCACGAAAAACACTATCCACTGGCTTGGCCGTACTTAAAGGGCTTTTATTATCCAACTGTATTAGTTATTGTACAGAAAGCGCATGAAACGAGTAAAAATATCCCACAATATTGTACAGCTGGTTATTGTACAGTACCGTGCGCACGCTCATCCTGTTACACTTGTAGTTTTCTTTCAAGTTACTGAAAAAGATTGAAAAAGGTTAAGTTGGATAATAAATCTCTTATTAGATGTTTCGGTGTGAAGTATGGCCGTATATTTTTACTCGTTGTTTGTATTTTGACTCGCCCTGCGGGCTCGTCACACCAAAACATCTAATTAGATATATTTATTCCACGTATACGGCTATTTTCAACGCATATATGCATTCAAAACTCATGTATATACGGGGCCTTCATAAGCTCACAAGGCGTCTACGTGATTACATAGGGAATCGTATACGCGAGGTTTAGAAAATTCCTCTATGTCGGCTGGCATGAAAAGTGCCTTCCTTAGGAAAGGCCTCCATGTATGATGCAGAGACATGAGCATGGTGGCAATGTTACGATTTCTGGTTGAATTGAGGCCTCCCTTCTCTTGAATATTTGCAACCACTCTGCTACAATAGAACTGTTGGAGACTGTTACTCATCTTTTAAATGACTGTTAAAAATTTTTAATACGCTGATCGCAACACAGCAGAGAACTTGATCATCTGCCTTGAGGTTGCTTTGGATTCAGCTCGTTTTGGTTAATTTGTTTGACAGAGATGATTAAGTGAATGCTGAGAGAATACCATATCTTGAATCACGGGTGAGACAACTGCAAATGTTATTTTAGTAGATGGAAAATGTTTGCAATAACAGCAGTTTTCACTGGGGCCCTACCACCCCAGGGAGACATATGGGGCATACTTGGGGCCTGCATAACTTTTAGGTAAAAACTGGTCCCAGCGGGTGCCCGGGGCTTAGTTCACTTTAGAAAGGCATTCTACAGATGGGGGCCTGGCATGCGTTTCTCAGAAGCCCCAAAACTTTTCAAGCGGATTTCAGGAACAATAACGTACTCACACTGTATCAATTAGTAAACAAAGTTTCTAAACATGAAACTTTGCTAGATGTTAAACATTTCTAATGTTATGTTAAAATAACATCTTTGTAGAATGAGTTGTTCATATTTTGGCAAATGGCTTTTCGGGACCAAAATGTTTTTGGGACTTTCGAGAAACTCACCCGGGTCACTCAAGTACAGATCAAAGTACATAGTGTTAAAAAGGTTAGATAGGCTTGAGTGACAGCTCCCACAGGCAATTGTTTAGCCTTTTGTTGTTCATAGTTTTGCTCTCATGAGTACATCTTTTAGGGAACACCCTCTTTTCTGTGATATTAGTGGCAGTTACTGAAATATTTCCCCTGAGCAATGGTTGTTTTTCCATAATTTGTTCACAAGAATTTAGTTTAAGTTAGATAGGCACTGATGAAAGATAACTGCGTTACACAGCAAGATCCATTTGTTTTCTTTGTTGTAGCTTTTGTTGGAGGGCTTGCGTGTGCCCTGTCTTTGACCTTCAATCCCAACACGTTTTTCTGGATAAAATTTTTGGGGTACCACTCTCGAGTAGGTGTGTTTTGAAGTTCTCTTAGTTTATTCTTCTCATCAAGTGTTTTAGAAGAGTGTTTTTCTTAGAAGTCTTGAAGTGCATAAATCTTTCATAAATCCCTTTTAACATCGGGCGTATGACAGTAGGAGAAATTCAATAAAACACCCTGGTCTGTTTGCAGTGATGACTGTTTTTCATACTCTTAAAAACCCTCGGACGTACAAGCAAAGTCACACCCCCACCGTGGTACAAGGGGGGAGTTGATGGAACCCCTCCCTTATGTTTTTGTTGTGTTTGATAGATAGCCTGTGATCAGTGCTCTATAAAATGACGTATGTATTATGGGTTGGGGCACTGCTGGGGGCCCATGACATCCTCCAAGATGGCGGCCATCTTGACCACCAACTTGGATTTCACTCAAAGTGAGAAATGAACAAAAAACGCCAGAATTTGAAAATTTGATGCTAGACATGTAAAATAACACTTTGCTGCTTTTTGTGGACAGTTTGTGCTTTCTTCACGGAACAAAGGTGAAAACATGCATTATTCAAAAGTAGCTTAACCACCTACGACTTATGGCATCATATCTCGCAACCTTAGCAACCGATTCTGACCAAACTTAATTGTGTCAAAATGTGTGAAAGGGATATGCATACAGCTACTGCATGGCAGTTGCTGAAGAGAACTCGTGCTGAAAAAAATTCAAGAAAACCCTTATGTGGTATCCTCCCTTCTCTTATCTTCTCTTATGGCATCCTCCCTTTACAAAACCAAGCCGCTCTTATCATCCCCCCAATGCCTCCAGGTATAGAGGAATCATGGGGGATCTCCAATAGGTCACGTGATCAGGTGAAGATCATTTTTCCGCCTAGTGTTATACGCATGGATGCTGCAGTTCCTGGTAAAATAATTACTGAGGTTTGCTGAACTTTCACAGCGATCAAACACACGACGTGTGCACAATTCAGTCCCGCCATATTTTCCGACAAATGTCGAAAGTTTCACTTTGACCGCAAAACTTAATAACACTGTTTCTGAAAACTTAAAGGGGCATAGTCACAAGGATTTCCAGATTTTTGGTCAAAACTGTGCTAAAATTATCGGTATCTAACTTTATCCATGCCCAGCATTCAGTGTTTGAACAATTAAAGCCAATTTATAAGTATTATAAATTAATTAAAGTTAATGTGACAACCATGACATCAATGTTCTAGTGTTACCATATTGGCAAATGCGATATGTCATCAAGATAAGACCTTTCAATCATGCCCAAAGGTCATCCCGCATTTACGTGCAAACATCAGGATAATTATATTGGACCACGTGTGAAATCGAGCACCCTCAATCTAGCTTTGTTCATTTCAGCCTTCCATTCTAGTAATCATTCCAGTTGAGTACCTCTGTTAACCAGCTCCCCTCCCTCCCTCCCATGTGTTGTCTCGGTATCTATGGGCATGGCCTCGCACGGTTTCATAACCGTTGCTCCAAACATTATATACACCTGTTATACGCGATAATACATTATCTACAGTGTACATCTCGCTCGGTCAGCATATTATATAGATATAAAATTAATGTACCAGCTAATTGTACATTACCACAGTTTTTAGTCTAAATGTAGTTATTGTTAATTTTTTGCTATAGGGGATAAGCTGTGATGAGACTGCCAACTCTGGCTTTATAGCCCTTAGCCTAATTTACTACTGATTCGCATTTCATTATTGGCATTGTTTTATCTATTTATTTATTTATTTGTTTATTTTTGATCAGTTCTTTAAATAGTTTGATCCAGGGGGGGCTGGCAGCGAGGTCTGGAACCGAGTTTACATGATCGCCCCAGTAAAGAAATTTGGCCGAGTAGAACTGTGTACTCATTATTCCAAACAAACATGGCGGTGGCGAGGAAGGAGAATTAGCCGAATTAGCCGTAATTTGGTGTACGCGCGTTTGTGTTGGTTCAGCATTATTTCCGTTATTCCAAGTTTAAACATTCAAGGGAAGATTTCGATCGCTTTTTTTTACCTTTGTGTCTCAGGGCTCGAGACTAACTTTTCAGCTTAGTAGCCAAGTGGCTAGTGAGAGGTTTGACTTCACTAGCCAAAATAAATTTTTACTAGCCAGACTTTTTTGCCTAATCTCATACTGTGTTCAACGGTTGAAGATCCTCACACGCGGAATACAACGTATCCACAATAATACAATTGATCTTATTTGCCGATGATACAAACGTTTTTCTATCTCATAAGGATAAAGACTGCTTGACTGATGTACTGAACGCTGAGCTAAACAAGTTGTCAATTTGGTTAACAGGCTTTCATTAAATTTGAAAAAAACTAAATTTACTGTATTTAAACCATGCCAAAAGCGTACAAATAAAAATATTCAACTTTTAATTGATGGCCAAAAAATTGATCAGGTAAAAGAAACAGTTTTCTTGGGAGTAATCATGGATGAAAATTTAAATTGGAAGCTTGAAATCTCACATGTCGCCAACAAAGTTTCTAAATCCGTAGGAATTATTGGTAAATCCAGTTTCTATTTATCTACTAAAACTTTACGAACATTATTTTTTTCTCTAGTCTATCCATACTTTTTTTATTGCAACTTAGGTTGGGCATCTACTTGCAGAACTAACCTTATTCGTCTTGAGATTCTACAGAAGCGAGTGATCAGAACTATAGCTAAAACTCCTTGGGACGCATAGACTGATCCAATCTTTAAAAATATTGGTATTTTAAAATTTCATGATATGTACTTAACTAGGCTTATTCATGTACTCCTATCAAAACCATACTCTACCTTCAAAATTTCATTGTAAATTTACCTTACAAAATCAAATTCATTCCTATAATACAAGAAACTCTTATAAATTTCGTTTGCCTTTCTGTCGTACTCGAATCAAACAATTTTCCGTCTTTTATCAAGGACCTAAATTTTATAACACCTTAAACACCGACATCGTCAACTCTTCCTCCCCTTGATCCTTTAAAAAAGCACTTGAGGCATTTATTTGTAACAATTATTAGTATATTCTTACAAAAATCTGAAAAAAAAAACTGTTTAATGTTCAGCATTTGTAAACTTCCTTAATACTGATCGTTACTTTAATTTCCTTCTGATAATAATTTGTATCCGTCGCCGAAATTTTTATGCCATCTTTGAAAAACTGTAATTGAGGAGGCCTAATTAACCAAAGCTTTATAGTTTCCTTTCGGCCTCCTCGCCATTACTTTCTACATTTTTGTATCTTTTTGTAATTGTAATCGTGTAATTTATAATGTGTGGCAAATAAATACAAAATACAAAATACAAAAATATCATGTGCCTTCAGGGCAAATTCCCAGGCGCGATGTAGTTCACACCTCTCTTTTCCATTTCGGACAGATCATGACGAATAACTCGAACAGTTCACCTTATATGAGCGTGTCATTGTACGGAGAAACGTTGGGAAGACAAGACTAGCATTGTACGAACGTTGTAAGGTACGGAGAAACATCAAAAAGACAAGACTGACACAGCACTCAACTGACGTACGGAAAAAGTTAAACGTCTACATACTCTTAGAGAAGACTAGTAAATTATAAGCGCGGAGAAACATAGATGAGCATAAAAAACTAATAAGGTTCGAACTTACTAAGGTACGGAGAAACGTTGAGAAGTCATATCAAACACGTTGGATGTAAATGCACTACAGTAGGGAGAAACACTGTCAACGTACCAAGATACAGAGACTAATAAAATACGCAACTACTAACATACGGAGAAACGTTATTAGACAAAACTAGTTCCATAAGAACGTGTGTGATGTACACCGAACGGACAAACTGAATTATTACAGCGGGACAATAAATTACGGAGAAACGTAAATGAGACAACTAAAATCGCACTAATGTACGGATAAACGTTTAGAAGACAAGACTAATACTGTACGAAGATACTAACGTGCAGAGAAAGGCTAAGCAGTGTCGACTTATCGTACGAATGTTCTAACACACTGAAAACCTTAGGAAGAGCAGAACAATGTCGTGCGAACGTGCTAACTTACAAAGAAACGTTGAGAAGGCTAGACTAATAAATCGACGAACCTACTTACACACGGAGAAATGTTGTGAAGACGTTACTTAGAGAGAAACGCTGAGAAGAGAAACTACTGTACGAACGTAGCAATTAATGGAAAAAGTAGATAACAGAAGACTAAAGAATTGTGTGAACCTACTAACGTGTAGACAAATATCATACGAACACACTAACGGACCTTTCAAGGAAACGTATGGTGAAACGTTCTGAAGACGGCTAATTTCGTTCGAACGTAGAAATGATGGAGAAAACGTTGCCATCTGAGACAAGAATCAGTAGGGAAAAACGTTGAGAGGACAAAACAAGTATTATACGAACATTAGAATATCCTTCTACGAAACAAGTTCTAGTTTCTGTTCCTCAATTTGCTTTTGGGATCCGATCATCAGAAGCAATGTTTAGTTTGGTTTCCATCCGGTGCTTTAGGGCTTTGAAATATTCACTAGCCATTTTGGCTAGTGAAAGTGCAAAACTTACTAGCCAAAACGGAATTTCTACTAGTCTGTGACTAGTTGGCTACCGTTAGTCTCGAGCCCTGGTGTCTATCTGATTTGGTTGCCCTTTCTGCTTTTTCTGGTACTGATTTTACGAGTTTTGAAGCATTTTCTGACACATTTCACAGCGGCCAGATTCGCTCTCCTCTTTCACTAAGAATTGTCGCTCGAGACTTTGTCCTTGTTTCATTTACATACACTGTAGATTTTTCTTTCTTTATAGGAACTACCCAGGAGGAGTCAACAATTAATTGTGGAGGTTTTGTTGATCCAAATTATTTTCTGTTTTGCCCAACTTATGTTACTACCTTACAGTCCACAGTCCTTAACGTGAAAAGCTGAGAGGTGATGTTTACAACACTTTGCTCTTTGACTTTACCACGTGAGTCACAGATATTGCCTACAGTGTGTAGGTATACCTGATAATAAAGCTCATTATTTTGGAGAAAAAGGTGAAATAATTTTTCATTTAGATTTTGTCTATCACACCTCTAGCTGGGGTGAGAACTGAAACTTAAAGGGGCCAGGTTGCTCAACTGACAGCAATACTTCAGCCAGACATTTCACATATTTACTTGGTGACCTTGGCTTCATATATTTTACCATGAATGGGTTTGTGGAAAATTGGCATTTGAATTCTGAAGGGACTTGAATTTTTCTTGACAGTGCAATTGATGTTGAACAGCTTTTGCAAACAAAACAATCATTTGGGGGTGGAGTTTGCAAAGGTTCTGGCAGTCTGTAAAGTAAGATACTCTGGCAAACACACCATCACTTTGGATCTGGTAGGCGTTGGTTATCCAAGATGCATGTTGATAAAAATGTTTTGGGCAAAGGTTTTGGTTGTACAGGGACTTCGACTGATGACATATATATGGACAGCTATGTTAATCCTTAATTTTCTGAAAACACTTCAAAAGGACTGTTGCACACTTAGAGCAACCATGGTTGATCAGCCATTCTGGGGTTATTTCACATCTCCTTTATAAACAGTTACTGAATGCATGCCAGCCTCGTTTTGACACCCAGCAATACAACACTGGTTTGACCTGTTTTCCCCTACCTTGTCGGTAACAGTTCTGAAATAATGATCCTCACAGTTAAATGCATTCAACTTGAGCAATCGAAAAAGCAACCTTGAAAAAATTCAGTCTCGACCAGGATCAAATTTGCCTTTTCAACTGCTCAAGTTGAAAACATTTAAAAACTGCAAGCCCTTTATGGCCACATTTGTTACATCAGGCAGTTCACACCTGATTTATTTCATATGTATCCATCTTCAAAAAAACTGAATTCTCCTTGGCAATTGGAACTGTTTCCTCATCAGAAGTACAAATGTCTGAAAGGGTGTGAGCAGAAGTCAATTGCTCTTTTAACAGAAGGGACAGTTTAGAACTTTTGCATTGTCTAATACTCCATTATTGCATAGTTCACCTGGTGTTACTGAACTCAAACTACAAATTTTTCACTGACACTTAAGAAAAATGGGCCTGAATGTCTTTCCTTTGAATTAAGCTTCTTGTACAGGCTACAGGCAAAAGACAAAAAAAATCATACAATTGCAAATCGTTCAATCTTTTCAGATTACTCTAGCAAATGTTTATAAACCTTCTCATTGGACAGCTGCATGCGTAATGTGGGAAAATGCTTGGAAATGTGATAGTTCATTGCATTAAACTTAGCATGTCAGTATAATATATGGAACTAGGGAGTTTTCCTAAACCTAGGTGTATTTACTTTGCCAATTCTTTAAGTTTTCTTATCAAAACAAGCAAACCTCAGACAGCTCTGTTTCTAAGGTTAAGCATTCTTCTTTTGTTGGTTGTCCTTTATAAGCTATCCTTTCCAGTTGCAAAATTCTATCATCTCAAATGTTCTTATTTTTCTTGTAACTGCAACCAACCAATATATTTGCAGAAACAACTGCCGCCAAGAAACACTCAAGCCAAAAAAAGAAGAATTCCATAAAATAAACGTGGTGTTCTACACGTAATTACGCTTACAGCTGTAAATAAGACGCAAAAAACTTGAGACAAGTGCATGTGAAACTTCAAGCCCATTTTTCATACATTCTAAACCTTCGCATTCGATTTTGTGTCTTCATTGTGAAACAGACTTAAAGAAGACTTGCAATCGAAATCTCCTCTTTTCGCTTTGTTGGCTGGAAGATTCCACAGTTTCCACAGTAAAAAGATTCTTATAAATCTTCCTGAGATGACGAAATCCACAATCATCTGCTAAAATATAGTTATAATCTGAGCGTAGTTTGTTCAACACTCAACTGGGAAAATCTCAGGCCGAAACTTGTCACTTGCATATTCGATATTGACTGCTCTACTAACCTAAAATAAAGCTGGTCCTTCATTCCATCGATTTTGATGGTCTCAGAAACAGAAATGGATCGAAATGGAAGGTCGAAAGCTGCAACTTTAATGCCATTTCCCAGGTCAAGTGGCTGTTGACACCGCGAACGTTTATGTTTTCGATAACACAACCATCACGCTCATGTTCTTGACATAATACACAGCAGGAGCGTACACAGATCCAGAATTTAGAGAAATGTGGTGCCCAAACGCTGTACTGTCGCCAAAAATACTAACAGCGAAGAAACAATAACAAAAAACGAATTCCTTTTCCACAATCGAGTCACCACGAACAATTATAACATAGCTCGCGCGCCGGTCCTATCGAATTCCTATTGAACCATCATGGTGTATATTTCTATATACGCACGGCCGTGCGTATATAACATGACGTGTGCAGTTGCATTTTGCTGCAAAGTTCCCGTCGAGTTTAGCGGCGAGTTCCTGTTGCTGAACTTTCCGATTGTAAATGGAAGAAGCTAGCGAAGAACTTCCAAATTTTTCTCTTGGCATTGATCTTTTAGCCAGAAAGCAGCCAACAAGCAAGAGCAAGACCAACGAAAACGAAGCATGCAGTTGAGTTATGGATGCACTTGGTTTTTTCTGCCCGTAGCGACCAAAAGTGTCTTCTTCGCGAGCAACTCGTGGAGTAAATGACCAAGAAAAATCACCTTACAGCACTGAGAGTTAAACTAGAGAGAGATTACAATTTATAGCGAAATTGTTGCAGAGTGTTTGATTTCTTAGGACGAGCAAGGAACTTTGCTGAAAAACTGAAGAAACTCGAACTTAATTAGTCTTTGGCGTTGTGTTTACGATTTCATTCACCGTCTTCTGTCAACGAACGTTCACAAAAGGTAGGTTTTATACGGAAAACGTTTAAAACCAAAATATCAATTAAGACATGACACAAAATAAAACACAGTAAAATTGAAGCGAACCGTTTAATAATGTGTCACACGTTTTCGGTGATTCACTACCAAAATCAAGCCAAATAAGCACTGACAACCAGAAAGGACGAAATTTTTTCGGCTATATACTACACAAAATAACATCGTTTTACCTGCAGTCAATGTAGCTCTGTGTTCAAGAAACTCCAAATGTTCGAACAAATTAAAATGTAATCCAAAATAAGTCGAATGATCGCTTTCCCAGTTGTTTGATTCATACTAACAGCGAAGAAACAATAACAAAAAACGAATTCCTTTTCCACAATCAATTAAGACATGACACAAAATAAAACACAGTAAAATTGAAGCGAACCGTTTAATAATGTGTCACACGTTTTCGGTGATTCACTACTCAAGAAGCTAGAGTTGCTCTCGGCTGCGCCTCGAGCAACTCTTACGCTTCTCTCGTGCTCTCCAAACTTCCCGCGTGCATCCATAACTCGATGTACGCACGCTAAGCATGAACCAATTGTTAAATAACACATATTCTCGAGAAGTTCGCGCGAGACTTCGTTGTACTTCGCGCATGCTCGTTAGGGTTTTCGAATGATTGACAGATTTCTTTACTGGGGCAATCATGTAGAGGCCAAAAGCGGCAAGATCAAAGGTAGCTGCCAGCCCCGCCTGGTTTGATCAAAGTAAGGACGTAATAGTTATTACTCTGACCTTGGTACGCTACTCAGTAGTTGAAGGGCCCGGTGGAAAAAGGGCGTAAGTGACGATTTGAGGTTAAAATCGAAATTGCTCCTATTTAGCTGAACATTGGCACACAGGCTGGTTTTCATGTGAGGAACGCCGTTGCGCACTTATTTCTTGACCTGAGATCTAAAATTTGAAGAATTAGCGTATTACGTTTGCTTAAAACTGACACAAAGAAAACAACAGGACCGCGGATTCTAGGTTGAATTCCTTTGTTTTAGTTCAGGCAGAGAACAAAAGAAATCTTTCACGCATCACTTGAGCGAGTTCAGTTCAACAACACTTTTCACGCAAAAGTAATACGCTAATTCTTCAAATTTTAGATCTCAGGTCAAGAAATAAGTGCGCAACAGCGTTCCTCACATGAAAACCAGCCTGTGTGCCAATGTTCAGCTAAATAGGAGCAATTTCGATTTTAACCTCAAATCGTCACTTACGCCCTTTTTCCACCGGGCCCTTCAGTTGTCTGGCAAGTTTAATGTTGTTTGCGTTACATGATCGAGTTTTTATTGCTTCCGTTTTAGATGTCTGCGTTGTACTGGGACTAGTGTTTGAAAGTGAGGAGACTGGGTTCCATCGTCCTTCTTCCCTTTATCACCAAATAACTCACAGTTAAGACTGACCTTGGGGTTAACATTCACATGTAATGGCAAGCTTAATTAGGGTCAAATTCGAGCTAGGGTTACGGTGTGTTAAGGGTTAAATTTGAGCTAGGGGTTACGGATTGCTTAGGGTTAAATTCTTCCTAGGGTTATGGTGTGCTTAGGGTTAAATTTGACCTAGGGTCACGGTGCGCTTAGGGTTAAATTTTTGCTAGGGTTACGGTGTGCTTAGGGTTAAATTTGACCTAGCGTTACGGTGCGCTTAGGGTTAAATTTCTCCTAGGGTTACGGTATGCTTAGGGTTAAATTTTACTTATGGTTAATGTGTGCTTAGGGTTATTAAGTTTGCTTAGGGTTAAGGTTTGCTTAAAGATACAGATGACTTAGGGTTCAAAGTTTCTTGGACAACTACATAATAAAATAATTTATGACAGCGAGAGTACAAACAAGGAGTAAACATAAAGAAATTTCATGGTAATGATTGCTTATATTAGCAAAAAGCCTTACAATGCTTGCTTCATTCAGGAAATACCGGTAGTTATAACAGTTAACAACAAAAAGTGTTTCAGAAAAAAAAAAAAAAAGGGAATCTATGATAGGAAAGAATGTAGATCTTAAAAACAAGTTGATTCGCATTTAATATTGCTCGCTGAAATAAAGTCTAATGCATGAATTTCTTACACAATGGAATGTATAGCAGAAATTAAAACGTGTGAAAGCAAGGAAGATAAGGTAAAATCTTTCGCGCTACAACGCGCTGACATGTCACAATGTAAACAGAGTAGAGATATCTCAGAAGACAAGGAATCAACAAATAACATTGTTGTGATATAACGAAGCCCCATGAAACAAAACATTGTTCGATCACTTTTCAAATACAAACAGCTAAAATAATAACGAATATGTTTCATAAGCAAAGTGAGATGAGTGCAGTACGGCCTTTGTTTGGTTCGCACGCGACAAAACGAATCGAAATTCTCAAACCACAGCAAAGCATGAAAGAAATATGTGAAGGTTCTACTCACGATTCTGGCGAATACAGTTTTTGTCCATCTTCCTAGTTGCATTCCCAACTCTGTAGTAGATACTTATGCGAATAATTGATTTGCTGACCGTCCGGTAGAATATTTCTCACAGAACATTGTTTATAACATGACAATGTCAATACGTGCTACAATTCTGGCAAAGTCCCTGTGTAAACTGTTATGGAAACAACACAGATATCAGAATAGTTCATTTTTCTCGATGAGCAGCTTGCAATTCTTGTTTTCTACAATGTTAACCCGCTTTTATCAGTCTGCAATAGCTTGTTTCTCGTGAAGAGACGTATCCAGTTCGCAGGTTGTCAAAGATTAAACGTTCTTTTCCTTGCAATGCATTCTGGGAAATTTGTAACCACTTTGGGCGGGAAACATCTACGGTCTAGCCAAAGCAATACAAAATAGAAGTCTCCAGCAAGGCAAAAATCTCCGCCAAAAACTTTGTCCGCCGGTTCTTTTAATGCCGAAACTCACAGAATTGTACCTTGTTCCCTGCTGGAGACTCTTCACGATGTACAAAGCTGGGCTTTCTGTTATGCCCTAAGCTCGGTTCTTTGAGACTTAAAGCGCCTAATTGAGCCTTCCTGGGCTTCATGATGCCCCAGGCACTTTGCAAACCTTGGAAACAAACTTTCCTGCTAGAAATTTGGCTCTTGCATCGCAATTCTACTTCGCTTTTTGCAGGAGCTCCAACCGAACGTCCGTACTCGTATCGAATCATTCGAAAGAAGGACGATGGAACCCAGTCTCCTCACTTTCAAACACTAGTCCCAGTACAACGTAGCCATCTAAAACGGAGGTAATCAAAACTCGATCATGGAACGCAAACAAAATTAAACTTGCCAGACAACTGTTGTTAGTCTTATTTTAGTCATTGTTAGGGACCAACCATTTAACTTCTGAAGGGGGGGTTGGGTGATTTTGAAAAAAAATATCCTGCAAGTGCATATGCGTAAGAAAAAAATTCCAAAAAAAATTCATGCACATACAGTGGGCTGGGAAAAAAATTCTGGCGAGATGTTTCCTGGGTTGACACATTGAACTTTATCAGCAGACTGTTAAAAGATTTTAGCATCTGGACTTGGGTAAAAGAAGATTCTTTGCACAATGATGTGTCCCCCTCAGATGTCTTTTTCTTTACATTTGAAGCACCTGTGGTTACCAATCTTGATACATGTTTTCTGAACTTTAAGATCACGGCCGGTGTTGTGATTTGAAGAACAATGTTTTAAGTGCACTCTAAATCAAGAATGCCAGAATAGCTGTTGGAACATGAAGTAAACTTTGAAAATATTAAATATCTATTTAATACAAAACTGGAACGAGTTCTCCTGTAATATTAGCCTTTTTTCAGGGCTTGTCAAGTAAATTGTAGGGATAGGAGGTGTGTCTTTCTTAATAGAAGGTGTCGTATGCCTCGCATGTATATTTATTCCCTTTCTTGTGGAATATTAGTATACAAGCTTGTTATGTCCATTGATACATTAGGATTGCGTTCTCTGAAACTCTTAGTCCTCTCAATTAATGGCGCACAGAGTCAGTTGACTGTATCAGCCGTCTTTGAGATATCACTTCTGTTGTTTTGCTAATGGCTGGAGTAGTATGTCAACAAACGCCAATAACTTCTCTGGTGGACCTGAAACTCCCGAAATTATAGGTCTCCCAAGTCGGTTTGTGGATTTTCCTGGCTAAGGGTGTAAAATACCGGAATTTGAGGCGGGTTTTGTGTTTGACAAAGCCATTTTTCATTCATTTTGTTAATGTGGTGTTCATTGTGAAGTACTGTAATCAATTGTTGTACTTTGAGGGATGCCTCTTCAACCATAGGTACTGCAAGAGGCCTCAGTAGTTTTCCATGTTCGTGTATGTTGTCTTATTGAATTTGCTCCTCGTTTTTCTTGTCAGTTAGGCAGCTTAAGAACACAGATGTAGTCCCTTTGTCAGCTTTCCTGATGTTTATAATTTCTGTGTTATTTTTCAAGTCTCTAAGTGCTTTGTGTTCTGCTGGATATGCAGATTATTTTTTGGCTTTGTAATGTGTACTTCAGCTGCGAGTTGGATTTAACTCTTTCTAGATAGCTATCTAAAGCAACTTATTGCTGTACTGGTGGTTCCCAGTTTGATTTAACAAGGAAAGGATGTGGTTCATTATCTTCCCGTAAAATATGTACTGTAGGCGCATCCGCGCTATGCACTGTACTATTCTGTAGCGCTATGCACGCACTATGTACTGTACTGTAGGCGCGTTCGCCTTGCAAATGATTAAAGTCCAGGAACAAGTCTGACTCCGTTCATCAGTTGGAAGGCCGGTCACCTTCTGATGTTAATTTACATTTGGTGTTAAAATTAATGTACTGTATTATAAAGGCCAGACAAAAACTCTTAGATAAAAATTAATATATTCGTTCAAAGTTTCTTTCACAGATCCTTTATAATTTGATTTATAATGAATGCCTAATAACCCATCCACACACCCAAAGACAATTTCATGCAGAACGTTGGAGGGAGAAAAAAATATCTTGCAAGCACAATTACCCCAAGAAAAAAATTCATGGGGATGGAATTAAAGGGTTGAAAAAAAATTCATACCTAAATACCAAATCACCCAACCCCCCCCCCCCCCTTCAGAAGTTAAATGGTTGGCCCCTTATTCTTTCATTAATGGTATAAGCTGTGAAGAGACTGTCAATTGTCAGTTAAAATATTGAACTTTTTTGTTAAGCTCACAGCAGCTTTTACCAAAGGATTCCTATTTCACGGTTGGGTTCATTTCTTCTCAGACTCAATTATTTCAATAGTTTGTAAGATCATTTCAATTTTACCAATCAACTATGCCCTGTAGGGTAGTATGGCAATTGTGATCAATTTCAATAAACTTGGTAAGGGAGGAAGTGCTCCCAATACAGGTCACACTTTTCCCCATGGACTCACAGTCTCAGTTACTTCAAGCTATTTTCTGCCCCATTCACAACTGGTTACTATGGTTACCATGGCTACAGGCTCAGATAGGATAAGGACCTCGCTCTGAGGTGATTGTTGGCTCCCTGGGGAGGATCAGATATGGACCTCGCTCATGGGGGATTTTGGCCCTCTGGGGAGGATTTGGTCCTCGCTCATGGGGTATGGCCCTCAAGGGAGGGGGGACCTCGCTCTGAGGGGATTTTTGGCTCCCAGGGGAGGATTGGGTATGGACATCGCTCATCAGTGCGGCGGATAACCAGAACTGGGTATATGATTTCCTGCTATCTGATTGGCTCACAAAAAACCAAAACATTGTCTAGACCGCGAAAGGACTAGGCTCTAGTGAAATGGCGAGTGTGAAAGTCGAGCGAGGTGAAGTCTTATGTCGTATGTCGAAGGAATCGCAATCTGTCGATCTCTGGAGCCTCTGTATAATTCAAGCCATTAGTCGTTTGCCTAGGATTTGCTTTATTCATTTAAACACTGCAATTTTGTCCTCGATTTGTCGATCGCTCATAATAACCCTATTTTCGGTTAGCCTGTGTACAGCCGTCCGCGTCGGGAAAAGATTTTTTTGAGGGGACAGAGACGGCTGCATCGGTTCGTGAAATCCGGATTATCTGAACATAGAAAAGCCTGTTGACGGTTTTTGTCACACGAGGATCGTCCCTCGACTTAGGACAGCCGACGCATCGTGAACGCTCGCTTAGAGCCGGTATGCATGTCATACCGTAAACATTGGCGCTCCGGCTTTCATTGCGCTGATCAAGCTTTTGCGATATCACATCTCGCCAGAATACTGTTTCAACATCACTATCACAAGTACCAGGTTGTTCAGAAGACATTGTTTCACGTGTTCGCGGAGTGACTAATAATAAGAATAACAGACATTCCTCCCAATTTCGTGACAACTTCGTGTGAAAATAAGATTTACATAATTATTCACTTTTCCTTTCCTCGAATCGGAGTGATAGACTGTATTCGCTTGGATGTCAGAATAAAATCCACAGCATTGGGAACTTTTATAAGCAGTAATGTAAATATGTTTCAACATGTGTAATGGGGAGTATATTTCTTTGCTGCTAAAAAGTGTTTATATCTTGAGTACAAGCTGAACAGGCTGAAGGTTTCTAAACGTCTAGTATTTATAGTAACTCCATTAAAGCATTTAACATCGCTCATTCAGCAGTCATTTTATTACGGTATTTGATAATGTTAGAACTTCTTTGTCCTTGCTCCTCTATCAATGCTTTCTTGTCATAACCTACAGAAACAATAATAATAAACACAGCATGAAATCGGGTCTACAGCACGGTCTGCGTGATCGGTCAACGAGAAACACATCTGGCGAAGCACATTATTGCATCTTCAAAAGCCTTGGACCCAGCGACGCAGTCATGGACCCACACAAAAATAACACCATGTAAAAGCAAATTTCATACACATTAACGACATATTTTTTTCACAAAGGACAAAAAATGCTACGTACCTGACTTTTCCATTTATGTGGCGTCCTGTCGAGTCGAAAACAGAGCAAAAAAAGTACAAAATGGCACGGTTTCGGCCTCCCAACTCGTGAAAGCTTCGCAAAACGCCATTTTCTTCTCCACTCAACAAATCTCTATTGTTCTATTGTGTTGTGTGCAAAGCCTTGTGGGAAAAGGCCGCTTTTTGGCCACAAAAAGAGCTCAGAAAAGAGTATGTATAGTGTGCCTAGCTTCGGCGGCCATATTGCCATTTCTCGTGACGTCACCAGATATCCAATTCTGGTTATCCGCCGCACTGCTCATGGGGGATTTGGGCCCTCTGGGGAGGATTCGGTCCTTGCTCTCGGGGGATGGCCCTCAGTGGAGGCCCATTGTCAATATAGCCTAGCCTGACCTGTATGCAATCTATGCTTCACTGGAGTACTTCCTCCCCTACCCCTTTATCCCACAAACTGTTGTTGTCTCACTTACTCTCATGGGTTGGAACATTAAAGGAACATATTAACTTAATTTCATTAACAGAAAACAAACCATGACCGTTTAGTATTGATTTAATGTCAACATGCTGAAAGAATTTGAAAAGTTAAGCCTAATTTTTTCAAGTTGCAATCCATTTCCATCCGTGCCATCCGTAGCAACAGACGACAGAAAATAGTTGGCTTTCGTTACTTTTAGGGGACTCGTGCTATACAGAGAAAAAGGTTGTCTGAATGCACGCCCAGCGGTCGGGTAACGTGGGCTCGTTTTTCAGAGCCCACGTTACCCGACCGCTGGTCTCGTGGCCCAATTTGACGTCACGGACAATTCAAAATGGCGGCGCGCAGTGTTGAATTTTGGCTTTCGTTGGAGAGGAATTTCAGTGGGATCGGATGCACTTTAGAAGTTAAAACCACGGTCAGTACCTCAACTTAGTGTTATCTTTTTATTGGCGATTTCAAAAAATGCACTGTTTCTGGAGTGACCTTCTCCTTTAAGCTTTTTACGTCGAAAGTGTGTTGAAAATGAAGTAACTGACATCCACAAGTTTTATCGGCGAGAAATTTGGTTTATCAGGACATTTTCTGCATCGTTTTCATACGAACTTCGCGCTCGTAAATGTTTGAACTGATTCAAACTTCAAGGCTTTGGAAGACCAAAGTGACGTAACTTTCTGCGTTTGACCGCTGTGAAGCATGAGCTAACTTATTCAAGCACGTAACCACTAAAGTACATTCATGCATTTGTCGGCTAGGTCAACCCAGTTTAGAGTGCTAAAGCGGTCTCTCGAAGTGTCCCTACGCAGGATGATACGAGCGGCTTGGTTTTCTAACCGCTGCAGCGCAGGCTCGCACTGCAGCCAACTGATACCTCGCCCCATACAATGTCTGTACCATCTGAAGATCTAGATATGTTGAGTTAAATAGATACATTCAGATACAGGTACATTCAGCTGCCTGAAGCGCCGGGCTGAAGCGTAATAAAAGGACGAATCCAAGAAAAAAGACCTAACCCTTTGCTTACGTTACTACAAACATAATTAATATGCTCCTTCCAAAGTAGCTGTTAATCCAATTTAACCCCTAAGTACTTGAAAAAGTCTGCGCCTGCACTTTCTCATCAACCAATCAGAATTTGTCAACCAATCGTGACTTGCTCGCACGCGTTTTGCCGCGGTTGACGCTAATTACTTGTATTTGCTTCAATTTCTGATTGGTTCAGTTTGGTTTTTGTTCCTTTTGTGATTGGTGAGAGTAATTACTTTGGTTTTGGTTTTACGACACTCATTTCAAAACCGCTCCATAACGTTACTAATCATAGGCGTACGGGCACCTTTGGAGTTGGGGGGGGGGGGATCTTCTTGTCCGAAAAAATACACAATTCCCGAATGCGTGATTGTTGAAATCGGGATACAAACGCACCCGAACTGCCTGAAAAACAAAAACGTTTACAACTCTCACATCAAATGAAACACTAAATATCTCGTCCATACAGTTCACAATGACTTTATTGCCATAGGAGCGCTCAATACAGGCTATAGCGAGGCTATTCAGTCTATTCTGTCCCATCGTGCTCCGAAGATAAGTCTTAAAGCGCCGGATTCCACTAAACGAGCAGTCCGCTGAGCGTGATGTTGCGGGGATAACTTCTGTAGCTGTTTTTATTAATTTCTCCTCGTGCACTGTCTTAAATTGACTGAACAGGGTGTTGGTCTGCCTGGAGTAGCTCCTTGACGAGGTTATAGTTCCTGGCAACCAGGTCAAAGCTATCACTGGTGGGCGGACCACTTAGGGTGATGTCACCCAACGCACAAAGAACATTTTGATCATTTCCACTGACCTGATACTCAATTTTGGCCAGTTGGGCGACAACAACTCACATTTTCTCGTAGGATTGAAAAAAAAATCGCACTGTTTTCAGTATTCACGTTATCACGTAATCGCACAGGTGTCAAGAGATCTGATGGTTTCTGACTCGGGATGAACGCCGGAAAGAGTGAGTGAATGTAATCGACAAGTTTTTTCAACATCTTTCATTAACCAATGGGATCACAAGTTGATGACACTTGATTGATACCACACATCTTCATTCAAAGGAATGTGGCATGTGCGCATTTAGCCTGATATTTGGAAATGACAGTCGTTGTTTAGTTTGTGTGTGTGTGTGTTTCTTAGTTTTCTTCCAAGTACTGTTGCCCGAATCATGAGCATTTTGCCCAAAAAATTCTCACAATTTTCGAAACTGGGGGGGGGGGGGGGGGGCTACCGCCCCCCAAGCAGTTACTAATGTTACTAATGTTAATATCATTTTATTCAGGGACAACTTGGGTACAAGAAATTATCTGGGAGAGATACAACGAAGGAGTAATAAACAGTGAACACATTTTCAAGTGGGTTCCATTCCTAGAAACAGCAACAAGTGGGATGTATCCTGACCTCGTTCCCGGGCTCTCTCAAGAGAGACCCCGGGGACGAGGTTGCTATACACCCATGTTATCTTGAATTTCGGGTATCATGTATCAAGAATTAACCCCTCTATCTCGAATAAAGGCTTACTTTCCTCGGAGAATGATTGGCAGGAAGTTAATATATTTACGACTGCTGGCTATCTCAAAACTGTCGTTTTCTCGAGCAAATTCCTAATTAAAACCAATTAAGTCGATAGCGTGTTCAAGGAGTTGAATTGTGGGTATCGATTTCCATCGATTTTAATGGGTAAAAATAGATACAGATCATCAATAAAGGTTTAGTGAAACAAAAGCAAGTAAAAACAGGCGTTTCGGAGTGATCGTGAGGCCATTGCCCCGGGGGAGCCCGGGGGCATCGCCAAGGTGTACTTAATTCACGCACTCTCCATTATGCTTATTTTAGATGACGCTACTTCTTCCACTTGCCGAAAAGTGGTGTCAGTGATGGCTCTAAACGTCGATCTTAATCGCTCTTTTTGGCTTGATTTTGATATTTATTATATTAATTATATTTTTCATCGTTTGGCTGCACTCGGCTTAGATACACAATCAGGCCCTTGTCTTGTAGAAGCAGATGTTTTAGACAACGAGAACAAAACGAAAAACTGACAAGAGTCGAGGACTGAGAGATGGGCTCACGCAGGCACTAAACTGACCTCGAATTTTACACGTTCAATCCAACAGCACCTTTCATGATCAACTAACACGCTGATTGAAACGCGCATGTGGTTTTTAATAAATTTGTGTCTGGTTTCACGCTGTCTTGCTTTCCTTTGTTATCATAATTGTTAATTATTAGAATGACAATACTTAACTAGGGAGCCCAACTCACCTGTGCATTTTTCAGTGAAGAGGCCCTGCAAATGATCATTGAAAACCACACCAATCTAACCGTATTATTATTATTATTATTATTATTATTATTATTATTATTATTATTATTACAATAATTTCTAATTCACTACACCAGCAAAAGTACATACAGAAAGGAATGGCGAATAAGAATTGTTCAAACAGTAAGGGCAAGGAAACCAAAACCCTTAGGCTTCCTCTTTGGTAGCCTGCGTAGCAAGTGTTTCCGCAGGGCTTTCCGCAGGTTTGCTTCAATGTTGCGCTCGCCCCGATTTTCGCGCCGAAAATCGGCGAAAGGGCGGAAAAACCCACGGAAACGCTTGCTACGCAGGCTGCCTCTTTGGGGAAGAAAATCAAGTAAGTATGTGTACATGGACTGATCATGTTAATGATGATCAATACAACACATTTTACGATGGTCACTAAAACGTTACTAATCTTATCATTTTCTTCAGGGACAACTTGGGTACAAGAAATTGTCTGGCAGATATACAACGAAGGAGCCATAAGCAGCGAACTCATTTTCAAGCGAGTTCCATGCCTAGAACGAGCAACAAGTGAGAAGTTTCCGCTGCCTGACCTCAAAACTCTGTCAAGCCCTCGTTTAATAAAAAGCCACCTTCCTTATAATACTACTCCTAAAAGTTCAAGCAAGGACGCGCGGTGTAAATACATCTGCGTTGCCCGCAATCCCAAGGATGTTGCAGTATCGTATTTCCATTTTACGGAAAACCGCAAGAAACTGGGTGATCATGGATATAATGGGCCGTGGGAGTTTTTTCTCAAGTTATTCATGGAGGGAAATGGTAAATTTGTTTGGAGTCTGGTTTTCACGAAAATAGTGGAACGATCCTTGAAGAGAACTTAAGCAATTGCTTTTTAGCCCGAAAAAAGAAATGATTTCAAGGCTGCAACAATTTGATTCCGGTACCGCGATACGAGTGCGCTGCTCTACCAACTGAGCTATGAAGCCTGCCGTGGCTTCGATGTGAGGTGTAGGTCAATTTTGCATGGTTCTAACATCCCACAAGTCAGATTCTCACAGGCATTTAAGGCTCTGAAAAAAATGAAAAAAAGCCTTTCTTTTCTGTATTCAACATTCTGTTTAAGACTGACCTCAGATTCATTAGATTGTCTTGTACAATTTAATGTAATTTGGAATTTGATTGAATAAATAAACAAACAAATAAATAAATAAATAAATTCTAATAACACTTGCAATGTTAGACAGCGTTGAAACGAAATGTCTAAATCGTTTGGCCGCCTCAATATCGTTTATAGCTGGACTTGCTCATAAGTCGAGCTCGGCCACCTCGATACTGGATTTGTTTTTCTGGGGACTTATTTTAGAATTCAGTACTTTTGTGCTTGTATTTGTGCTTATTTTACTTCCGATCGATTGGGACTTCCTAATAACGGGTCTTTAGTATTTTTTCTCAGCGGACTTGGAGTGAACTCTGATTATAGACAGTCGCTCCTAAGAAAGTCAGGCAAGTAACTAAAAGTGGTCACACTGCTGTTTATAATTCTTCTCTTGTGTACAGTGTGGTGGAACTTTTGGAATGACCACGTCCTTGGCTGGTGGGAACACAGAGATGATCCGAATGTCTTGTTTCTGAAATACGAAGATTTGCAAAAGGTTTGCTGTAATAAACAAAAAGTTTGCATTCATATAAAATATAGAATATATTATACATTATGTATTCTTATAAAATGTTTCACCTTGATTGTTGCTGACCAAATGGAAATTTTCCCGTCCGGCGGCTTTTCCAAAAGTTGCCCGAGTCGCGCAGCTCTGAACATGTGAGGCCAAAACAGGGTGTTGAATAACTACTGTCCGTGAGCATGAATCCTTTGCTGGTACAGAAAGTTTGATCAAGACAATTCTTTGACAATGAGAGGTGCCGGCACTAGGTGAAATGCCAAATTTAAGTAGAGTTTAAGCAATACTAAACGGGCATTAAATCTAAAGATCAATTTAATGTAGGGTTAGGCGACGTAAATATGACTTAAACAAGACTTCATATTTAAGTATTGTTTAAGATGTTCCAAAATGCATGTTAAATTTGTTTCATGATTTAAGCTATGTTTAATAAATGTTTAATGAATATTAAATAACGTGAAAGATTTACCTTTAGTTTAAGAAGACTTAAACACGACATTAAATCTGTTAGAAGATTTAGGCAAATTTAGGTTTACCTTAAATAACATTAAATCAGATTAATGATTTAAGGCTATTTTAAGCCACATTTAACGTAACACGAAATCTCTCACAGGATTTTAACTAACTTTAAAACAACATTAAATCAATGTAGAGATTTAGGATCGTTTTAAGTTTAGGTAAACACAACATTAACCCTTTCACTGCTGATTTTTTACCGTTAAGCGGTTTTTTGAGTGCTGTGTTGCCAAACGCCAGTAAACTTTGCTACAAAAACGTTTCTTTACAATTAAGCTAGATTTTAAACCAGACTCTGTTGTAAATTGTAAAATATTTTGTTTTATTGGGGCGCATAGGCCAAATTCACAGAACGCGTGAATGCTGCGTAAAGGGCAATAAAGATACGTAAAGCACAAAAATGAAGATGGGTGTAACTAGCGGTTATTACTTGTGAAAATAGAGAGCGAAATGAAATTTTTACGTCTCGTCATTCATTCAAGATTTCCCCGCTGTATTTTGTCTGGCATTGCTGTCAATACATCAAGGCTCTTTAACGCCGTTCAGCGAATCTCTACGCACTGTTACTTATGCTTTTTACGATTCTATATCCTTCTTAACGCGCGATACATTTTCTAATTGACAGGTTATTGTTTGCAGAAATATAAGGTGATTTTCCCGTTGTGTTTTGAACGGCTTTGCTGAATAAGATTTACACCTCTTTTCAGCCCATCACGCATCTTTAAGCACCGTTCTTTTCGCTCTTTATGATTTTTTACCCTTGATTACGCACAAATTTTCCATCAATTTACAGATTATTAATATACAGAGAGAAAATGAAATATCTGTGTCCATGACAACTGTCATAACATTTAATAAAATCATGACGGGAAGTGACTTGTCAGAGAGAAGTTAGCAAACACTCATGCACTGGGCTGTTGATTTGTCAACCTTTCATTTAATCATGTCATTTTATAAGCAATGACTGAAGGAATGTTAATCTCATCATAAGGCAGTTGATGATGGATCTGATAACAGAAAGCGTCGTAGTGTAAACTTCAATTCATCTTTTCACGTAACTTTTCACCCTCCGACGAAATTAAAACACTGGTTTCTTGCTTAATCTCATCAAAAAGGAAAATAAAAAAGGGTGAAAAAGAAAAAAAATTGGGTGGAAACTGGAAATAGTTGTCTCCTCAAAGCACAGCTCTAAGGGAACTGGAAACGAGATGAGGCGGCGGATTTGATCAGCGGTTTCTGTGCTGGCGTCACTTTCTGGCGTCCATTTTGAAATGACAAGAAAGTATTTCTTCGACGTCTTTGAAAGGTAAAAACGAGAATTTGCTCCATTTGTTATCTGGAATAGTGCTATTTTGTAAAATGCTAGTGATATGTGAGCCGCTGGTGATCCCATAAAGCTTCGAACCACCTCTATCGCGCACAAATGCAAAATCGTCGTGAATCGTGGATTTAAACTGGAGGGATATTTGAACTTGAACTTGAAGCACGCTTCGATGAGGCTTGTGAAGCTAAGTTTTCTTCTCCTATTCTGGATTGGATCTCTCCATTCACGGAAATACAGAAAACAGAGGTAGGCCGTCTTTCTTTTAGTCTCCATACAGATGATGTGTAGTATATAGTAACTTATAATGTATATTGTTTGCGAACACGTGCACTCAAAGAGGACCGACATTGTAAGTTTTTAGCTAAGAAAAATATTGGAAAATTACATTTTGTAGTTTAGTTTTTGACATCGGATTGCCTTCATCAAATTTAGGTTTGTTGAAGATTTGACTATGAGAAAGGTTTGCAAATAAATATAGGGGCTGATAACATGAACAAGGAATTATATTTTGAAACTACTAAAAGTGAGGTAGTTTATGTGGGCCCCCTGTGAACAGACTTGCCAGGATCTTGGCAGATCAAGCCATCCCTGTTAACGAGGCCTGGCCTGGTTAGCAGGGCTAAACAGGGTATATGGCAATACCGAAACATCCCCATTAACATGGAATATTGTGAAAGGTATTTACGCCTGAGTTCAATATTAAAATAAAATCAGTTCAATGGTTTTCTGTTTGGTCCTTGTGGCTCTAAATGGTGCATTTTGTACAGTTTGAGGGGTTTTGCAAATCATTCTACTGTACATAATAAGAGAAAAACAAGGAAGGAACACTGCATTTCAAACTGGCCCAGAAATTCTCATCGCTCAGCTTCTAAACCACAAAGGCAAGCTCAATGGTTAAAGATTCTTCTCGTGCCATTCAATTGTACATTTGTCAAAAACTTGTGACATGAGCTGCTGAGTATGTTTATTAATTTTTAAACTTAAAGGTAAGCATTCTTTGCAATATTCCATGTTGATAGGGACATTTCAATAATATCCAGGGCTATACATTACATTTTGAAACTGCATACTACTGGCCACATAGTTTGTGTGGGAAGCATGTGGACTGTTAAACATACCAAAAGTAAAATTGGGCCAAGCAATTATATGGGAAAATCTCACCCCAGTTTGCCAGGATCCCAGCAATGTGATGCCAGAATCCCAGCTAGCCAGGCTGAAAGTTTTCCATGTAAACTGTGTTTTCTAGGCCAGGGTGACTTGCATCATGTACATGGAATGTACCAGGCTGAACAGTCATCTTGGCCTGAACCAGCCTGGCTAATCATGGGCCATCCCAGCGCATGTAATTGGCCCTAAATATTGAGTTTTCAAAGAAAAGAAATGATATTATTCAGGGCTCGAGACTAACTTTTCAGCTTAGTAGCCAAGTGGCTAGTGAGAGGTTTGACTTCACTAGCCAAAATAAATTTTTACTAGCCAGACTTTTTTGCCTAATCTCATACTGTGTTCAACGGTTGAAGATCCTCACACGCGGAATACAACGTATCCACAATAATACAATTGATCTTATTTGCCGATGATACAAACGTTTTTCTATCTCATAAGGATAAAGACTGCTTGACTGATGTACTGAACGCTGAGCTAAACAAGTTGTCAATTTGGTTAACAGGCTTTCATTAAATTTGAAAAAAACTAAATTTACTGTATTTAAACCATGCCAAAAGCGTACAAATAAAAATATTCAACTTTTAATTGATGGCCAAAAAATTGATCAGGTAAAAGAAACAGTTTTCTTGGGAGTAATCATGGTTGAAAATTTAAATTGGAAGCTTGAAATCTCACATGTCGCCAACAAAGTTTCTAAATCCGTAGGAATTATTGGTAAATCCAGTTTCTATTTATCTACTAAAACTTTACGAACATTATTTTTTTCTCTAGTCTATCCATACTTTTTTTATTGCAACTTAGGTTGGGCATCTACTTGCAGAACTAACCTTATTCGTCTTGAGATTCTACAGAAGCGAGTGATCAGAACTATAGCTAAAACTCCTTGGGACGCATAGACTGATCCAATCTTTAAAAATATTGGTATTTTAAAATTTCATGATATGTACTTAACTAGGCTTATTCATGTACTCCTATCAAAACCATACTCTACCTTCAAAATTTCATTGTAAATTTACCTTACAAAATCAAATTCATTCCTATAATACAAGAAACTCTTATAAATTTCGTTTGCCTTTCTGTCGTACTCGAATCAAACAATTTTCCGTCTTTTATCAAGGACCTAAATTTTATAACACCTTAAACACCGACATCGTCAACTCTTCCTCCCCTTGATCCTTTAAAAAAGCACTTGAGGCATTTATTTGTAACAATTATTAGTATATTCTTACAAAAATCTGAAAAAAAAAACTGTTTAATGTTCAGCATTTGTAAACTTCCTTAATACTGATCGTTACTTTAATTTCCTTCTGATAATAATTTGTATCCGTCGCCGAAATTTTTATGCCATCTTTGAAAAACTGTAATTGAGGAGGCCTAATTAACCAAAGCTTTATAGTTTCCTTTCGGCCTCCTCGCCATTACTTTCTACATTTTTGTATCTTTTTGTAATTGTAATCGTGTAATTTATAATGTGTGGCAAATAAATACAAAATACAAAATACAAAAATATCATGTGCCTTCAGGGCAAATTCCCAGGCGCGATGTAGTTCACACCTCTCTTTTCCATTTCGGACAGATCATGACGAATAACTCGAACAGTTCACCTTATATGAGCGTGTCATTGTACGGAGAAACGTTGGGAAGACAAGACTAGCATTGTACGAACGTTGTAAGGTACGGAGAAACATCAAAAAGACAAGACTGACACAGCACTCAACTGACGTACGGAAAAAGTTAAACGTCTACATACTCTTAGAGAAGACTAGTAAATTATAAGCGCGGAGAAACATAAATGAGCATAAAAAACTAATAAGGTTCGAACTTACTAAGGTACGGAGAAACGTTGAGAAGTCATATCAAACACGTTGGATGTAAATGCACTACAGTAGGGAGAAACACTGTCAACGTACCAAGATACAGAGACTAATAAAATACGCAACTACTAACATACGGAGAAACGTTATTAGACAAAACTAGTTCCATAAGAACGTGTGTGATGTACACCGAACGGACAAACTGAATTATTACAGCGGGACAATAAATTACGGAGAAACGTAAATGAGACAACTAAAATCGCACTAATGTACGGATAAACGTTTAGAAGACAAGACTAATACTGTACGAAGATACTAACGTGCAGAGAAAGGCTAAGCAGTGTCGACTTATCGTACGAATGTTCTAACACACTGAAAACCTTAGGAAGAGCAGAACAATGTCGTGCGAACGTGCTAACTTACAAAGAAACGTTGAGAAGGCTAGACTAATAAATCGACGAACCTACTTACACACGGAGAAATGTTGTGAAGACGTTACTTAGAGAGAAACGCTGAGAAGAGAAACTACTGTACGAACGTAGCAATTAATGGAAAAAGTAGATAACAGAAGACTAAAGAATTGTGTGAACCTACTAACGTGTAGACAAATATCATACGAACACACTAACGGACCTTTCAAGGAAACGTATGGTGAAACGTTCTGAAGACGGCTAATTTCGTTCGAACGTAGAAATGATGGAGAAAACGTTGCCATCTGAGACAAGAATCAGTAGGGAAAAACGTTGAGAGGACAAAACAAGTATTATACGAACATTAGAATATCCTTCTACGAAACAAGTTCTAGTTTCTGTTCCTCAATTTGCTTTTGGGATCCGATCATCAGAAGCAATGTTTAGTTTGGTTTCCATCCGGTGCTTTAGGGCTTTGAAATATTCACTAGCCATTTTGGCTAGTGAAAGTGCAAAACTTACTAGCCAAAACGGAATTTCTACTAGTCTGTGACTAGTTGGCTACCGTTAGTCTCGAGCCCTGTTATTGAAAGTACAGGTGTACCAGATGAGCAAACATCCCTAATTTGCCAAAAAGGTTACCAGTTTCCATGTACTTTTGTGTTTCACCCTTTGCTTGTTTGACCTCCTTTTGTTGCAATCTTATCAGCCCTTACTCAAACATTAAACCAGTAACTTAAATACAACTTAATACATCACCTGGAAACAGCATGCCCTGAGGGCTACTCTTTCAAGAGGAAAAAATGATTGTATATGTTGGACATCTTGCTCCATAATGTCAAGTCACACCCTGCAGAGTCACTCCCTCACAACATTTAACATCAATAAATTGCATGAACATAGATTATGTGCAACTGCTGTTGTGTTTTATTATATGGGCAAGAGTGTTTTAGTGGAAAATAGACCACTCATAAAGTTCATACGAAACTACATCCAGGACTTGAGTGGGGGTATTTTCCATATCCTTACTAGTGAGGATATTGATGACGTCATTTCCCACTCTTGCACTGTTGTTTGTGCAAAAACACGTCCATGTAATAAAAAGAAAATTACACGGTGGCTTGAAGGTATAAATTTTATTTTTTCGTGGTAAAAACAATATTCTACTCACTCGCTGCGCTCGCTTGTAAAATATTGTTTTTACCACTCGAAAATAAAATTCACACCTTCGTGCTGCCATGTAATATCTCAATTTATTATACAGACAAGAGTGTTTTAGTGGAAAATAGACCACTCATAAAGTTCATACGAAACTACATCCGGGACTTGAGTGGTGTATTTTCCATATCCTCACTAGTGAAGATATCGATGACGTCATTTCCCGCTTTAACATCGTTGTTTGTGCAAAAATCCTCTTGTTTATATAATAAAAAGAAAGTTACACTGTGGCTTGTATTTTCTCACGGTAAAAAACAATATTCTACTCACTCGCTGCGCTTGCTTGTAAAATATTGTTTTTACCACTCGAAAATAAAATTCATATCTTTGCGCCACCATGTAATATCTCAATTTATTATATAGACAAGAGTGTTTTAGTGGAAAATAGACCACTCATAAAGTTCATACGAAATTACATCCGGGACTTGAGTGGGGTATTTTCCATATCCTTACTAGTGAGGATATTGATGACGTCATTTCCCACTCTTGCACTGTTGTTTGTGCAAAAACACGTCCATGTAATAAAAAGAAAATTACACGGTGGCTTGAAGGTATAAATTTTATTTTTTCGTGGTAAAAACAATATTCTACTCACTCGCTGCGCTCGCTTGTAAAATATTGTTTTTACCACTCGAAAATAAAATTCATACCTTCGCGCTGCCATGTAATATCTCAATTTATTATACAGACAAGAGTGTTTTAGTGGAAAATAGACCACTCAAGCAAGCAATTAAAGGGACATGGTCAGCGTTCGTTTTGAAAAAAGTCCACCGTGGACTTTTTTCAAAACGACCCTTCAGAAATCTGCTTCAATCTAATCTCGTTCCCAGATCTCGCGGGTAGACGAGCCGGAAGGTGAGATCTGGTCAAATCCGATTTGTACCACGTGACTGCATGTCAGGAATGTGGCAGGCGAGTCAATTGCGCATGCCCGAGATAATTCTAAGAAAATGGCAATCAAATGAATAACCGATGCTCAACCAAATGAATAACGAATGCTTAACCATTCTCGTCTTTCCTGGAATAATATCTAGCAGAGTATTTTACTAAAGAATAAAGCAGAAGACAATCATGAAAGCTTTAGTTCGGGTAAAAATATTTATTTCATTTAAAAAAATTGTTCATTTGAATTGGCGGTTACATGCAATGACTAGACATGTCTAGATTTTATGCAAATTTGATCGGGTCACGTAATCGAACGTTAATATTCGTACGGCAGATTCTCTATTGTTAATCCTCGTTATTCGTTAGAAATAGCTTTATAATGTTACGAAGAACTAAAAAGAAATCTTCTTGATTTTTGAGGCGGACTGTAAACAACCAAACGTCCCAAAAAAGAATATATTATGATTGCGTGCACGATCTCAAATTTGCATAAAAAACAGACATTGAATTCCCTTGGGGCCGCATCGCACGTTCAAATTTTAGCGCTGTGACAGCCATGTTTTGAAACAGCCAATCAAAAAAATTGAATTTTTTTACTTGACCAGATCTCGCCTTCCGGCTCGTCTACCCGCGAGATCTGGGAACGAGATTAGCTTCAATCTTCTCAGTGTTTCACTAAATGGGAAAATTTAGAAAAAAATAACACTGAGAAGATTGAAGCAGATTTCTGAAGGTTCTCTACGCGTATTTTTGATTTCGGGTTAAGGTGGACTTTTTTCAAAACGTGAAAACTAGTGTCCAGGTCAGCGCGCAGTCTGAACGCTGACTATGTCCCTTCAATAGATGAAGGTTCTGAAATGAAAGCAATAATGTATGTATAGTCAACTCTCTCTATTTTCAGGGGATTGCCAACCTTATTTTTGGCAGTACTGTATTTCATGTTTGCATGTTGCAAAGCATCCTTTGTTTGGAATTACTAACAACCCAGGCCAAGTCACTTCTTAGAAGAATGTACAGTGAAACCTCGATTTAACGAAGTGCCAAGTGACTGATGAAATTTGCTCGTTATATCGAGGTCCTGTTCCATACATTTTACTGTAACTTTGGACGGGCTTGACAATATTGTTTGTTAAACCGAGGACTTCGTTATATAGAGGTTCGTTAAATCGAGGTTCCACTGTACTGTAGTCACCCTTGACTGGCATCTGTTTCCCTGACTGATAAGCAATCATACTGACATTGTCACAAATAGATTACAGCTAGAGTGTAAATGATTAAGGCTACCATTTAAACATATGCATGTATGATTGTTTGCTAACACTTTGAGAAAATACATGTACACCAAATTTCAATTTTAAGTTACTTTTTACATGCCCTTTTGTTTTATTATCTTCCTTACAGAAGCGGTTTCGGTTCATCTATAACAAGATGATTGAAAAAAAAGTGACACAAGGTTTCATCGTCAGTGAAGAGTATGTATACACTGTTCTCTTTTTTAACCAGTTTTAACCAGTGTAGAGTAATAAAACCTTAAATGCTCCATGAGAGATTGTCGAATAAGAATTAAGTACTCTTTATTCCACTCCACTTTTTCTGGGAAGGGCCATGAAGTTGAATGCGCATGTTCTTGAATATCATTACAAGGACTTGGCCATTTGAAGCAGCTTTTCAGTGTTCCAAACTACCAAAGCTGCACACTTAGAATAATTGTAACAGGTCTCGACAAAACCCCCATCTGGTCGTCCAGGACAAGTAGATTTTCCTGCCGGACAAGCAACTTTTCATACTCTCTTGCCCGATGGGCAAGGGCCCTGGCAAACCACCAAAAAAAATTGGGTGCCCAGCTCTTAAAAGCTTTCGTAATAGCAAAGTTATACAAGCTGTACATGTATAAAGGCAACAGTTAGTCACCTGTGATATTCCGCCTTTGCTAGAGCACAACTCTGACTGCTATGTAACAAAATATTTTGCTTTTTTGCAGCCCACAGTCAGAGGCAAACCAGGTTGTTTTCACCAAAATAAAGGAAATTTTGAAAAAAGAGCATGGTGGAGAAAACTGCAAATGGACAGACCTACAAATGGAAGGTACAGTTGTATGAATCAAGTTTTTATTCAGAATCAGTTAGTAGAACAATAACATTACGGTCAAAATACTCAGCGCGTGTGACCTAGAATTCTGGAATGAACAGGTAACATTATTCATTTCAAACAATCAAATTTAATTTGAGTACTGTTGATTTGTTTGGTTAATTTTTGACAGGTTCATGTGTTCATGGTTGGATGATGTACAGTATTCAAATTAAATTTGAATGTTTGAAATGAATGTAATCCATTCACAGTTGAACAAAACTGTTCTGGAATTCTAGGTGGGATGCGCTGAGTAGTTTTACTGTAAAATAACATTACACGCAAGAAGGCCTCAGTGTAACTACAGAAGTAGCTTAAATTTTGGTCTCAAATTATTATTTATGTCTTTGTTTCCTTTTTTTGAGCTGTTGATAATTATTACATGTATGTGAAATTTTTTCAACCTTTGTTTAATTCAGTATCCTTTCCATACAAATCATCGCCCACATGTACATGTATAAGGTAGTATTAAAAATGCTAGAACAAAACAAGTTATTGTTAAACTTATTGTTAAGGATACGTATTTCTGTCTGTCTATTTTTTAGGATATTTTATAATTTTTTTTCTAATTCAACAGCTCAGTTCTATCGCTACTTCAAAACAATCAAGGAGCGAGAGCAAAGAATAAGAAAAGGAAAGAAAGAGAGACGTTTGCTTAATGTAAGGCCCAGTTAATGCTTTCTTCTCTTAGTGCTAATGTGCATAAACTTTATTCACTACACCCACTTTTAGTGTTACATGCATAGCGGTTATTCACATGTATCAACATCTGTCTTTCAACATGCTTAACAAACACCAAAGATATAAATTTGCCAATCGCCGCCCATTACCTTGTCAGCTCATTTGTATGGAACCAACATCAAAATGTATCGGGTAACTTTGATTGGCTTATTTCAAACAGCAAAGAAAGAATGAAACAAAAACAAGTATAGCTATGCATGTAGTAATAACACTGAAGGCTGGTGTAAAGTGATTTTGGTACTTGTAGAACATGATATTTGCAATGTTGTCATTGGCAACCCTCCAAGTTACATGTAAGACCATTTTTGTTGCCATGGCTACTAAAATTTTGGAGCTAGTGACTAAATTAAACCAAAGTTGCCAGCCTGGCAACCAAAATTGAGAAGCAGGATTTAAAGCATGAGCTTAATTTGGCGTTTTAAATTTTTCACTGGCAACCAAACTTGAGCAGTCGGTTGCCAGATGGCAACTAAGGAGAAAAAAACTTGGAGGGTTGATTAGTGTCTTTTCTCCTCTGTAATGGTTCAGCCGATAAGCACAACATCTGAATTCAAGTTGTGTCCCTCATTCATCAACATACTTACCACACATGCATGTTCCTGTACAACTTTGAGATTGTTGTTGAATTCTTATTTTTATTCTACATGTATTTTATAGAAATTGGAAAGACGTACATCTGCATACCAAATGGTAAAAGAATCTATGACGCCAAGGGAGCGACAATGCACGAGTGAAATTTTGTATGTGGACTACATGAGCAGCGAGGAATCAGAATATGAAGACCAGGAAGATTTTGTAACAGGCGAAAAGCAAAAGAAGCTGACTCAATACGTAACCAAGCGGCTGCCATGGGAGAGGACTGCTCTTACCAATATTAAAGCCAAGCTTGATCGGATTCATCGAAACAATCTGACACCACATGCAAGGGCCATGGCCAAACCAAGGAATGCTGGCCATGTTTCTGAGCGACCTGCCCCTGCTGGCCCACTGTGGGCTGTAAGAAAAGACACTGTTACCGATTAATTAGCCTCGTTGTGAACATTGTACCACTTTCATCCCTTGCTTTTTTAGTTTTCTATTTAATATTGATGTACAGGTGTTTGTATTTCAACTTTGTATTTGATGCACGAGTATTGTTTTCTTTTTATAAGTTTCGTCAATTAAATTATAAGGCATGCTCAATTTCAAAATACATGTAAATACAGATCAGCAACATTCATTTTTATTAAGGTTAGGTTAGGAAATTGGAATTAATTTATCCAGTTAATAAATGAAACTTGAGAAAAACATAACTCTGTAGTATCTTTGTGTGTGCGTCACATACTAACTGGTGGGATGGTGACTTTTCATTCTGTCTTTCACAAGTGGCAAGGTCAACCAAAATATTGATGCAACTACCCTTGGAAAGCAAACTTAGAGGGCTGCTCTATCAGATGTTAGCCTGGAACTTGAAATGGAAGTGACATTTCAAAACAATTAAGCTCCTGAGGGACAGAACTTGATAATATACCAGAAGATCAAAAGCCACGAAAAGGCAAAAACCAGCAAATAGATTATACAGAAAGTTTAAAAAAGCAGCATTCTTATAAGCTTTTTCTTTTATTAAACAGCACTTAAATGTGGTTTTAAGACAGATTTACATAAGATTAAACGGGACGTAAACAAATGTTTGGGCTAGATTTAATGTGAACTTAAACTTACATTAAGTTTTAGCCTTAAGGTGGTATAAGCTAGGTTTAAGTCGAAATTAAATCTGGGTTTAAGTGACTTAAACACCAACTTAAACCAAGTAAACATGAGTTTAAGTCATGATTTATTCAGGTTTAATGTCCCTTAAATTTTCTTTTTTGCCTTGTGCGGCTGTATTCACAGGCTATTGGATTTACTGCTTCACCTGAGAGCTGCTTACTTTTAAACCCTGCTTTTCACTTGTAGAATTTCTACATCATATGGGTCACCTCAAATCATCGTACACAAATTAAAAAAACTTTGAACCTGTTGGGATTTGTGATCTCCATATGATCGTCTCTGTTGCGCACGCACAGCAAAAGTTTATTGCCACCATTTTGGAATAAGGTAATCGTGTATATTTCATTCTGGAACTGAACTAAATAATCATCTCTTCTAGGATCTACCCTCCCATGTTCGAATGATCGCTGAATTCCTGAACAAACCTCTGTCAGATGAACTCATCAATCGCATTGCCGAGCAGTGTACTTTCAAGGGAATGACAAAAAATGAAACAGGTTACAAGATGCCAGGGGAAGACAGTTCGAGTTTACTTCGAAAGGGTGTGGTCGGCGACTGGAAGAATTACTTCACTCCGGAGCAGAATGAGAGATTTGAGAAAGAAGTGTTGGAAAAATTAAAAGGAAGTGGATTAGAGTTTGATTTTGAGATTTAGCACATACCTGACAGTATAGAATGTGATAACCGACTAACTATCGCAGAAACAAGTTTTTCGTGTTAACTTATTTTAGAAAAACTGATTATATCAATCTTGATTGTTGTCGTGTTAGTCTGATTTCTAGCCACTTGCATTTCTCCTTTAATTTCTTATAGTTTTGTTAGCATAGTTACATAATCATTGCCGAGGCAGACTTGTCAATAGTTCCACAATTAAATGTATATTATTATTAAAGAATAATAGAAAATGAATAACTCAATCGAGTTACATGTTAAAGAACTGTTTTATTACATCAATCCTCCGGATTGTTGTTTTTTATAACCCAGTTTCGATATTGATGTCCTGGATTACACATTTTCTCGTTGACAACGGAACTCCGGAGTAAAGTTAATCATAAGAAAGAACGCTTGAGAAAGAATAATTCCAGAAAATCAGACGAGCAAGTAACAGTTAAAACTCGCCTTAAAAATTTAAGCTATATGTTACAAAAGAAAAAACCCCAGAGTAGAGTCTATTGCTGACAGTCCGAAGGGACTGTGCGATAATTACCCGGAGGGGGGGGGGGTTGGGAAATGGGTAAAATATGGCTCAAAATTAAGTCGCACCCCCCTCTCACTAAGTGGAAATTAACTTTAACCTCCCTTCACCTACTGATAATATTAAGGTCAACCCCCCCCCCCTCCCCTGCTTCCTCCCCGCATTACTTCAAATGACTCTTCAACGTATGAGTTCTCTCCATCGGAATCACTTGACTCTGATTCTGAAATTGTGTCGTCTTCACACGAGTTATTAAATTCTTCATCTTCCAGAACAGCTCTGGAAGCATTTCCACGTGCGTGGCTGACAACTCGTTTAGTAAAATCAGCCATACTTCCGCTTATCTTGAGATCACATTGTTTCAAGTACATTTTCAGCTAGTTGTTCGTAAGCGCTTCCATATCTTTTTCATTTTTCCAAGAAATATTAGACGGAAGAGCGTTCCTTTCTCTTACTTTTTTTTCGCCTTTGCATCCAAGAACTCAAGGTGCTCTACATTACTTTTACATGCAGTCTCGTCCACGTTGAACTGGGACCAGAACTCTTGCAAAGACCTTTCTTCAGAGGAGGACAATTTTCCCTCGTTGAACACTTTCTTTATCTGGACACTCGGGAGAAGTTTATAAGCGTACTTTGCAAAGCATGTAATCAAACTGTTTATATTTACAGAGATCAATTTATTGCTATTAAAGTCATCAGTTGGGTTTTCCATTCTCTTTAATTATAATACAATGTAGGCTATCCTACATTGGTATCTTTCTTTTTCATTGAATAACATCATAGTGTCAGGGCCGTAGCCAGACTTTTCTGATAAGCGAGGCAATTGCGAAAGCGCCGAAGGCGCGAGCTTTTAGGGGGATCTGGGGGCATGCTCCCCCACAAAATTTCGAAATCTAGACGCTCGGAAATGCCATTTTTAACGTTTTCCTGGTGGTATTTTCCCCCAAACATAATCAAAATCCAAACTAACTTTAACAGCATTCCTGGTGCCAATAAAGTAGAGCTGTTTTAATATATAACAAAGGCATTCCTTTCCTACTGCATGACAGATAGGAAAATATTAAATAATCAGCCAGTTCAGAGATCAAAGCACCTGGAGTTGATATTTTCCCAGTTTAATTCCAGTGTAAGCAAGTATAAATGTTTGAACTCTAATAGCTCTCCTACCAATTTTCCAGTTTGTGAAAAAGAGTGAAAAAAGTAATGCCCCCCCTCCTTGTATGTATTAAATTTTACATCCAACCCCCCTGTTTCTAGCTGTGATTTTCTCCTATGCCCCCCCCTGGTTTCCCAACCCCCCTCCAGGTAATTATTGCACAGTGCCTAATTCCTAAGTATACCAGTGCAACGCGTATGCAGGCTACTAGAAGGAGTACCCCCCCGGTCTTCTGGCTGGCTGGCAAGGTCATGATATATCAGATACATCCAGTGAATAAGGGATGGACCATTAGAAAAGTTATCGCGGGAGGGGGGGTGCGGGAGCGAAGTACAAAAAAAATTCACGCAAGGCAGGGGGGGAAGGAAACTACACCAATTTTCGTGACCTGATGATCCACCGAAAATTGACGTCACATCCGGTTGGAAAAATCTTTGGCAGCTCGCTCAGCGAGTTGCAAGATGGACGCTCGGGTGTTTATGGTTTCTTCTTTCTTGTGACCAACACTGACACGCAATTGCTTATCTTGAATACCAGAGATGTTACAAAGTTACTGGATCATCTATTTTAGTCGATATATTGGCAAAACAGAAATGTTTAGTACGGTTTTGATGGCATTTTCCAGGCAGCTTCGCGTAATGTCATGGCGAGTATGTCGCAATTCAGTTCAAAACAGGTGCGGATCAAACTTTTGCTTCTCGTGACTCCTGATTCAGTGAAATCGTCAATTTGAATAGCCTATGATGCGTGAAATATAATGAAGAAAACGCCAGCAGTAGCAGTTTGAATTGTTAACATCGGGAAGGTAATTAACACTCGACGTAAAGTGCTGGAAGTCCCAGTCTATCGAAACTACTCCGCACATGATACCTGATATCGTCTTTAACGAAGCCGCTCAAACTTTTGCCTCTCGTGACCCTTGATTCAGAGGAATCGTCAATTAAAAAAGCCTATCCCGAGTATAATACAATGAAGAAAACGTCGGTAGTCGCAGTGTGTTGTGTTAACACTGGGGAGGTAATTAACACCTGATGAAAAGTGTTGGAAGCAGCACAGGCAGACCACCCTATGTGTTCGTAGTTAATAATTGTTGACAAAGGTCATGTTGAAATCAATGGCGCGTATAAGAAGATATATGGAGAAACAGTAGGTCGGCTTCGATTTACTACAAAATATAGAGCTTACTCTAAATTATTCAATAAAAGTTAAGATGAAATGTCAAATGAGTCTTGTGTCATGTTTTTTTGCCGCCGCGAGCCTTTTGAGGCGTTATTTTGCGAGATTATTTAGCGACCGATGGTAGAGAGAGAGAAGAGAGAACAAGGCTTGCAAGTCGGCCGCCGCCAGCAGCGACCGACTCCACTTCAAACCGGAATTAACCCCAAACTACTGAAAATCTCACCTATCTGACGACGGCTATCGATCGCTGAGTTGTTGCTCTATCTCTTCGCCAAATTTGAACTTCATCCCTCCCACAGTTTCCGAGAAAATCCATGCTGAATTCGTGCATACGGCTTTCTCAATATGATCGGTGCTCGACTCAGCGACCAGAGAAATTCCGATCACGCCGGCCGTTTCAAATTCACCAATCAGTATATAGTGTACTTTGAACCGCGGCGAGCTGCCACGGGATGCCAAGCGCTGATTGGTGAATTTGAAACGGCCGGCGTGATCGGAATTTCTCTGGTCGCTGAGTCGAGCACCGATCATATTGAGAAAGCCGTATGCACGAATTCAGCATGGATTTTCTCGGAAACTGTTGGAGGGATGAAGTTCAAATTTGGCGAAGAGATAGAGCAACAACTCAGCGATCGATAGCCGTCGTCAGATAGGTGAGATTTTCAGTAGTTTGGCGTTAATTCCGGTTTGAAGTGGAGTCGGTCGCTGCTGGCGGCGGCCGACTTGCAAGCCTTGTTCTCTCTTCTCTCTCTCTACCACCGGTCGCTAAATAATCTCGCAAAATAACGCCTCAAAAGGCTCGCGGCGGCAAAAAAACATGACACAAGACTCATTTGACATTTCATCTTAACTTTTATTGAATAATTTAGAGTAAACTCTATATTTTGTAGTAAATCGAAGCCGACCTACTGTTTCTCCATATATCTTCTTATACGCGCCATTGATTTCAACATGACCTTTGTCAACAATTATTAACTACGAACACATAGGGTGGTCTGCCTGTGGAAGCAGTATCGAAACCAACTCCTGATGTCGCTGACATCTGAGTACTCAAGCAGACTCAAGGTTAGTAGTCTTGTGTTTTCGAAGTTTCTGTTTTACGACGATGGGTAGACACAATTTTTCTATGGGAATGTATTTTTTGTGTTTAGATGTTTTAAAAGAAGTCTGAATAAAGAGAACTGCATAATTAATGATGAATTTTATCTCATTCAGCGTATCCTGGGTAAGGGGGGGGGGGGGCGGGTATTAGGGAAGGTGAGACGAAGAAACCAGCGTTGTAATAACATACAGTAGAATCCTGATTTCTCAAGCTCTCAGTTTCTGAGACCTCCCAATAATTCGAACCAAAACTGGCTTCCCTTCCCCAGTCAAACACTGTAATTTTACCCCCAATTTTTCAACGCCCCAGATAATTCGAACCAATTTCCTTTCCCCCAGGAGGTTCAAAAAATCGGGATTCCACTGTATGTTCAAGATTGGGATTAACCAATACAAATTGTCGAGATAATTGCGGGATTATCTAGCTATCTTGCCCTTTTAATATATCCCCTTTATATTTCTACAGGAAAAGGAAATAGTCCTTTACTGATCAGGCTTGTTTGGAATTTTAATTCCAGTGTTACGTTGTTTGTAATGTGGATGTTTTTGTAATAAAATACAAAGGCATCAACATGTTGGTCACTTTTCCACAAATTATACAGCACCATTCAATAGTAAGTTGACACTCAGTAATTGATCCTCACATGGATCAAGTATCGAGAATCGAGACTCGGTAATTGATTTTTGATTCACAATACTTGATTCCTGCACAAATCACCAAACCGAAACAGCCTTTGTTCAGTTTCGAGTATTTGCCTGGTTTCTCAAGAAAACAACAAAACAAACAAGACAAACAAAACCAAAACAGATAACAACTTGTGCGTGATCTACCTTTAAGACCTTCTATCCATTTTTGCTTTTTAGAACAAATGATTTTTTTGATTGACTTGGCACCAGTGAGGCTACACATTGTCTGCACTTTGCCTGCTGTAGTTATTTGACTTTGTTACAACACAGTGACTTCTACTCAGTCTCTTCAAGTACAAAGCATACCAACCCGTAGTAAAATCTATTGCATTCATTCATACATATAGGTACATACACGTTCAGATTTGTGAATAAAAATGATAACAATTATAAAATTGAGTAGCCAAAACTAAGCCCAAGTATGTATCTATTTTAATGTCAGGTAGATATTTGTCACGTACTATCACATATACTTACTTAACCCTTTCACTCCTAGCAGTGGCCAAAATAAAAATTCAAGAAAATGCTAAATTTCATCTTTTTTAATCCCCCAAAACAAACAGTACCCCGCAAAAGTACTGCCAAAGAGATTTCATTTGAATGGTCACACCATAGGATTTCGTCCACAGACTCAAAAGTTTAAACACTACATCACATGTCTCCATAATTGACTCCTGCAGTAAAAGGGTTAATAAAATCTATTGCATTCATGGAATTTGTATCAAATCTTTAGCTTATTTGCATACAGTTACATAGTTGCATGTTCAGATTCATGAATAAAAATACATAACAAAAATAAAATTGCGTGAGCCCAAGTATGTAACTATGTTTATATAAAGTAGATTAAGTTATGAATATATGAAATTCATATATTTGAACTGCGAAATGAAGAAATAAATGTAAAGAAGATCCTCGCAGTTATTAACGCAACTTATGCAGTTGCGAAAAGAAAGCCTGAAAAAATCAGGCTTGCCGGGATTCGAACCCTGACCTCTGCGATACCGGTGCAGCGCTCTAACCAATTGGGCTAGCAAGCCAACTGGGAGCTGGTCATTAAATTGGTTCGTAATATACCCGGGAAAGATGAAGATGAAGTTATGAATATATGAAATTCATATATTTGAACTGCGGAATGAAGAAATAAATGTAAAGAAGATCCTCGCAGTTATTAACGCAACTTATGCAGTTGCGAAAAGAAAGCCTGAAAAAATCAGGCTTGCCGGGATTCGAACCCTGACCTCTGCGATACCGGTGCAGCGCTCTAACCAATTGGGCTAGCAAGCCAACTGGGAGCTGGTCATTGAATTGGTTCGTAATATACCCGGGAAAGATGAAGATGAAGTTATGAATATATGAAATTCATATATTTGAACTGTGGAATGAAGAAATAAATGTAAAGAAGATCCTCGCAGGGTCAGGGTTCGAATCCCGGCAAGCCTGACTTTTTCAGGCTTTCTTTTCGCAACTGCATAAGTTGCGTTAATAACTGCGAGGATCTTCTTTACATTTATTTCTTCATTCCGCAGTTCAAATATATGAATTTCATATATTCATAACTTCATCTTCATCTTTCCCAGGTATATTACGAACCAATTTAATGACCAGCTCCCAGTTGGCTTGCTAGCCCAATTGGTTAGAGCGCTGCACCGGTATCGCAGAGGTCAGGGTTCGAATCCCGGCAAGCCTGATTTTTTCAGGCTTTCTTTTCGCAACTGCATAAGTTGCGTTAATAACTGCGAGGATCTTCTTTACATTTATAAAGTAGATTATTATGTACTATCACATACATTTACATGTATTTGCTTAATAATTAATAATAATGTAGATATAATAATTGTTACATCTAGTAGATCTTCAATGAATAGGAAATGAGCAATATTTGTTTTTTAACTGTTTCATTTTGATCTAGATAGCTGTGAAGACTCCTAAAGTTGCTTTCAACACGTGGTTTGAGACTATTCACGTGAGATTCCTGAGCCTCCAAAGGTTTGTTGCTGAGATGAGTACTTTGGTTGCAGACAGGATTTTTCACTTTGATAAGCATGCTGGACCCAAAGATTTATTGCTTTCCTTTTCATAAAGTGGCGGGGTCTGTCATGTAAGGAGACATGACCTGTAGCGTACAACGGAGGAAGAGATGTTGATTTCTGAGCCCTGATCTATGTGATTCTTTTGAACTGTGTTTGTTAACATTGTTAGCCATCATTATAGTAATAGTTGTACATTTAGGACATGAATACCTGTATATGGGTTGCCGTCCATAAAATTTGTTACTCAGCAACAGAAACAGTGTGCTACCATAACAACTTGTACGATATGATGAGATACTGTCATCAGTCATCCATAATAATAACCATAGATGCATAATGATGTTGAAAATTTGTCAGTCTTTTCTGTGTTATAGGCAACAGATGTGTTCTCAAACATTTGTTAACCAGCAACAATACTCGTCTAGTGTTGTGTTATAGTTATTGCATAGTTGCGGGAAAAAGTCGATACCCAACCCATGGACGGTCATTGGAAATTCCTAGGGGGAAGGGGGTCTTAAAAGCCAAACTTTTAGAAGCAAACTATGAAGCTAAGCTGGAATCTCTTGAGGAGGGGAGCAAAACAGAAAACCTTCTGTGGGGGGGAGTAAAGATATTTTCTGGTACTACACATTACACATGTAACCAGTATTCAAAGTATAGGGAGAGATGTTGGTCATCATCCATTACGTGTAGGTGACCACACTGACCACAATGACATTACCATGCAGAAACCAGTTTGGACTGAAGAGTTTAGTTGTTAGCCAGTGACAGCAACATGTTACTGACAAGATAAGTTGTTTGTTATTAATTAATTACATGTATTTGTAATTCCCAGGAAAGTTATGTATACAGTAGGTTGGGGTTGCACTTACTTGTTAATCTTGATAATCTGTCAGGCAAATCTGTTGGTGAAAAATATTCTTGAACTTTATGATCAGGCTGGGTTGCTTAAACTTGACCTTGTTGTATAGGGTTACTGATTTATTCCTTGATTTATAAATCTTCTGTCCACAACCACACTGTCAGTGGATGATTGTAAATAAGGACTGTGCGATGAATAAGCTGACATATTGACTTCAGGTAGCATCTGGCTTAAATTAAAGACAGCTTTTATGTAGCAGTTTAATTATGAAAGTTCTAAACTATTTTATATACTTACTAGTAGTGTGCACAATTGAGTAATCAAAATGTATATTAAGAATACTTAATTGAACAATGATAATAAAGCGTTATCGTTTGCCTTACAATGTGGTCACTTGTGATGTAGATCAATTATATATTGAGAATTTAATAATATAGAAAAACAAAAGAAAACAGATAAAGCCCTGGACGTTTAGGCGGTCAACAGCGACAAAGCACCACATACAAGTATTATTTCAGATTCTGTGTGGTGAACAGTCTCTCTAAAAAACAAAGAGTGTTAATGGGTTCCCACTCGTTAGAAACGCTTTCTTTGCGATGTTCTGTTAAAAGGAGTCTTTTTCTACAACATAGGCTATTTAAATAAAGAATTACTCACCTTGAAGTCATCATTTTGACTGATTTTCCGAATCCTGTGAAATTCACGGGAGAGAAAGCCGACATTTTTCATACAAAAGAACGCTCCATAACAACGCAGTTTATCAACCATTATTTAGGATATTCTCTTAACTAACCAAATGGAAGGAAAGAGTACATATTTCATTTCATTGTCACCAAAAAAGAGCGGGAAAATTTATCGCCGATGAAAAAATATGGCCATTTTACTCACCAACTCAACGAAACTGTCGCCGTCAATTTTGATTTTCCCGTCCGAGGGAGAAGTAGGCTGTTTTCGGACCGGATGTGACGTCAATTTTCGGTGGATCATCCGACCACAAAAAAGTCCCAGGCGCAGTCAAGTGTTTTTCCCCGCCCCTGACGCAAGGGAAAATTGAGAGGAAAAATCATGCACAGCGAGTAGCCTAGAAAAAATGTCCTTGCATTCGGAAAATATATTCCTGCGAGGGAAATGCTAACGAAAAAAAAATCGTGCAGCTCGAAAATTCCCCACCCCACCTCCCCATAACATTTCTAATGGTCCGTCCCTAAATAGAATGAGTTCCTTGCACCCGACAGTTTCCAAACTAAAACAAAGTACGTTTGCGTAGGAAATTAAATTCACAGAAAATAGCTTCAAGTTCAAAAACAACTCGCTTACGATTGACATTTTGGCATTCACTGACAAGGCACAAAATTCACATATTTGTAGGCCGTTGTTAGCATCGCCATCGGATAGATCCGGATAGTGTAAGACTGAAAATACCCAGTGGATGATGGCGTGTTGTCTTACGTCTGTGAAACCCGGGGGGGTGGGGTACTCTGCGAGTTTTAAGGCGAAGGTGTGTCGTCAGGACTCTGAAACCCTTACACTATATCATATACTACAGCGGCACATACCCTGGAAGCGTATAAATTGGAATGCCTTCTCCTCGCTGTGAATTGTTTGCATTCGGATCACGAACAGCTGGAAACTAGTAATACCAAAGAATGCTTGAATCGAACTGCAAATGTTTTGACAGGCGAGCCAATCAGATGCACCCAATAACACTGATTGACAGACTGAAGACTTCCGAGCTTTGTGCTCGCTCCGTAGATGTAAATAACGGGTAAGGCTACTGAACCTGATCCTCGGATTTCAGTTCCTAGATGCTTCGTCCAATTAAATGATGATTGAATGACAAGGAATCGAAATCAAAATCTCGCATTGTTTTTGTGAGTGGCAGGTAAACAAACAGAACACCTTTCAAATCACTTTGTTTAAATTGTTACTGCCAATTTAACAAAGGGAAGACATCATAAAATTTTTTGAAAGGGTAAATGGGGCGCCAAACTTGTCAATATTCCATATGTATTTCTATGGCTTTTTTGACTTTTTATATGGTCAACTCGACATTTTATATAGTCAACTTGAATTTTTATGTGGTCAATTCAACTTTTTATATGGTCAACTTGACTTCTTATGTGATCAACTCGACTTTTTATGTGGTCAATTACACACTTTTTACATGGTCAGCTCGACTTTTTATGTGGTCAACTTGAATTTTTATATAGGTAACTTTTTTATGGCCAACTGTAATCGACAGGAGCCATAATCGGGAACGGAGACCGTAACTAAATACCATTTTCAGTAATGGCGTTGACCCCATCGAAAAAGACAAATGTGCTATTTTTAGAAAAAATTGCGCCATCGCGAGTGACACGCGCGCGTGTATGTCGCGAGGACTCCGCGCAAAGAAAAACAAAAAAAAAATGGCGTCGGAAATTACCTTCGTTGGAGATGAAGAAATTCAGTTTCTGTCATCAGTGTCACTTCCAAATTTGAGGAAAGCTCTTGAGAAGAACTTTCTGGATAGTGACTCTGAATATGAGGATTGTACAAGTCATTCTAATGATGGCAGTGTGTCGAAGATGCGTCGGACATGTCGGACGAGGATTTCCCCGTTCAGCGGATAAAACGTTTTGCGGGCAAAAAAGGCGTCGAACTACGATAAAACAGTTGAAGGCGAATCAGGCAGGAGAACGGAAAGACATCTCCCAAATATATTTCCTCTGAGGACGTACAGAGATTGAAGGGCAGCCGCAAAGACTGTTAAATGAATGTCCAAGCACGGTGTGAAGAAAAGTTACGCACTGATAGATCATTTTCACTTTTTCACCGCAAAAGAAAATAGTAACATAGATTCAAACTGCCGAATCAGGAAAGAAAACGCTTGCCCAGGTTTCTCAGCGTGTGTTTTTTGAAATAATTTCCGCCTTTACCGAAGAAGGGGAAATGGACCGAAATGAAGATAAAAAATAGCGAAAAGCTATTATTTTCAATCAAATGCTCTCGCGGTGCGTTATCAATCGTCGACAAAATAGAGAACTGGAAAAACACCAAGGAAAAAAAAAACTACTTCCGTCGATGAGAAGGAGAAAGATGAAGTGAAACTTCATGCTGCCCTAGTACTGAATATTACTCACTGAGCAATTTACTAACCAAGAAGGGATACACAGCGCAGTGGACGTGGCAAGGGTTTCAACGACACTGAGAGTGAGTTTAAACATGTTAAAGTTTTTCCCTCCGTCAGCAACCCCAGGGCGAGAAAAATCACTTTGTATCGAAGCTAAATTAAGGACAAATTGCAACTGAACGTCACTGAGACATAAAGCTAAGTTTTTTCAAAGTGCTTGATTTCTTAGGACGAAAGGAAACTGTAGAAATACAAATTTAAGCATTTAGCACTGTGTTTACAATTTCTTTCATCGTCAGGTCAAACACTTGTTCTTAAAATTTCACGAACAGTAGGTTTTATATACGGAAGGCTTTGACTCCGAAATATCGACACAAGACAAAATAAAGCACAGTTAAATGGGAGAGAAGCATTTAAAGTTGTCACACTTTTATGGCGAGTCAGTACAAATGCAGAAGTCTGAACAAAAAACATTGAACAAATTCAGTGCCAGAAAGGGCATTATTTTTTGGCTATACCACGCAAAATGGACACTGGTTTACCTGTAATCGTTGTAGCTCTCGCTGTGTTCCAGCAGCTTCAAATGTTCAGATAGAAATCGGATGCCATGAAAAAGACGTTTAATCGCTCTCCCAGTTGTTTGTGAGTTGCTTATACCATTCCGTCCGGGGGCTCTAAACTGAGAGCAACTGCATTTTGTGTTTTGCGATCAAAAAAGTAAGATGGGGAATTCTAATGTTCCTCACCTCCGTAGTCTTGTTTCAGTGAGCTGCATAGAAGTTGTCTTTCAAGTTAAAATATTAATTCCGTCTTCAGTTCGATCAACCAAACATATGATGGTTCCGTCGTCAGCGTTGTACGAACGGAACAATTACAAACTCGTTCATTTGAACTCCCGCAGCTATAACGGTGAGATCGTACGGCTTCAATTCGCTTTGAACGATGATCTCAACAATTTTTCAGGAAAACTCAAACACGTACCACATTTAAGAGCCCATAATTGGAAGATTTTTCCCAAACCTTGTGCTTGTACGTTCTCTTCGGAGCAGTTTCGTTGATCCATTCAGCTCCGCAAGAAACGCTGCAACATTTTGCAAAGTTTTGGCGCCTTTTTCGGTCAGTCATGTGATCGCGAACGATTCTTAAATTATCTCGGAGTTTCTCTCTCTCTTTTTTTTCTCTTTCTTGATTTCATAGTGATTGCCTAACAATTTTTCCTACTCGGGCTTGCTGGATTTCGAATAATTCCATTTTGGCGCTACGCGCCTTGTTGCCGGGTTATCTATCATATTCAGCGCGCTCTCGTTGTACACGCAAATTTGAGTGTATCCACACGCGTTTATGACGTTGAGGGTGGCGCAATTTTCTCTAAAAATAGCACAATTGTCTTTTTCGATGGGGCCGCGTGGAACCCGCGCTTACGGTCTCCGTCCCCGATTATGGCTCCTGTATTCGACCAATAATGCTTTGCGGGCATTAAAACATGGCTGCCAACAGTGAGGATATAAAGCACATCTCGTCCGCGTGTGCCATTGCCACACAGGAACTAGAGGCCATTGGAAACGTGCAAAGTAGTGAAATCCGAAATTTGGCAGCCTCAACTGCTACTAACAGTGCTTGGAATGGCTCCAACCTGCCTACAATCATCAGTTTAATGTAACAGAGACTTTTGTTGTGTCCTTTCACTATTGAGAATTACACCCATACCTGAGTAAGCGAGTAAAGTAAAGTCGTTGTTTAGTTTGACTGTACAATTTTCTTTTGGTTCCTACTGGGACTTAAACGTAAAAGAGAATTTCTCTGACCTGTTTGTTCTTTATCCCCCTGCAGCTGTTTATCAAGATATGTACAGGTGCCGGTGCTTAGATCATGGAAGAAATAATGCTCAGACAATGCAAGAAAGTGTTCTCATCATTTCGATCATCTTTGGATTACATCGATTTTCCAAGTCTGCCATCTATTCATGAGAAAGTTGAAGACTTCCTGGAACCACCAGCTGATAGTCCTCCCCTACAGGGAATGGTCCTACGGGATCAAATCCGTAGTCATGTGCATTGTCAAGGTCAAAGCCACTCTCAACTCCTGCGTAACCAGGTAACTCATTTTCAAGCATGCCACATTTATATAACTGAAGAGGAAGACGATTTTCTTCAGAAGAAAGGGGGTGGTTTTCTCACTGGCGTTTGAATCCATGTAAACACTTATTCATTCTGGGGATGTATATATGACGTAATGCGAATAAGTGCAACTCATTGAGAGGACCGCAAGGAGCCCATTATCCTCCAAACGGGCAAATGTTTTTGAAAAAAAAAAGTACTCCAGAATAGATATCTCTGTGCGCCCTCTCTCCACGCGACAACTGTGTACAGAACCACCAGTAATGATGCTACCTCTGCCTACACCTCTCTGCTCTAACGCAAACTGTGCCACTTTAAAGTTTTCCATACCATAGTGACTTCTCACCCAAGATGGCAGTCCATATATAGTCGTTGACACCCGTAACAAATTGATCCAATACCGTGTCTGCTTTGTTGTTGCTACAACAGTGTGCATAAATTAAAAGGCGGGAATATCCATCAACACATACATGAGTTATCAGCCTCCACCGGTGATAGGTCTGTCATTGCTGTCAATTTGCCACAAAGCATTTAGAGTTGGAACACTGTAAATTTCTCCTGTAAATCGCTGAACGCCGCCGCAATGCTGTATCAATAGGATCAGGGGTGCGAAGACAATTCCTTACCCGCCATCGCTGAATATTTAGTGAGTCTACTTCTAACAGCACCCAGTCTGATCACGCCTGTCCGATATTAGGAGTCAGTTCGTGAATTTCTTGGACTATTTTCTCCAAACCACTATCTGAAATCTAGGTCCAGATTGGCTCTTCGGTCCACAGTCATGCCATACATCGATCTCCTTCTCCTCAGGGTACTCTCTCTTACTCCTAGTAGGTCAGCTATCTTTTTCCACAGGAAATGCAGTACTCGTAAAAACCGTATTTGCTCTTTTTCGATAACATATCGTGGGCGGCCAGGACCATGCCCTGTGGACGCAGTAGGGCTACTTTATGCATTTTCGTTAAACACATCCGACCAGCTGTTTCTGTATCGCTGTAGTTGATCAATCAAGTTCCTATTACTTAAATCAAAGTCTCATTCAAGATTGATGTTACATCTGAAAAATTGTTGTTGTTTTCAATATCTGAGATCAGCAATTGCATGGTGTCCGCAGCAGCTATCGGTCGATGCAGCCTGCTCAGTATCTTCCAAAGACAGGCTCTGGGATCTTTCTGCTTCTTCAAATGACGTTATTGTTGAAAGAATAGAAACAACCCGTGTTCATTTCTTTCGTTAGCTGTGTTTTGACTCAGATTTCTTTAACAATTCAAATGCTTCAGACAGTGTTCGTGGTGAGGACAGTTTTCTAAGATTTGTTTAGGCGAGTTTCCTCGCGCAAGGCATTACGTCGAATAAAAAGGCTATAGTTGACCGTAAAAAGGTCGCGTTGACCATATGACGAGTGTATAGTTGACCAATAAAAAGTGTATAGTTGACCACAAAAAAGTGTGTTATTGACCACATAAAAAGTGTATAGTTGACCATAAAAAGGTGTGTAATTGACCTCATAAAAAGTCGAGTTGACCCCATAAAAAGTGTATAGTTGACCACATAAAAAGTCGAGTTGACCATATAAAGTCTGTAATTGACCACAGGTGGTGTGCGCACTATGACCGCAATGCATTGTTTTGTCACATTTCCAATATGGCGGAGGATTCTGGCGGCCATGCAGAGCGGGTTTTCAGGGTAAGTTTGTTATCCATTTTCTCTAATTCTTTTTCACATCTTATATCTAAAATGTTATTTTTAACAAGTTTTAGATATCAGGAGTCGTAGTTTGGAATCGGAGATCTTGTTTGTGAAGCTTTACGATGTAAACTGAGCTGCAAAGTATTTTAATAAAGTACCTATCTACCCATCTATCTACCTAAACTGACACAGCGGCAAAATGAGTGCGCATGCTCGGCTTTTTCGCGGGCTTCCGGTCATGATCAAGCTATTACAACAGAGAAAGTTCTGGTTTTGTGTAGTTTGTAAGCAGAGAGCAAGAGTCAGCGAGGTAAGGTTGGTTTTGTTGAAAGGGTTTGAAACTTGTTGTACTCATGCACTTTGCATAAAGGGTTTGGTGCTTACAACAAAAGTGAAAATTAGTTTGGGGCTGGTAGTGTTTGATCTTCGATTGCGTGGCTTGTGTTGGATGCAGCGCGTTGATAAAAATGCATGAAGAGAGAGAAGACCGAGAATAAAACTCTATTGTACCTCCAGAGAATATTCTCTTAATATATCAGAAGAGTTCACTCGGACTGCTCAACTTCCAAAGGACCGCACTGAAATCAGATTGGGAAAAACAACAACAGTTGCTCCGTTTTAGTTCCGAAAACCGGTTCACGATCACGAGTGCTGCGAAAACAGCCAATTCCATCAAGACCATTTGCTGTTGTGGGATGACGTGGCGAATTCAAGTTGAGGTTACATTAGCACCGATACAAGGTAGATGATGTTACGATCGCTTGCTAAGAAAGAAAAATTGTCACGCATCAGTTATAAACAGCTGAATCACAATGTTTTGAATCGCCTTCTTTCGGCTTGTATGAAATAAACCTTCACCGTGCTTTCAGCTCTTAGAATCATGCGTGATTATAGTTTCTTTCTTTTTGCAACGACGTAATTTCTAAAATCATTTAAATTTGAATTTATAGATTTGTAGAAAACTCTTCTAGTACTGCGGTCTGATGTCAGAACGCCGTGATCGAAGATTGTATTTTGCACATTTATTTCATTACTTTAACTTCTTCAATTATATAAACCCTTTCTGTTCGGTGATTCTAGACTAGTTCTCGCTTTTATTTCTTTACAAAAAAGCTTCTTGAAATAACAAACTTTCCTCTCTTTGCTCTCTGTCTGTAAAACGTCGATTGATTGTAAGTTTGAGTTGTGACTAAGGACACCTTAGAACATGGTCACACCCACTCAGCCAATCAGTGTCCAGCATTTCGATGCTCTATATTCCATAAACTGTCTTAAATTATGTAAAGTGGCGGGGGCTTTGAAGCACAGGGAAATTGCGGGGTGAAATTACCCCGCCTCGCCCGAAATTACAGAGAATTTCTGCAGTCATTAGTGGTTCTATATAGAGCATACTAATGAGGCATTGTTTTCCTTTGTTTGGAAGCCTCATTAGTATGCTCTATATAGAGCATACTAATGACTAAGTAGAAACTACTAATGAATGCACAAATTCTCTGTGAATATTTATAACTAAATCGATACAAACAACAGCTTCAACGGCGATGTCAAAAAAAAAATGCAATCTTGTAATAGCAAAGCAAAAAGCAAATCGAAAGAAAACCCATTACTTTACAGCTTTACATGAAATAAGAAATGTTCAGACCTTAATTGAAATAGAAGGACAGGCTTGTTTCTCCGCGTTTGCCGGACTACGAGAACTTGTCTTTGGTCTCTTGGCTTTCCCTGCAGGTTCCCCACTTACAGGTGCTGGTGGTTGAAGTGCGTTGAAGGCTGCTTTCACCAGTGTAAATCTAGTAAATCTTGTGGGGCAATCACTGCCTGGAGTTCCTCAATTTCCGTGTATTGGCTCATGGCTGTTTACGCATCAACTGCGATAAACCGCGCGGTGAAGCACTCTCGGCAAAACATTGCAACTCAAAGGCGTGTGTACAATAGCGAAAATATCGTAAACAAATAGCAACGTGATTTCAAGGTGAGAACTAAAAAATTGAATTCAAAAATACAATCTGCACGCAAAAACGAAATTCTTCGTGGGTGTGACCATGTTCTAAGACGGTTAGACAATGAACGCTCGTGTCCTATGGGATATAGCGTCCCTCGCAAGATAGAATGCCACTCGGCCCGCGGCCTCGTGCCATTCTATCTTTGCTCGGGACACTATATCCCATAGAACACTCGCGTTCATTGTCTAACCCTTACTTGTATAGCATGGAAACTGAACCGAAGAAAAAATAAGACTTCCCATTATTTGCCTAAAGGTTTCAGAATTTTATTCCTGCAGCTATCAGGCCAATCCAAGTTAATTAAGCACTTTAGAAAGACGTATAAGTAAGAATCAGTTCTATACTTCGTGATGAATAAAGCAAGCAAAAGTGTCGTTTCCTCGGCGGTCCGCATGTTGTTTTCGCCTCTAGCCTGAATTTCAGGCGAGTTTTTCTGTGGCTTTAATTTTGACTACCAGCTTTTGCAATCATCTTTTTTTTTAAAACGGACTTATCTCGGGTTTTAGCCCTCAAACAACAGCTAAGTAATTTACCTTTAGAAAAGGCGAAAGCTAGCACTGCTACGACAAAAGTATAAGCTTATCTGACACAATTCATGTTTCACTTACGAGCCATTGACTTCGAGCGAAAAATTTACTATGGTGGCCAAGACAATTAGTTTGCTAAAAAAGATGAAAGAAGAGCCTCTCTAGGAACTGCCTTCAAGGTGAAAACCTTATCTGTTTCGTGACGGCCTTATCTACGCGAAATGAAAACATATGACGGGAATTTTTAAATTGCCACCATTTTCCCCGAATTGAATCCAGTCTCTCCGCTTACGGCCGCCCGCGAAAATGGCGGGAACGAGTTAGCGCACGCGCACTCATTTTGCCGCTGTGTCACCTAAACTAGGACAATTCTCGATCAAGGTAGAATTCGCGCATTTTTCCGTACGTTAAGTAGGTCAGAAATTTTTGCTCATTGGCGCTTATAGATAGTGGTGCTTGGCTTATAAACATACCTAACCAAAAGCCAAGAGGTTTTCAAATATGAGGAATATAATGCGCCAGTATGCACCAGTCGTTTTACGCCCTTACAACCACACGGAAAATTCCTTATTTTGTGCTGTTATCAGCTGGAGCGAGTCCCTAAGGTGTGATAAATCCGAGTCCAATCGAGCAAGTTGCTTTTGCAGTAAACCACTTTCTTTGAAAAGATGTCTTATTTTGCTGACACATTATTTAATTCTGTCTTCTTTAAAGTGCTACTATGATCAAAAAATCACTTTTATTTTTTCTTCGGATTTCGAAACTATGTTTGTTAAACACTCCCCAAGCGAAATTATAAGCGTTAATTTTGAGAAGAAGACCGTTAATTTAAACTGCAATTTTCCGGTTTAATGGTCCGCCATTATTACACCAGAAAGGATACAATGACGTCATACACTCAAGAGCTGTAAAATGTAGTGTGTGAACGCGGCTTACAAATTATGCAAAACACGAGTTTGAGAGTGTGGAAGCTCAAAACTCCCGTGCTGCATACTAAATAAGGCACTTTCACACACACTGCATTCTACATCTCGTGAGTGTATGACGTCATTGTATCCTTTCTGGTGTAATAATGGCGGACCATTAAAACGGAAAATTGCAGTTTAAATTAACGGTCTTCTTCTCAAAATTAAGGCTTATAATTTCGCTTGGGGAGTGTTTAATAAACATAGTTTCGAAATCCGAAGAAAAAATAAAAGTAATTTTTTGATCATAGTAGCACTTTAAGGGCAAGGAGAACCCTATTTTCTGCTAAAGCTCCAGCAATTGCAAGCGATGATCGCCAGAAGAGGCAATGGATCGAAGAAGAAACGAGAGCATTGGTTGCTTATATTTGTTTATATAGCCCCGAAGCAGCTTCAGACCAGTGACCAGTGGCTAGGAATCCAGCCTTCTGGACAGCCTGTGCGGCAGCAGTGGCAGACACGACTGGTTGTCCCCAACGAAGCGGTAACTACTTATTTCCAAGCATATTTTCGTTTTGTTTTGTTTTTTAATTATCTTAATTTTGCAAATTAAAGTTGATAGCTTTTATCATAGTAACTATACTTTTCATCAATTAATCACAATTTTGTAGCTGCAGAATAATAAACTGTTTGATAAAACGGTTTCCTGTTTTTCTACACATAATATATTTCTTTTTTTTAAGGTATTATTTTAGCTTGTAAATGTTCAATTATTCTGTTTTAATTGCAATATTTTCTTCTCTTCCACAGACAGGTCAATTGATTTCACGTGCCAATTTTCACAAGGCTCCAGTTGAATTACCGGCAACCTTATTTGAGCTAAGAAACTCTTAACTGGTCTGAATATGTATTAGCTTACAACTGGTTAACATAATATTCAGGTTGAGAATGTATTTCAATTACTGTTTTTAAACAGTGTTGATATACCGTAAAATCCTGGTTATAAGCCCCCCCCCCCCTGCTTATAAGCCCCCTTGGTTAAAGCCTCTCCCCCTCCTCCCCAGATATAAGACCCCCTAAGCTGGATGTCCGTTCTAAAGAGGGCTAAATGTTGCTTTATTATGCCTTTTTTACTTGAAAACGTATTTTGATCCGCACTTTCATGGTTTTTTTTTAATTTTTAATTTTTATTTTTATAAGTCCCCCCCCCCCCATAAAAGGCCCTCTGTTTATAAGCCCACCCAAAAACCAGTAAGAAGTTGTGTATGCCCAAGGCTTATAACCCGGATTTCACGGTATAGATTATGGAGTTGTTACCAGGTGCCACTACAACCTGGTGTTGGTGATACATTTGACTTGTGCATAAAAAGCCAAGAGTGATTTAAAGGCCTTCTGTGGTTGTTTAAGGCCAAGTTTGCACATGTATTCTTGAGAAAGTTTGAGGAGTATTAGCTATTTTAGAGATATAGTATTTACAGAAATTTATAATTTTGGCCAGTTGTGTGGTTGCCTTTTTAGCAAAAGATCATTTTCATTTCCTCATGCAAATACACAAGAGACTCAAGAACTTCTACACATTTCAATATAACTTTAATCATCCATTTTTGTGAGAAAGTTTGTTAAACATTGTAGGTAATGTAGATTTTTAGGTCTGTACAATTTTATGATCTAAATTTTCTTCATCGGCGAGGTCAGGCATCCATTTATTCAAGTAACTGGATAATAAACCACAACTGTAACTACCTGACAATGAAAAACATGCTCTGAAGCAGTACAATGTATCTTATTGTGAACTGTTTTGCATAGACGTAAAAGTCAAAATCACATTAAAATGTCCCAGGTTTGACTCTTGGGGTAAAAGAGATTTGATTAAACTACAAGTGTCACTGCATTTTTCTAGTCCATACTACTTCACTTTGTGGCTAGCCCGCAACACTTGCTCTTCCCACAGCCCACTCCTAGTAATACTGACAGTGACATAATAACCTACTCTCAAGTAAACAATGCAAAAATTGATGTGTTTTACATCAACACTGACAATCTTTCCACTAGCCAAAAGAGGATGAATATATCAAGTGAGTTCTCTTACGATATATCCGATCTTCACCCAGCCATTCCCATAGTCAATAAATACTGCAATAGCATTACTGTCAAATTGATTATGAGGTTCAGCCTCAATCTTTGCAGCAACCGATGCAGTGCCAACCGCTTTTGCAGCTTCAAGGTGATCCTGATATCTTTTGTTGTAAGTAACACCCATCACCTTAAAGGGCAAACAATGGATCATGTGTTCATTTTCCAAATCCTGTTCCTCAAGGGTACTCTCCACTGGTTCATTAAAATCAGAATCTTCACCAGGTGATTCATCCGTTTCCGTAACATGAGTGTACTCCCAGAGAACAAGAAACTCCTCCTCCTCAATTTCAATATTGCAGGTATAGATAAGCATTGCACTTCAACTGGAAAGTCACCACCAAGTAATGAGTTGTATTTAAGCAGACCTTTTAATCGCTCTCCATTCAACATCACATCAGCCCTTTGGAAATCAATGGATAAGACTGGGAAACTTGGGATTGTCCATGTCAGTTTGTCTGGGTCAACTCCAAGAATTTGTAAACAGGTTGATGGTGTGAAAAGTCCTAAGAAAAAAAGGATGGTACTCCATTAGCAACAGTAAAGTCCCAAAGTTTTCATTATGCCATTTTTGCTCGTAAGTGAATGCCCAGTCAGTGAATAAGCCTTACTTGCTCTTATAAGAGGGAAGGGAGTAGGACTGAGAAATTAACACATGGAGATTAAACACTCCATTCCAATAAAATTTATAGAATTGTTTGCTGTACGTGTTCAAAAAAATCAGATTTCTGTGATTGAAAGTAGTCTTAGAGGGTCAAGGTGCAATAACTAAGTGACAGCCTACCTGTTGCACAAGGAATATCGTCGGACTGGAACTTTCTTGTTATTATAGGCTGATCCTGCAAATTGAAATTTAAAAAAAGGAACTTAAAACCTGGGGTGAAATGCTTTATTTATAGTCCAGCAACAAAAGAAACAAAATATTCAATAAGTACACCAAAATCTGATTAAAGAGGTATGTACAATATAAAATCTATTTACCCTTGTCGGAACAGGGTACAAGTTGTGCTGCTCTCTTTCTGTTGGGTCAATATTTGCAATGGCCTGATTTAGTGCTTGGCTATTTTCAAATAATCTACAGCAAAGTTAAAGCTCAAAACTTGTATGAATGATAACAAATAATGCATTCTACAGGAAATCTTTGGTGAATACATGAAAATCTAAAAAAAAATCAAGCAAGATTTAACAAAAAAATCAAATTATATTAGTACTGATCTTTTTTGCTAGTGAGTAGAAAAGCAATTATTAGTTTATTAAAGAAAGGAAGGTGCCTCAGAAGGCCAGGGATTCAGTGGTTTTAAGCAGTTTTCCACTACATTGAACACTGTTTGGTGCTTTTAAAATACCATTTCTACTTGGACAAAATTTTTTATGTGATCTGGAGGTGCATTTGCAAGGCTGGCCAACCTCTCTTCAAAACCACTCTTTGAAACAATGTCCTTCGCCCTCTTGATGCCAATGCCTCTGATGTTTCTTAGATGGTCACAGCCAGCGGCAATGCATCTGCAGATGCAATGCAACTGCAGATGTTCCAGCACTTTACATATTTCAACTAGATCTGCATCCCCGTTTGATTTTAACTTCAACAACACCTACCAGTAGTTAAACGAAAAATAATTTAAGTTTACATGCTACAATGGAAGGCCAATGGCAAAAGGGACTTATGCTAATATATGCAGGGATGGCAGAGCCGAACGAAAAACTGAAAAAAATAAAGGACTTACTAAGAGAAGAGACTCTTAGTACGAAGAGTCTCTTAAAAGCCAATAGTCCCCCCCCCCGCCACACACACACACACACACCCTGGCCCCAATTGGAAAAATGCTCCACTGTCCCTGATAGAAGGTGTAGTTTAAAATAAAAACTTCTTACACAGAAAATAAACAAGCAACATTTTCCTAGAAAATTGAATCCCATGAAATTTTAACCTCAGTTCATACCCACCTTAGAACAACCATAAGCCAGCAAATCAGAATCCTCGGAGACAGCAAAATCTGCCAGTTGGTGTTGCAGCGGATGAGCAATCTGCGCATCAGCCTCGTACAGTGAAACAATGTACTCGATTCCCCTCTCTCTGCAAACCTAAAATAAGCAAAAAATCCAGTAGTTAAAAACGATTATCCGGCTATTATGATGTAATTCACAAATAACAACAAAATTACAGCATTGGAACGTAAATAATTAAACCAAATTGTTATTGCCACCTTTTTAATAACGTCCAATGTAATTTGGGCGGGCTGAGCCATGACCCGTCTTGCTTCATCTTTTTGCCCTTTTTCTACAAGCTCTTCAGCTTGCTTCACTCGTTCCTCTCTAGTCCTATCGAGTGGAAACAACAAAAAAATCAACAGAGAAATCAACAGAGATATAACATCACACGACGTGTATAAAAAGCACATTGTAAAAATGGTACCGGGATCTTGGCGGGATCTTGGCAAGATCCCGCCAAGATTCCCGCCGGGATCCCGGTGGGAATCTTGCCGGGATTCTTGGCGGGAGACGGGATTCCCGGCGGCCAAAATCTCGGCGGGATCCCGGCGGGAATCTTGCCGGGATTCTCGGCGGGAAGCGGGATCCCGGCGGCCAAAATCTCGGCAGGATTCCGGCGGGAGTCTGGCCGGGATTCTTGGTGGGAGACGGGATTCTCGGCGGCCAAAATCTCGGCAGGATCTTGGCGGGAGTCTTGCCGGGATTCTTGGCGGGTAACCGGATATCTCAGTGGGAGTGTTGCCGGGATTTGCGACGGGAAACAAAATTCCTTGCGGTCAAAATCTTTCCGGCAGCCAAAATCTCGGGGGGTCCTGTCTGGAATTCGCGATGAGAACCATAATTAAGATTAATCAAACTACCAGACGCTGACAAAACTATGTCCTATATTGCAGTCCCAAGTATTGTTGACATGATTGTTATCAGCCTTGCACGTGTTTCTTAATTGAATTATCCCTTATGTGGTACTATTTCCTTGTGACAATAACGAGAAGACAAAGAATAGTTCACGTGCATGTGTTGTTACTTCAGCGCGCCGAATTAAACATTGTTGATTGATTTCCACGTTCCCCATGAAAGCCTCGTGGTGCTAGGAGCGTTGCTGGTGGAAGGAGGCAAGTGTCTTTCTTCTTTATTTGCTGTGAAATCCGTAGCATCTGCAGGAGAATAACCAACGAACAGGAAGAGTTTGATGGTGTTTTGAGCATTTTTGTGTTTGTTCGCACTTGCATTTTATACGCTCAGATGTAAACCAGATGTGTTCAAGGTTCAGAGAGATCGATTTATTTGTAGTCAAGACAAAGCATGGAATAGCGGCCGTGCAGAAACTCGGGTTTGTTCATGATCATCTAAGAAAGGAACAGTGTGCTGGACGAGAATTGTCAGTGGAAATTTAAATGCTGAGTGAAAGAAACGTGTGAAATCTGAAGTATCTGGCAACGCAGTTTTGCGAAGCACCTTTTACAATTGTCATCAGAGGAACAAATATTGTTTGGTACTCCAAAGTATTCAGAATTTCACAGAACCGCCCCATTGGAGGAGACAGGTGGAAAGGCTTGGGTTTTATTTTATAACATGCACACCGTTTCAGATTTAAGGTTAATCTACATCGTTATTTCAAGATTACTCTGTCTTTAATAAACATAAGTGTATTAAATTTTGTTGACGCGTTCTGCCTGAACATACGTGCAGGGTCTGTAATTGGGTGAAGCTTATGTAAAACACAAATTAAATCGCCAAATACTAGCAAATGTGGGGAATTTGTTGAAAACATCTGCGCCGCTTGCATTGCGCTTCAACTTGTTTATAAATGTAAACACTGAAATATGATCATGCAGGGATGAACAGGGATGACCATCTGTTTTTGTATAACCCTAAGAATCCAATAAATTGTATCTAGTAAATAATCCCATTATTTTCCTTTGTCTTTGTGCTTTATTTTGGATAGTTCAACTGAAAACAGAATGTGCGAGGACCTTTTAAATGAAAACTATGTACAACTAATTAGACTGTCTCAATTTGTTGTGGAATTTATCTTGCGTAGTTCTTCCGCAATTATTCGCCTTGGAAAAGAATACAAAATGAGAACACGTTATGGAGAACAAAAAGGTGAAACCGACGACACCGAACAAAGAAAAATAGAATTCAAGGGATTACAAACAAACTATACTTCCCGGTAACTTGAAGCCTCAGTTAATCGAACCTCTCGCCAACTTTATAACTCGAGGTGAACATTTTTTTCTTTTCACAACATTTCCTTCAGAATTTTGCCCCGGATAACTCAAACCTTCAAATAACTCGAACCTTTTTTATTTTCCTTAAAGGTTCGAGTAAAGAAACTGAACAAGGAAAATGACAATGTAAAAATAAAGTGTTTGTTTTGTGGCGTCTTCTAGTCTTGCAGAAATTGGCTGCTCGCCAAACTGTGGTCACGCAAGTCACGATTTTTTTGTCATGTAGTGCAAAGCTCGTGAAATTGTCGATCGCAAATTGTTTACATACTGTTGTTGTTGTTTTGCATCTAAAACTATTTAACAAGGAACCATTTTCAGTATTAGATTCTGCAACTTGCCGCAAATTTTGAAATTTGTCAGACTTGTCACCTGGCTGTTCTGTTCGCTATCGGGCTAAATTGTGTCAAGTTTACGCAAATCTGGATAAGACGGCGAAAATTAAGCTTACTTTTTGAACTCACAAAATGAATGCTTAAGTAATGTCTAAGAGCAAATTAGTTACCGGTAAGTAAGTTTATTTATACCATCCTCACACATTTTTATAGGTAAGTCAAGCTTTTTTTCAGTGTGGATTTTTTCTCACAAAGGAGCCTCTTTCTGTGAAAGACCCGCCAATGGTCAGTTTACTTGACTGAAATCAACATCACCAATTAAAATAAAGGTTAACAGTCGACGACATATAAAAGGGTTCTTTCAGCGAAAAAAAAAAACAAGGCAACGAAAAGCAGTACACGCTGATGCTTTTGAGTGAAATATAAAAGTGAAACTCACTGACCTTTTCCTCACATGTTGAATGCTTGGAGCGACCAGACTCGTCGAAGGAAAGAAACCCAGTTCAGTAGCGGCTTCCATCGCGGCGAATTAGTAAGCTATAGAGACTATAGGCGTCCTTTGGAAATTTTTGAAAGCATTTAACTCGATTGTTCATTCCTCAAATGTAGCTTTGTCCACAATATCTACTCATCCTTTGTTTAAGTTCATTCTCAGTACACTTTAATTTAGTGTGGCATGTTTTGCTGGGTTTAAGCATGCCGGCCGTTCTCTCGTTGACAACAGTTTCTTGAGTTTCTTTCAAAACGTTCTCTTGCTTCAAACTTGACAGAACCATGTTGTTTTTGGTAAAAATAATAAGTTAAACGTTTCAATTGTCCCCTGTACATACAACAAAAAGAAGCCATTTTCAACTTGTTCTGTGGAAAAGTTCTCGCATTTTTTGGCTTACGCGAGCACCGCTCGCCGATGGCGTGATTGAATCAACCAATCACATTGTTCCATTAACGCAATGGCGGGAGTCAAGGCGGGATTTTTTGGCGCGGCTACGGTATTAGGTACATGGCCGGCAAGCAGCGAAAAAAGTTAAATTCAGAACGACAACATATTAGTCACAGGAAACAGTATTTAAAAACCCTTGCTTAACTCTTCCGTGGTGGCTTATAAAGAAAGTTCAACAAAGAGATGACATGACATCACCAAGGCAGAAGTAGTCATTTAAAATACAGGGATGCGAAAACGAAGTCCTCTGCATAAAAGGTAAGCTTAAGTGACAACAAATAGACATCAGTGGTCTGATAAAATGAAATGACTTGTAAAACAGAGCCGATCAGAGCCAGCAGCGTATCTGATCGTTGTTATTTTGGTAGATGTCGCGCGTAGCGGCAAAGCTACAAAACTGGGCAACCGTTAACATTGCTCTTCGTCGATTGTTATTTTCAGTTATATCGAGAACCCGGAATGATTCTCCTTACGGATACAGCACTGCGTTAATTGTCACTTTAATCCCGTTTGAAGATTATAAACTTTTGAAGATTAATAGAGTTCGGGATTAATGACCATCGTCTTTACAATCTCGCACAACGTGCCAGCGCGAACTCCCGCACGATGATCGCCCTGTTTTTTATTCATCAACATAACGAGCCATACAAGATCACTGTTTGAAACGCACTCTGATAAAAATATCAGTTGCAATAGACCTCGCTAAAGTTTGCTCGGGCCTTACATACCACAACTTGTAATATTTTTTCTGAAATCTCATCACGGTCAGTTATGAATCTGCGCATCTTGCCAAGATCGTAGTTGTCTTGCCGAGATTACGGTTGTCTTGGCGGGATCACCGATGTCTTGGCAAGATCACGCCGGGAACCGAAACTCTCGCCGGGATTCTTGCCAAGATCCCGGCCAAGATTTTTTCTTGCCAAGATTCCGTTAGAATCCCGGCGGGGAAATTCCGTTTCCCGGCAAGATTTTTCATTTCCCGGCAAGATCCCGGTAGGAAGCGGGATTCTTGGCGGGATCCCGCCGGGATCCCGGTAGCCATTTTACAAGGGAAATTAAACACAACTCAGTAGAACTAAGCTCATTTCGAGCAACAAAAAACGCTTAAAGCCTAACACGTAATCTTAACATGGAGTCCCGATTGAGTAAAATAAAAGAAATAATATGAGTTTAGGCATGCATTTCTCACCTTCTACGACGTTCATTTTCATCGTGTTTCGCTGGCAAGGGACAACCATCGAACACTAACACAGGCGTGATTTCGAAGTCTTGTAAAAGGTCAAGGTACCTAGTACAAACTTCCAGATACCTAACAATACAATGTTAAGATTTAGCGAATTGAAATCTATATAAAGTTTAAAAATCGGCAAGAAACTACCTACCTTTGAACGTTCCGTGGCATTGGTAGCTTACGACGAGCGCCTTGTGAAGCCAACAAGAGGCATCCACGGCGGCGGTTTGCCCTGAAAAATCGCTCAGCGAAATTTTTGAGGTACAATCTTTTAAAAAAGGCAAAAGACAACTGATTCCCATTGCAAAGCAGTCGAAAAAAGAAAGAATTGGGAAAGAAAACCCCCAAATATTTTGACCTTGTGAAGTTCTCACCGGAAACCTGGCTACGAAGCTAGATGTGAGATCTTGACACATCGGAGCGATGGCAATGAATGGCTCATTTTACAATTTCGCCCGAAAAATTCAGCTTTTGCCGCCCTCGAGTCGATGATAGACGCACGCCTGTCGCTCGATGGCAAGGGTGAAGTACCTTTTGTTTTGCTTCTCTGTTGTGTCTTTTATCGCAACAAAGCTGAAGTGTGTAATCTGTGCAAAAGTGCTTTCCGAAGCAAAGATCGATATGCCATATCTGGGAAAGGTGTATCTTCGACTTGGTTGCCTGACGAACTAAAATTGTTGAACGAAATTAAAACGAGACACGACGAGGGTCGAGCGATGGAAGATGAGCTACATCCGCTGACCCCGATTCCATCGCTTCTGACTATTATGTAGTTTCGGGCAGTGGCACCCAAAGAGAAAATTTTAGCAAAATACCTCTTAAAATATCATTTTATGCTTTCTTAGATAGTTTCAACGCTTTTTAAAGGCATATTTTTGTAAGTTATTACATATTGATCTGTTCGGCGTTTTTAGCAAAAAATTTAGGCCACAGAAAATTTTAGTAAACAGAATCCTGTCCACCGAATTTCCAAGCTGCTGATAGGCTCGATTTCCAGCCGTTTGAGGGAGTCCGGTTTCATCCTCCTCCGAAGGAACGCGGGCGCACTAAACGGCTGGAGATCGAGCCTAAGCTGCTGAAGGCTCATCGAAAATGCTAGCTGACCTTATTTCGCACTCTAAACGACATAGTATTTGTCACTCCGAAAACAATAGGAACTCTGAATAAGTCCTCTTGTTACGAAAGTCCTGGGTGATGTTTCGTCAAAGAAATCTCTAGCTTTCACTGCAATTAAATCCGATTATTATTCAACAAATTGTCACTATGCCCATATATATTAAATCCGATTATTATTCAACAAATTGTCACTATGCCCATATATGGTAAGGAAGCCCTCAATATCTGTCATCCGTACATGACAGATATCCTGCGATATACGTAAATGACCATATTTGGAAGTACACTGCAGATTTTCTTTCATTGCTTGTTTGGCGGCCATTTTGAAAAGCGAGGCAGTTTTAGCAGTGTTCTCCGTAAATTTTAACTCTCTGGAAGACACTTTCCACGATGAAATGCTCTCAAAAAGTCAACAAGTATTTGCTTCAGCTCACTTGGAATTTTGATAGTGAGAACTCAACCAAGAAAATCCTATTGCGAACGAAGCAGCACACTTGCTCACGGAAAGTTGTAAAGACTAAAGTTGAAAAGATTTTAATTCACAGAAAGAGGACTTATTCTCGGTAAGGTAGCAATATTGTTTTTCCTTTGTCTTGTCATTTCCAAACATGAGTTTGTAAATAAGTCTTTTTAAGTGAACGGTAGTAAACTTCGATTTCTTGAAGTTCTGTTTTGATTTTTATTAAGCTTAAGTTGCTAGCTTTTAGCGTTTTCATCATAGAGCCGTAGTTTTTCTCGTTCTGAAAATGGTAGGCGTTGGGAATTTGTTGAATAATAAAACAATTATCCTGCTCAATCTTGCGGAATATCCCCTGATTTTAGCCAACTCGGCCTACGGCCTCGTCGGCTAAGTATCAGGTGATATTCCGCGCGATTTCGCAGGATAATTGTTAAATAGCTCGGGTGATTTTAGGCCTTACTAACAGATATTCCCCAGCCTAGTACCCAGGGGTTCTCCTCCCGCTCACTCGGCTCGGTGCAAAATGTCGTGACGTCACCGTATGAGGTCCATTCGGTGACGTCACGAAATCTCGCGCCAAGCTGTGTAAGTGAGAAGAGAACGCCTGGGTACTAAGCTGATATTCCCCGAAACGAACCGTTGGGTGACCCTCCGATTCCACTGATCTGAATGTGTCAGTAAATTGAACAAACACTGACCAGCACTTGTCCTATCCATGAAAGTTTCAACCCTCGATCGTTCGATCTCACCCCGTCATAACTGAAATCATAATACGGAGTGGCGGTGTTTGCACGTTCAATGCAACAATCGCAAAAAATACTGTACGTTTCATGATCAGCCAATATATATTAAATTTTGTGATCGTTTCTAACACGTTACTAGTGTTATGATTTTATTCAGGGACAACTTGGGTACAAGAAATTGTCTGGCAGATACACAACGAAGGAGCAATAAGCAGTGAAAACATTTTAAAGCGTGTTCCATTCCTAGAACGAGCAACAAATAAGAAGTTTCCGCTGCCTGACCTCAAAACTCTGTCAAGCCCTCGTTTAATAAATAGCCACCGTCCTTATAGTACTACTCCTAAAAGTTCAAGCAATGACGCATGCGCACAGTGTAAATACATCTACATTGCCCGCAATCCCAAGGATGTTGCGGCATCGTATTTTCAATTTGTGAAAAGAGTCAGCGAAAATGGTAAATATGATGGGCCGTGGGAGTTTTTTCTCAAGTTATTTATGGAGGGAAATGGTAAGTTTGTTTAGTATTTGGTTTTTAACGCTTTGCATACAATTTTTTCATTAAAAAAATTGAGATCTTCTTTAGTTGCCCCCGCAGAAGGCATACTTGGCACCCTTGAAAAAAATTTTCCAAGGCTTTCAACTTTTGGCGGCTCCTTTATAGAAAAAGTCCGAACACCACTAAGCAAAAATGGAACGTCCCCAAGCTTATTCAAGGTTGAATTGTGAGACACAAATCACAAAACCAGGATCAACAGACTTAATGTACAGAACCCGGGTCTCGAAAGCAGTATGCTTTCAGTCAGCTTGCTATATCCCGGCTTAATCGTTACCCCCTGTATGGTCACAAGAAGGAAAAAAATGCCGTGAAAAAGCCGTTTGGTTTCCAAACAAACGTAACGTCTTGACACGGTAGTCCAAAATTCCCAACCGGAATATCCAAACGGAAAATTGTGTTCCATCTTCTTTTTTCTAACAGTCCTGCGCCAATAGTCAAACTAGGTCCAGACTCTATAACTAAGAGTGATTTGCACAAATGGTACATGCTAATCTCGAACGTAATTTTCCATTCGCAGGTTTTGCTTACCATTCAAACAGCAGAGCAACCGGTTCCCCCTGCAAACGGTAAACAACCACAGTGGCTCGGTATACCGCGCTATGTATCCCTACTTTCGTGCAAAGGTACCTAAGTCTTACATTCGGGGCAGCTGTAGTGATAAATATTACTAGTTATATTTAATTCAACCACTTTTTACCACGTTGGTTTACCATGCTTCTTTGCGGCAGCCCCATGCCCAAATACGAGACCACTTTTGGTATAACTGTATACTTTATTCGAAAATGATTATCAAATCAAAATTTGAGGAAGTGAAACTCCAAGGAAACCATGGCCTGCTGAGTTGGTTTTACAAAGCTGTTAAACAAGACCGCTGGATGAAAAGACAAAAGACGCATTGTACAGGGTTGGTCTCAATCTGAAGCAAAATAAGCACACATACTGAGTAAGAAGATGTCACTGTGTTGTCCTGTTTTAGAATTAAGCATTTTCCCGCACATTCTACGTCAGATTTACCCCATAAAAATGCGTTTTTGGTATTTTTATTTAGCCGACTCGATGAACTCAAAACTGGAAAATTTATGGAAAGTCGCAATTAATTAAAAGTGGTCGACAGTCATTTGTGTGTTGCGCTGTGTTATGAGCGTGATGATTCTTCCGGTTTGTGCAGTGTGTTGAAACTCTTGGAATGACCACGTCCTTGGCTGGTGGGAACACAGAGATGATCCGAATGTCTTGTTTCTCACATATGAAGATTTAAACAAGGTCTGTTGCATTGAATAAAACATTAACAGTGGCGGATCCAGGATTTTTGAACGGGGGATCAGGCTGACCTGACAGAACAATATCGGAACAATCGGAGACAAAGTAGCCTCCCTGATAGTTTGCTCATTTTCTTAACTTCAAGCTTAAATGACCCAAAGATGGGGTTGGTGAGCCACCCAATCCACCCCATTGGATCCGCCCCTGATTAAGCTACTCCAATTTGTACTCATATAGAACATGATATAGAAGTATAATGTATATTATGTATTTTTATAAAATGTTTCACCTTGCTCGTTGCGGACGGACCTCGCGATTTCTGCCCGGCTCCAGGTCGACGCATTCTGTACCCTTCACTTACACAGAAAGTTTGGTCAATTCAGTTCTTTGACAATTACATAGTTTCATCACTTTTGGATATACTGCTTCACTTTTAAATTCTGTTTTCACGATTTCTAACAAACTAATTATCCTCTCTTCTAGGATCTACCTTTCCATGCTCGAATGATCGCCGAGTTTGAGAACAAGCCCCTGTCAGGAGAAATCATCAATCGCATTGCCGAGCAGTGTATGTTCAAGGAAATGATAAAAAATGAAACAACCTACAAATTTCCGGAGAAAAAAGTCTGCGTTACCTTCGAAAGGGTGTGGTCGGCGACAGGAAGAATTACTTCACTCCAGAGCAGAATGAGAGATTTGAAAAGGAAGTGCTGGAAAAATTAAACGAAGTGGATTAGAGTTTAATTTTGAGATTTAGGACAATTTGTCAGTAGAGATTTTGAAACAGTATGTGTGCTATCTCTCACCTATTTCCGGACTTACCATTCTCATGTCCGCTTGTAAATAAAATACGAAAGACACGTTAAGTTTCACGAGTTATTGATTAGTGTACTTTTGCAAACTCCCTTGTGGCCTGATCGTTGGTTTAAGCGGAAATTTTGAAGAACTTGTAAAGGTAGTTTAAATTTGCCCCTGTCTTACTCTAAGTTCGTACTTTGCTGAGCTGCACAGTGATTGACATCGTTTTCGTTTGCACTCTGTTCTTGCAAATTACGCATCAGAAATAATTACTTTCTGAAGAAAGTCAAGAATATTTAAGAATATTTAATACTAGATAGCGGTTACTCATTTTCGAGAGAGAACACCAGTAAAACTTGTTATATTTTTATGAGGTATGCTTATTTGCGGACACCGCGAAGGCCAAACAAGTTTTTATAGTTTAACATCAATTTCATAGAAGAATATTAAAGAAAAATATGTCCGAATTGACTTACATTTACATTTCCCATAAGTGGAAATATATTTTAACAAGGCCTGTTTGTTTTTGAACAAGCGCGTAAAATTTGTAAGTGTGTTTATCCATTTAGGTGAACAAACAGAAATAAACGGTAAACACGTGCACTACTGTTTCCCACTGTGGCCAGCACCACGCCTACCCGGCAAAGAGCCCATGTGAGTATATATCGTTTCAGTAAAGGAATACCGCAACGGAAGAAAGCTCGAAGAAGAATCCAATGTCTCGAGACGTTACTGCTGTTCAGGAAATGGACAAAAGAAGTAACTAACAAATAAAGCTGTAAAAAATGTTAACTGTAAAATATGCCCTGTTTGGTGTTGTTTTCTGATGTGGCTAAGTCAGTCACCAGTTCTACTCGTCTGGCAATATTTCTTCAGTTTATTTGTCTTTGATACTTGGGCCTGAAAGAGGTCTCTCTCAGGACGCCTTAAAAATGCGTTTAAAGTCAGGAAAAGGTAACACCTTCAATATTTCTTTATGCTTCATTAATGGGTCGTATATTGACATGATGAAGGGGAATCATCTACGAACGATCGTCCGAAAACAGGGACAACGTTTCCGAAAATAGGTCACTAAACTTTGGCAACATTTGTCAAAATTACGAAGAAATTCCAGCTTTTCAAACAGCGAATCTTAAGGATTTGGATACATATTAAGGAAGACACTATATGCTAGGGAAGTCTCAGCTTGCTTCTCCTGTTCTAAGGAAAGTTATTATGGTACTGGTGTAAGAAGCGTCCGAAAGCGAGCGTATACAATGTATCTTAAGTGTCCAAGATCATTATTGTTAATCATTGCCATTTAAGATACCATATTTACTTGACTAAGTGCTTTGCCTTTTCTTAAATTTTAAGTATTTCTGAAGCGGCGCTTATTCGGGGGCAGCGTTTAATTGAGGGCAATGCTCATAACATTTGTAAACAATAACAAGGAAATAATAAGAACATGTTTCAAATGTCATTCACTGTCTACTGTTGGTGGCAGACGATTTGCACAATTTTAACAAAATGTCAATGTCACTGTCCCCTTTGTGACCTGATTCCCAAGAGCTGCATCGTTGGATGTGCCTCCTTGACATATCAGAAGACATAGATTCATCACATTCAAATGGATTCATTCCTGGTTAACCCACAACTTTGGGTTACTAGTCCACTGCTCTACCATCTGAAGCAACGATGGGATCAATGCTTGGATGAATCCCACTTACGATGTGTACAGGATATTCCTGCTACAAGTTCAGTTGACTCTCGGTAACTCGAACCCTCAGTAAATCAAACCTCCCGCTAACTCAAAGTGAATGTTTTCCCTTCAGGTTATCGTTCTTTATAATTTTACCCTCGATAATTCTAACTCACAACAACTCGAACCTTTTTTAATTTCCTTTAAAGGTTCGACTTATCGGAAGTCAACTGCATGCATGCCATGTGTACGTGGAAGAAAAATCGTGGAATTCATCTTATATAATTAATATACTGTTCCCGTCGTGGCTTTGGAGGTCTGAATCCCAGCTGAGGAAATCTACTATACCCGCTCACACTCTCTGAGCATCAAAGCAACTGACGAAGGAAACCACTCAGATTTCGGAAACCGGTCTTGCTATTTTGATAAGCATTCTTCTTATCAGGGGTTATCAAGACTAACAAGATGGCCAATCCTGACATCGACAAAGTCGCAGCCATAATTGAGAAATAGGAGACCGCCAATCTCTCCAATCAAGTCCCCAGCCAAGCGAACTACTTCAGATTCAGAGGAAGATTTCCCATCCTCTCAGCAGCCACCTGCCCCCAAACGTCAAAAGACTGAAGAGGGTTTCAGAACGCTGAGGAACAAGATTGCTTCCCTTGAAACCAGACGCGTCAAAAGCCTGAAATCTCTGTCTGTTCCAAAAGAACACTCAGCAAACGCTCCTGTCTGATCGGTCCTCAGTTCCGGCCCAGGGGCGCGTTTCTCGAAACTCCCGATAACTTTCTGGGCCCGAAAACTATGTTAGGTGCACAAAATTCTCCAATAGCTATACAATTTTTATTGATTTTGAAAGCTACATTTAAATCTTAATAATTTCGTGAAGCATAACGATAAGTTTGCGCCAATCATTTTCATTAGCTAATAAATAAATGAGCTCGAAAAACTACTTACCGGAAACGGGCCCCAGGCCACACAGACCCCGACCCGGAGTTCACAGCTGCCATGATCAAGATCTGCCAAACCGCAGAACAGGACCTCCTCAGCTAAACAATCTAAAATCGTTTATCATGACGAGTCTTACTCTTTTGAGACAGATTTTGGTTGAAAAACTTTTGAAACAAAGTATCCTTTTCTATAAGCTCATTATCAGACAGCAGGAGAAAAACGCCAGCGCAGATTCGGAGGCCATATCCAGTCTCAAAACCCAGCTCGCTGCCCTGTTTCCTGACCAAAACAAACGCACGCAAGCAGAAATTAAAGGAGACTCCAGTCCGCCACCAGCAGATCAGTCAACAGGAACACTGCCAGAGAGAAATCTGCCAGCCGCAGACAGAAGCCGAATGATAACTTTGTAACCTGAAAGCAAAACTTGATGAGCTTACAGCTCTAAAGAATGTATTTTCCAAACGAGAAAATAAAACAAGAGTTGCAATTTATTCAGGAGTCTCTTTTACTGACTTCGCACGTGCCACCCCTGCACGACTCATTAGCAAAAGTAAAAGGCGACAACTAAAACGTAAAGCCCATAAGATTCAGTACAAACCAAATAATGATAGATACATAAAAAAATCTATCAAATATCGTTCTTACTGACAACGGATAAAGCTTTGCTCTCTAAAGGCCTCAAATGTTTCCCCATCCCTCGTAAATCGGCCTCAAATAAAAGTTTAATCAATTTACTCGCACTTTGCGTTTAAAATATATCTTTGCTAAGTTCAAAGAGCAAACCTCACCCGTTCCATGTCTAATCTAGTGCTTAGTTGGCAGCCACCACCACAACCCTCAGTGGCACTAGAAAGCTATTTGGAACGCACTAAACATGAGATTGTTTCAGTTGTCTTTTCCGAGACTAAAGACAACCTTGCAGCTAAGCAGACACAAATGCTCAGTAAGCTTCGCGCGAACCGACAAGGGGACTACCACTGTTGTCATGGATACTCTCGACAAAATCAAAGAGGGCAACGAACAAGTTACTAATGAGAACTTTTATATCCCTCTCTCTGAACCTATAGTATCCTCCACGACAACCAAAGTCAAAGCTGTTGTCAACACACTGCTCAAAGAGAAACACGTTGACGCTATGACTCACAAGTGGTTAAACCTCGGCCAAAATCCGCCTAGAATACCGGAATTCTACACGCTGACCAAAATACACAAGCCTGTACCAGTCGGCAGACCTATCGTTTCCGGTAGTGGAGGTCCAACAGAACGTATATCAAGTTTGTTGACTCTCTTTTGCAACCTATTACTAAGAAGCAAGAGTCGTACATCAAAGACACTACGCACTTTATCAACTTCATTGAAAACACGAAAATTCCAGACAAAGCAATTCTTGCTACACTTGACGTCTGCTCGCTTTACACTAATATCCCTCAAGAAGAAGGGATTACAGTCATTTGCCAATACTATGAAGAGCATTATCAGTCTAAACCACCCATCCCCACTTCAACTCTTGGGGAACTCATGAGACTGATCCTTAAAGAAAACGCCTTCCAATTCAATGGCAAACACTATTTACAGACACACGGAATAGCAATGGGTAATAAAATGGCAGTAGCCTTCGCAGTCAACTTTATGGCTCACATTGAAAGACAGCTACTCGCGGCGAGCCCTTTCAAACCTATTCTCTGGAAACGTTTTATAGATGACATTTTCTCAGTGTGGACTATTAGGAACACGAAATCAACGATTTTGTTACTTTCGCAAACAATTTCCACCCAACCATCAAATTTACATGCGAAATGTCATCTGAGCGTATTGTTTTCCTCGACACTGAAGTTTTTAAAGGACCTCGTTTCGCCATCAGCAAAACACTTGATGTCCAAACACATTTTAAGCCCACAGAAACACTGGCACCTCATTACAGACAATCCTAAACTTGCCACAATATTTCCTAACACTCCTATTGTAGCTTACAAGAAGGAGAAATCGCTCAAAGACTTTCTAGTAAAAACAACGATAAGGGAGTTATATACGGTAAGGAGGGTGACAATATTACAATCATATTCCTATTGATTTTCGTGGGGTATTTTTGTACCTGGAAAGAAAAACTGAACTATTGGGTTTTGTGGAAAGTGTGTACTCTTCTCACTGAAATCTGATAAATATATTGTTGACTCTTGCTGATTGCCTTCCTCTTTTTGGCTGAAAAATGTATTGCAATAGAATTAATTGGTTTGTGTCATGTAAGATACCTTAGGTAGCCAAAGCTTAATCAACAAAATTGTCTGAAATGATCATTTTTTCTTTGTCAATATCTTACTTGTTATTTGTGACTGTGGTTTGCTTGAGCGAGAAGAAAGGTCTTTCTAATTTGCTGGTATTTTTTCGTCTCTTCTTTGAAAGGAGAAAAACCGATCTCACTTTAGAGACAGCGCCACTTACTTTCCCATCTCTCCTCTTTTCCCGTTACAAACCTCTTGTTATGAGATAGTGAGGCCTTTTCAACTTTAAGCGAAATCAAAAGATTTTTGAAATATTTTTCACCATTGTCCAAAATGAGGGGTGTCGATGTTGCATTCAGAGGCACTCTTCAGCTCTTAGCTAGTCTTTATTTGTATATTTCGTAAGCACGCTGAATATAGTCCTCCAAAAGCGCGAGGGTAAATAGTTATTCTTTAAAGTTTCTGAATTACCGTATTAGTGTTTACTTAAAAGTGACACTGAGTCCAAATGAAAGTTCCATTTCTTCAGGCACGAACTATTTTCCGAGTGCACAACAATAACGAGTTGCCTTGGGTACAGAAGCACGGCACGAGTATAAAGTATTCGAAAACAGCAACTGTTAGGTTAAAAGTCACATTAAATTTCTAGGTCAAAATGTAGGTTCTGTAAGCATTCTCCCAAGCAAAGCAGCTGTCTCGGGAAAGGTCACCTTGATAGCTCACTGGAAGAGCAGTTCCCCCCTGAGGGTGAAAAGGTGATGGGTTCGATTTCAGTTAAAGCACTTTTCTCTTTATTTTGTAAGTCTCGTGTTGTTGCAACCTTATCCAAATTCAGTTATAACTTCAATATTTTATATCGTCTTTTAAAATAGCACAAATGATTTTGAACCATGTTGGATTTTCCAGTCTTTTTGGCAAGTGCGCTCAGCAACGACGGCTCTATTCGCACGAATCTGTAAAGATACAGCATTTCAAATGTTGGTTATTTTTTTAGTAACAAAAAGAAATATTACAATGTAATGTATCAGTCAATTCCAGCAGTGCCTATCTCCCCCCGGGCATTGGTGGGGCATTTTTCCTCATTGTCCTTCCCGGAGGCCGGGCATTAGTCTACCCCAGGGCATTTGTCGGTCTCTTGATTTTCACGTCACAGTACTGTCAGTTCCGTTCAGTGATAAGTTTATCGGGCAAGGACGATAAATTTGTGATTAACTTTGTCTAAGAAGGACAAAATGAGACGGTAGATACACAAAACGAATGGTCATTGGAGCAATACAGAGAAATAAGACTTATATGAGACTTAGTTTAGCCTGATTTAGCTTTGATTAGAACGAAGGTAAGCCAAAAAACTAAGAAATCAACTTATTTTTTTACCTGTACCACGGGGCATTTGAACAGCTTGTTTGTCCCCGCCGTGGGGAATTTGCCCGTTTGTCTTCCAAAAATCCTAATGCCCGGGGGTCGGCCCGGGGGGGGATGAGCACTGCTGGAAATGACTGATGCATAATACAATTAAGTGACCCCATCTGGAGTTGATGATGATAAGCCATCTCGTAAAACAAACAAAACAAATCTAAGAAAATGGCCTACCTGCCTGAAACCACCGCATGATCTAGTTAAGTAAGATGCCCCTATGTGTAAGACGTCCCTATATGTAAGAGAGGCCCCTATATGTAAGACACCCCTGTATGTAAGGTAGCCTGCGTGCAGACGTCTCCTATTTCCGCGTGAAACGAAGGAAATAGGAGACGTCTGCACGCAGGCTACATGTGAGGTAACCTTGCGTGACATCTCGCGCCAGGTATGTGTGAACTCGCCCCTGTGTGTAAGGTAAACTTGGGCAAGAAAGCTTGTTAGTTTTATCTAGCACGCAGTTAAATGTAAGTCACCCCTCCATACACCTCGTTTAAAGACGCTTAATTACTGTGAGATAACGTTTGTACGATGAGAAAATAAAGATTTCGAGTCAGTTCCAATTTAACACTTCAGTAAATAAATTCATGAATTATTCTTTCTTTCTTTCCTATGAGCGCTCTTTTAAAATATGTACAGCACCTGATTGTGTACGGTAGTTGACCGAGAAAGAACGTTAGCAGCATGTGCGGTGCACAAAAAAGTATTAAGGCCAAGTTGTTTATTGCTATTTTACATTTGGAATATTTCGTGCGCTATTGCGTAATGAAGGTATTTCAACTCGCCCCTAAATATCAGGCGGCCCTGTTTATAGTTGAGTAAACAGTGATCGCGTGACTTGAGCGATCGCCCAAGTAGGTGAACAGTGCTCATCGCGTCATTGATTTCGACGTTCATCGGAGCTTCAAACTGCAAAATGGCAATCGCGAATTCTGCTGTTTTTCAGATAACAGAAGGCGAATGGACATCAGAAAGATATTTTGATATTTTGGGCGAGAAAATTCCGGCATTATTCACCAGCGATCCTGCGTTGTTGTCAGAATATATTTCCAGTTTCCAAACGAGACCGGACGATGTTTTCGTGGTCACATATCCCAAGTCAGGTGGGTTGTAGGACAACCAAATTTGTGAAAAACGTATTGATAATTAATTAGGTTTTCTAAAGCGAAATCATTTGAGATAAGAGTTATGCGAACATGTTGGGCATTGATGGAGAATACACGATAGACGGAGTGAAGATAAATGTCGCTCTGTTCCCTTTGGTTGGCCATTTGTTTCAAACTTATGCAATGATATACGTGGGGTCTTTTGCCGCGTATACACTCGGACAACACGAACTCCCCCGCCAACTCGAACTAAGTCCCATTTCCCCTTGGATTTGACCCCACTTTTCAGTTATTCGGTTTACTCGGTTAACTCGAACTCGGAAAACTCGAATTCCCCGCTAACTCGACCCTTGAACAAAATGTACCCTGATAACTCGAATTCTGCTGATTCTGGTTCTTGCAACAATACTTTAATAATAATTTATTGCCCAATATTGTATGTAAGTTTACAATTTTTCTTTGATGGTACTTGAAACGTTAACAACATTGAGCAGGAAGTCTCAGAAGCCTTTCTGGGCTTATCGAGGAGACCCCCTGTCAATTCACACCAATGGTTATATCATTTGATGGCATGGACGATTTTGCCTCTAAGAAATGAGCTTTTACATCATCAATACTATATTGGTGCTGACATCAAATATATCAATAAAATATTACAGTGTGCAATCTCTGTTTCATTCTACCTCTTCTCTCATAATGAATATTCTCAATTTACATTTAAAAGAGTAACTTGACCGGCTATCTCTTATCTCATCCATCAAACTATTATAAATATCTACCCCTTTGTTTACAACAGTAAATTTTCGTACATTTGTTTTACTCAAGGGCTTATGTAGAAGTTTACTTAAACGCGTATTATGATCATGGATTTGATCATTTTTCTTGAAAATATCTGTTAACGCTCCAGGAAGTTGATTTTGTAAGAACTGATATGTTAAACATCCAATAAGGGAAATGGTCATAACTATTGTACTCAGACAGGACCCACCATTCTGCAAAAAGACAGGTGGTCTCTTCATGTACCCCCCTTCCCCCACCTTAAAAGATGGTGTCTTGTTTGTATAGCCCCCACTCTATCTGGAGTAGAAACTAAGAAAAAGATTCAAACCTCCCTGTACTATTCTCCAGCAATGCAAGCTTCATGCACACCTAATATGAAAGTCTCAACTGAAATTTTGAGGCCAATAAATTTTGTCCATTTGGCTAATCAGACAGGTGGTATCTTGCATAGCCCCCCTACCCCTACACAAGGTGGGTCCTCATCGAGTACACTTTTTATGACCATTTCCCTAACAAATTTATTTATTTGATAAATATTGAAAATATTCAATTGTTGAAATAATGGCTTGGATTCGTGATTATTACTCTTTAAACAACATGATCCGTACAAGTTTTTTCTGCAGCTTAAAAATCTTGTCTGGATAAGTCTTGTATGTATTACCCCAGACTACATTACCATAGAACAGATGTGGGTATATCAAAGCATAATAAATCGATCTGAGAAGAGATTGAGTGACGAAGAGTCTAACTTTGCATATAATCCCGGTTAATTTAGATAATTTGTTTACAACTATATTAATGTGTTCTTTCCAACTAAGCTGTCATCAATAAAGACGCCAAGAAATTTAGTAAATTTTACCTGCGTTACAGTTTGTTCATCAATTTTCAAACTTATTGTTTTATCTGTTTTGTTTCTTTTTGATCTAAAAAGGATGAAATGTGTCTTAGAAAGATTTAATGAGAGTTTATTCACCTTCAACCAAGCTAATACCTTTTCCAGTTCTCTGTTCATCTGTACAATAAGGGTATTTAAATTTTTGTGTGACATAAATAAGTTAGTATCATCAGCAAATAAGATAAAGGATATTAAATCTGACCTATAACAAATATCATTTATATAAATTAAGAACAAGAGAGGTCCTAAAATTGATCCCTGTGGTACTCCACATTTAATCACCTCTTTGTCTGAAATATGATTATCATCCTTGACCCGCTGGATTCTATTCGTTAGATAGTTTTTAAACCAATCCAAAGCTATACCCCTTACGCCGTAGTGTTCCAATTTTTGGAGTAATATGTTATGGTTAACAGTGTCAAAAGCTTTAGAAAGATCGAGAAAGACGCCAATAGTAAATTCTCCCTGATCCAATGATTTAGAAATTTTATCAACAAGCTCTTTTAATAAGGGCTAAATTTGTTGAGTGATTTTTTCTAAAGCCATATTGGTTTTTAGTTAGAACCCCTACATTATTTATGTAATTTATTAATCTTTTGTACATAATTTTCTCTAATATCTTTGAGAAGCATGGAAGCAATGAAATGGGTCTATAGTTATTTAGCATTTACGAATCCCCAGACTTGTAAATGGGAACAACAGTTGACGTTTTCAAGCTTTTTGGAATATTTCCTGTTAAAAATGTTAAGTTAATAATATAAGCTAAAGGAACACTTAGTTCAGTTGCTAAATACTTCACTACTCCTGGAAGAATACCGTCTTCACCACAGGATCCATATTTTTAATTACTTCTTCTACTTCCTTCTTGTATGTTGGAGAAAGCATCATGGATTCGACATAGTCTCCTTGCAAATAAGATTTAAATATAGCATCAGTGTGCACCTCAATTTTCTTTGCAAGGTTTGGACCCACGTTGAGAAAGTATTCATTAAATTTATTGGCAATTTCCTTGTTATCGTTAATAAGTGTATTGTCAACTTTAAATTCTGTCTCCTTTACGGATTCTTGTTTATTCCTTTTTGTTAAGTCATTTATTAATTTCCACGTTTGTTTCAAATCTCCTTTAATGTTTTCAAATTTTCTCTCATAATATGTTTTTTTCAAAATCTTCTTTAGACGGTTTAATTTATTTCTATAGTATTTATATTTTTCATATAATTCACTATTTGGTTTTTCTAAACATTTTTAATACAATTTATTTTTTATACGAGTTGAGTTTCTTTTCATTTTTCATTTTTTTGACGCATACCTTTTTCTGGAATACAGGAATTATACAATTTCATGAACACCTCATCGAAGGTGTTAAATGATTCCTCGGGATCATCTGATTTCGTAAGGTCATTCCAGTTTATCAATTTCAATTCGGTTTGCAGTTTCTCAATATTGCTCTTTTTTATTACTCGTTTTACAACCGAGGCCGTCCTCGAATGTACAGAATTAACTTTTTCATGTAGAAGGTGAAAGATTGGTACATGGCGAACAATTTCATACATCATGGCCGCCGCGCTAGCGAATCGCGTCATTTCTGGGACTTAGATTTTATTACGCATCGTATTCAAATTACAGAGAAAACAGTGAAAATTAGGCTTACCTTGTTGAATTTTATTCTGTCCCTCCGTAAGACTATAATATTTCAAAAATGCAGAAATCTTATTTGAAATAGACATCTATGAGGTTGTCTTCGAGCTATGTTACGTACAGTTTGCCGACGATTTCACTGTTCCCCCAGGTTTTGAAAATTTCATGCATACTTCATTCGATCCGCCATACTGTCTTCAACAATAAGTGACGAGGTCCCACGGCAAAATAGTCGGTTGCACTGAAAAGCGGTTCCAAGGTCGAGTCGCAGAAATCTTAATCAGCTATCCACACACCAAAGTAACTTTCGAAGGCAAAAATATGACCCACAAACCATTCATCGCTGTTCCCACCACGACTCAAAAACGGGTAAAACACTTATGATTTCCTAAGCCCGTGACATCTGGAAATGCCGACGAAATGAAAGATTTATAACCTTTTCACCGAACTCAACATCGGCTGCCATGTTGAAAATGTTCAATTTATATTCAGCTTACATGACATCTTTAAATTTCACTTAGAGGTCCGCTGTACAAGCTTGAATAGGGGCTGAATTTTCTCTGACAGTGTGACTTCGCGTGACAAAGTGGTGTGACAATATGGCTGTTGATTGCGCAATGCTTAAATAACAAGAAAACGTGGGTTTTTCTTCCTTTTAACTTGCTTTTTGATTTGAATGTGTGTTAGACACCAAAATTGTGTCGCTTAATAGCAGATTTTACGGTTTTTTACTAATTCACTTAAACGAATATGAAAACTGTTTGAGCCCACATATCGAGCCGCTGACTGTATGAAATTGTTCGCCAGGAAGTGATCAGAAAGATCATTAAACAAAAGTCCAGCAGTGTAGTCCTTATCAATGTCATTTGTAAAAATATTATCAATCAACGTGGCCGAGTTTGGTGTTATTCTAGTAGGTTTGTAGATTGTTGGATAAAAATGAGAGCTGGACGACTGCTCGAAAAATCTGCTTGCATAATCATTACATCCATACTTTAGTAAATCGATATTTAAGTCTCCCATGAGCAAGCATGACTTATTCTCCTTGTCAATTTTTTGAAGGATTCTTGACAATTCTATTTCAAATTTGTTGTATTTATTATTGGGTGGCCTATAAATTGTCCCTATAATGGTATTTTTACCATTAATACTTGTTTCTATAAAAATACTTTCTAAAATGTCTTCACTAAACAAATTTAAGTCTTGCCTAACTTTGTATTTTATATTTGTTGATATAAACATCCTTAAGTCTCCCCCTGTTCTCTTTTTCCTGAAATTGTTCACAAATGAATAGTCTGGCAGTTGAATTAAAGATTCTGAGCTATCGTTAAGCCATGTTTCACTAATGCCTACAATGGTAAATTTGTGGTTTAAGTCCCGGATTGAAGGTAAAGCTGTTCGGTGTCATCAAGCTTATTTAACAAGCTTCTAATATTCAGATGCAATAATGAGAAGTTACTATCGTTTTGTGAAACTGTTTCAATTTATCTACAAGGTAATAATCACATTCTGAAATTCGATCATTCACCTTTCTAAGGAGACCCGATTCAATATCATTATCGTCAATTAATAGATGGTTATCATTTTGTAAATTGAGTTTAAAAGGATTAAATGATATTTTTTGAAGTCTATTAATTTCTTTTTTTGTCAATTGTCCAATAGATGTGTCTGTCGAACCTATAGTCTTTGAAAAGTCTTCATCGTTTAAACAGATTCTCTTCTGGCTCCTCTTCAAGACCAAAGATTCGAAGGTTATTTTTACGAGAATATTGTTCATTTTTTACGCAATATTCCCAGGTGTAGTCAGTGTCGCGTTTTAATACATCTTCAACGTGGCTTATGCTCTGGTTGAAATCCTCTTTAATGTCCATGATTTCCTTATGGACTCCCTCAAATTTCTTTTCTAGCTCTTGTATCTTAGTTTCTAGCAGCTTCTCCAGACATGCTAAGCTAACACTATACAATTGCTTAATCATCCCACTGTTTGACTATGGAGACACAGTATGGGGTGACAAAAATAACGACACGCTTATGGGTCAGCTGCAAGTTCTTCAAAACAAGGCAGCCAAGGTCCTGCTTAATTTACCACCTAGAAGTTCTTCAACCGAGGCACTAGATCGTCTGGACCTAAAGACCCTCTCACAGAGACGACACTTCCATCGCTGTGTTATGATGCAAAAATATCTGTTGGGGGAAATTGATTTTAAATTTGACATCAGACGCAATAGTAGTTTTCATTTTTATCAAACTCGCAGAAGCAATGATTTACACCTTCCTCGCGTGCGTACCAGTTGGGGCAAGCAAACTTTCATTTATCAAGCCTCTAAGGACTGGAACAACGTAGACAATGACATTAAAAACAGCAAATCATTGTCTTCATTTAAGGCAAAACTTAAAACTTTTTAAGGTATGCCCTATCTAATTGTTAAAGTACTTTAAATTAGTTTTATATTGTAATATCAATTTTTATCTCTTTTCTTAGTTTTTAATTTTAATTTTTATTATAATTTGCAGGGCCCCACTGAAAACCGCCAAGGCGAGTGGGCTCCCTGGTTAAATATTATTATTATTATTATTATTATTATTATTATTATTATTATTATTATTATTATTATTATTATTATTATTATGGTTAAACTTTTCATCCAAGATTTCACTAATTATACTTTTCGTCTCACCTTTTAAGCTTGTTTGGTCGGCATTTTCGTTTAAAAGTGCCTCAACAGTTCCCTTCTTCGCTTGTTTGCGAGTTGGGCTACTAGTAGTTCGCGGCCCCGGGGTCATCTGAAAATAAGTATAGGTTCGCTTAGTCTTCGCAGAGCCGGCGTTAACCTTATCGTCCGCCATCTTACATCTTACCTTACTCACCAGGGATGCCCATTGAAACATCCCATTAGCTCTTCCTCTCGTGTAATCGGTAAAAACACTAAAACTAACACTACAGCAATTTGATTTTAATTAGTGCAACGAACAGATGACGTATTTGACAGTCATTTTCCGAGTGAGTGTAACTGAGTTACATTCCGCCAGTACTGTATTATCATAGGAATACATAATCGTGTTACAGTTTCTGACGAGGTAAGTTTAATTTACACTGTACTGTCTACACGTACTGAAATGCTGAAAAATCAGCCTTCTCTTGAATATTTGCAACCGCTCTGCAACGATAGAACTGTTGGAGACTACTACTCGTCTTTTAACTGACTATTCAAGATTTTATCTTTGAGTTACGCTGATCGTAACACGGCAGAGAACTTGATCGGCCGCCTTGACGTTGCTTTTAGGTTAAGCTTTTATACACTGAGGTACATTTATGCATTTGTCGACTGGTGGCTAGGTCAACCCAGTTTAGAGTGCTAAAGCGCACTTGGTTTTGCATACTAACCGCTGCAGGCTCGCACTGCAGCCCATGACTGATACCTCGCCCCATACAGTGTCTGTATAACGGAAGATAGGCTGAGTTAAATAGTTATAGATACATTCAGCTGCCTGAAGCGCCGGGCTGAAGGGTAATAAAAGGACGAATTCAAGAAAAAAGGCCTAATCGTTTGCTTACGTTACTACAAACATAATTGATATGCTCCTTCCAAAGTAGCTGTTAATCCAATTTAACCCCTAAGTACTTGAAGAAGTTTGCGCCTGCACTTTCTCAACCAATCAGAATTTAAACAAAAACCAATCGTGACTTGCTCGCACGCGTTTTGCCGCGGTTGACGCTTCTTCAATTTCTGATTGGTTCATTTGTTGTTTGTTCCTGTTGTGATTGGTTAGAGCAATTACTTTGGGTTTGGTTTTACGACACTCATTTGAAAACCGTTCTACAACGTTACTAATGTTAATATCATTTTATTCAGGGACAACTTGGGTACAAGAAATTATCTGGCAGATGTACAATGAAGGAGCAATAAACAGTGAACACATTTTAAAGCGGGTTCCCTTCCTAGAAACAGCAACAAGTGGGATGCTTCCTGATCCCAAAACGCTGCCAAGTCCTCGACTTCTAAAAAGCCACCTTTCTTACAATAATACTCCTAAAAGTGGTAGCAAGGACAAACAGTGTAAATACATCTACATCGCCCGCAATCCCAAGGATGTTGCAGTATCTTTTTTCCATTTCACGAAGACCTTGAGCAAGAATCCACTTCATGGATATAATGGACCATGGGAGTTTTTTCTCAAGTTATTCATGGAGGGCAATGGTAAGGTAGTTTGTGCCTGGATTTCACGAAATGAGTGGAATGAGGTTCGCAGCCAACTTAAACAATTGCTTTTTAGCCTGAAACAAAACAAAAAGATTTCAAGGCCACAATATAATGTGATTCGATGCTGGTACCAGTACCAGTACTAGTACTCTGTCAACTGAGCTATGACTGAAGTCTGGAGATGTTTGCGCAAGATGTGTGACTGAAGCCACATTGATGTTTGCGCAATATAAACTCATTAATCTTGGAAGTACGGCTGCATGGTTCTAGGATCTTGCATGTCAGGGTATCAAAGGGCCCGGTGTTTGGGGCTTTAGGGCTCGAGGTAAAAATGAGGGGCTCCAGGTGTGCGTTTCTCAAAAGCCCCGAAACGTTTCGGGTCGATCTCGGATAGCTCCCTATACCTATGTATCTTCAAAACAAACGCGTTTCTAAGCATGAAACTTTACTGTATGTTCAACATTTCTTATCCTTAAGACATGTTAAAATAACTGCTTAGTAGAATGAGTGGTTCCGTTTTTTACAAAGTGCTTTTCGGGTTCGAAAGTTTTCGGGGCTCAGTTTCGAGAAACGGGTCCCAGGCCTCCGAGACGGAGCATATGGGGCTCTAGGGCATAGGGATCCATGCTCCATTTAGCCAGTCATGAGTTATTTGTCCGAGCTCCGAGTAGAAAGTGGCTTCGGGATCCGCACTCCCCGAAAACGAATACAGGGCTCCAGGGCTCCAAAGTGCCCCCCCCCCCCCCACCCACACACACACATACACACCTTAGGACACTGGCACGTGTAGTGGATGACGTATATTCTCATATTCATTATTTCTTTTCATCGCTTTTAAGACCATTTTCTTATGAAAAAACGAAAAGCATAGCTTCTCTAGCTATATTAAACACTTCGGTTCCAATTTTGGACAGTGTTGAAGCGAAATGTTTAAATCGTTTAGCCGCCTCGATATTGGATCTGTTCGGTCAGTGCTGCTTGAATTTGTGCATAATTTAATTCAGATCAATCGATACTTTACTTTTCCCTAAATAACGGGAATTCTTACTCAGCGGACTTGGCGAACTCTGATTATAGGCAGTCGCTCCTAAGAAAGTAAGCAAATAACTGAAAGTAGTCACACTGCTGTTGATAATTCTTCTCTTGTGTACAGTGGGTTGGAACTTTTGGAATGACCACGTCCTTGGCTGGTGGGAACACAGAGATGATCCGAATGTCTTGTTTCTCAAATATGAAGATTTAAAAAAGGTTTGTTGTAATGAACACAAAATTTAGCTACCCCAATTTGCATTCATATAAAATATAGAATGTATTATGTATTATGCATTCTTATAAATTAAATGTTTCATCTTGATTGTTGACCAAATGGAAATTTTCCCGTCCGGCCTGTTCCCTCGGATTACTCACTATAAACCAGCCACATATCGTATAATTCTTGCTCCTGATTTATTTGGTGATTCTTGTAGTTGATTACAGTTGCGGATTCTGAGATAATTTATTCGATCTAAAACCAAAGATAAGCGCTTCTTAAATCTCCTGACTTACATTACAACTTGCAATGCCATAGTACAAATTCTATGTAAATTATCACTTACTTCTGTGGCGGGTTAAATTGGATCCTGGTTAACAATGTTTGCTTCTTAATCCTGGTTAGCGACGTTTCTTAATAAATCCTGGTTAGCTGTTCGTGTACGTATAATCCTGGCTAGCTCATCAGTTCCGATCCGACTAAATCAAGTCCTTACTCGCATCACTTGGTGCGTGCATTGTCAATCAATATCAAATACTGTATAATTATTAACTAAAGCATGTGCATGTTCTGATTCTCGCAGTCAATCAATTATTAATCAACGAATCACTAGTTTTTATCGAAACACGGCCCTCCCCCTCACTCAATAACTATTGTCATTCTGGACCCTTTTGCTGATACAGAAAGTTCGATCAATTCAGTTCTTTGCGGCTTTATTTGCAATTTCTACATCATTTCGGGGTCTCTTCCAATCATCGTACAGTACAAAGGAATACTTTCAAGCTGTTGAGATTATCTGGGCAATTTCTGGTCTCCGTATGATCGTCTCTGTTGAGCACGCACGGCAGACGTTTATTGCCAGGATAATCGTGTGTATTTCATTCTGGGACTGAACTAAATAATCATCTCTTCTAGGATCTACCCTCCCATGTTCGAATGATCGCTGAATTCCTGAACAAACCCTTGTCAGAAGAACTCAACAATCGCATTGCCGATCAGTGTACTTTCCAGGGAATGACAAAAAATGAAGCAGGTTACAAGATGCCAGAGGATAAAGACAGTTTGTGTTTACTTCGAAAGGGTGTGGTCGGCGACTGGAAGAACTACTTCACTCCAGAGCAGAATGAGAGATTTGAGAAGGAAGTGATGGAAAAATTAAAAGGAAGTGGATTAGAGTTTGATTTTGAGATTTAGAACATATTTGAGACGTTATAGAATGTGATAACCGACTATCTGTCGCAAAAACTAGTTTTACGCGTTAACCAATTACATTTTTAGAAAAACTGATTATATCAATCTTGATTGTTGTCATATAAGTCTGATTTCTAGCCACTCGCATTTCTCCTTTAATTTCTTCAAGTTTTGTTAGCATGGTTACATAATCATTGCCGAGGCAGACTTGTCAAAAGTTCCAAAATTAAATGTATGCTATTATTATTAAAGATTATTAGAATGAACAACTCAATCGATTGTTGTTTTTGTATGAGCTATAGTTTCGATAATGATGTCCTAGGTTACACATTTTCCCGTTGACAACAGAACTCCGGAGTAAAGTTAATCATAAAAAAGAACGCTTGGGAAAGAATAATTGCAGGAAATCAGACGAGCAAGTAAAAATTAAAACTCACCTTAAAAACTTAAAAGCTCTATGTGACAAAAGAAAAAACTCCTGAGTAAAGTCTTACCCTACTTCGCCGACACAACATTCTATGCGATTCAGTTATACGCTCGTTGCGGCAATGGCAGAAAATCGTCAAGTGTGCACGCTCGGCTGCGAAATCAGTGCGCCAGCAATTCTGCTGCCATGACGAGAGACGCCAATCGCCAATATAAAAGGCGATGAAATTCGGCAACGATTTCGCGTCTATTGCTGACAGTCCTCATTCCCAAGTCACCAGTGCAACGCATATTATGGCTACTAGAAAGAGTACCTCCCCCGGTCTTCTGGCAAGGTCATGATATATCAGATACACCCAGTGAATAAAGGATGGACCATTACAAAAGCTATATGTTGGGGGGGGGGGGGTGGGGCGAGGTTCCCAAAAAAAATTCATTCAAGGGAAAATTGAGAGAGAGAAAAAATAGAAGTTCCTTGCATCCGACAATTTCCAAACTAAAACAAAGTACTTTTGCGTAGGAAATTCACAGAAAGTAGTTTCAAGGTTTTAAAAACAACTCATGTACGATTGACATTTCAGCCTTTATGACATGGCACAAAATTTACAAATTGTAGGCCGTTGTTAGCACCGCCATCGGATAGATCCGGATAGAGATAGACTGAAAATACCTCATGGATGATGGCGTGTTGTCTTACGTCTGTGAAACCCGGGAGGGGGGGGGGGGGTTGTAAGGTGGAGTTGTGTCGTCGGGACTCTGACACCCTTATCCTGTATCATATACTACAGCGGCACATACCCTGGAAGCGTAACTATGCCTTCTCCTCGCCGTGAATTGTTTGCATTCGATCACTGAACAGCTGGAAACTAGTAATGCCAAAGAATGCTGCGTAATAGGTGGACACCACCACCTTACACGTCGATACGATACATATAGAGTCACATTCGTGGCGTTTGTCTCTTATCTTGAGCTTGGGCAGCCTTTGCTCTGTCACATATGACGAGGCCGTCAATTATATTACTAAGCAGTGTACAGAAAAAGCGTTTGCTTAGCTGTTCGAGCAGGCTCACTTACTGCGTTATTCGCGCGAGTAACTGGAGCGCGAGCGAAAAATATAGCAAGCGAAAGAGCGGAAAAAAACGAGGGGACAGTGGGGAAGGGGGCCTCCTGGTCTTCCCGGCCTAGCGCCGCGCGCCACGGAACGCCTGGGACAGGCCCTGAGGAGGTTGGACACAGCCCGCAAGCTATCACGGGGTAAATTGTCCTTTTCTCAGTTGCAACGAACCTTGAAGGTGTGCGGACCTTGATTAAACGAAGATTTCCGTTACAAGAAGCACTGAACAAGTCGGCCTAGATCGAACTTTATACGATTCCTTTGACTAGTTACCGTTTCTTTGCAGCTGATTAACTAAGGTTTCATTGTAAACGTGGTTTTTGTCAGCTTTTTGTTACGCCGCTCGATGGAAGGCTTATACGAAGCAAGGCAACACGCCTTACCATTTCACCAGTGATCCTGACCGAGGAATATTTTGCAGTGAAAGCTAATCGAAGGCACCCTAAGCAACTGCCCTTTCAAGACGTTGTGATAGCTTTGTCCGGTTAAAACCGTAAGTTTCGACCATCGGCTCATTATCATGAGGAAGGAGTGTTAGCTCCAGCAGCGAGCTTGTTTGCTCGCTCGACAAATACTGGTACCAAAAATCGATTGCTGCATTTCATCCTGAATTTAAGCTTGCTGTTTTGAAGTACCACTAATATAAAATCGATTTTCAGGAAATTTTCAGTGATTACGTTGGATAACAACAACAACAACAATACTACTACTACTACTACTACTACTACTACTACTACTACTACTACTACTACTACTACAGACTGCTACTACTACTACTACTACTAATAATAATAATAATAATAATAATAATAGTAATAATAATAATAATAATAATAATAATAATAACTGCAAAACATATAAAAAGAACCTCGAAAGACAGTCTTATTGATTGTCTAATCTAATTGATGATACTGAAATACAGTGTGTCTGGGGAGCTCTACCCTGAGTTTGCCACCAAACCATCAAGGGTACCAGGCACCTTGCTTGGTGTGTGATAAGGTCACACTATTCAGGTTTCTGGACAAGAGAATTGAACAATGTTCTTGCATTCAAGCACTCATCTAAGACTATTTTCTACAAATCTTTCTTTCTGTTACATTAACTGATTATTTTTAATTTTTTATAAACAAATTTTGCTTGTGCAGTTAAAATCAGCAACCACCCTTGAAACCAGAAAGGGTGTTTGCGTGCAGATGTTGGTTCATGAGAAAGACTAAATACATACAGTTGAACCACTTATACAAACACTTCTTTCTTGTTGTCCCAGCGGAATTAAAGGTCTTATATTTTTGGACACCCCGAGCAGTTTGTCCCATCCTTAAGGGAAGGTACGTTTTTTCTTGGGGGGGGGGGGGAGGGCTGGGGCCTCAGAGGGGAGGGTCATCAGTGAAAGTGAGCACCAAAAGGGGAGGGCCATACCTCATGTGAGCTATTCAAGGGAGGGTCACACATCTTTTCCGGAATTTTTTAATGAGAATTTTTGTGATGTTGCTTTCCATTTTTCTTACAGATTAAGTTTTTGTTTTCACCTACTTTGATTTAATTTGGTGTTTTGTTGTAGGTACTAGGTTGCATTTGTACAAGTATATTATGCCATGGCACATAGTTTTTCTCCGGGAGGACTCGTGTCCTTTTCCGTCCGTATCGAGAAGTACTTGACTCAGGTATTGTTTCTTCAGCTTCTTGCTGTTGGCTATCCGCTGCCTGATCTCCTGAGTTGTTTAGTTCTGAAGAGTGACTAGTAGATCCAACAATGCGCTTTACCCTGTCGGAAATGTAGGAAATATTTGTTTTTGAGAGGCAGATTTCGCATGCTAAACAAATAAACCTTTCTGTTAAAATAACCAACAGCAATGCCGGCTAGTCGGAGAAAGAAGCGCGTGTATTTTCCCTTAGATATTTTATGTTGAAAGCTTTTATAAGCTTAAAGACTCTCTGTCGACTACAATGCAACGCGCGCCTAAAGGGAGGTTTCGTGGACCACGAAACCCCAAAGTTTTGCGTCGGCATTTGAAGGCTGTGGAAATCTGCCTTCATCCAAGCCATCCTTCCGTAGAATGGATAGACATTTTCTTATGGAGCTATGAAATTTATCAGGGAACTATTGGAGCAGTGTTGATTTTAAAAATGTTTTATTCTTCGGGTCACAAAAGCGACATTCGGACACTCGATGTTTCGCACAGCTCTCAAACGACAAGCGAGACCACGACCTCATATCAGAATAATGTGACTATGGACGATCCAGTGAGTTCATAGGGAAAAATAACAGAATTCTTAAGGTTATGTGGAACTGAATGTGAGTGAATATCAAACTGACTACAGTAATAAATGTTTCTGTAGATCGGACGTGACTGAGTATTCAACACACCCCGCGGGTAACAAATCGCGGTTTTGCAACCGTTAGTGATAAAAAAAAAATTATGTCAATTGCTTTTACTCTACACGCCTTTCGAAATTTTAAAGAGGGGTATATTAAGGTATAAGTGCTGTTGAACATAAATGAATGAGAGAACTCATGACCCGATACACTAAAAACCAAATGCGCTATGTCAATTTGAAAATATTTCTCTGACTGCGTGACGTGTAATGACAGTCAACGATGAATCGTATTTTATTACAGTCATCTGCAAGACTTTAAACCATAAAATTTAGCTCTTTCTATTGACAAAACGTATACACCTAACGAAGCAAACACCTTCATTTCCTTTCTTGGCTGCTAAAGGGCTCAAATCTAGCCATTTTATCACAATGTTCTCTCTCCAAAGGAATCAAAACATAAACAAACGCGCGCATTGCATTGTAGTCGACAGAGAGTCTTTAAGCCACAGAAAAAAAGTATGCAAATGAGGTTACCGGGAGATTGAATCTCCCGGTAGCCTAATTTGCATACAATAAAAGCGGTAACATCAGACACTGCGGTTGACACCTAAGGCGTTAACCGTGTCCGGTGGAATTCATTTAAATTGACATTTTTGACGACCTATAAGAAGGAAAACCACATGAACAGACGAAGAAAAATTAATTTCAGCGGAACATGACAGAGTCCTGCTAAAAAAGGCGGTTAGGATTCGCGCGAGTTGGCCCGGCTCAACCGACAATTGGCTTCGCGCGCGCGGACAATACCACCAAAAATAACGGCGCGGTAAGAATTATCTCGGTTTGAAAACGATCAATACACCTTTAATTCTCAGCTACGTTATGTCTTACTTCCTTTAAAACAGCGAGAATGTCTTTATATCAAAAAAGAGATATCTAAATGGAAAAAGTGAAAGTCCTTTCGTAAGAATGACCTAAATTATTTCTATGAATTTTTCCTTCTGTAGTGAATTAAAAGAATAAAACTTGAACTATTGTAGCGCATACAATAACTGAAGGGAAATTTACATAAATATACCAAAAGCCGATAGTGTTAGCTAAAAAGCGATGTTAGACATTCCGCTTCCAGGTATCTGCTACCCAAGGAAGACAGAATAAGCTAAAGCGCGATGTTAGACATTCCACTTCCAGGTATCTGCTACCCAGGGAAGGCAGAATAAGCTAAAAAGCGATGTAAGACATTCTGCTTCCAGGTATCTGCTACCCAAGGAAGACAGAATAAGCTAAAAAGCGATGTTAGTCATTCCGCTTCCAGGTATGTGCTACCCAAGGAAGACAGAATAAGCTAAAGCGCGATGTTAGGCATTCCGCTTCCAGGTATCTGCTACCCAAGGAAGACAGAATAAGCTAAAGCGCGTTGTTAGACATTCCGCTTCCAGGTATCTGCTACCCAGGGAAGACAGAATAAGCTAAAGCGCGATGTTAGACATTCCGCCTCCAGGTATTTGCTACCCAAGGAAGACAGAATAAGCTAAAGTGCGACGTTAGACATTCCGCTTCCAGGTATCTGCTATCCAGGGAAGACAGAATAAGCTAAAAAGCGATGTAAGACATTCTGCTTCCAGGTATCTGCTACCCAAGGAAGACAGAATAAGCTAAAAAGCGATGTTAGACATTCCGCTTCCAGGTATCTGCTACCCAAGGAAGACAGAATATTAGCTAAAGTGCGATGTTAGGCATTTCGCTTCCATGTATATTCAAAACAGGATAAGCTACAGCGCTATGATAGCGATCAAGTTTCCAGGTACAGCATATTGTCTAAGGAAATCAGAATAAAGCTAGAACGCGATGCTAATATTTCGCCTCAAGGTGTGTACAAAATCGTTCATTTTCTCTTGTTGCTACTTACCAAAGGTCTCTTGTCTCTTTTTGTCTCGATTCCAAAGTTTCGTGGATCGGTCGTCGTTATTGAAGACGCGTGCGATTTTCAAAACCTCATATTTCCGGCCAGCATTGCGTTACAAGCAAAACACAAATGCAATATATGTTTTGAAGAAAAACTGGCATTACCCAAGATGTTGCTACAGCATTTAGGTTGGAAACCTTCTATACTTGAAATACAGTAAATGAAATATCAAAAGGAAAACGCAATGAAGCTGGGTAATGTTAATACATGATACCAGTGTAGCTCGAATAAATTATAATCGGAGTCGTGAAAGCGCCACATCCCATGCGTCCTCTAACATACATTTCTTCACATAAAAATCCATAGCCTTAGTCTAAAAATTGATCGATGTCGGGTTCTTACTCGACCTACATACAAATCAATACAACTTAGTAAAGATAATTATGGGCAGTTCTAAGCGGCATCGAGGAGAATTTGCAGGTTTGCGTAATGTTGAAATAAATTCCCGCCAGATAATTCTCACACAAAATTATGATTCTGTTTTGACAGCCTGCCCAGGAAAATCTACTGAAATCGCAATTGCATACATCAACCGGTTTTGATTGTCATAAAGGACTATGGTGGCGGTCTAGCAAAGAAAATATATCGTAAAACTGAAACGACCAGCATCATTACAAACGGCGTGACAAGACCGAATAATTCTCTGGTCCTGTTTTAGGTTTCGTTTCCTGGCGTATGGTGACAAAACGTGCGACTAACATTGCTAACATTCGACAGTGCCAAAAGGAGGTTACCCGAAAATCAGACATACCTGCCTTAAAATTCCCGGACTTTCGCTGACTGCGCTCGTTCTTTCCTGTAATAATTTTTGCTTCACAACGTGATCGCTTTTCTTATAATCGTAATGTATGTCATGCTGTTTTCAAAATAACTGCAAGGACACATACCGACCGTACGTGTTGATATAATTCTCTTCATTGCTGACAGAAATGATTGGCGTAAAATAACACTTGTAATGAGTACATGCCGCTATTTTTTTTCATGGCCTAAGTTCCGCTTCAGCTATAAAACGTAAATATCCCACACTGATTGTTCGCATTTTCTTTGTTTCAGCGTGCACACATTCAATATCGACATATATTCATATTCAAACACTTTGCATTCACAAGCGAAACGTTCTGAGGTTTCTACAGCATGGAACATACCATGTAGTAGTGAGGGGAGGGTCGCACTTTTGTCAGTCACCTAAAGGTGGGGGAGGGGGGGTCAGGAGTGTTTTCATTAAAACGCAAGGGAGGGCCAACACTTTTTTGGGAAAAAAATCCCAAAATTCCCCAGCCCTCCCCCCCCCCCCCAAGAAAAAACGTACCTTCCCTAAGGTGCCGATAAAAAGTGTTCAGCTCTGCAGTGTTTAAATGAATTATTTTAAGTGGCATTCTTGAATGATGGGCTCTCAAGGCTGATGTCCCCTTACAAGAGTGGTTGACCATTGAGAGCTAGCTAGCCATAATTATTGAATTCTCTTCCAACGGTGGGGACAGGTCTACACACGTACGCTTGAGTAAACGTGATTGCGTGACTTTAGCATCGCCCAAGCACCTGAATTCGCAATCCAAGATCTCATCGTGTCATTGATTTTGACGTTCAAAAAGCATCAAACTGCAAAATGGCAATCGCGAATTCTCCTGTATGGCAGATAACAGAAGGCGAATGGACGTCAGAAGGATATTTTGATATTTTGGGCGAGAAAATTCCGGAATATTTCACCAGTGATCCTGCGTTGTTGACCGACTTAATTTCCAGTTTCCAGACGAGACCGGACGATGTTTTCGTGGTCACATATCCCAAGTCAGGTGAGTCGTAGCTCGTAGGACTTCCAGATTTGTGAAAAATTAGTTGATAATTTTAAATAAGGTTTTGTGCGCGCTAGCGACGAAAGATCAGAATAGACGTACAAAAGTTAGATGTCGCTTCGTTCTCGGCTTCCTATCGATGAAAACCGAAGATCGATACTGATCGATGCAATCGCTTGAATCGATTTTTTCGATTTTACTGGAGCTTTAATTATTTTAGTGAAAGTCACGATGGAGGAATCGAAAGCTTTGCGTTTTCTCAGAAAGGAGATTAAGAGAAGCAAAGAATCAATGGATTCGTGGTTTAATTGTTTCCTGAGTGACAGGGTTGACATAGAAAATATGAGCAGATTGACGTCATTGTTTACATTTTGCTTGACTGATTAGGATAAGAAATTTATAGAAAAGGCAACATGCTAAATAAAAATTGAATTCGATAACTGAAAGAGCGTGTTAAACTAAGTAACCTGTGCAGTATTTAGCTCTTTGCATAAGGCCGATATCAACCAAAGGAAAATGCAAAATTTCTGGGGGGCAAGAGTGTTAATGAGCCCATACATTCTTTGTAAAATTTCGAGTTTTTTAACATCGCGCATATTTCAAAGAACATTTTGTATTTCGAACTAATATTTACGGAGAAAAGTAATTGTGCTATGTCCTTTCAATATTCAGAAATGGTATTTTTGTAACTTGATTAGAAAACGAGAAGCGTATGCTGATGAGGAAAAAAAAACTGTAAACAAAGATTCGCCTTTACACCCATGTTATCTTGAATCCCGGCTATCACGTATCAAGAATACCCCACTATCTCGAATAAAATCTTATTTTCCTCGGAGAATGATTGGCAGGCAGTAAATATATTTACGACTGCTGGCTATCTCGAAACTGTCGTTTCTCGAGCAATTTGCTAATTAAAACCGATTAAGTCAACAGCAGATCTTAGGAGTTGAATCGTGGGTATCGATTTCCACCGATTTTAATCGGTAATAATGGATATCGATGATCAATAAAGGTTTAGTGAAACAAAAACAAGCGAAAACCAACGATAAAAACCGGTGTTTCGGAGTGATCCTGACGCCATTGCCCCGGGGGACCCCGTGGCCATTGCCAAGGTGTACTTATTTACGCACTCTCCATTATGCTAATTTTAGATGACGTTGCTTCTTCCACTTGTCGAATAGCCTGCCGAACAAGCTATCTCAGGGGTGGGGTGGGGGTGGGTGAGGGAAAAATTTCCCTCCTTTGCGCCCCCACCCCCGAGAGAGCTTGCTCACAGGCTACTTGCCGAAAGGTTACCTTGACTATGGTGTAATTTGTAATTTGTTTACCCACGAAACACTTAAGAGCTCGGAAGTTCGTTAAGACGTGTTCGTGCGCTCCAGATCCAGCCTAGTACCCAGGCGTTCTCTTCTCGCTCACACAACTTGGCGCGAGATTTCGTGACGTCACCGAATGGCATACCGCGAGAACGAATTCTCCGGGGACCTCATTCGGTGACGTCACGACATTTAGCACCAAGTCGAGTCGAGCGGGAGGAGAACGCCTGGGTACTAGGCTGCTCCAGATCTAATTGGAATTTGGAAGTGTTGGTTTTTGAGGAGAGGGAATTAAAAACCAGAGTACCCGGAGAAAAACCTCTCGCGGCAAGGACGAGAACCAACAACAAACTCAACCCACATATGACACCGGGAGAGGGAGTCGAAGCCAGGCCACATTGGTGGAAGGGGCGCGAGCGCTCTCACCACTTCGCCATCCACATAGCACCATTATCATCATCATCATCATCATTATTATTATTATTATTATTATTATTATTATTATTATTATTATTATTACAATAATTTCTGATTCGCTACACCAGCAAAAGTACATATAAGAAAGGAATGGCTAATGAGGATTGTTCAAATTGTAAGGGCGAGGAAACCAAAATGCTTAGGCTTCCTTTTTGGGGAAGAAAATGAATAATTATTTAAGTAAAAAATTAAGTAAATATGCGTACATGGACTGAAAATTATAAGATGATTTTAATGATGACCAGTACAAGATATTTTATGATGGTTACAAAAACGTTACTAATCTCATCATTTTCTTCAGGGACAACTTGGGTACAAGAAATTGTCTGGCAGATATACAACGAAGGAGCAATAAGCAGCGAACACATTTTAAAGCGGGTTCCATTCCTAGAAACAGCAACACATGGGAAGGTTCCTTTTCCTCGCCCCGAAGCTCTGCCAAGCCCTCGACTTATGAAAGTCCACCTTTCTTACAAGAATACTCCCAAAAGTGCAGGCAAGGACACACAGTGTAAATACATCTACGTTGCCCGCAATCCCAAGGATGTTGCAGTATCGTATTTCAATTTTATGGAAGCCTTGAGCAAGAATCCGGGTAATGGATATAATGGGCCATGGGAGTTTTTTCTCAAGTTATTCATGGAGGGAAATGGTAAGTTTGTTTAGTGTCTGGTTTTCACGAAAAGAATGATGTTTGAAGCCAACTTAAGCAATTGTTTTTAGCCTGAAAAAAAAATTGATTTCAAGGCTACAACGATTTGATTCCGGTACCGCGATTCCCGTGCGTTGCTCTACCAACTGAGCTATGAAGCCTGGAGATATCGATGTTGGGTGTAGGTCAATTTTGCATGGCTCTAATATAATATCCCGCATCTCAGGTTCTCAAAGGGGTTTAGGGCTTCGAAGTTCCCGACAAAAATTTCAGAGCTGCAGATCAGACAGTGGCATGTGGAGTGGATGACGTAGTTTCTTATATTCATGATTTCTGGCTTTCATCGCTTTTTAAGGCTATTTTCTAATGAAAAAGCCCACCTTCTCTGTATTAAACGCTTCTAATGTTGGACAGTGTTGAAGCCAAACGTTTAAATCATTTGGCCGCCTCAATATCGTTTAGCTGGACTTGCTCATAAGTCGAGCTCGGCCACCTCGATACTGGATTTGTTTGTCTGGGGCCTTATTTTAGAATTCAGTACTTTTCTGCTTGCGTTTCTGCATATTTTACTTCCGATCAATTGAGACTTGCTAAAGAACGGGTCTTTAGTATTTTTACTCAGCGGACTTGGAGTGAACTCTGATTATAGACAGTCGCTCCTAGGAAAGTCAGGCAAGTAACTAAAAGTGATCACACTGCTATTGATAATTCTTCTCTTGTGTACAGTGGGTTGGAACTTTTGGAATGACCACGTCCTTGGCTGGTGGGACCACGGAGATGATCCGAATGTCTTGTTTCTGAAATACGAAGATTTACAAAAGGTTTGTTGTAATAAACACAAAGTTTGCATTCATATAAAATATAGAATATATTATATATTATGTTTTCTTGTAAAATGTTTCACCTTGATTGTTGCTGACCAAATGGAAATTTTCCCGTCCAGTGGCTTTTCCAAACGTTGCCCGAGTCGCGCAGCTCTCAACATGTGAAGCCAACAAGGGTGTTGAATAAGCACTGTCCGTGAGCATGGACCCTTTGCTGATACAGAAAGTTCTATCAAGACAATCAGTCTTTGACAATGAAAGGCGCCGGCTGTATTCACAGGCTGTTGGATTTACTGCTCACCTGAGAGCTGCTTACTTTTATCATATGGGTCACCTCAAAACATCGTACACAAATTAAAAAAACTCTGAACCTGTGTTGGACAATTTCTGGTCTCCATATGATTGTCTCTATTGCTCATGTACGGCAGAAGTTTATTGCGACCATTTTGGAATAAGAAAATCGTGTATATTTCATTCTGTAACTGAACTAAATAATCATCTCTTCTAGGATCTACCCTCCCATGTTCGAAAGATCGCTGAATTCCTGAACAGACCCCTGTCAGATGAACTCATCAATCGCATTGCCAAGCAGTGTACTTTCAAGGGAATGACAAAAAATGAAGCAGGTTATAAGTTGCCAGGGGAAGACAGTTCGGGTTTACTTCGAAAGGGTGTGGTCGGCGACTGGAAGAATTACTTCACTCCAGAGCAGGATGAGAGATTTGAGAAGGAAGTGTTGGGAAAATTAAAAGGAAGTGGATTAGAGTTTGATTTTGAGATTTAGGACATATTTGACAGTATAGAATGTGATAACCCACTAACTGTCGCAAAAACAAGTTTTTCGTGTTAACCAATTAAATTTATAATTTCTTCAAGTTTTGTTAGCATGATTACATAATGATTGCCGAGGCAGACTTGTCAAAAGTTCCGCAATTAATGTGTTATTATTAAAGAATATTAGAAAAGAACAACTCAATCGAGTTACTTCTTAAAGAAATGTTTTATTACAACAATCCTCCGGACTGTTGTTTTTTATAACCTAGCTTCGATATGTCCTGGATTACACATTTTCTCGTTAACTCCGGAGTAAAGATAATCACAAAAAAGTACGCTTGGGAAAAAATAATTGCAGGAAATCAGACGAGCAAGTGAAAGTTAAGGGGGCATTCTGGTCAGATGCCCTGTTTTCCCAACGTTTTAGCCCTTTTTCTTAATTATGTTCACGAAATTTCATTCAATCCAAAACGCTTCCACGGGGTTGTAGTGCTTGTTCCCATAAATCTGTAAGAATTTTTTCGCGATTTTTAAAGAGAATGTAAAGAAAAAAAAATGGGGGAGGGATTGATGAATTTTAAGAAAATTGAAAATTGATAGAAAATAAAGGTGAGTTGAAATTAAATTTTCAAGTTAATAATTAATGGACGGATACCAATCGAAAATACCTATTGGATGACAGCGTGTTGTCTTACGTCTGTGAAACCCGGGGGGGGGGGTTGTAAGGTGGAGTTGTGTCGTCGGGACTCTGAGACCCTTATCCTGTATCATATATACTACAGCGGCACATACCCTGGAAGCGTATAAATGGGAATGTCTTCTCCCCGCCGTGAAGTCGGTTTGCATTCGATCACGAACAGCTGGAAACTAGTAACGCCAAAAAATGCTTGAATCGAAGCAAACGTTTTGACAGGCGAATCAATCAGATGCATCCAATAGCATTCTGTTGGGAATCGTGATTGACAGGCTGAACACTTCGGCTTTGTGCTCGCTCCATGGTTATAAATAACGGGTAAGGCTATTGAACCTGATCCCCGGATTTTGGATCTAAGATCATTCGTGCAATTAAATGATGTTTGAATTAACATTAAATTGACATCAGAATCTCACGCCTTTCTTTTGTAAGTGGCAGGTAAACAAACAGAGCACCGTTCAAATCCCTTTGTGTAAATTGTTACTGCTAATTTAACAAAGGGCCGGAAAACAGCATGAAATTGTCGTGATTCTGGACATTTGACACAGAAATTTTGATCAATTCGGTTCTTCACCTTTACAACCTGCCTCAGCCCACGATGCCTACACCATTTGGGTCACCTCATACAAAAACACTTTGAAGCAGTCGGGACGATCTGAGATATTTGATGGTCTCTCTCCTGCAAGGCAGACTGCGTCAATTACCACCATTTTGAAATAAGCTAGTCTTTGTTTAAGGTCACTCCGGACCTTAGCGGGTGTCCTCCAGGAAAAAAATTCGTATGCTCACAATTTTAAGAAAACACGGAAAACTGTATGTCCTTGTTGTATACTTTGTCATTTGCCACCTTCTCAGGCCAATTTGAAGAACTTGCCAAAATGGCTTCAAATATAATCGGCCTGAGAAGCTGGCAAATGACAAAGAATACAACAAGGCAACGGGGTAAGTAAAACAATAATAATTTCTACTATTTAAAACAAACGGCCTTTGCTGTTTGTCTTCCCAAATATCCTTTATAATTCACCCTCCATTTTAGGTCCCTGTTTAGGACAAACGACAAAATACACACCTTGTTTTGGACAAACACATGAATATATACCCTGTTTAGGACAGAGAGGCCAAAAAAGACCATATTCTGTCCACGCGGCGCCTGTCCAGCGGCACGTCCCCGTATAAGCCATATGAGGAGTACCCAACCCCCCCCTCCTCTTTCCCCCAACAGGAACACCACCACCTTATACGCTCATACGATAAAGTCACTTTCGTGGCGTTTGTCTCCTGTCTTGAGCTTGGTCCACCTGTGCTCTGTCACATACGGTGAGGCCGTCAATTTTATTACTAAGCAGTGTACAGAAAAAGCGTTTACTAAGCCTGTTCGCGCAAGCACACTTGCTTAGTTATTCGCGCCAGTAACTTAGTTCAGTGGTTTTTAGGGGAGTCATCCGTTTTTACCCTCCTCCCCAGAATCGTTCATGACCGTTCATACATGCTTGAGTAAACGTGATCGCGTGACTTAAGCATCGCCGAGCACCTGAATCCGCAATCTTTTCACATCTCATCGTGCCATTGATTTTGACGTTCAAAAAGCTTCAAACTGCAAAATGGCAATCGCGAATTCTCCTGTATGGCAGATAACAGAAGGCGGATGGACGTCAGAAAGATGTTTTGATATTTTGGGAGAGAAAATTTCGGAATTTTTCACCAGTGATCCTGCGTTGCTGACCGACTTCATCTCCAGTTTCCAGACACGACCGGACGATGTTTTCGTGGTCACATATCCCAAGTCAGGTGAGACGTAGCTCGTAGGACTTCCAAATTTGTGAAAAATTCGTTGACAATTTTCAATTAGTTTTTTGTGCGCGCTAGCGACGAAAGATCAGAATAGACGAAAGTTAAATGTCGCTTCGTTCCCGGCTTCCCATCGATGAAAACTGAAAAGCAATTAATCGATGCAATCGCTTTGATCGATTTTTTTCGATTTTACTGGAGCTTTGATTATTTCAGTGAAGTCACGATATAGGGATCGAAAGCGTTGCTTTTTCTCAGAAAGGAGATCAAAACAGCAAAAGAATCAAATGGATTCATGGTTTAATTGTTTCCTGCACAGTGTGACAGCTTGGTAAAGATGGATAATTTGAGTAGCCTGCGAGCGGGCTCACTAAGTGTGTTATTCGCGCGAGTATCTTGGCGGCTCTGCGATTTGCGAGCCGGCCAGCGAAGCGAACCGGCGAGAAGAATGCTCACCAATCGCGGCTCCTCCGCCGAGATACTCGATGCACACTAGCCTGCTCGCAGGCTAAGATTTGAAGGGTCAGCTGAAGGGTTTGCGGACCGGGGGTCAGTGTCTTAGGGTCACCCGCAGATTGGAGGCTATTAATGAATTACAGAGTACACCCATGTTATCTTGAATCCCGGCTATCATGTATCAAGAATACCCCACTATCTCGAATAAAAGCTTATTTTCCTCGGAGAATGATTGGCAGGCAGTAAATATATTTATGACTGTTGGCTTTCTCGAGCAATTTGCTAATTAAAACCAATTACGTCGATAGCATGTTCAAGGAGCTGAATTGTGGGTGTCGATTTCCATCGATTTAAATCGGTAACAATAGATATAGATCATCAATAAAGGTTTATTGAAACAAAAACAAGTAAAAACAGGCGTTTCGGAGTGATCGTGACGCCATTGCCCCGGGGTACCCCGGGGGCATCGCCAAGGTGTACTAATTCACGCACTCCCATTATGCTAATTTTAGATGACGCTGCTTCTTCTACTTGCCGAATGGTTACCTTCACGATGTTGTCAATGATGGCTCTGAAACGTCGATCTTAATCGCTTTCTTTGGCTTGATTTTGATATTATATTAATTATATTTTTCATCGTTTGGCTTCACTGGGCTTAGATACACAATCAGGCCCTTGCCATGTGAAGCAGATGTTGACAACGAGAACAAAACGAGAAACCGACAAGAGTGGAGGACTGGGACAAGGACTACAGGCACTAGGCTGACCTCGAATTTTACACGTTGTTTTCAACAGTACCTTTCTTGATCAGCCAATATGCTGACTGAAACGCGCATATGGTTTTTAATAAATTTCTGTTGGGTTTCACGCTGTCTTGCTTTCCTTTGTTATCATAATTGTTAATTATTAGAATGACAATACTTAACTAGGGAGCCCAACTCACCTGGGCATTTTTCAGTGCGGGGGGCTGCAAACGATCATTTAAAAAAACAAATTATAAAAATCAACAGGATTTAAAATCCTCGTTAAAAATATGTACAAATCACATTAATCTATTATTATTATTATTATTATTATTATTATTATTATTATTTTTATTATTATTATTATTATTATTATTATTATTTTTATTATTATTATTATTATTATTATTATTATTATTATTATTATTATTATTATAGCAGAATTCACGACTGTATGCTAAAAGCTAAACTAGCTACACAGGGCGCCTAGCGTAACCTGTGAGCCTTGGAGTAAAAATTATTATCATCATCATCATCATCATCATCATCATCATTATCATTACAATAATTTCTGATTCACTACACCAGCAAAAGTACATATAAGGAAGGATTGGCGAATAAGATATTGTTCAAACAGTAAGGGCAAAGAAACCAAAACCCTTAGGCTTCCTCTTTGTTAGCCTGCGTAGCAAGCGTTTCCGTAGGGCTTTCTGTAGATTTGTATCAGTTTGCATCGCCCCAATTTTCGCGCCGCCAAAAAGCGAAAATGCCTGCTATGCGGAAACGCTTGCTATGCGTACATGGACTGAACATTATAACATGGTTTTAATGATCATCAGTACAACATATTTTATGACGGTCACTTAAGCGTTACTAATCTTATCATTTTCTTCAGGGACAACTTGGGTACAAGAAATTGTCTGGCAGATATACAACGAAGGAGCAATAAGCAGCGAACACATTTTAAAGCGGGTTCCATTCCTAGAAACAGCAACACATGGGAAATTTCCTTTTCCTTTCCCCCAAACTATGCCAAGCCCTCGACTTATAAAGACCCACCTTTCTTACAATAATACTCCTAAAAGTGCAAGCAAGGATGCACAGTGTAAATACATCTACGTTGCCCGCAATCCCAAGGATGTTACAGTATCTTATTTCCATTTTATGGAAACCTTGAGCAAGAAACTGGGTAATGGATATAATGGGCCGTGGGAGTTTTTTCTCAAGTTATTCATAGAGGGAAATGGTAAGTTTGTTTAGTGTCTGGTTTTCACGAAAAGAGTGGAATGATCTTTGAAGCCAACTGATGCAATTGCTTTTTAGCCTAAAAAAAAATCATTTCAAGGCTGCAACGATTTGAGGGGGTTTCAGGCTCTGAAAAAAAAATCAAAAAAACAAGCCTATCTTCTCTGTATTTAACATTCTGTTTTAGGCTAGCCTCAGATTCACTAGTGATAAAATAAATAAATAAAGAAAGATATTAAAAAGTAACACTTGCCGAATGTTGGACAGTGTTGAAGTGAAATGTTTAAATCGTTTGGCCGTCTCAATACCGTTTAGCTGGACTGGCTCATAAGTCGAGCTCGGCCACCTCGATACTGGATCTGTTTGTCTGGGGCCTTATTTTGGAATTCAGCACTTTTCTGCTCGTATTTATGCATATTTTACTTCCGATCAATTGAGACTTGCTAAATAACGGGTCTTAAGTATTTTTTTCTCGACGGACGTGGCGAACTCTGATTATAGACAGTCGCTCCTAAGAAAGTAAGCAAATAACTGAAAGTAGTCACATTGCTGTTGATAACTCTTCTCTTACGTACAGTGGGTTGGAACTTTTGGAATGACCACGTCCTTGGCTGGTGGGAACACAGAGATGATCCGTATGTCTTGTTTCTCAAATATGAAGATTTACAAAAGGGTTGTTGTAATGAACATAAAATTTACCTACCCCAATTTGCATTCATATAAAATATGGAATATATGTAGAGCATCTTACACGGCGCGCGAAGATATGAATTTTATTTTCGAGTGGTAAAAACAATATTTTACGAACGAGCGAAGCGAGTGAGTAAAATATTGTTTTTTACCACGAGAAAATAAAATTCATATCTTCAAGTCACCGTGTAATTTTCTTTTTATTATATGGACAAGAGCATTTGTTCACAAACAACAGTGTAGGAGCGGGAAATGGCATCATCGATATCCTCACTAGTGAGGATATGGAAAATACGCCACTCGAGTCCCGGATGTAGTTTCGTATGAACTTTACGAGTGCAGTGGTCAATTGAAAACACTCTTGTCTATATAATAATATATATTATGTATTCCTATAAAATGTTTCACCTTAATTCTTGCTGACCAAGTGGAAATTTTCCCGTCGGGCGGCTTTTCCAAAAAATACCCGAGTCGCGCAGCTCTGAACATGTGAAGCCAAAACAGGGTATTTAATAACTACTGTCAGTGAGCATGGACCCTTTGCTCATACAGAAACTTTGATCAATTCAGCTCTTTGACAATGAGAGACGCCAGCTGTATTCACGGGCTATTGGATTTACTGCTTCACCTGAGGGCTGCTTACTTCTAACACTTTCACTGCGAAATTCGAGTTTTGTCAACATTTAGATCATTTTGACGTCACCAGATTGTTTTGATAAGCAGCTAACACAGCAAGGACAGATCCATCCAAACTTGTGTGAATTTTCAACATCAAACAAATTCTGGCAGAGCTATTCCAAAAAAACGTCTCCAATTTTGGGTGCAAAATCGGTGGTAAAATAGGCCAAGTCACCTATTGTTGATCAATGTTCTACTTCCACGTTTTCTCAAGGGCTGAGACCCAAACTTTTCCAGTGGATAGAAAGGGGATAAAATGTATAAGATAAAGAGAAGAGAAAGGGAGAGAAAAAGGGAAAGAAAAGAAGCGAGAAAAAATTGGGAATGAATCAGCAAAAAAACAAGCCAAATTTTGGCTTATGCGCATGCGTGAAAGCAAAATATTGTACAATTTACAACAACAACTGGTTCAGAATTTAGTTTAATTGCAAAAAAGTGTTTTTGTAGCAAAGTTAAGTGGCATTTGGCAACCTAGCACTCAAAAAACCGCTTTAACGGTGAAAAATGCGGGTTTTTTTAAAGTTAGCAGTGAAAGGGTTAAACCCTGCTTTTCACTTGTACAATTTCTACATCATTTGGGACACCTCAAATCATCGTACACAAAAACACTTTGAAACTGTTGGGATTATCTGGGCAATTTCTGGTCTCCATATGATCTCTCTATTGCGCATGCACGGCAAGGGTTAAATGCCACCATTTTGGAATAAGATTATCGTGTACATTTCACTCTGGGACAGAACTAAATAATTATCTCTTCTAGGATCTACCCTCCCATGTTCGAATGATCGCTGAATTCCTGAACAAACCCCTGTCAGATGAACTCACCAATCGCATTGCTGAGCAGTGTACTTTCAAGGGAATGACAAAAAATGAAGCAGGTTACATGTTGCCAGGGGAAGACAATGAGGGTTTACTTCGAAAGGGTGTGGTCGGCGACTGGAAGAATTACTTCACTTCAGAGCAGAATGTGAGATTTGAGAAGGAAGTGTTGGGGAAATTAAAAGGAAGTGGATTAGAGTTTGATTTTGAGATTTAGAACACCAGTTTGATAGAACAGAATATGATAACTAACGGTCGAACGTAAAGAAAGGATTTTAATTTCCGGCTCATGTAAGCCTGATTTCTAGCTACTTTCTTTTTTCCTTTCTTCAAGTTTTGTTAAATGTACTGTGGAGGCAGACTTGTCAAGAGCTCTACAATTGATTGTGTGTTAATTATCATTAAAGAATATTTTAATTCAAACCAACTCAGTCGAGTTACTTTGTTAATAAACGTTTCATTGCTTCAATCCTTTGGATCGTTGTTTGTTTTATAAACTTATAATCCAGATATTGATTTCCTGCAGTAAACATTTTCTCATTTACAAAATAACTCAGGAGTAAAGGCTACAGAAATATAATTTCCAGAATGTCTTTCCCGCGCAAAGTTACAGCGCGGAATTTGGTGTTTTGCGTAACTATGAAACTAATCCTCAAAAGTGTTAAAAGTTGTCCGCGCTCAGGGTCTCCCGCGCGTTAAGTTGAGGGGCTAAGGGTGAGGCCAAGCGGTGGCAATATTGGTTGTCATGACGATAAGTTCATTTTGACAAGCAAAATTTTCAGAGTATCGTCAACAACATAACCAATATTGGGCCATGGGCTCTTGATTGTGGCAAAACGTCATCGGCTTTGCGTGCATTGCGTGCCTTTGTTTAGACTTCGCTGTCGGCCATCGTGGTCAGGCCATTGTAGCCCATCATAGGCCACTGAAACCCATTGTAGCCCATTTTAGGCCATTGTAGGTCACTTGAACATTGTGATGCTGCTAAAATAAACGAATACCAGGTGTAAAAGCAGCTTTCCCATGTTCGAATGATCACTGACTTCCTGAACGAACCTTTGTCAGACGAACTTATCAATGGCATTACCGAGCAGTGCACTTCGAAGGGAATGACAAAAAAATGAAGCAAGTTACAGAATTGTAGAGAAAAAAGACAATGGATGTTATCTTCGAAAGGATGTGGTAGGTGGCTGGAAAAGTTATATTTCTTCACTCCAGAGCAAAACGAGAGATTTGAGAAGGAAGTGATGGGAAAATAGTGAATTAGAGTTTGATTTTGAGATTAACCCTCGGACGTACAAGCAAAGTCACAACCCCACCGTGGTACAAGGGGGGGTTGATGGACCCCCCCCCCCCCTTGGGTTTTCGTTATGTTACAATATTTGCAAAAGATTTCACCTTTAATAGAAATCCTGTGATGTGCTGTACAGGATGAGGTACATACTATGGGTTGCCGCGCTGCTGGGGGCCTGTGACGTCATTCAAGATGCCGCCCCCCCCCCCCCACCCTTGTACGCCCAAGGGTTAAGAAGACATTTGACAGAATAGAATATATAACTAACTGCTGGAAAAAGGTTTTATGTTTTAATTGAATTTAGACAAACTGATTGTTGTCAAATAATAATAATAATAATAATAATAATAATAACAAGGTGCTTAAAAACGCATTTTACAACATATAGAAGTCTCAAATAAGCCTGATTTCTACAACCACAAATTTTAAATTTTGTTAAATGGTCCATTGTAAGGCAGACTTTCTGTCAAGAGCTTTACAATTAAATGGATGCTATTGACAAACCTACTCAGTCAAGTTATTTGGTAAATAAAAGCTTTATTACATCACTCCTACGGATCGTTGATTGTTTTATAAACTACTCTCTTGATTTCCTGGACCTACATATTTCTCGTTGTCAACAGAACTCAGGAGTAAAGTTAATCGCAAAAAAGGACGCTTGGGAAAAATAATTCCAGGAAATCAGAAGAGCAAGTAAAAGTTAAAAATCACTCATAATTTTAGCTTTATGTTAAAATAGAAAAAACTGAGTACAGTCTTACCCTTCTTCACAGACATCTGCTTAAAGGTAGCTACACACTGGCCATTTTATACGCTCGTTGTGGCGATTGGAGAAAATTGCCAGGTGTACCAATGCATGCAAATGCGCATGTTGGCTACTATAAGGAGTACCCCCCTCATTATGGTCTGTTGACAAAGTCAAATACATACGGAAAATAAATCACAGTCCCCTACTTCCAACAATTTCCAAACTAATGCAAAATAATTTTGAGTACGAAATTCACGCAAAAAAACTTTCACCTTTTGAAAACAACTTGCGCGAGATTGACGGTCCAGCCTGCATGACAAGGAACATAATTCACATCGCAGGCCGCTGTTAGCTGATGCGATGAAGTCATCGGATAATGTAAGACTGAAAAGACCGCTTGGATGGCGTGTTGTCTCACGCCTGTGAATCCCGGGGGCACTCTGTGAGTTTTTAGGTGGGACTGTGCCGTTGAGACTTTGAAGCCCTCACTCTGTACCATGTACCAGAGCAGCACATATTCCCGAAGCGTATACATGGGAGTGTCTTCCCCGCGCCCTGAAGTGTTTGCATTCGATCACGAGCAACTAGGAACTACTGCAAGCGGACCTGCGAAAAATCATCCTGAGACCTTCTAGTCGGAACTATAACGAGCTTCATTTTCTGAAGTAACCTTGTAACTTTCACGCCCTGATCTCCGCCTAATTATGCAAGACGCCAAGTGGGCTGAGCACGCTACTGCGACGGCGAAACGCGCCAGCGATTCTGCTGCTGAGATAAGCGATAGAATTCGCAGGTATTACCTACTACATTTGTGCATGCATTGCATGCAACAGTTGGAACCCTCTTGTTATTACAGAACATTTTCTCGTCTACTTTGGTCCTTTATTTTTTTGCATCGATTTCCCTCCGGCACCCTTACTTATGAGATTGACAGGGCTTCTGCAATAATGTTATCATAATGTCGTTATTAGAAATCAGCAAATATACATGCTAATTCTACATTACGTGAACAAAATTGTTAAAACCTTAAATAAACTAATTATAATTCGAACATGGTCACACCCACTCAGCCAATCAGTGTCCAGCATTTCGATGCTCTATATTCCATAAACTGTCTTAAATTATGTAAAGTGGCGGGGGCTTTGAAGCACAGGGAAATTGCGGGTAAAATTACAGAGAATTTCTGCATTCATTAGTGGTTCTATATAGAGCATACTAATGAGGCATTGTTTTCCTTTGTTTGGAAGCCTCATTAGCCGAGATGCTCTATATAGAGCATACTAATGACTAAGTAGAATTTACTAATGAATGCACAAATTCTCTGCAGTGAGTATTTATAACTAAATCGATAAAAACAACAGCTTCAACGGCGATGTCAGAAACACTCATTATTTTTTTTGTGTGTTTTAACAAAAAAATGCAATCTTACGTTGTAATAGCATAGCAAAAAGCAAATCGAAAGAAAAACCATTACTTTACATGAAATACTAAAAGTTCAGACCTTAATTGAAATAGAAGGACAGACTTGTTTCTCCGCGTTTGCCGGACTACGAGTGTTGTACTTGAACCTTGACTTTGGCCTCTTGGCTTTTCCTGCGGGTTCCCCACTTGCTGGTGTCGGTGGTTGTAGAGCGTCAAAGACTGCTTTCACCAGTGTAAATCTAGTAAATGTTTAGTGGCAATCACTGCCTTGAGTTCCAAATTTCCGTATATTGGCTCATGGCTGTTTACGCACCAACTGCGATAAAGTGCACCTAAACATTGCACCTCAAAGGCGTACGTACAATAGCGAAAATATCGTAAACAAAATAGCAACGTGATTTCAAGGTGAGAACTAGACAATTAAAATGCAAAAATACAATCTGCACGCAAAAACGGAGTCTTCGTGGGTGTGACCATGCTCTAAGACGGTTAGACAATGAACGCTCGTGTCCTATGGGATATAGTGTCCCTCGCAAGATAGAATGCCACTCGGCCTGCGACCTCGTGCCATTTTATCTTTGCTCGGGACACTATATCCCATAGAACACTCGCGTTCATTGTCTAACCCTTACTACTAATGACTGATTTGAAAAGATCCTTCAAACCTTGTTGAAGTATATATTATTTATCTATGTATTTATTTATTTATTTATTTACTCGATTTAATAAGGGATCTGGGAAGAGTACGAGCTGTGGAGTTGCGAGTTGCGAGTTGCGAATTGCGAGTTGCGAGTTGCGAGTTGTGAGTTGCAATAGCCCTTTTCACAGTTACCTTTTCTCATTTGCATGACAATGTTTTTGAACGTGGATGCGAGGCAGTTTCGGACAATTTTGCAGTTTCTGCCCGAAATTGCCTCACATCCATATTCAAATACATTATAATGCAAATGAGAAAAGTTAACTGTGAAAAGGGCTATTGCGAGTTGCAAGTTGCCAGCGGCGGGTTGCCAGTGGCGATGGAAAATGGGTGTGGGAAGAATGCGAGTTGCGAGTTGCGAGTTGCGAGTTGCGAGTTGCGAGTTGCGAATTGCGAGTTGCGAGTTGCGAGTTGCGAGTTGCGAGTTGCGAGTTGCGCGTTGCAAGTTGCAGTTGCGAGTTGCGAGTTGCCAGCGGCGAGTTGCCAGTTGCGATGGAAAATAGTGTAGACTCCTCATCAGTATTCTCAAAATCGTTGATGATGCTCTTGGGAAAAGTATCATATCCTTTTTTGTCTTATTTTTAAGACGAATTTTTTCTCAGTTTCTTTCCAAAATTTTTTTTAACATTTCAAGTTCCTCCTGTTCTATCTCCCCATTTTTTCTTTAACTATATGTTGGCGCTACTCGCTGTTTAACGAATGCTTGGGAGAATGTGTTGTGCTGTGCTTTTAGTAATGTTGGTCAAGTTCCTTTTTTTTTTTTGCCGGGTTCTCAACTGAACCTATCGCATGGATTACAAAGTAAATGGAAACAGTGACATATTTTCCAATTTTTTACATACACAAGGACGCTCAACTCAATCGAAACCTGTATCTATGACTTGACCTCAAAACATAATTTGCTGTTAAATTACTGACAGCGTAACAATGTTAATCAATCGGAGACGCACTCAGCTAAAAAGACGATAGTCGAGTACAAACAAAAAAGTTCCTTGCAACTTTGGTAAATAAAAGCTCTGCGGCAGAAACTTGAACAACGTTTAGTAAACGTCACAATTTGGTAAAATCAATTCATAAGCGGTCCACCTTAAGCGAAACCCCAACCGGTCAGGAAAACAATCACAATGTTTTCTTTCATAGTGGGTCATAGTCAGTCCAGCCAGGTATGAAAGAAAAAGGTTGGAATTGGTTTACACCAACACAGAACCTGTTTCATGTTCAACGTAAGTTATTTCCAAAAACGCAACAGCTGCTGACAAACAATTACATTTAAACAAATACACTGAAGTAAACAACGGGAAATCGCACGGAAGTTCGTGGAGTCAGCACAAAAAAACAACAACAAAAACAACACCCTATGACTGCAGTCAGGAGGTTATGGCCTCCCGTTGGAGTAGTTTATGAGAAAATATGAAACTGCAAGCGAAAGTGATATTTGTTGAATTCTAATTCGAAAATCTAAGATGTAATTCGTCAGAATTAACGTTCAGGCAGTGCACTCCACAAGATTTCCGTTGTGGTGAATGCTTTAGGTATACATCGTTCAGGCAAAGGCGAAATTTGGCTAATGCAGGGTTCGACATCTCCGCTAGCCCGGTCGCCCGAGGCGAGTTAAACGAGTAGAAAATTTCTCGTTGATTATTTTTTAATGTACCGACAAAACTCATTCCACTGGAACTGCATTGTGAAGTTGTTTTTATTGTAGCTGGGAGCTGTCCTAAAACAAAACAGGCGCAAAACCGTCAATTTCACTCAGTCTTTTCCACATTCACTACACGTACTCGACTTGGTGACCACACAACCTCAAGGTTTTATTACCAGGTTACTAAGGGTGCATTCTTTTGGGACTATTCTGGCTATCCTTATTCCGGTTTAGGAATAACAGAATACGCGGAATTTCAATTTCGAAAAGAAGGCTCCTTCTGAAAACGGAATACCCATGGCGGAGCTGACCTGCGAACCACTATGTCTGCACACGCGCGGGGGACCGCGTAGGATTTCCCGTAAAAAGTTTCCCAAAAGAACACTTATTCTGCCTATTCCAAGTAAACCGTATTCCTTTCATTCTGTTCATTCTGCTATCGGGAGCAGAATGAACGGAATGATGATCCGTTCATTCCGAAAACGGAATCGTCCCCAAAAGAACACAAATACCGTCTATTCCGAGTATTCCTATTCCGGAATAGTCCCAAAAGAACGCGCCCTAAGTTAGGCAAGATAGCACAAAAAGCCTCTAAAAGTATCCTAAAAGTTACAAGGTTTGCTAAAATTTAAACATGTCGACAGCTTAGCTTCGAATTTCGGACCTGCTTTACCTAACACTCGTAAACGTTTATGTAACGTTTCACTCGTTCGGTAAGATAAATATAAGACTTATTTCTGTTTGTTAGATTTGATTTACGATAATGGGCTTAAAGCTTGCAGCAAATACCCAGCAGTCCCTTAGCTATTAAAGCTATTAAGATCCTTCACAGTCTTAAGCTCTACTGCCAGGGTCAAGGTGACATGGGTGAAGAAAGAGTAGACCGTCTAACTCTGATTGATTCAGTAAGGAATCTGGGCGACTGAAATGTGCCGTTGGCTTGTAGTTTTTTGAAGATCACTTGCCCGGTGGATAGTGACTCAACTCAACAGATATCGAACCCTGCTAATATCGTAGAATTTTGTCTGAGAGAAACAAAACTTCCACTATGATATGTGAATGTAGCCGACATAACACAATGAAATGAAGACTTTCGTCCATAAGTGCCGTGGCTTTTACTTTTAATAAAAACGCAATTTTCTCACCCATTCGTTACTACGAGTAGCGCCAACAGAAAGAAACATTCGAAGGTACACCCTCGAATGTAATAAAGAACGGAATCAGTAAAAATAAAAAAGGGGGGGAGAACAACAGGGAGGAAGCTCAAATGGTTTAAAAATCTCCGGGAAGAAACGAGATTGAAATTCAGCTTTAAAATGAGACAAAATAGGATACGATACTTTCCCAGCACCAATTTACAATTTTGAGAACACAGTCAAATAATACTGTTGAGGAACCGAATCTGCAACTCGCAACTCGCAACTCGCAACTCGCAACTCGCAACTCGCAACTCGCAACTCGCAACTCGCAACTCGCAACTCGCAACTCGCAACTCGCAACTCGCAACTCGCAACTCGCAACTCGCAACTCGCAACTCGCAACTCGCAACTCGCAACTCGCAACTCGCAACTCGCAACTCGCAACTCGCAACTCGCAGATTACCCAGTCCCTTTAATAACACAGACGATAAAGAAAAAATCATTAATTAGAAGGCTAAGAGTAGAAATAAAATGAATAAAGATAACTTTGTAATAAGGCCAGTTTGTACAGAACATTGAAGTTCCTTATAAAAAATAAACTGCATGCCTAAGCTGAGAGAAAAAAATATCAATTTAATGTATAAAACATATAAAAGATATCAGCATCTTCCATAAAACCTATGATAAACATTATTCACCAAGAAAACATTCAAAAATCTCTTAAAATTTATCCTTATTCGAGTTGAACCTGGCGATATAAAATTCTTTAACCTTTTTAGTAAACAAGGATAACTGTTCAGTGGTTCTAATGGTTACAAGCAGGCTGTTCCATAACTCTACAATACGATTAAAGAACGAACATTTGAAAACAACTGTTCTAAAACGACCCTTTAAAAGTACTGCTTCTGTGTTTCTCATGCTATACCTATAAGATTTAAAACTAACATCAAAAGACTGAACGTCGAAATTGATATGAAAAAACATAAGTCTAAAATCTCCCGCCCATACCAAGAGGCAAAAGACCGATATTACCTACTGTAGATACTTGATGTATTGCCGGTGCCAGATAAGTCAGATAACCCACGTTCACTGTAGTCACACTGGCGATGAATTAGGTCTTTCCTTGGTCAAATGTAGTCTCTTTTGTGAGTTAATCAATCCGTGGAACAAACTAAAGGCAAACAAACGTATTAATGAACGTACCGTATTGTTTTTGCATCACTTTTTCATTAGTGTATTCTTTTATTCCAGTGTACAAGACTAAGTGCATGTCCAGAATTTACATTAATTCTTTAATAGGAGTGACCAGCACCTAAATTCTCCCTAAAATTACACGCGTTAATCAAACATTAAGGTCATGAGAATAAAGGTAATGATCACCAAGTAGAAAAGAAAGTGATTGTTAAACAAATTCTCCTCATCAGTACCATAGGAAATGTATGGCGAACAGTGTGGAGAATATGCAAGCTGACATCAGGGTTTAAAGAGTTAAAAAAAAAGAAAATGAGGCGACTGTTTGCACAACCTCACGCAAACAAGAAAGGGAGTTTGGAAGAACTGGAAAGTGTCGGCACAGGCAAGGGGTTACGACACGCATTATTGAAATGTCATAGAGGTTTTCTTTTTCGGTCAAAAATTTCTTATCATTATTTATAGTTTTACATACTTTCCGTTAAAGACGAATTGCTTTTAGTTCACCAAGGAAAAATATCGTTTGAAGAAGAAGAAAAAGCCTTGCATGAACTTCGCGCGCGCGCCTTACGTCGCGTACCATGATAAATTCTCCGAGTCTTAACACAAACGCAAGGGACCACTCGACGAAATATTCTATTTTCCTTCCCAGATCTGTCTTCCACAAAAGAGGTGGTCGTGCTAGACGTAGATCGTGACGTTGTTAAAGAATTGACAATACAGCGCTAGCTCAACACAGAAACTCACTCTCAAGCTTTGTTTTGGGAGCAGGCGGTTTATTAATATCCTGGACATACAAACACCGAGTAAATCTACTTCTACTAAGAGTTTTGCCATCCCAGGGTGAACACCAATGCAAGCTCGGCTCGTTGGAGGTCGGCAACCATGGCAACAAGGACGCAATGAATAGCCATTTTGTTATTTAGAGCTCTGGGGTGAGTTGCATCAGTGTTGCATAAAACCTAACGCCTGACGTTGAGTCTTTACTTCGAAAGTGGCCAACCGAAAATGCACCTCGAGCAATTTATGTGTAGTAAAACTAAATCATCGCAGAATTAGTCACGAGCACTAAATGCAAACTCGTCAGAGGACCTTTTCACGAGCGCCATATTAGCTTCTAGTATTTGGGCCTTTCCGCTTTAGAATGATCGCTGAGTGCCTAAACAGACTCCTGTCAATCATGAGGTCGCCAATTGCATTACTGAGCAGCGTACAGAGGCGCATTTATTGGAGTAAACGCATACGCCAAACTTGTTACCTCTTGTTACGTAGATGGTCTTGAGTTAGCCTGAGTATCAGGCTTTCTGGGGGCGGGGGGGGGGGGAAGAAGAGAGATGAAGAGAGAGGGGGAAAGGAAAGCCCTCTTCCCCTCTCGTCCCCCCGCCGAGGCTAGTCTAGTCTTGAGTAAACAGTGATCGCGTGACTCCTGGAAATCAGCAAATCCCTTTAGCGTTCAGAGTCGCATTCCTTGATTTCGACGTTCAAAGCTTAAAAAACTGCAAAATGGCAATCGTGAATTCTCCCGTACTTCAGATAACAGATGGTGAATGGACATCAGAAAGATATTTTGATATTTTGGGCGACAACGTTATGGCATTTTTCACCAGCGATCCTGCGTTGTTGACAGACTATGTTTCCAGTTTTCAGACAAGATCGGACGACGTTTTCGTGGTCACGTACCCGAAGTCAGGTGGGTGGAAGGGCTACTAAATTTGTAACAGATTTGTTGATAGATAATCAGGTCTTATGAAGCGAATTCGTTTGAGATGAGAGTAATGCGAACATGTTGGGCATTGATGGGGAGTACACGACAGATGAAGGATTTGTAATAGCGCTTCGTTCCAGACTTGCCCAGTAAACGAAAACCAAAACTCAATATATATTATCCATCGTCAGTATTGCATTGTTTTCGAAAGAAGATGAAAATCGATAGCTTTGATTTGTATCACGAAACCTTTGCTTATATTGATTTAGAGCGATTCTCATCGATTTTACTGGAGTTTTTATTGGTCTGGTTCAAACCTCGAAGTTTACATATTGAACTTAAAGGGGCTATGTCATGCTATTTTACTATCCTTTTAAAAAGCTAAAAAGTGTCTTGGCATCAGTTGAATTAAAAAAATAATGGTCTAGTTTTGTTATTAAAGGCTATCTGACATCACTGAAACAATTTATTTGATATCTACCTCATAGTTTCACAGGAGCATTTTGTGTATGAGTGAAGGCACTAGGTTATGATTTTAGCACAGAATTGACCCAAAATAGCAAAATCCTCGTGACATAACCCCTTTAAATTAGCATAGCGATCCGAACAGGATGTTTCTAAGACGGGGAATGGGGAATGGGGAATGGGGAATGGGGAATAAGGAATGGGGAATAAGGAATGGGGAATAAGGAATGGGGCATGGGGAAAGGGAATGAAACAGGGAAATTGAAAATGGGAAATTGTAAATTTGAAAATGGAATTGTGAATGCTGAATTAACTTATCCAAATCATCTGCCATCACTGACTTTAACTTTAAACATGAAAGATCCCACAATTAAAAGGAATAATGTTCGCCGGGCGGTACTTAAAAATTAGTAAATGTGACACAAATATAAATCTGATACATTAACGATTTTACTTGCTAACGTAAAATTTCCACAAAACTTAACCAGTTCATGGGTATGATCCCGAGGATATGAAGAATTACTGAAATTCTTGATATCAACTGTGAAAAAAATCCAAAGTGTAAACAGGCAAAATCCTCCAGTGTCACCTTAGACATCCACCGTCTTCGTGAAACTCAATGATGCAAAGAAGACTAAAGAATTGTGAGATTACTATTCGTTCTTCTTCTGTCTCCTCAAATTATAAGAGTTAGTCGCCTTATTGGGGAAAATAAAAGACTTAGTAGAATAATTACTGAATAACTACGTTTTAAATGGACTGAAAATTACAACAATTGTTTTTATCAATTTATGTTCACGACAGCAAATTATCTGAAATTATATAATCTTACTAACACGTTAATAATTTTACCATTTTATCTAGGGACAACTTGGTTACAGGAAATTGTATGGCAGATACTTAATGAAGGAATCATCAGCAATGAAAAAATTCTGGTGCGATTTCCACTGCTGGAACTAGCATTATCGAATTTTGATTGAGCAATCGCTCCTAAGAGAGTAAGCAAATAACAGAAAGTGTTCACACTACTGTTTATAATTCTTCTTTTGTGTACAGTTTGTTGTAACTGTTGGAATGACCACGTCCTTGGCTGGGGGGAACACAGAGATGATTCGAATGTCTTGTTTCTCAAATATGAAGATTTACAAAAGGTTCGTTGCAGTCAATGCAATATTTAGCTATTCCAATTTGTACTACGGAATATATTATATATAACATATTCCTATAAAATGTTTCATTTTGATTAATATTAGTTGAGCAAATGGATTGCCAGCTCCGAGACGACATTGAAAAATCCAGTTTCCAGTAATCACAGGTCGTTTACCAAAAATTCCCGAAATGTTTTGTTTAGAGATAAGTGGATGCCGTTCTTTTCGTTCGATTCACTAAAAAATTTCCCAGAGTGAAACAAGGTCTGAAAAGGTAGAATAGAGTACGAGAATGATGCTTGTCTAACCAAGTGATTAATAGGCATATCTTCGGAAAAAACAGTGAAACAAATAGGGATTGTAGTGCGTGCCGAATAGAGTACGAGAATGATGCTTGTGTAAGCAAGTGATCAATAGGCAAATCTAACGGAAAAAAGGTAAAACAATTGTTGATCTAGTGCGTGGCGAATAAAGTACGAGAATAATGCTTGTCTAACCAAGTGATTAATAGGCATATCTACGGAAAAAACAGTAAAACAAATAGGGATTGTAGTGCGTGCCGAATAGAGTACGCTTGTCTACCTAAACATACACGCTAAAAAAATGGTGTTCTAGTACGTGCCGAACAGAGTACGAGAAATGGTGCTTGCCAGTAACCAAGTGTTTAATAGGCAGACTTAAAAAAGCTCAAAGCCTTTTATTTCTTTTCTGCTAGTCAAATAAATTTCATATGAAACATCGATTCAGTCTGACTGATCTTATCACGCTCTAACGCTCACAAATAGCAACGCCGTTTCGAGAGTCTGCAGTGGTGTGACATTTTAATAACCCCGACTTCCTAAGTTCGTCACTCTACTCGGTCTTGTGAAGTTCTTTGTGTTAACCCATTCACTCCTAAGAGTGCTTAAATGTGTAAAATACAAGACAAATCCCAAATATCGTTTTGTAAAATACTTTAACACCGTTCAAATGATACAATGTAAAATTACTGCTGACGAGGTTTCATTTGAACGGTCACATCTCAGGATTTCATCCACAGACTCAAAAGTTAGAATCACCTTAATGTTTCCACAACTGACTCTGGGAGTGAAAGGTTAACAGTGGAACTGAATCTTACCTACCATATATAATACATATACATAAAAAATGCGCTATGTAAGGAAGTTACAAAAGAATATTGAGTTTTGCAACTCAATGTTCCCCTTCTAAAACTCTGGAAAGTTCCTTAGAAATATCGAGAACTGAATCGATTATTAGGGTACGTTTCTTTGGGAAAATCCGAAAACGGATTTGTAATCCCAGATTATATGGATTCTTCGACACCAAAGAAACGCAAAATCCGAAAAAGGATTATCTTGTCATGACAAGACAGGCTGGAGGCACGCAATATATATGTCAGAACGATATTTCTCTCGTACTGCCCAAGAATTCAACTAGAATGGAATACAAATAATTTATAAACAAGGACAGTATCTGCAGTAGTTCAAGTGAACTCGCTATTTGCGTTCACAGTTAGCAAAATCTGGTCCCTAAATTACAGAAATGCATTCGGCACGCATGTTCAGAATACTGACCTGCACGGTATATTTGTTATACGATTATGAACGGTAAAGGTTAGGTCACTTTTTATCCCGATATATACTCCTTTTTTCCTTAGATATGCCTATTAATCACTTGATTGGTTAGACAAGCATTATTCTCGTACTTTATTCGGCACGCACTACAATAACTATTTGTTTGACCGTTTTTCCCGTAGATATGCCTATAATCACGTAGTTAGACAAGCATTATTCTCGTACTTTATTCGGCACGCACTACAACCCCTCTTTGTTTTACTGTTTTTTCCGTAGATATGCCTATTAATCACTTGTTTAGACACACATCATTCTCGTACTCTATTCGGCACGCACTACAATCCCTATTTGTTTTACTTTTTTGCCGTTAGATTTGCCTGTTAATCGCTTGGTTAGACACGCATTATTCTCGTACTCTATTCGGCACGCACTACAATCCTATTTGTTTTACTGTTTTTCCCGTAGATATGCCTATTAATCACGTGGTTAGACAAGCACCATTCTCCTACTTTATTCGGCACGCACTACAATCCCATTTGTTTTACTTTTTTTCCCTTGGATATGCCTATTTTAATAGGCACTTGGTTAGACAAGCATCATTCTCGTACTTTATTCGGCACGCACTAGATCAACAATTGTTTTACCTTTGTTCCGTTAGATTTGCCTATTAATCACTTGGTTAGACAAGCATCATTCTCGCACTTTATTCGGCACGCACTACAATCCCTATTTGTTTTACTTTTTTTCCCTTGGATATGCCTATTAATCACGTGGTTAGACAAACATGATTCTCGTATTCTATTTGGCACGCACTACAATCCCTATTTGTTTTTATTACTGTTTTTCCCGTAGATATGCCTATTAATCACTTGGTTAGCCAAGCATCATTCTCGTACTCTATTCGGCACGCACTACAATCCCTATTTGTTTTTATTACTGTTTTTCCCGTAGATATGCCTATTAATCACTTGGTTAGACAAGCATTATTCTCGTACTTTATTCGGCACGCACTACAATCCCTATTTGTTTTACTGTTTTTCCCGTAGATATGCCTATTAATCACTTGGTTAGACAAGCATCATTCTCGTACTCCATTCGGCACGAGAACACCATTTTTTATTGTTTTTTTGTTTTTGTTTTTTATTTTTATTTTAGATCTACCTATTGTCTATTAGGCTTTTGCTTACACTTACTCATCCGAGATGCGAAACTCTTACTTTTGCAGATATTTTAAAACGCTTTGTCGCTGGCGTGATCAATATTAAACAGATCGGGTTTATTTTGGTTGCACTGTATCAAGCATGTCAAGGGTATGCGTGACATGGTTTTTAAGATCGAGTCACAATTGTACACACAGTCAGGGTGAATGCGGGAATACATAATAGAAACTACCAACGCGTTTGATTTTGTAGTTGTGTGGTTGATTGCCGCCTTAACTTTTCATCTCTTTTCTTTTGATGGGTGGGTTTGCCCGATACTGGCGCTTTTAAGCAGGCGCATTTTAAAAATGTAGAAAGCGTGACAATGTGAGACTAAATTACTTCCTGCTGAGACAGATATTAATCATAATTTATGCGTCGTACTCTTTTGGGCACTCAGTACTCAATTCGGCATTTTACAGGTCACCGGTCATTGATTGGAGTATACAGCGTAACTAGATACGCTTGAGTAAACGGTAATGCGTGACTTTTAAGCATCGGAGTACGTCGGGATCCGCCTCAATCAGTTCGGTGATAGCCTGCGTAGCAAGCGTTTCCGTAAGGTTTTCCGCACGTTCGAGGCATTTTTCGTTTTTTAGCCGCGCGAAAATTGGGGCGAGCGCAAAAAAGAAAAATGCCTCGAACGTGCGGAAAACCTTACGGAAACGCTTGCTACGCAGGCTAGTTCGGTGATCATCTCGAAGTTGATTTCCACGTTCAAAGAGCCTCAAACTGCAAAATGGCAATCGCGAATTCTCCCGTATTTCAGATAACGGAGGGTGAGTGGACATCAGAAAGACTTTTCGATATTCTGGGGGAGAAAATCATGGCATTTTTTATCAGCGATCCTGCGTTGCTGACAGACAATATTTCCAGTTTCCAGACGAGACCGGACGATGTTTTCGTGGTCACATACCCGAAGTCAGGTGGGTGGTAGGGCTACTAATTTTGTTGATAAATAATCAGGTTTTTTGGAGCAAAATCAATTGGGCATGTTGGGCATTGATGGTGAATAAGCGTCAAATGAAAGATTGATAACACCGCTTCGTTCCCGACTTGCCCAGCCGCGTAGGTACTAAAAGAAGGAATGACCTAAAATGACCTAAAATGATCTACAATGACCTACATGGAGATCTAAAATGATCTAAAATGACCTAAAATGACCTACATTGAGATCTAAAATGTTCTCAAATGACCTTTAATAATGATCTAAGATGATCTCAATCGGTTAAATGCTCTTAAAAGGCCTTCAACTAGTTACACAATGGTCTAATAAGCCCTAAAACATTTAACCCAAGTACAAGGACTTTTACCGATCTATTATAAATTGCAAAACACAAAAGCATCTTACCTGAAACATGCGAATCGAAACGAACGCATGTATACGCGTCACGTAAAGTCAGTTTCTGACGGCAGCAGCGTTGCGTGATGTCCAACCCAAATAAGGCTATGCGGGTTTTAAGATGCGTGCTGCGGACTCGACCACCCGGCCCAATGAATGAGATATTTTAATAAAGCAGATCTTGATGGAAGTTGTGGACCGTAGACAAAACTTGCCGTGTGCAGAAGCTGTCGCGAACGGAAGTAATTTCACGTGCTACCCCTCCCCCTTTTATAGATAAATGAAATTTTTGTATTGGTCATTGTTCGGGTCGTCACGCAACATTTCTCTGGGCCGAGGTATTGTGTGACATAACCCAAATAATAAATTGGACTGATTTTCCTGTGCTTTTTCTAAGCTTTTTCTTCTTCTTTCGCTATGAGTCTTGTATTAGACGGATGCGCGTATTTCCAAGGCGACCTGCAGTAATTTATAGTTTCCAGTAAAGGCAAGGCCGGGGGAGGCAAGGAAAGAGCTTTTGCACTCTCTGCAAGCCACGAACAACGTGAACCATGGAGAACAGGAAACATTGAAGATAACAAAATGCCATTTTGCAACATTAACTTTAACTTTTAACTCAGGTTGCACATTGGCTATGAACTTTTGTAAGATAGCTTCAGTAAAAATAACGCAATGGCAATGGCACTATATAAAAAATATATATATTTTATATATGCCCTCTCCATGTCACGATGAAGCGTAGTGTATGAATAAAAAGTTACACAATTCGTCTGCACCAATCGAGACTCGATTGCTGGGCAAAGCTCAGCTTACTATAGATAAGATCAAAAATCAGATAACTCCCCACCAATCAGAACCTGCGTTGCTGAGCAAAACTCAACTTACCATTTTGATTCCGCACCAATCAAAAGCGCGTTGCTGACTGAAACTCGAAACTTACTACAGCTTTTCCAGTTTTCTTTATTTTATTAAGCACTCTTCATTTAGCAGAGATTGGGGAAAAGGGAAGGGGACAACAATAAAAGCGCTGAACCGCACAACCTTATATGGGTTGGGCATCACGCAACCCTTTTGCCTTCATCACGCAACGCTTCTGCCGTCTGCCGTGACGCGCATACCTGCGTTCGATTCGCATGTTTCAGGTAAGATGTTTTGTGTTTTGCAATTCATAATAGATCGGTAAAAGTCCTTGTACGTGGGTTAAATGTTTTAGGGCCTATTAGACCATTGTGTGACTAGTTGAAGGCCTTTTAAGAGCATTTAACCACAGGCGGCCCAAGCTCACGATGAGAGGAGTTGAAATAATTAACATAATACTGAAATTATGAATATATGAAACTCACAAATTTGAACTGCGGAATGAAGAAATAAGTGTAAAGAAGATCCTCGCAGTTATTAACGCAACTTATGCAGTTGCGAAAAGAAAGCCTGAAAAAATCAGGCTTGCCGGGATTCGCACCCAGACCTCTGCGATACCAGTGCAGCGCTCTAACCAACTGAGCTAACAAGCCAACTGGGAGCTGGTCATTAAATTGGTTCGTAATATACCCAGGAAAGATGAAGATGAAATTATGAATATATGAAACTCACATATTTGAACTGCGGAATGAAGAAATAAGTGTAAAGAAGATCCTCGCAGTTATTAACGCAACTTATGCAGTTGCGAAAAGAAAGCCTGAAGAAATCAGGCTTGCTGGGATTCGAACCCTGACCTCTGCGATACCGGATACCAGGTCGGGCACTTGCACCACTCTGAACATTCTAGTATACTGAGGTGGTGTACCTTTCACCACCTTGTGTCACGTAAATGACGCATGTGCTGTGTTTTTAACGATGCGATGGGACAGAAGACGTGACCTTGCTTTCTTGAGTCATGCAGACATTGTTATAATTATTACTCGTTCGTCAATTGTTATCGGCTTATGGCAAGAAATCGTACGAAGTGAACTCTGCGTTATATACACTATCAAAAATGTACAGATTAACAATAGAATAATACAATCCAATGATGTTTGTTGCCCCTTAGGTTTTCACCACTATCCGGGACCACTGTTCGCTAGCGCTGTCACTATAGGTTATGTAAGTCCTGCTTCGCCAATCTTTTCAATTAGTCCACTTGACATGTTTCGCAACAGTACTGCTTGCATGAATGCACAAGGCAAACAACAGTTACAGAAAAATGAAACGGGACCAGAAAAGTTGAGGTTAAAGAAGCGATGCCCGAAACCAATAATTAATGTCTAATTGTGTTCTGACGTAGGTTTTTAACTCCGTTTGTAAAATTCATTAATTATTCATGAGGGTGCAAACCAATCCCAGCACAGTATTCAGATCACATGTACACAACTGTATACCCCAATGCAAATCAACTGTCTGAAAGCACGGGGAGGGATTGAATAGGTAGCAGGGAAAGGCTGGGGTTGAATTAACTTTTGATACAAACTCCTGCTCAGCTAATTAGTATTCATTAACTTTTGATACACATCTCTACTGATTAAAATGAAAAACACAATGGACATATTTTCGTCATAGAATTTAATTTCATTGAACAACTAACACAATCTGGGTATTTTCTAAACAATCTTGTAAATATCAAACAATCAATACATTAAGTGAACTACTCACTTCTTAACTACAAAATTAATTGTACAGTTATTGAACACAGAATTTGTACAGATGTTGTTTACACTATTACTTACTGTAGTTTCCCGCATTGGAATAGAAGCCAAAATATCATAAGGCAAATCAAAATCAACGTCTGGTAAATCTTCGAGCACTTGAGTAGTTGTTTCCGACTCTTTACATTTCTCAGTCGGTTCACTTTGACCCGACTTGCGTGAGTCATTGACCGGTGCCAAAAGTTTACTTACATTTTGGACCTGTTTGTCACTAGCCTTTTGATAACCGAAAAGTGCATTGGACCTGTCTCCTGTTCTTTCCCTCGCCAATTTCCCTTCCACTGAATTCTGAAACAATCGAGTAGCACAGGTAACACGAAGACAATGTGCCGTTTTGCGAGGCAATCCTGCCTTTCCCAACAATTTTTCAGGGAGGATTTTGTTTAGAGTGCATAAACCAACCGGACTCTTCTCATATTCAAATTTCCTGCCCCTTGTGGGGGCGAAAGTAGAAGCTGTCGACGGATTCTGCATGGCTTCGAATTTTCTCGATGTAAACTGAATACATTAAAACTAGCCAAGGGCTGTGGCTTTCCCCGTTCTCGTGACAAATGTGTTCAATATAGCGTGGCTTATTTTTCAAATCTTTTAAGCCGCCTTTGTACGTTTTGCCTCTAAACTCGTCAAAAACTATCTTGTTTCCCTCAACAACAATATTACTCAAGCGAAACAACCTATGTTCACCGGCCCGTAGACCAAACAACTTGCCATTATAAAAATACACTGTATTTAATAACGACTCAGCTGTATTTGCTCCCAGTAGAGCCATGTCCCACAGGATTGTTTCCTCTCTCTCTCTGCTATCTCCTCTTTTTCCGACATCTTTGATGCCTGCGCGACTCCGCACTTGGTGGCGTCCTTCATTTCGCCATCTAGTGTTTTTCGAAACACCATGAACCTTTAAAATACAAGCAATATACTGGTTAAAACGGAACATACAAATAAACACAAAATGTGATGAAATATTGCTTCAAAGAATGTCGTTTTACCTCCTATCACCTTTCTCCATTTCCCCCTGTACATTTCCCAAATGGCGATTAATGCCGCAAACAAGTAGGTACAGCGTCTTAGGAAGGTAGCGTTCCCCGGTTTGCTTCACCACTTCACAAATGAATTTGCAGAGCCAGAAGTTTAAACTGTTTGCGGACATGTGCTCGAGTGGGACTGACAGGTCGTCGACATTAGTTGACTCAAGTCCGTTGTGTCCAACTGTTTCCAGCTGCGCTTTTTTGTTCATTCTCGTATTCTGCCAGGCAGTAAAAACGTTCACCGCCCATTTTGTATTGTACGTGGTATTTTTTAGGTTCTGTTTCAGACAGTAAGGAAATTTCTTTCTCTTCAGTTTTCGGAGGACGAAAACGAGCTGTTGCCATACTCACGGTTTGGCAGTGACTGAAAATTATTAATAGTTCTATTATTGTCCCGTGCACTCTCTCCTGTGGGGCGTACAGCATTTTGGCATGCATGTCCTATTACCGAATCGCATAACAATACTTTGCATTCAATTTATTGTTTTCATTTCACAAGTAGGATTTCACATTCGCGTCCGATCTGTATGGGCGTTTACAATGGCTCGCCTATCGGCTCGCCATTGTAAACACCCATGCAGATCTCCCGCTCATATTTTATCTACTACTAACAGCGGTGATTGACAAGTGAGACCCAGAGAAATTATACCTACTAAGTGTGGCAAGTAATATTCCAGTCACTATGCTTGTGCTTATCTAATGAACAACCTGGGACAGAAAGCGCTTGTGGCAAAAATTTACAAAATGTAAGCTGGAAAAACGTGGTTATCTTGCCACTGTGCTTAGCCTTGATTCGCATTATGTACATACGAAATGAGTGCAGCTTTTACTTTTCAGTAAATTTTTCAATAGAGTCTTTATTGGGACTAAATTGACTAGTTTGTTTGCGTTTTCTGATTCTATAGGATGGCCTTAAAGATAAGACACGGAAAGCAGTGGCAAGGGCTGGCGTTGAAAGGGAAGGCGTCTTTACGCACGCGCTTCCAGAGAGCTCCTCTTATATTCTCTCCGAATCGGATTTCATTAAGTTACGACCACAATGTAGAGGAAATGGTCGACGCGTGTTACCCAATGGCTGGGACTTCAAAATTTTGAATTACATTAAAAAAGACAACCCTTTTTGTGTCTTCACGTGTAAACAAAATCGCGTCAAAAGAAAAAATTCGAGAAAAAAGGTCTGCCCCTTTTTTCGTGGATCATTATCCTGTTCGTTTCCTGGATATTCAGTTAAAGCAAAACTTTCCATCGTTGAAGAGGATTCCAGAATATTACAGGTTTATTTTCTTGGCAAAGGGCAACACCGGGGAGATGTTCAACACGGACGAAACATCAAGGGAACAGAGAGGGCAAAGTTTAGGTCAATTTTGCGGCACGAACATCCCAGCAGGGTCCATCACCAACTCCTTTCCTCACTGCACCCCATGGTCTTTGCTTCTGGGAAAAGAGATGGTGTGGGCAGCGAGAAGGTGCTGCAAAAGATTTCAAGCGAGGAAACTCTACGAGGAAGGCCGCACGTTGACGTCAACATTTCTTTACGCATTTGTTCCGCGACGTTGCGCATGTGCGCAGCTCACAGTTTTAGCAATGGTGTAAGGTAATCTTTTAAATGGCTGAAAGAGATTTATCAGTTTCTTAAAAGAAACGAATTGGCAGCATACTTCTAAGGAGTGAATTGGCAGCTGGTGAATTGGCAGTGAATTGGCAGCCAACTTCAGCCCGGTTAAGCACCCGGAGTATCCAATCTATGAAATCGATAATCGATGACAATCGGTATCAATCGATATCAATTATAACGGAAACTGGTGTCACGAAAAATTCTGTTAACTCAAGTTTTACAGTGGCAAACAATGAACTTGCCAACAACAGCAGTATAAGATGCTGCAAAACAACAAATAAAGCGGCAGCGCCTAACCTAATGATAACGAAATGGCATGGACAGTTCAACGTCTTGCAACTCAGACTTTCTCTGCGTGTCCGCCATGACAAGTGGTATTAAATTCGAGTGCGCGTACCATGCGGTACTTATTCTTTGCGTTAAGTAACTGGGAGCTACTTTTTTGCCAATCGATGACAATCGATCAACGAGTTTCATGTGACTGTTTTCATGTGACAGAATGGCATAATTATGACTGAGAATGTAATTTATGCGGAATGACAATAAATTACGCTTTGTTTGAAATTTTCGAAGAATTTCAACGAAAGGCTTACTCAAACGTCCTGGAAACATTCGATATTTGCTTTGAACCTTAAAGCAATTCGGAAAAGCATTCCAGTTATGCAGTTGACGAATTTTTCGAGCTCGTGCATACCATACAATCACCTTCACGACCAGTCACGCCACCATAGAGACACGTCATGGACACTGTGTAGTTGTCATCCTGTACAGCATGCTACAAAGCCACGATAGTTTCGAATGACTTGTGCCTCCGTACAAAATAGGATGCTCGTATTAAATATTAGGGTTTGTTCTATCCCAAGCCAGGATATTTCTCCGAAACCCGCCAGGGGGCCAGGCATTTAGCTTATTTTTGGAACCGTGTCCTAAGCACGACTTTGCAAAAGCTACTCAAGGAGGGGGACATGGGGATTTGCGGTGTTGCGGTGTCGCTAATTTTTTTTGTGCGGTGTTGCGGTGAATAAAATCCCATCTCGCGGTGTTGCGGTGATCTCAAATTGTACGGTGTGCGGTGTTTTGCGATGTTCGGTGAAAAAAATTTCCTGCGGACCCTTTGCGGTGTTGTAGTTTATTGTTTGACACATTTGACCGACTTACCCTTGTCGAGTAACTGTCAAAACCGGTTTATATTCGTCAAACCGTCGATTATCACCCTTTTTTGGAAACAAAGGCGGTATCAAAACTGTGTCGAGCAGTGAATTCCAGGCCATTTCCGTTTTCATTTATAAGTAACTTGGCCTTTGCTGCGCGGACTGTCAGGGATCCTGTCTGCCTCCTTGTGTTTCACGGCGCATGGTCAAACGGCTGCAACATGGAAGAGGTCATTGAGCCTACAACAGAGTGCATAATCGACTGTGGCGCTTTTTTTATGAAGAGGGAAAAGGGGGGGGGGAACTACCGACATAAAAACAAATTTAGGTGTCGGATCAAAAGAAGTGAAAAGTGACGAAGCTCAGAGAATCTATTTGGTAAGTTCGTAACACGCTACCTTCCATTCTTTGTATCCGCACGACTGAAAATTGAGTTCTTAAAGTCTTGAGGTCAGTCTCTATTAATCCAAACCAGCTCCGAGATCCTCTAACCCCAGTTGTATGGAGATTTGGATTAGATTAGCTCCCATTAGGTCCATTAAATGGTCAGTTAAAGCACACTGAAGGACCTGAAGGGGGATTAATAGCGACTGATAAGTAACCCTTTCCTCCGTGTAATTTTATCTCTCTACGTCGCGGTTGCGGGGGTTTTCGCGAGAGAGACTCGTCAAATGTCCGGCGGAGGGTGACAAGGGTCTTATATTAACAGGTTGTGCTAATGGATTGAATCCATTAGATCCGATTGTTTGGTTCGATTAGGGTCATTTAGTTTGATGGCACGGTGCCTTGTAGTGACGTCGAAAGTAGCGAGTACGACAAAAGTAGCGACGAGGATGATGTTGGAACCAGCGCCGGACGAAAGCGGAAATCTTTTACAAGGGAAAATAGGCAGCTCAACCACCTTTCTGATAGGCGCAAGGTCACGCTTTCGAAGATGCGATGTAGTACCACCTCTTGCTTTTTCCAGAGAAGCGCTGTGAAATCATAATGGTGTATTCGGGCGGAATTAAAACTAGATGAATCAAAGCGAGACTTGTCAAACCTCAAACGATATGAACAAACATGCCGAGTAAATACATGCAAATGTGTTCCAAATCTTTCTAGTACGCAGCCTGTAGTTTTACACTTCATCGATCGTTCAACGCTAAAGGATAAAGCTAAGACGAACTGCCTACGTTCCCGAGTTCCCAAGAGGATTAACGCTATCAGAGGATATACTTGAAACATTTTTCAAATCACGAAGTGAACCAAGGTGCTTTTGAGGCATCTATATTTTTGGCTGTACGATCTAGGGTAGGATGCTGCAGTCGCTATTTTAATACTTGGACTAGACCCTCTGTTAAACCGCCCTTAGTAGGCAATGGATATAAAACTGCCGTCGCTTTGGAGAAACTAGCCCGAAATATTTTCGTAGAATCGGTAAAGAACAAAGGAAAGGATAATATGCATTCCGTAAACAAAAAAGCACGCAACTAGGAAACAATGTTTAAACGAAGACTCGATCGTCGGCGAGTTTGGGTTGTATGGTAGTCGAGCCCGCAGCATCACAAAACACCGGATGCTCCTGCAAATTGGCGGGAAAAAAGGGGGATCGTGTCCGTTTAATTTATTACTTGGAGTCATTCCTTCGCGTAATTATGCCATTCCGCAACTCATGCCACATGCCATTCCGCAAACTCATGCCGACTTTTACCCTCATGAACAGACCAGGTAGAGAGTTCAAAAAACGCAAAACAGTGAAACGCGCGGAAGAAAAGTTAACGTAAACAACGGGGATAAATTCTCACTTTTCGCGTTAGGGTGAAACTCTCTGACGACACGTTTCAAGCTGGCCCTATGTGCCTGAGCTGACAACTATCATTCTATGCTGTTTAATAACTAGAAATTAAAATGTTTGTTGTACCTTTTGGAAGTTGTTAGAATTTGCTGCTCCGATAGTTCTGTGTCATCCAAAGGACAGCTTCACTCGGTAAATTGTGGCTTGAGATACGTTTAACGCAGAAGTTTCCTAGTTTACAATAATCACATTAATTACGAGCAATTTTCCATGTTTTTGTATTTAGTTTTCAATTTTTCTTACAACTGTTATGCATATCATTAGCAGGGCTTGAAATAACGGCCGGTCAACGGACAATGTCCGGTCAAAAATAGGTTTTGTCCGGTCAAATCCTTGGATGGCCGGACAATTTGTCCGATCGTTTACCTTTGTAAAGAAAAATTTAATGCAGAGCTTCAGGTTTCAAATTTTGGAAGGTTCAACATTATTGGCGTTCGTGAATAAGAAGGGGAAAAGACAGAATGAGATACTACCAGACCAAGACCTTTTAATAAATGATTCATAAAAGTGGTCGTAAAATTTCCGGCCGTTGCAAATTTTCGCTTTGTTATTCATCAAGCCGTCACCGCAAATTTGCGGGTCTTCCGGAGCAGCGTGTGTAACGGTTGCGAATTACTATATTCTTTTAAATAGTCCGCTTGGATTTTGTGAACGTGACGTGAGAAGCATAACAACGCCTCTCAGTGTCGATACAAAGGTCCGGGCACCCTTTGTCTTGAATAAAAATTCAAAAAGTCCCGGAAAAGTGTAAAAATAACAATAACAAGAAAGCAAGTTTAAATTTGTTTGTCCACTTGCCGACATTTCTGTGTGAATCGCGTAAGGTATAAATTCCGAGATTAACTAAATATTCTATTTTTAAGGGAAACGAACCATTTTCACAGAAAGTTCACATATTCCAACAAATAAACTTTATGTTATATACATAATTCATCTCGAACGATTGACCGCAGACTACGACCCTACAACAACCATTCACTTATGGGCAGCGAGGTCACTCGCTGTCCGAACCAAAACCGTGTTTCTTGTTGTATATTCACCTCAGTTAGCTTGTATTATTAGGAGAATCAACTAGATCGCAAGCTTCAATTTAAACAACTTCGTAACTTTAGTAGGTATTGAAATTTAACCGTTTACATAGAACTGAAGCGATAGTTTTATGCGCAAATGTAATATTGATTTTGCCGAACGTTGCGGCTCTAAAGTGTGTTCCACTCTTCTTGCATTGAGTTTGAGGCTGCATGTACAATAAAGGCTCGAAAAGGCGTAGAAATGTACTTGTTTGATATGCAAACATCATGTGGTGGTGGGGGGGGGGGAGGGGGATTTTATAGAGATATGACGTAATGGCTATTAATGTCCGGCCTAAAATGGGTTGTTTCCGAGCAAAAATAGGTTTGACGCTGATTTTACTGCATGTCGAGAAGAGCTGAATGTAAAGTAATAATTTTTGGCCAAAAAGTTAAATATTTAGCCCTGATTGCTCATTAACCATAAACAATGGAAAAATTACAGTTGTGGTTATAAATCAGGTTAATTTCCCTTATGCTACATCTAATCGAGTTTCGATACCTAGAGAATAACAATGCCACGGAATATATATTATTAGTACAACCTCTTCCCCTTTTTTAAATTTAAAAAAGGGAAAAAGTCCTGGGAACGAGGTTGTTCCTGGTAGTAGTTATCACTACAGCTGCTTTAAGGGTGTTGTCATGGTAGCTTTGTACTAAAGCCTGAGTTTGTCGATTTGTAACCGAAAACGATTATATAGAGGTACACAACCGCTCCGCCTTGAATTCACTGCATTTCGGTGAGGGTAAAAGGAGGAATGAGTTTGTGGCATGGCATGTGGCATGACTTGCGGAATGGCATAATTATGCGGAATGTAATTTTGGCGGAATGACTCTTTGACATAAATTACACTAAAAAGCGCGCCAATTTTTTAAGAGAAGCCGCCTTGTTAAATAATAATAATAACATAATAACTTTATTATTTCTATAGCGCAAAAATCCATGCATATATGATCTAATGCGCTTTACATAAATAGTTATACCGCGGGCGCAAACCAGCAAGGACTGAGCAGCATGGACAACGAAACTTCAAGCAGCAGCGGCAAGTGATCTACATTTATCTCGCTTTATCTCACCGGTCTGCAAATGGCAAAGTAGAGTTAGCGGAAATCTAGCAAGCCACTTCACCTCGCTAATAATTTATGCTGCTCAGTTAAACGGCACAAAAACTTTAATCGCTTATTTTTTGAGGGTTTTATTTCATAAAATATACGGAGAAATCCCTGTCTTAAAGAGAAAATTCGAGCGATATCTGACAAACAGATGTTTTGAACGGAGAACATGTTGCGTGACAATTTACAGCTTTCCTGTTGATGAGTCGCTGATAAGCGTCTCTGCTATAAAACGGCATATTTTTCGCGATTATGAATTAAAACTACTCTAAAACTTTCAACCTGCAACAGACAAAAATATTATGGAGGTTAATATTGTGGGGTTTTTTTCACAGTTTTGCCTAAAGAGCTAAAAATACAGACGTAATAAATTTTTCCGTTTTAAAAATGCGTGTTTGAACGTAATTCAATATGTTGTTGTGAATCGTGAGAAGCTTAAAACCTCGTTTAAAAATGGACGAGTAACCAGGGTAAGACATAATAAGATTTTGAGTGTTCTCTGGTTAAAAAATTTAAAAGTTTGAGCTTTCGATTGCCAGTCTGCAATCTTTGACAAGTGATGAATAAAAAGCGCGAACATTAAAATACATACTACAAAAAGTGCGAAAAAGAGAAATTATAATAAAAAACAATAAAAATACTTTGGTGGGAATAAAATGCTAATCAGAAGATCATAATAAAATTGAATATTGTCTAGGTAATTGTTTCGCATTATTGTCTGCGTCGCTTGTAATTGCAGTGTGCCAGGATTCCAGTGTTTTTCTAACGCGGAAATTTCCCTTGTCGATTACATGAGCACTTTTAAAGTCAATGGAGTGGTCGTTCAACCATGCGTGTGTTGCAACGTTGGAACCTTTTTTAAAGGCTTTTGTGTTTCTAGTATGTTCCTTCACTCTTGTTTTTAAGCACCTTCCAGTCTCTCCAATATAACTCCACGGACAGTCGGCACACGGAATCTTGTAAACAACATTTGTTTGTTGATCAACCGGTGGTCTTGACTTGCATGACACCCTCAACTGTCCTCAACTCGATCGACCCGAAGATTCTTTCACTATTGAAACAGAGAACAATGGACAGATATCCTTCTTGGACACCCTGGTATCCAGAAAGTATGGTGTTGTCACTATTGATGTTTACCGAAAATCTACTCATACGGACAGGAACTTGGATTTTTATTCACACCACAAGAAGAAACACAAAATAAGTACTGCCTCCACTCTCCTGAATCGTGCCTCTAACCTACCAAGCACCTCTGCGGGTAAATCAAAAGAATTGATTTACGTTTCAAATGCCCTGGAATCAAATGGCTACCCCCCGTCTTTCATATCAAACATCCTGAAGAAGAAACCACCTCCTGAAACTACACCATCCCCAGAAGAGTTAGTTGGAATGTTCTCTAAATGGGCCGACCCTTCAAACTCAGATAGCGGTTTCGCAGTTTTACCATATATCAACGGTCTAACAGAGCTACTCTCAAGACTACTCAGAAATAACGGAATCTGAACCACAAGCAGACCCCTGAAAACCCTACAACAGGATATTTGTTTCCCCCAAGTCAAGACCACCGGTTGATCAACAAACAAATGTTGTTTACAAGATTCCGTGTGCCGACTGTCCGTGGAGTTATATTGGAGAGACTGGAAGGTGTTGACCGGTGAGGACAACTTCTGAAGAACACAACATTTAATACATATAGTTCTAACAAACGGCCAAACACACGGCCATGCTCTCTTCTACACAACAACAGCTCATGCGCCGCATACCGCTGACCTAACCTAAGACTTGAGAGAATGTTAACTCCTATCAACATCCTCCCTTTCAAAGAAAACTATTAACGTGTTAATATGTTTCGCATGAGACAGTGAACAAGTAAAATAAACAAATATGAACAAGCAATGTCAGTTAACAGTCATCATTGCGTACAATTGTACTCTGAAGTCTCTAGACTCAAAGGTCCAGTCTCTTGGGTGGTCTAATCGTTCGGCCACAACGGGACGTTTGCACTGGACTCTCGGTTGGTGGATCTGAAATGGGAATGAGCTCTGTGGTTTCTGAAGAATTCCCTGCGACTGAAGTGTCACTATCATCTGCCACTGGTGGTTCCAGGGTTTGCAGGTTGCAAGGGACTGAAGGCTCAGCAGGTCTTAAGTGGGTCCTGTTCCGTCTAACCAACCCACCTTGTGTTTCGACGACATACGAACGCGGAGTCACTTCCTCTAAGACTTCGCCACGATCCCAGCGTTCACCACGGTGACGGTCATTTGGTCTGGTGAACACAATTTGTCCAGGTGAGAGAGGGGGTAAGTCTCTGCTTGCCGTTTTGTCATAGTGGGCTTTAGCTTTAGCTCGCCTGCCCAGATGTTCGTCACGCACTAAGGCTACTGGTGGCACAGATTGGCTCAACAATGATTTAGCTATTGGCAAGGTGGACTTCGTTCGCCGGCATAAAAATCTCTGTGCTGGGGAGTAGGTCATACCCTGAGGCGGAGTGTTCCTATGATCCAAGAGACCTGTGAGGAGATCCGACTTTTTCAACATCTTCTTGGCTTCCTTGACAGCGGATTCGGCTTTACCAGTGGCTCTAGCGTAATAGGGTGACCGGGTGATCAACTTAAAACCATGGGCCTTGGCAAAGTTCACAAACTCTTGAGAAGTATATTGGGGCCCATTGTCTGACAGAAATGTTTCTGGCACACCATAGCGGGCAAAGTGCGCCTTAGTCACGGAGACAACATTGGCAGCGGTGATGTCTTCGTTTAACAGATCAACCTCAAACCAGTCACTGTAGTGGTCTACTGTAACAGCATACCAACGCCCTCCATGCTTAAACAAGTCCTGCGAAATGAATTTCCATGGACCATGCGGAATCTCATGAGATAACATCGGTTCTTTCGGGAGCGCTGGGCCATAGCTAGCACACAACGAACATTTGGCACTCTCTTGAAGAATTGCTGTTTGCATTCCAGGCCAATACATTACTTCTCGGGCACGACGAATCATACTTTCACCGCCCTGGTGGCCTTGGTGGAGTTTTTTCAGCATAGTAGACTGTAGCTTTAGGGGAATGACGACCTTGTGTGATTTGTACAGGACACCATGGTACACTGCTAGCTCATCCCGCAATGGATAGTAATGACGAAGTGCTGTGGGAACCTGCGATTTGTCGGAAGGCCATCCATGAGCAACAAATTCACAAAGGACTGACAGGGTAGGGTCTGCTTTCGTTTCAGCTTTGACTTCTTCTAGTGTGCTAGGATACATCTCTGGCGAGTCTAGTTCCAGGGCCTCTAGCTCTACTCGGAACATCTCGTGGTTGTCCTCCGGGTCGCATTGAAACACCTCTTCTTGTGGGCCTGAAGGTGAAGGGAGGTTCAGGGCAGCTCTTGACAATGTATCAGCCAAGTACATGTATTTGCCTTTCTTGTAGACTACTGTAAATTTGAAAGGTTGAAGCTGAAGCATCATGCGTTGAAGGCGCCTGGGGGCTTTACTCAAAGGCTTCTTAAAGATTGTCTCTAACGGTTGGTGGTCAGAATGTACTATAACATCTTGTTTGCCATAAAGATACTGATAGAATTTTGTACACGCTACTTTGATGGCCAAACATTCCTTCTCAATAGGCGCATAGTTAACTTCGGTTGCCGACAGTGTTGAGCTTGTAAAAGCCACAGGCTGCCCATCTTGTAGTAGGGCTCCACCAAGGCCCGTATCGCTGGCATCCACTTGTAACACACATGGCTTGTTTACATCAAAGAACTTCAATGTTGTGGCATTTGCAATTGCACTTTTGGCTGTCTTGAAAGCTGTGTCATGCTGAGAAGACCATGACCAGACTGCATCCACGTGTGTCAGCTCAGCAAGTGGCTTCACAATTTCTGCAAGATTTGGGGTAAAGCGTGACAAATAGTTGCACATACCCAGGAACCGCTGGACCCCTTTTACATCTTGTGGTGGGGTCATGTCCCTAATGGCCCGGACTCGATCTGGATGCGGAGTAATTCCATCACTGCTAAGGAGATGGCCCATCCAAGTAACTTGCTTCACTTTGAACTGAAATTTCTTTGGGTTCAACTTGAGATTCACTTCTCGGCACCGCAACATTAAGTTCCACAAATTAATGTCATGATCCTTCTCTGCCTCCTCAAGACTACCACCCCTTCCAAAGACTAAGATGTCATCAGCCTTGTTTACAACACCACTCAATCCTTCTACAGCTTCATGCTGCCTACGCTGGTACTCCTCTGGCCCTAGGCTGACCCCAAAGGGCATACGCAGCCAACGGTAGCGGCCAATTGGAGTGTGCATGGTCGTTAAAAATGAGGAACTTTCATCTAACTCGATGTTTGTGAAGCCCTTGTACACATCCACACAGGAAAAAATTTTGGCACTGTTCAACTTTGGCAATAACTCATCAACTGTAGGAATGGGGTATTTTGGAACTTCAATGGCTTTATTGATTGTCTGGCTGGGGTCAATGCACACCCGTATGCTTCCATCGGGTTTCTCTCTGTAAACACTGTTAGAGATCCATGCTGTTGGCTCAGTGACTTTTTCCAGGATACCCTGTTTTTCAAGGTCACGTATTGCTTCTGCTGCTTTTGCTTCTTTTACCACTGGACACCGATGGGGATGGGCTTGGATTGGAGCCACATTAGGGTTCATGCGGATGTGTAGGGGTGGACCTAATGTTCCCAACCCAGTATGGACATCTTTGAATGCCTCCATGACAATGGCCTTGGTCAGTTTTCCCCCAGGGACAGGCATATGGGCCACTCCCACCTCACTAGCTGCACTCACCATTCGCTTAACTTGAGCTTCACTGGTTGCGGTACCGTTAACTGCACTTATATGTATATCTGCACATACACTGTTCACTGGAGAAGTAGTGTCAGGTGAACCAGCTGGTTTCAACTCTCCTGTTGGGCCGTCATTCAGTGAGGTTGGCCTACTTTCCTTATCAGACATTCCACTTTCCTCTACTTTTCCCCACTGAGATTCAGATTTCTTGTCAGTCTCTTTGTGGTCATTCTGATGCAAGGATGGGGAATTTCTTCTTATCTCAATCAGGCCTAGCCTAATACAATCAGATCCACTCAAAAGGGGTGGTTGTGAACCCATGACATCTTTACTTAACAGTTGAAATTGAAGAGTGTGAAACTTTCCCTGAGTTTCGCAGACTAACTCAATTTGCCCCACTGGCTTTATTACACCTCCTCCATAGGTGTGCAGAATGGCAGAAAAAGGTTTTATTAGGCTACGGATGTCACAGTCCGGTGGACACATGCTCACAAGGTCATCCACTGCAAGTGTGTTAGTTGTTGAGGCTGTATCTAATTGCAAAGTTTTCCAAACAAACCAATTTCCAGCTGCTGATAATTTGATCGCTGCAAAGAACTTCTTCCCTTTCTGCACGGATACAGTTCTCACAGAGTGGATGTCCACTGTAAACAAATGATATGTTTCCTGCTCGCCATCATAAACAGACTCATTCAGTGCATTCACATGCCGAGGCTTGCTTAAACATTTACGGGCTACATGCCCTTCTTTGCCACATTTTCTACAAATATACTTAAGAAGAATCGCCCGACACTTTTCTTTTGCGTGACTTGGTGTTGCTCCACAGTAGTTACACTCAGGCTGTTTCGGGGGCGACCCTTTACTAGAGCTTCCACTTGGAGACTGAGGACTTTTTGTCTTTGATGGGGGCACTTTTGCTGTCCAGTTGACCTGCTCCTGATCTCCACGGACTTGTCTCATAAGACGTCGAGCATCAATTGAGGATTCATAATTCTTAGCAATTTCAACCACAGCACGAAACTCCACAATGTTACCTTCCTTGTTACGGTGACCATTGGTGTTCAACTTTCCTTGTAAGGCTTCGTCTACCAAACCAGCAATGAAACGATCCCGGCATGCCTGATCTTCAAAGTCCCCATATTCGCAATATTTAGCTCGTTCCACCACTCGACATTCCCAGGCACTAATCGATTCTCCCTCGGACTGAAACATTCGACCCATCTTCGTTCGCTCCGCTTGCACACTCACACTACCGCCAAATCGCTTAATGAGGGCTTGAATAACTTTTACTGGATTGTCTTTATTCTCTTCAGACAGTCCCAGCGTTTTGTTATTGGGATTAATCAATCTCTTCATCTTTGAGGGTAGAGTTGCTCGTAATGTCGACATGCATAGACTTGGTTTCTTCCACTGTGCTTTGCCATCCTCGCTTTCATCGTCATATTTGCACCCAGCTTTCGACTGGAACCAGCCCATCACCGTACAATAATCGACATAATCCAAAACGAAACAGTCTAGAGCTTCTCGTTCATCTAGTCCTTCCTGCAGTTGAGGAACAGGAAAACCGACCGGTGCACCCGCCATGATAAAAACAAACACGAACAGTTTTCGCGGGCACCAGCTCGACAAGAACATAAATGGCGGGAACGAATCGCACAACAACTACGACCGCTCAACTTCCAAACACGAACTCACCACAGTATTAATGCTACTTGTCTTCAGGCGAGTGTTCGTCTACTTCTGACACCATGTTGACCGGTGAGGACAACTTCTGAAGAACACAACATTTAATACATATAGTTCTAACAAACGGCCAAACACACGGCCATGCTCTCTTCTACACAACAACAGCTCATGCGCCGCATACCGCTGACCTAACCTAAGACTTGAGAGAATGTTAACTCCTATCAACAAAGGTGCTTAAAAACAAGAGTGAAGGAACATACTAGAAACACAAAAGCCTTTAAAAAAGGTTCCAACGTTGCAACACACGCATGGTTGAACGACCACTCCATTGACTTTAAAAGTGCTCATGTAATCGACAAGGGAAATTTCCGCGTTAGAAAAACACTGGAATCCTGGCACACAGCAATTACAAGCGACGCAGACAATAATGCGAAACAATTACCTAGACAATATTCAATTTTATTATGATCTTCTGATTAGCATTTTATTCCCACTAAAGTATTTTATTGTTTTTTATTATAATTTCTCTTTTTCGCACTTTTTGTAGTATGTATTTTAAGTAATGGTCCTAGTAAGAAATAGGCAACCCAACGGCAAGGAATGCAGAAAGGTGTTAATTGTGATATTGTTGAAACGGTCCACCTCATTGGCTAAAACATGAAAATCGACTATCACTTCATCAGGTAGCGCATTTATTTCTCTCTAGTTTACTTATTGATTCCCTTTTAGTGAAAACTATTCTGAGTTTTAATGCAGCAAAATTTCTATGTGGGAAACATGGAAAATTAGAAGCCTTTCTTGGCCATTGTTTTGGAGTCTCATGATTGGACAAAATCTTGTAACACAAAAGAAATATCGCTTTAAAATAAAGTTTCAGTACATTTTATTTCAAAAACGTGTTGTCCATAGGTTGATGTATTCTCAGTAAGAAAATCTAAACAATCTTATGTGGGGAAAGCGAAGTGCCGCAGAACAATAGAGGATTGCCTAGTTCTTACACGCATTGTTACTTAATGTTCGCGCTTTTTATTCATCACTTGTCAAAGATTGCAGACTGGCAATCGAAAGCTCAAACTTTTAAATTTTTTAACCAGAGAACGCTCAAAATCTTATTAAAACCTCGTATTTGAAAGAACGTAAATTTTAAGAACATTTTTAGATTATCATGAATGAAAACATATTCCAATTAAATTTGCTAGAGTATTTGAGCTTATTTACTTTAAGTTTTGCCCGAAGAGCTAAAAATGCGGACGTGTAGATTTAAATGCGTGTGTAAACTTAGTAAAAGTAATTCGATATGTTGTTGTGAATCACAGAATAAGTTAAACCTCGTTATTTGAAAGAACGTAGACTTTTAGAACGATTTTTAGATTATCGTGAATGGAAACGGTTTCCAATTAAACTTGCTAGTGTGTTTGAGCTTATTGAGCTAATATTATGCTATGTTTTTCTCTTTTTATGTTAAGCGCGTTCCTTGATTCAATTACTTCACTACACAGGGACGGCTGCGAAGGAGACAAACGAAAAGCAAGGATAGTAGACAGGAGTAGACTTCTAATGAAACAAATACGCCTCGTAAATATGTACTGTACTTTACTCCATCGATCGTTCAACCCGTAATGGATAAGGAAGAGTAGATATGCTTGAGACTGGATACAACCGAGTGCTCACTACTGAGGCTGAGATGACATCCGCCAAAACTTGACTTTCCGTCTCGATGTTTTGGTCACATGCGGTAGCGTAAATGGTGCACGAAGTGGACCAATTTGTATCCGAGGCATTTTTTGGCTCATAAGACCTAAGTCGCTGTTTTATCCTCTGACTAAAAGCGATGAACCGTCCACAGAAGGGGAAAGCCTTAAGGCTGGTTCACACTTGTGACATAAGCATAAGCATAAACATAAGCATAAGCATAAGAATGTTCACACTTACGACATAAGCATAAGAAAGCGGCATACGCAGGCGCATTGGGCTTCAGATTTATAATCCTGGGGGAATGAGACGAGTTGTAATTTCAAAATGGTGGACGAAGAAGAAAACGAAGAAGCGCTCCTTTTGATGTTACTGCGCCGTAATCGTCGACGGCGGAAAGAAAGACAACCTGAAAAAAGATTGCGGTCCCGTTGGGTAAGAGAAATCTTCACGAAGAGAAAACAACAAGAAGATTATCACAATCTTGTGCTTGAAATGCGACTGGTGGACCGAGAAATTTATTTCAGGTAGTTCAGGTAGTTAATACGGCCAGCCTCAGCCAGTTTCTCATTATAATACAGCGTGTTTAAAGAAGAAGACGCCAGTTTGAAGCTGCTAATCAGAGCAGGATTGGGAACTATTTTCGCTTGAATTTCTGCTGACATCAAATACTGCTGTTTCGTTATGCTTATGCTTATGCTTATGTTGTCCCGGTTCACACTTGCGATCACGCGACATAAGCATAAGCATAAGCATAAGAAAATGGAAAAGTTTCCTTTCTCTTATGCTTATGCTTATGCTTATGTCACTACGGTTCACACTTACGCTTTCTTATGCTTATGCTTATGTTTATGCTTATGCTTATGTCACAAGTGTGAACCAGCCTTTAGCATTGGCCGCCAAACTCTTTTCGTGGAAATCCATCACTCGATTTTCATCATGTTTGAGCCCGCGGTATTTAACAAGGCGGCTTCTCTTAAAGAATTGGCGCGCTTTTTAGTATAATTTATGTCAAAGAGTCATTCCGCCAAAATTACATTCCGCATAATTATGCCATTCCGCAAGTCATGCCACATGCCATGCCATAAACTCATTCCGCCTTTTACCCTCACCGACTGCATTTGGCTTTGTTTTGCAAGTGTAATGGCAAAAAAAGATCAAATTATAAGAGTTTGTCACCTTATTGAGGAAACCAAAAGGCTTATTTATAGAATTAGACTTCTCTTTAAGGTAGAAAATTACGTTTAACTATGTTCACTACAGCAAATTATGTAATCTTTCTAACATGTTACTAAGTTTACCATTTTACTTAGGGACAACTTGGCTACAGGAAATTCTATGGCAGATGCACAATGAAGGAATCATCAGCGAAGAAAAACTTCTGGTGCGAGTTCCATTCCTAGAACTGGCACTAAGTGAGAATATTCCAAGTACTGACCTCAAAACTCCGCCAAGCCCTCGACTTATAAAGAGCCACCTTTCTTACAATAATATTCCTAAAAGTGCAAGCAAGGACGCACAGTGTAAATACATCTACGTTGCCCGCAATCCCAAGGATGTTGCAGTATCGTATTTTCTTTTTCTGAAACTCTTGAACTCATTTGGCAATGGATACAACGGGCCATGGGAGTTCTTTCTTAAGTTATTCATGGAGGGAAATGGTGAGTTTGTTTAGTGCCTGGTTTTCATCACTATTTTTTCTTTAAAAAAATGCCTTCTCTGGTTCTATTTTACAAAACCAGTTTTTTATACCATATTCTTTTTTTCGTATCATCGATCTAGTATCTTTAAGGCGCCATGCGCAAATGTGTGAACTCTGCACAAAGCGAAGAAGGCAGCAGACAAGCATCTTGCAAACTTAAGTGAAAAACTTCGTACAGAGATTTTAGCCACCAATTCATTCGGGAAGAAAAAATGAAACTCCCCCACCCCCACAACACAAAGTTAAAAATGGCGCGTCCCTCAGTCGCATACTTTCGTGAAAGTGGCTAACCAAGAGGATAACTTTATCAAGGAAACCATCTCAATGGCAAAGGTAAACAGGCTTGGGTTGGTTTCCTCTAAGCTATTCTCGAATTCTGGTTGAGCAGTCGCTCCTAAGAAAGTAAGCAAACAACTAAAAGTGGACACACTTCAGCGCGCCATGTTGTTGATAATTCCACCTTTATGTACAGTGAGTTATAACTGTTGGAATGACCACGTCCTTGGCTGGTGGGAACACAGAGATGATCCGAATGTCTTGTTTCTCAAATATGAAGATTTACAAAAGGTTTGTTGAAGTCAATACAATATTTAGCTATTCCAATTTGTATTACGAAATGTATTATATATAATGTATTCCTATGGAATGTTCAATTTTGATTAACATTACTTGAGCAAATGGATTGCCAGCTCCGAGACGACATTGAAGAATCCGGTTTCTAGTAAAAATCCAAAAAATCTCCCCCAAAAAAATCCAAAAGAAAAATAAAAAATCGGGAAATTTCTGTTGAGAGGTAAATGGATCACGTTCTTTAGCACGATCCACTAGAAAATTTCCCACAGTGAAGCAAAGTCTGAAAAGGTAGTCCCGTTTTCCCGCTTGCAATGTACCGAGTGAAAAAAGACCTCTTGAGCCCATCCGACAGCACCCATTATTACATCACTTTCGGTCCTTTTAGTTCTTTTCCCCGGAACCAAAATGCGGGTGCTTCGGATAGTTATCTCAAAATACAACGCGTTCTTCCCTTATTCGTGAATAGTAAATAAACAAAATACTTGGTTTAAATTTACACTGCTAAATAGAAAATTCTGAAAGGAAAAAGTATTGTTTCTGAACCCTTCAGAAAAGCAACAGATACAGAAAGTTTGATCAAGGGGAGCAAGAATGAGGGACTAGGGGCAGAACCCCATTTTTCTCTCGCGTTCTCAATCCCCTTCCCCGTTTACGCCTGCTACGCAGACTATTCAGTTCCTTGACAATTCAGAGTGTCCGTGACGATGTTTCCATTATGATCGTCTCTCTACTGCAAAGGCAGAAGCTACTTACCACCATTTTGGAATAAAATAATCCTGTTGAATTCATTCATCTTTTGTAGGATCTGCCTTCCCATGTTCGAATGATCGCCAAGTTCCTGAACAAGCCCTTGTCAGATGAACTCATCAATCGCATTGCCGAGCAGTGTACGTTTAAGGGAATGCAAAACAATCCTGAAAGTTTCAAGCTTAAGAGCAGAAAGGACAGTGCTAGTTATCTTCGAAAGGGTGTGGTCGGCGACTGGAAGAATTACTTCACTGCGGAGCAGAATGAGAGATTTGAGAAGGGAGTGTTGGCAAAATTAAGAGGAAGTGGATTAAAGTTTGATTTTGAGATTTAGAACACATTTGACAGTATAGAATATGATACCTAACTGTCAAACAAGGTACAGGCGATAGTTTTTATGCATGTAGAAGTAAGTGACCTCATTTTGCAAACAATAGCTTTTGTACACGCAGACTCACTTTTTTGCATATTAAGCTTTTCAAAAAACCTTTTTTACCAAAGGTTGACGCAGAATGGCATTGTGTTCAGTTTTAAATGTTTAGTTTTAAGTTTTAAATACAAATGTGGTAGACTGGGTTTTGTAAAGCCTTAGTGTAATTATTGCATTCGGTTTTCGCATGATTGCGAGAATTATTAAGGCCTCAGTTTGCGTCATCCGCCAAAGCCTCCGGCGGATTACGCAAAGCGAGGTCTTGATAATTCTCGCTACTATGCTCAACCTTATCCAATGATTTTTAATTCGCTTTTAATTTTAAATTTTGTTAAATGGTCAACTGTAAGGTGGACTTGTCAAGAGCTCTACAATCAAATGGTTGCTACCAACAAACCAACTCAGTCGAGTTACTTGGTAAATAAACGTTTTATTGCATGTATCCTTCGGATCATTGATTGTTTTATAAACTAATCTCGATATTGATTTTCTACGCTACACATTTTCATGTTGACAACATAACTCAGAAGTTCAGTTAACCACAAATTAGGATGCTTGTGAAAAACAATTGCCAGAAATAAGAAGAGCACGTCAAAGTTTCAAAATTGCTACTGTAAAAATTTTAGCTATGTTATAAAAGAAAAATCACCAGGTATAGTCTTCCCCCTCTCCACAGACACCTGCTTAAAGCCCGCCATACACAAGGCTTGTTGCAGTGATTGCAGAAAAACGCCATGTGTGCACGCTACCAAGAGGGCAAAATGTGCCAGTGACTCTGCTGTTGAGATGAGCGATCTAAATCGACTTTATTGCCCGGCTTTATTGCACGTATGATTAAAATAATTCGCCGGCAAATTCGTAGTAATCACAGAAAAGTGTGTCAAAAGTGCCATAGTGCATGCAGTGAGGAAATTCCCTGCAATGTTTGCCAGCAATCTATTTGCCACAAAGTACGTAAAAAATTGCCTAGAATTTCATTGCCTTCACACACACCTCTCAATTGTGACAGAAACTCTTGAACCAATTTTCCCGTGGCATCCTAATTTAAGATTAACAAGGGTTCTTGACAAGGTCCAACAAAGACCTGAATTCCTTTTTGAAGTATATTACTTAGACACTTGATGCATCGCATGTGCCAGATAACCTACATTGGCTGTAGTCACACCAGCGATGGAAATGCGTCCATCCTTGGTCAAATAAATGGAGAACTCTTTTGTGAGTCGATCAACCTGTGAACAAGTGAAATGCATTCCAAACAAATATATTACTAAACATACTAGATCCCTTGTATTAGCGCGTGCAGTGTTTTCAAAAGTGTATTCTTTCATCCCAGTGTATAACGCCCGTTTCAAACGTCGTGCTACTGCTAAGCTGGCTCAGCTGTAGCTAGCCTGAGAAAACAGCCGACGTTTCGCCAGGTCGCCACTTGAGCCCTCGTGAAACGTCGGCTGTTTTCTCAGGCTAGACTGTAGCACGACTGTAGCATGACTTGGTTTCAGACGTCGAATTTAATTCAGTCGTATATAATAGCTGTTGCCAAAACATAAAACTGACCAGCGGTTGTAGGAATAAATCCAAATAAATTTCTTGTAATGGATTTATAATTTATGAATTGAGTTCGGCGGAAGTAGTACCGACGTTTGAAACCAAGTACTGTAGTGCTACTGCCATGCCGAACCCAATTCAATTCAACTATAATTATCTGAAGCCAGGCAAACTAATTAACTAAACTTCTGTGCACTGGAATGGCCATTTGAAAGAAGACTGAATCATTACTTTTCAGGCTTCCAATGATGCAGATGTGTCATTTTTAAAGTAGTTTTCCAAATTCCCTTGAGAAATACTGGGATTAACTTCTCTTAACACGAAAATGTGTGAAAAATGATGAGGGGCGTTTAGAAGGTAAACTATATCAGTGGTTTGTGCACTCACCTGATCAGGTTTGAGGCCAGTGAAACAAAACATTCCAATCTGTTCTGTGATGTGCGACCAGTTATGAGATGAACCTATCGAATTAGAAACAAAATTTCCAGTTTCAGTATCACAAGCTTCTAGCTTACCTCAGAGGGTACAATATAGTATAGTTACAAACACTGATTTAAAATCACAAACTTACAAAATTGGAGAAAAGGATTTTAAGTCACTAACTGCAACAACTTCACCTTGTTTGTTTGTTTGTTTTTTGTGTACAAAAAGGTAGAGATATACAGGTTGGGGAGTTACACGTATTTCTTAAACTCGCAGAAAGTAGAAAACATTTGACGGTTGTTTCGACTGTCTGCAAAAACAGTGAAAATGGGCAGTGAATAATTTATTTCTTGTTTTTTTTTTCTGGCGGGGGGGGGTATGTCTAGGGGGTGCAAACAAGGTAGAGCTACACTCAGAAAAAAGGTTCAAGAACCTTTTAGGAGTAACAAACAGGTTCAATAGTTTTATAACAGTCCCAACCTATGGCTACTGTGAAGAATCCACAGTAGGGCAGTAGGGCACAGTTTCACTTTCAAAAAACAGCTGGCAATTAAAATAATGTACCTCATTGGGACTTCTACTTTTTTGATTGATACCGTAATGAAGTTAAGACAAAGGCCCTTTTCTCATACATTCAACTGTCCAAAATAACCTGTAAAAAAGAGGATATCAAGCGCATTTCTCAGATAAAGGACAAACCAAAATCAGGTTGGAGTAGCCTGCGGGGAAGGGGAAGGGGAGCGAGAACACGGGAGAAAAACGGGGTTCTGGTTCTCCGCGTTCTTGCTTTCCTTCCCTTTCCCCTTCACGCCTGCTACGCAGGCTAGTTTGGAGTGACTTTTCTAAGACACAAGGAAGGAACATGAGAAAATTGACCCACTTTTTTCCAAGTTGTAACACAAATATTCAATCCTAGTCATCCACAGCTGAACACACTTCTCTAGCAAAGTAATTTTAAACCTCATTGGATCATTTTTTTTTAGGTTTGCTTTGATTTCAGTACACACACTGTATGTCTCCTAGGTTACAATAGGTTAAAAAGGCCCTTTAAGTACCTTCTTTCTTTAAATTATCTACCAGCTGTTGTCGCATGGAGATAATTCTATCTGCCATTCCCTTAACTTCTTGTTCCCACTGTGGTCTCAGCTCAGGATCACTCAGGACCATGCCTGCAATGTGAGCTCCATGGATTGGTAAAGAGTACAGTTTACAGTTCAAGTACAGTCAAACCCCACTTGACCCTCCCACCACTGTTTTTCTCAATTCCAATTTGATTCTGAAACTGATTAGGCCATAGGTTTGTCACCCACGTAACTCTAGATCTGCAAACTGTGGACACTCTTATTAAACTTTCAAATAATTATAACAATAGAAAATGAATAATTTATTTGTAAAAAAAAAACAACAAGAAATAGCCAAGGAGCTCTGTCGCTGTTTATTTATTTAATCATTTAGCCCTAACAGTGACAAAAATGAATTTTCTCTTTACATCATCTCTTCTTGATCAAACATTCAAGTGATGAAAATAAAGAAAATGATCACTGAGGATAAAATGTCATGATATTTAGACAAATTCTCTTTACTAGTTCAATAAGAAATACAGAGAAAAGAAAGGAGAATATGCATTTTAATATCAGGGCTAAGTTTAATGAGGTATTGGCCATGCACCTACCAACCATTACATGTATTTCTCACTAATGATCACCAATAAAGGCTTACCATACAGTCCCATATTCTTGGCAAATGACTGAGCCACTAGAACATTATGTCCATCTTGAATGAAGTGCCTAAGGGCCCAAGCATCTCTGTCTGTATCTCCACTAGCAAAGCCTTGGTAAGCCATGTCAAAGAATGGGAAGAGTTTACGATCCTGAAAATATTCATGAAAAAAACAGGCCATCAACCTTTAAACTGTAGGGTTGCTCCAGGAATTTAGGTGGCCAGATGCTGAGTGAGTAGAACCTGCTTTGCTTAATTAATTAATTACAATAATTAGACTACTTTTAGCCTGCATAACAAGCGTTTCCGTAGGTTTGAGCATTTTGTGTGGAAGCCCTAGAGAAACGCTTGCTATGCAGGCTACACTATTTTACAAACATAGAGTACATGTAGTGATAACATTATTGACATTATTTTCTACTTGCATAGACCTTGGAACTTTAGAGAAACTTTCGATGAATGGGTCATGAAGCTAATTTGGAAAAACCAGAGCTCAGAGTTAATGTTTCTTCACAATTTTTCTAGCAAATCAAAACTACGGATTGATACTTGCAAATCTGTTGTTATTTGTTAAAATACCTTTATAAGTTGTGATAACTCCTTCCACTGTTCTTTCTGTGGAGGTAAGAGGAAGTAAAAATCAAAGGGCGTAATTTAAAATTATCATAATTTAATTTTTAATTTGCTAAAATGATGGATGAAGAGCAATGTCCTGATTTCAAGTACCAGCACTCAAGCACTACAAAACAATGAAAACAATACACTAACCAATTTTCCAACAGATTTAGAAACTAATTTATTATTATTTTCACAAGGACTGTACAGAAAAAAATGTAGGAACAGTTCGGTAAAATAAACACCAGACGTACCTAATTTGGATCAACTCCTGTTGGGTTATGGGCACAGGCATGTAACATAACCACTGAATTCTCCGGAATTTTCTGCAAAAATGGTCAATAATTAAAAAAAGTGTTGCGGTACATGAATGTACATGTAGTGAGTTACTTGGAAATGCAAATCAGGGACTGGTTTAACTGCAGTGGGAGGTTTTCAATGTCCAGTGGTAGAAATTCTGCACAGGATTTTAACAGGATTCTCATCCTAACAGGATCTTGTAGAATCCTAACCCAGGATCCTAATAAGATCTTACATAACATCTGTAGGATCTCGTTTAGGATCCTGTAGTATCCTGTTTAAGATCCTATAGGATCCTACTGGATCCCACACAAGATCCAATAGGGTCCTACAGGATCCTAGACAATCTTAAGGATCCTGGGTAGGATCCTGTGTGAACTTGCAGGTTCCTAGAAAATCCTGTGTAAGATTTCTACCAGGGTATATATTTTTGACATGAGCACTATCTGTGGGTGGCTCGGTGATTAGTGAGGCCTCCTTTTGACTTGCAAATCCTGACGCATGTTTCACATACGAAACCAGTGTTAATTGTTACTTGATACTGTTCCTGAGAAGGTGGTCTGCATGTTAGGCTTGCAGTTTCTGTTGTTGAACTTGAATAAAGTTGCCTCTGGAAGATGCTGAAGGCATTCCTTGGCTTTAATGAGTATCTTCTCAGCAATTGCCACAGGTTTCCCATTATCCCCATCATCATCATCGTTGTCATCACCTCCATCATCATCTTCTCCCCTATCGTCATCAGGGGGGGCAATCCTCATTGTTCTCAGTCTCGCTCAACAGACCACTGTTGAAACTATTTGCAAGTTCTTGTATCCTGAGGGGAAGCTGTACAGAACAAATTGAACAGGTAATGCAGTTAGACATTGAGTACCCATGGTCAGTACACTGTGTTGATTGTGTTAGACAGGTCTTGTGAAAGCTGTGGCCACAACGTCAGTTTAGGAGTTGAACTGGAACATTTTCTTCTGCTGTGCAGTGTTCCCCATCACAGGCCAACAGAGGGTCTGGTTCCAGGCCAGTCCAAGCATATCCCAAAGGCAGACTCCTCTGGTCCACAGTGGCATCCAGAGAGGGAAGATAGTAAGGCTTAAAGGATAAGAAATATGGGTTATCGACCAAGCACAAGGTCAGTATGTCTGAACATTTTCTTTGTTTACTTGTTTACAGACTGAGCCAATGGACAGGTCTATAAGCTTGTTAAAAAGAATGAGGCCATCATCCAGCCATTTTGACTGAATCAGCATGGCCAATGAAGGAATTACTTTGCAGGCAATTAATGCCCGAAAGCCATGGACTATAGAACTCATGCTACATGTAGTTCAGTGACATCAAGAACCTAGTTAGTGTGTATACCTGATATCTGCGATGACCTTTAGGTATTTTTTCTGATTGACCTAAGTTTTGTCTCACAGAGACAAATAAGTCAATCAGAAATTCAGCTGTTCTGTTTGCCAGGTCTTGGAGGTTGCTGTCACAAGAACCCCTCTGTTTGTCTGCCAGAAACCAGGTGGCAAAATCTTCCTGGAACCTGTTTCCACTTTTGACCTTTGCTGTTTCTTGGATTTGTGCTGGTGTTGCATTTGGGGGCAACGATCTGATAAAATGAAGATGTCATGAATTTAAATTAGGTTCTTGATTTGCAGAAAATACATTGGGCATAAATTGGAAAACCTGTGTGCAACTTTTAGTATCCCAGAGGGCATCTAAGTGAACTGTTTTTGCCTGCTTGAATGCATAAAGTCTTTGATATTCTGGATACTTCTCAGTGAACTTATCTGAGTTTAATTCAGTGCTTTATTTTGCGGATAGATTTGGATACATTTGAACAGTGTAACCGTGCGTTGTGAGCGCTCCTTGTTTTGGCATGGTTTTAAGTCCCTGCAGTTATTTTCTTATCTACAAAACCTTGTAAATCTTAAACCTCCCCATTAGTACATGTATGTGCACAACCATATTTTTATGGCCCTAATTGGCAGCCATGTTTATAATGTAATGATGCATAGATGTAATCAATTATTCACGTACCTTTGAAGTAATGAATGAAACACTTCTACTTTTTTTTCAGTTAACTCATTGAGGAACTGTTCCAGAATTTCCTGTAAATTGGGGATAACCAAGTTTTTGTAGTGGAGTAGGTCGCTCAGCTGGCAAAGTGTGGCCTTGTCATAATGGCGTCGCCTCTGGATGATGAACATGAGTGCTAAGGCAGAAATCCTTCCAGGAATTCATTAATTGCACCCCCCCTCTCTCATCACTCTCTGGTCACGTGCTCCCCTTGGTCGTTTGTCGTCTGGTTCCGCCGGTCGGGTTTCTGCTATCAGTTATTTTGCGCTGTTTTATTACACTTTATCGAGCGTTCAAGATTCTTTCAATGGCTGCAGCCGCCGGTAAAAGAAAGACAAAGATACCGTCTTTACCATCTGGTTTTCAGTACGACCTTCCCCTCCTTCAAGCCGCGGGAAACCACATGCATGCTGACTCAAGCGGGATTGACAACGGCCATGATGAAACACCACGTGGACTTCCACGTAGCGAGCCCGCCGCTCTTAATCGCGGCAGAAAACCCAGTGACCTTCAGCTGTTGGCTCTCCAAATCGAGCAACAAAAGTTGGAAATAAAGAAGTTGGAGCTTGAAGCCCAAGCCAGAGCGAACACCGATTCATCACTTTTGAAACCGGAGTCTGTGCCATCGTTATCAACAGTTCGCCAAAGTCCGAACACTGGTAAGTCTTTGGGCCAACTTGATTATAACGTTAGAATTGTGGCTCCCCAGGAGTGGCCGCATTTACACGTTCCTTTTGGTTTGGCAAAAAGGAAATTCAAGGATTTGTCCCTGGCTGAATTTGTGTACGGTTATTTAGATATCATGCGGGTCGCCAAAGACGAGCAACGCGAGATCATGTCATCCCATCTAATGACATTAATGCGTTTGGCCGCGAAGTACAAATGGCATTCTGTTTTGTCTTTTCACGCCGCCGTACTAGATCGAATCGAGGCCGGATTGGTGTCTTGGGGAAATGATTTTACTGAACTCGAACGGTTTAACATCACTGAGTCCGATCGTTTGCCTTCAGTTACGAAGCAACCAAATCAGCCCACCGCTCGTCCGCCAGCAAATACGGCAAAGACATATTGTAGAGAGTGGAACCGAACTGGCTCATGTTCAAATCAATCTCATCAGGTGGGCGCCGAGCATGTGTGCGCATATTGCAAATTGTCGGATCATACAATCGCTACATGCCCTACTAGGCCGCCCTCAAACACACCAGCTACAAACACTACCTCGGCCTGACTAGGTAACCAGGCAAAAACAGACAATGTTGACTCTATCTCTTCATTTCAATTATCTGACTTGATTTCAACCAATAAAACCTCTACTGCCTCAGTTTCCAATTTGCTTAGCTGTTCATCTCGAGTTCTCGTCCAAGAAGAGAGTGCCCCACGTTCAGACAAGCCTTCGCTTCTTGGGCAACTTAATCTTTCCGCATCTCATTCGAGCTCCGCCGTCATTCGACACATCCTTTGCAACAAACATTCCCGGCCAAATGCTTTTGGTACCCGTTTCGTCGTTCCGTCCCGCTTGAATTTACCGGCTTGGCAGGCTGGTCTGACTGATTATCACGATCCTGATGTCGCCTTATTCTTAGCTTACGGATGGCCCATCAATTATTGTTCCTCGTCAAACCCAACACCCTCGAATACCAATCACTCGTCAGCTGTCAATTTTGCTGAAACCATAGACAGTTTCATCGAAACCGAACTTTCTCATGAAGCCACGGCGGGTCCATTTCAGCATGACCCCATCCCCTTGACTCTTCAGACTTCCCCTCTGCAGACTGTTGACAAAGACCAGACCAAACGCCGCGTAGTATTAGACTTGAGTTTCCCACATGGTCACTCCGTTAACGATGGAATACCTAAGGACACCTTCCTTGACGTCCCGTTTCACCTGACCCTACCTCGATCAGCAGATTTTGTCAACCTCATTCTTTCCAAAGGTACTGGTTGTTTCCTCTACAAAAAGGACCTGAAACGCGCTTATAGACAAATCCCGGTAGATCCAAAAGACTATAGGTTCCTTGGCTACAAATGGAGGGATAATTTTTACTTTGACCTCGTTCTACCGTTCGGTCTGAGGTCTGCAACAATGGCCTGCCAACGTACCACCACTGCCATAGCCTACATGTTCAAATCGGAATTTCAATTCGACTGCATTAATTATGTTGATGATTTCGGAGGCGTAGAACAAGACTACGCGACTGCTTCAACCGCTTTCCTTCAACTAGGCAACTTGTTTGAGAGGCTTGGCTTAGAATCTTCTCCGTCCAAATACTGGCCACCCTCGACACGAATGCCCTTCCTTGGTTTGGTTTATGACACCGTTAAAATGTCCATCGAAGTACCGCAAGATAAACTTGATAGCGTCACTTCACTTGTCCGTAGGTGGCTCAGTACACCAAGCGCGACAAAAACTGAGTTACAGTCCTTGATCGGGAAATTGGTTTTTGTTTGCGCTTGCGTAAGTCCGGGTCGCATATTTATCCAACGCATGTTGAACGAACTGCGCATGCTCACTCACAAGCAGCAACGGTTTCATCCCAGCCGTGAAATGCTCACAGATCTTGAGTGGTGGAGCATATTCTTAGCCTCCTACAACGGTGTGTCTTTGATTCGCTCTGAGCCTCAGATCAATGATAACTTGCGGTTTTGCACCGACGCTTCTCCACGCGGCATTGGCGGGTTTTACGATGGGCGTTTCTTTCACGCCACCTATCCCCAGTTCATAACCCAACAGTCTCTCCACATCAATGCCCTTGAGATTCTGGCAGTTACTGTTAGCGTCAAACTGTGGGCCTTAATTTTGCCCCGTCAGCGCATCGTGGTGCACACCGATAACAAGAACACGGAACTTGCAATTAACTCGGGGAATTCTCGCGTTCCTTTCTCGCAAGCATGTCTACGCGAGCTTTGGCTTTATGCAGCGCGTCATGATTTCGAAATCAGTGCATGTCACATCCCTGGCTCTCGAAATGTTATTGCCGATTGTTTGAGCCGTTGGCACTCGGGCAATTTCTATCAGCAACAGTTTTACGACACCGTGCTTCCACTGTACGGCTCCGTCATTGAGGATGTTTGCTCAGAAGAATTATTCTCCTTCCAATGTCCATGGTGACTGAAACGTATTTCTTTTTTCGCCAGGTTTCCGTTATGAGGACTTACAAGCCGAGGCTAGTAAAGTTCAAGCTTCTGCCCTTTCAGAAGGCACCAAGCGTAACTACCGTTCCATCTGGTCTTCGTATGTCAAGTTCACCTACTTTTATGACCTCAATCCTTTTCCTGCGACACCTGAGACCTTGTCAAGTTTTATTACGCTGATCGGTCTCTGTCAAGTCACACAAGACCGTTAATAACTATCTTTCTGCCCTGCGTCGACTGCACGATTTGAGTGGTTTCGACTCTGCTGCCTTTGATGACATCAAGGTCAAGCTCACACTGAAAGGCCTCGAGAAAACGAAACGCCACATTCCAGTACGCAAGTTGCCTATTACACCTGACATGCTTCTTAAGTTTTGTTCTCACCTGGACTTCAGAAATTCCGCACACCTCGCACTCTGGGCAGCTCTCCTCGTCGGCTTCTTTACATTCTTTCGTACTGCCAATTTATGTCCCACATCCAGAGACACATTTTCCGCCTTCTCTACTTTGTCACGCAACGACATCACGTTCACCTCTTGGGGTGCAGCAATCACGGTCACGTGGACTAAAACAAGACAGTCTGGTGACACTGCTTTGGTTGTTCCAATTCCACGCATACCAAACTCTGTTCTCTGTCCGGTCAGGGCTTTAAATGCATTATTTCAGGCAGTCGACATTCCCGCCAGCGCCCCCGCCTTTTCATACCTCTCAACCGGTCACCGCCTCGACTGCATCACTGCCAGTATCTTCAGGTCCAGCATTCAACTGCTCGCCTCACGCATTGGCTTGGAGCCCAGAAGCTACTCCGGCCATAGTTTACGCCGTGGCGGGGCAACCTTTGCGTTCCAGTGTGGCATACCTGCGGAACTTATCAAAATTCAGGGAGATTGGAGGTCGGACGCTTATTTGTTGTATTTAATGATTCCTTTAGCTGACAGGCTCGTCCTGACCCAGACTCTCGCTTACCATGTTGGGCAAGCGATGTAATCAGTTTATCTGAACTCACGTTACCTTTGTTTTACGTTTTTTTTCATCATTTTCTTAGGCGAACACAGAGTTAGTCTTAGGCCTAGTTCTTTATTTGTTCACTTCTCCGGCTTTTTGTCGCGTTACTGTTTGCGTTTCGGTTTTTGTAGCGTCACTGTTAGCGTTATTGTTAGCGTTACTATCGTTGTTCTATTTCCTCTACCCCTTTTTCAGCAGTGCCCTCCTTGCCGCCTCTTGTTTGGGACTCTTGTTTGGGGGTTTTTTCTCCCCTCTCGCGGACCCTCCGCACCCGTTCAATAAAGAGTTCCAAACAAGAGTCTGCTCGTGTGGTCACTGTCTTCATGCCTTAAGGACAGGGAGGGGGTAATTGGCAGAAATCCTTCCAGGAATTCATTAATTGCACCCCCCCCCTCTCTCATCACTCTCTGGTCACGTGCTCCCCTTGGTCGTTTGTCGTCTCGTTCCGCCGGTCGGGTTTCTGCTACCCACCCTCCCACCCTTGGGGTTTTTTCTCCCCTCTCGCGGACCCTCCGCACCCGTTCAATAAAGAGTTCCAAACAAGAGTCTGCTCGTGTGGTCACTGTCTTCATGCCTTAAGGACAGGGAGGGGGTAATTGCAGATCATGGCCTCAACCCACTTTACTTGGTCCCCCCCTCGGAATATCACTGAGTAAAAATAAAACACAAGAGGGACCAGCTCATTGAGTAGGAACAGCAACAGCATCACATATTCGGGATCCTTGCACAGTGTCCAAATGCTGACAAGACAGCAGGTTTCACAATCAGCCATCCACCAAATGCAGCAATGATGAGAGTTGAAAATTATGTGATGTGGCTTATGTTTTGTGGGTAAAACCTTTCTCTGGCCAAACAGGGACTTGTATAGCTTTTCAAAAAAGCAACGGAAGTTAGATATCACATCCTCTTGTGAATTTAGAGAAGTGTGGAAGGGACCTTGCCAGGGCAAGATGGACAACAAGCACTCTGGATCAATGTTGGGTCTCCACTGTTGAGTAAGAAAATGATATTAATTGTTAAGGTGAGTAAACCAGTTTTTGCTTTTATAATGCATTGACATTAAGAGCAAATTAGGTGGTTAAGTCTATTTTATTTTATGATACCAGTTATTGTTACATAATAGTTGTGAAGGAGTTCTAAGCAGTATTGACTAAATTTTTTTCCAATTAACCAACAAATAAACATGAGCAAAGTACAGGTACACGGGCTGTTCAGTAGGTGTTTTAACACCTACTAAAAATAGGTGGCAAAATGAAGAAAGTAGCCGGGGAAAGTGGTTTCTAGTAATGTCACTGTTTCATAATTCTATCAGAGCAGCCAGGGCTCAAACACAGCCCCAACCCTTATTGACTGCCCTGCTAGTTTATGCACATGTACACATGTAGAGTCAGTTGCACAGCTTAAGTCAAACCTGGCATATAATCTTCTTGTTGTAGTACCATGTTGGCCAGTCACCAGCTAAAAACAGGAGGTTCTTTTCCATGTAAGCTCTCAAGGGTGGACAGATTTCCATTAGATGACTTATGGCCTTCCTATAGTCACCCAAGCTCCTAAGGGATTGCTGAAATTCATCCACGAGCCATGTATTTGAAAGCAGATCTAACTCGTGGCTTGCTTCATCACTGTACACTCTAAGGAATAATTATTATCATCATGTTATTATTTATTACCAGTTTTGAGTGGAACCTTTCTACTTCATTTTATAACAAATATTCTATAGTAAGAAAAACTGTGACTGTTGCAGAGCGTTAGACCTTGGATCCTAATGTGCTTGGGTACCTTACATGATTTTCACATCCTGTACTAGGAAACACTTTTGAAAACAAGGAAATTAGCAAAATAATTATAAACTGTTCATTAAGTTTAGACTAACATGTTGAAAACAAAAGAACTTTTATCAATTTTATTAACTCCTTACATGTACCTCAATTCAACAAAGCTTTTGTTGACACATGTCATATTGAATCTGTGGTAATCATTGGGTAGGGCATCCAGGTAGTTGTACATAAAGTAGTCAGGCAAGTATCCGTGAAAAAATTCATTCACTTTCTTTGCATTAATTCCGCCCCGACAGGTAACAAGTGCTGCACCCGGTAATTTTACAGGAATTTCCTGATGGATCAGATTGCTGACTTTCACAGCAGGGATGGATGGCTGGATGTCCACAACGCCTGTACACATGTGGAAACTTTCACTTAATTTTGCTAAGTGCTTGGGGTCCTTGATGGTGTGGACACAGTGGAAATCATCTATTATTAGGAGGAGGAAGCTCTTATTCTGTTAAAAAAGAAATTTTTATGTCACAAGATGTCTACTGGAAAAGCTGAGTAGAAGAATTGCTTTGGTCCCAAAATTGCTCAGTTTCCAAGACTACCTTTTGAAAAGAACTTTGAAACTTGTTGTTCTTGAGGAACTCATTGACACTTTCATAGCATTATTTGTGGGATTTAGTGTCTTGTAGCTAAATATGTTTTTACATATTGTCTAATTTCTTTGACTTAACTGTCCAGTACCAGATCTGGGGAAGCCAATTATAAGTCAAACAGTTCTCTGAACAAAATTCACCTTCTCCTCTTCTTCCCTTTTTATTTTACTTTAGGCCCCTTGCTTTTAAGCAAGGCTGGATCTGTTACTGGTACTGTACCTTGATAGCACTCTCAACCGTGGCTTGAGTTCCGCTAGTGCTTTTACAGGGCCTGCATGGAAGGGTATTCTCGGGATCCGGGATTTGACCAAAATACGGTGCGGGATTCGGGAAAACGCAAAATATCTTGACGGGATTCGGGATTTGACTGCTACCAGGGAAGCGGGATTCGCCAAAATTTGGGTACGGGATGCGGGATTTTTTGGCTTGTCTGTCGGGAATTCGGGAAATCGTCACGACCCAAGTAGACGTTCTAGCGGCAAAAGCGAATCAACCAAGTGAGCGCAAAATAAGACGCTGTTGCACGAATTTATGACAGTTGGACGCTCCGGGTAATGGGCTCCTGTCAAAAGGGCTAATCTACGTTTTAAATTTATTAGCTTTTGCAGAAATTAGTCTTTTTTAACGTATTTTTGGGAAAGAAAAAACGGTATTCGGGATAGCGATGAAAAAAGGGCGGGATGCGGGATTCTCCTCAAAAAGGAGCGAGAATGCGGGATCAGGACCCCCCTTCCAGACCCTGCTTTTAGTTGCCCTTTCCTTTTTATGATTAAATACACTTCTGGGGTGGGTGCTGAATCCAAGAAGAAAACCATGCAGCTGTCAGTGCATCGTCACTGGCACCATGAAAGGATAGGTGAATTCCACAGTAGTCTTGCTGCAAGGGGTTGTTTTTCTGTTGATAGTAAATAAGCAGTGATGAGCTGCCCCTTGCATAATGGCCTCCCTCAATATTTAACTCCCCCCTCCCTTTGGACCACTTGAAATTAACAATCACTTCCCTTTTTGTCAAGACAATACAGTACGGTATTTACTTGAATAAGCAGTGCCCCTAAATAAGTGCCACATTAAAATACTAAAAAGCACTGCACTCGACAAGAACGTGAGTGACAGTTTATCAAAGCACTTGAGTTCAGTTTAAAAAGTGCCACACCAAAAAGTCACAGTGCTGCTGTGCTTATTCAAGTAAACATGGTTGTGTCAGTATTTTTACGTACTTGGTAATTCTAAAGTATGACAGCTGGTGTAGTACTGCCACTGTTCGTATTTTCTGCGTCTCCTTCCGTTTCTTCGAGACATCTTTTCCATCGCTGATGGTGGCTAGTAGTGCATCGAAAAGACCAGGGGCATGTTCATTTGAGAATTTTTCCATATCCACAGGATCGTATAACCTTGGTCCACCATTGAGATAGTGTTTTGTGAGGTTTTGATGGAAAGTTTGAAATTTCTCTTGAAACGTTCTCTCTGGAAAACAAAACTGCATCACATTAATAAAAGGTTGATCATACTTGTTTTTGGGATAGGCCTTGTCATCCCCTTGTCGTCACCCTATATATATTTCATTTATATAATTATTTATTTATTTATCAGAGGTGGCATTTTGACTTGTTGCATTGTGCATTGTGACTTGTTGTTTCCATTGGCACTATTTAATGTTCCCAGTAATAGTTATCAATGTTATTATAAATGAGGGACAGAGATATGAGTATTTTGATACCTTGAAGCTTATTGTAACTTTCTCTCAATGCAAAATTTTCACGCTGTAGTGTGTAGTGATTATGTGTTTGGCTTCTTCTAGCTGATTTTGTAATTTTTTTGTTGCACTTTCCTCTGTCTGGGAAGTCCTGTCCACGGTCTTGGTGTTCTCCTTTAAGGGGCTAGTACTTTTCCTCTGCAAATGTAATAAATGTGATAAATTTACTTTGTTTAATTACTACTCTTCATTGTTGTTTCCCGACGAGTTAAAAAAAATGAAGGGGAATTTTAACTTTTACCTTTCCAGAAGCAGGAGGCTTGTAATCTTCGTGACTAGTAAATGCTGGATCTTTGTCTGCCAGGTTAAGGTGCCTGTTGCAAATAAAGGTACCACCTCTGTACTTTTCGAGTTGTGTGACAACATTAAGAATTCTCTGAGGACAGGGCACCAAGTTGGCATTATTTGCAGAGCACTTGTCTTCAATCGACGGAAAGCAGCAGTTCGCTTCGCTTCTTACTTTTCCTTTCAGATTTTTAGCATGGTTTCGGCATAACCAAACTGGCCTGTGGAATCCAAGTGAAATCGCTTCTGCGCCGGAAAAAGAGCCGCAGTTCCCCAACAGTTTCCGACCCTCCGCTTCGCAAGCGGGAGCTACACTCGCAATGATTTTCCATTTTATCTGGCCGGAAGCGCAAAAAAAAAATGACTGTTTAAAGGCCCTTTAACCGGAAACAGAGGCCGGTAAATTTGGGCGGGAATTCATAGAAGGTCATTTATAGTTTCCCGCGCTAGCTGGGAGTAACGGGTGGCAAGCCCCAGGCGGCGAATTGCACGGAGTGTAAGCGGGAGAGCACTTTTGCAAGTCATTTTCTTCTCGTAAAGAATTTCATGGGGTATTTGGAGTCTGTACAGTGAAAGGTAATAAAATTACTTATCTGTGGGTTATTGTTGTCGAGCTTTTAGTCGAATAAGTGCATAGGATCAGTTTATAAGCCGTTGCGACCGTAAAAGCTTGTGTATTTCGAGTGACTTCGAATATAGTTATCGCGATTGGAGCACAAAGACTTGAAAAAAAATTCATGTCCGTATCTTACGATTTTTTTGCGTATTTGATATTTTGTTTCTCTGCTTTTAATCTTTCAGCTCGTCGGATTTTTGTCCTTAAATATCCCAAAACTTTCTTATTTTTTCAAATTTTGTGCCGAGTGCCGATCGTCAAAGGTTTGAATTTAGCCACGTAAAGTCGCATGTTTAACGGAACAAATGAAGTACTAAAACTGATCCAAAGGTTCTGAAAATTAAATTATGACTTTTCAAGGAGTTGGACTTTTAGGAAAGTGACTTCGTTTTACTCTTCTTATGGTGTGAATGTAGTTACTTTAGGCTAAATCTCACCCATTTTTTTAGTTAACTTGAGCCGCTTTACTTTGGTCAGCGGATAGTGCTAATACCCGCGAAATATACAGCCAATCAGCGGTTTTTCCGCCCTGCCCCTATTTGCTTGTGTAGATCTATAAGAAAATTTTGTCAATTTGTTTTGCTACAACTGTCTTTGATTATTAAACTGGCATGTCAGTTTCATTTGTCATAGAAAATTTGTCGTGTGAATTTGATCTTGTAAATAGGTAATCAAAGATTGATGGCCGAAAATTTAGTTTCAGGCCCTTTGTTAGTACATGGTTTGGAGCTTTTGTGCTGGCTAACCAGGCAAGTGATAATAGCTGAGTTGGGCACTCGCTGTTCCACTGACTGAAACACATTGTCAGCACATATTCAAGGACATTTGTCGTCAGCAAAAAATTTGTTCACCGTGGTCAAATCTTTTCACAGCAATTCTCAGTCCAAACAATTCAGGGGAAAGCAAAGGACTCAATTAGGCCTTCATCTCCTTGGTGACAACTTGGGAACCGTAAGTGTTGGCTGTCTGGTATAATGATACCAATCGAACGCACTCTCTTAATCATTGATTACTACAGTGCTAGTACAATAACCCCTATATTTCTACGTCTATCGTATAGTGGGGTCATTGTTTGGAGTATACAGCGTAACTAGATACGCTTAAGTAAAGGGTAATGCGTGACTTTTAAGCATCGGAGTACGTCAGGACTGGATCCGCATGCAATCAGTTCGGTGATCATCTCGAAGTTGATTTCCACGTTCAAAGAGCCTCAAACTGCAAAATGGCAATCGCGAATTCTCCTGTATTTCAGATAACGGAGGGCGAGTGGACATCAGAAAGACTTTTCGATATTCTGGGGGAGAAAATCATGGCATTTTTGATCAGCGATCCTGCGTTGCTGACAGACTATATTTCCAGTTTCCAGACGAGACCGGACGATGTTTTCGTGGTCACATACCCGAAGTCAGGTGGGTGGTAGGGCTACTAATTTTGTTGATAAATAATCAGGTTTTGTGGAGCGAACTCAATTGGGCATGTTGGGCATTGACGGTGAATAAGCGTCAGATGAAAGATTGATAACACCGCTTCGTTCCCGACTTGCCCAGTCGACGAAAACCGAAAATCTATATCTCGGTTAGCTATTGTTTTCGAACGGTAGATGAAAATCGATGGTTAAGAATTTTTTCTGTATGACGTTTCGTCCCAATCTTAATCTTTTTCCATTGATTTCCAGCGATTCTCTTCTATTTCAGTGGAGTTTAGGCCTGCTTTAAACGTCGAACTTTAAGGCTTGTTTCCGCCATATGGTAAGCGATACGATCGCTACGTACGATAGCTTGCTTAACTGGCATTTATTTTAGGCCCGGTTCAAACGTCGAACTTTTCACGTGCCGAACCTAACCCGGAGCCGAATCCAAACCCGGAGTATCCAGTCGATGAAATCGATAATCGATGACAATCGATATCAATCAATATCAATCAATATCAATTAATCCATTGATATTGATAATCGATGACCAATCGATGATGAAGCAGATCTTTGTGACCTTTTATCGATTGCCGTTGATTTCCAATAGCAATCGATAGCTTAATTGATATTGATTGGTATCGATTGGTTGCGAATTTTTTCCCGTTTCACCAGGCCGTTTCACTGAGTCTACAAGCCGACGGAAAAGGCACTACATATCACATCTTTTCACGTACAGATTGTCAACAGATTTTTATTTCATTCCGGGGAACGTTAACAGGAGAAAAAGACCTATTTTTCTCTCTCCTCCGTCGCTTTATAGATCTTAAGCAAACACGACGGAGACAGCTAACGAGAACGTCTCAAAATTGAAGCTCTAATTAACAAAACAATGACTCTTCACGTGTGTTATACCTGTTGGGACATTTCTTTGTCATTCCGTGCACAACTATAACGTGAAATGGCCAAATTAATATTTTTGTTTTGAACGTGAACACACGACGGTAAATTTTCCTTTTCCCCTGGACTGTAACGCCGTTTTGGTCGCTAAATTTACATAACGGAAACTGGTGTCACGAAAAATTCTGGTAACTCAAGTTTTACAGTGGCAAACAATGAACTTGCCAAGAACAGCAGTATAAGTTGCTGCAAAATAACAAATAAAGCGGCAGCGCCTAACCTAATGATAACAAAATGGAATGGACAGTTCAACGTCTTGCGACTCAGACTTTCTCTGCGTGTCCGCCATGACAAGTGGTATTAAATTCGAGTGCGCGTACCATGAGGTACTTATTCTTCGCGTTAAGTAACTGGGAGCTACTTGTTTTGCCAACCGATGACAATCGATCAACGAGTTTCATGTGACTATCGATTGGTCATCGATTGGCCGATGCCAATCGATATCAAATAACTAATTTTATCTTTTGATATCGATTGATCGATTGCCTTACCGATCATCGATTTCCATCGATTGGAGACGCCGGGTAACAGCCACCGTCACTCGGTGAGGGTAAAAGACAGCGTAAGTGGCATGTAGCATGAGTTGCGGAATGGCATAATATGACTGAGGAATGTAATTTATGCGGAATGACAATAAATTAAAGCAAAAATTGCGTATATCAACTTCCGTTAGAGTTCAACTTAGCAACAGGCTATACCAGTTTTCCCGCCAAAGATCAATGATTTAATCCTTTGTATTGTAAAAAAGCACAGTGCCTTGACAGAGTTTTTGCATTTTAATAGAAAATTATTAATAACATTAAACGGGCTTCGTTGATGAAGAATGTCGTGATCAGCCCTGATGATCAGCACCAGAAGCAAGGGCGGGCGGAATGAAAACTAGATGAATCAAAGTGAGACTTGTCAAACCTCAAACGATAAGAACAAACATGCCGAGTAAATACATGCAAATGTGTTCCAAATCTTTCTAGTACGCAGCCTGTAGTTTTACACTTCATCGATCGTTCAACGCTAAAGGATAAAATTAAGCCGAACTGCCTACGTTCCTGAGTTCCCAAAGAGGATTAACGCTGTCAGATCAGAGGATACTTGAAACATTTTTCAAATCACGAAGTGAACCAAGGTGCTTTTGAGGCATCTAGCTATATTTTTGGCTGTATGACCTAGGGTAGGATGCTGCAGTCGCAATGGATATAAAGCTGCCGTCGCTTTGGAGAAACTAGCCCGAAATATTTTTGTAGAATCGGTAAAGATTAAAGGAAAGGATAATATGCATGCCGTAAACAGAAAAGCACGCAACTAGGAAACAGCGTTTAAACGAAGACTCGTCGGCGAGTTTGGGTTGTATGGTAGTCGAGCCCGCAGCATCACAAAACACCGGCTGCTCCTGCAAATTGGCGGGCCTGAAAAAGGGCGAGCGCTTCCGTTTAATTTATTACTTGGAATCATTCCTTCGCATAATTATGCCATTCCGCAACTCATGCCACATGCCATTCCGCAAACTCGTACCGACTTTTACCCTCATGAACAGACCTGGTAAAGAGTTCAAAAAACGTAAAACAGTGAAACGCGCGGAAGAAAAATTAACGTAAACAACGGGGATAAATTCTCACTTTTCGCTTTAGGGTGAAACTCTCTGACGACACGTTTCAAGCTGGCCCTACGTGCCTGAGCTGACAACTATCATTCTATGCTGTTAACTAGAAATTAAAATGTTTTTTATACCTTTTTGGAAGTTGTTAGAATTTGCTGCTTCGATAGTTCTGTGTCATCCAAAGGACAGCTTCACTCGGTAAATTGTGGCTTGAGACACGTTTAACGCAGAAGTTTCCAAGTTGACAAGGTAATATTGTTAAATTTGACCTAGAGAGCTCTTCTAATAGTTTAAGAATTAGACTTTTACCGTGGAAAAAAGAGCAAAGCGAAAACTAACCTCGTCTTGTCATCTTGTCGGACACCCTTATTCTGCTCGAATTCTGCTCGGTACCCGAAAAATTTTCCGCCCATTTTCGCAAATATTAAAGGGAGCCTGGGCCTAACCCTAAATACTAATTAGATATTCATTATCCGTAGTAAAATTGCAATTCATCTTACTTCACTGATCACTGACATTAGACAAAACAGTGAATCAAGTGAGTGCGTTTTAGCTGATAATCACATTAATTTTAAGCTATTTTCCATTTGTTTTGTACTTAGTTTTCAATTTTTCTTACAACTGTTATGCACATCATTAGTGTCGCTGATTTTCCGTTATTCTGCTCAAATTCTGCTAGAAAATTACTTATTCTGCCGGCAGAATGCTCGCCTTCGAAATTCTGCCGGCAGAATTTATCCAAGGCTATTTATAGTTGAAACTGCGATTATTTCGTTACACATTAGTGTTTAAAAAAAATAACGATTAACCTGCGTCACGATTTAACATTTTACTGCATGTCGAGAAGAGCTGAATTTAAGGGGATTATTTTTGGCCCAAAAAGTTTAATATTTAGCCCTGATTACTCATTAACCATAAACAATGGAAAAAATACAATTCTAGTTATAAATCAGGTTAATTTTCCTTTAATATGTGTTTTGTTTTATAGGTTTGTTTACATCAACCACCGGTTCCAAACTGTGTATTTATTCGCCAGTCGTTTAAGTCAAGTAGTGTATACATGTGTGATGTTCGAAATCTAGGGAAAACACAACAGCGATAAGCAAAGATCATAGTGAAATTACAAGTTTACAGAAAGATAATATTTACCCGATGGTCGTCTTCAGTGTTTGATGTGCTTTCTGATCGTTCAGTTAGGACTCATTGGGGATTGTTGTGTCTCATGATCATTTAATTATAGTTAATTAGTGATTGTTGTGCTTTCGCTCCCATTTGATTAATTTAGGGCGAAACAATATGCTACATCTAATCAAGTTTCAATACCTAGAGAATAACAATACCACGGAATATATATTACTAGTAATAGAGTGTGTTCATGGCGGCCATGTTGGAGGAGCAAAACAATACAGCTGCTCTTAAGGTGTTGTCATGGTAGCCTCATGGTAGCTTTAAAGCCTGTGTCAGTCGAGTTTGTCGATTTGTAACCGAAAACGATACAGAGATACACAACCGCTCCGCCTTGAATTCACTGCATCTGGCTTTGTTTTCTAAGTGTAATGGCAAAAAAAAGATCAAATTATAAAGACTTTGTCACCTTATTGAGGAAACCAAAAGACTTAATAGAATTAGACTTTTTTGGGGGGTAGAAAATTACGTTTAAATGGAGTGAAAATTACAACTTTTTTTTTTAATTAAACTATGTTCAATACAGCAAATTAAATAATCTTGCTAACACGTTACTAATTTTACCATTTTATTTAGGGACAACTTGGTTACAGGAAATTGTATGGCAGATACACAATGAAGGAATCATCAGCAACGAAAAAATTCTGGTGCGAGTTCCATTCCTAGAACTAGCACTAAGTGAGAATATTCCAAGTACTGACCTCAAAACTCTGCCAAGCCCTCGACTTATAAAGAGCCACCTTTCTTACAAAAATACTCCCAAAAGTGCAAGCAAGGACGCGCAGTGTCAATACATCTACGTTGCCCGCAATCCCAAGGATGTTGCAGTATCATATTTTCTTTATATGAAGCTCTTGAACGCATTAGGCAATGGATACAATGGGCCATGGGAGTTCTTTCTCAAGTTATTCATGGAGGGAAATGGTGAGTTTGATTAGTGCCTGGTTTTCATCACTATTTTTTCTTTTTAAAAAAAGCCTTCTCTGGCTTTATTTTACAAAACCAGCTTTTTATACCATATTCTTTTTCTCTTATCATCGATCTAGTATCTTTAAGGCGCCATGCGCAAATGTCTGAACTCTGCGCAAAGCGAAGAAGGCAGCAGGCAAGCATCTTGCAAACTTAAGTGAAAGAAAATTCGTACAGAGATTTTAGCCACCAATTTATTCGGGAATTAAACTCATCGCCAATAGATGAGCTTGGGGGAGGTGCCTAAGAGAGCGGGTGGTGGTTCCAAGGCGAGAAACGAGCCTCAAGCAGGGCACGCAGCTATCCATGGCAACTCTGAGGGCGGCAACCACCCACCAGACACCGTCACACTGACCAAGTCAGTGGAGATACTTACCAATCCTAAACTTACCAGATACACCAATGAGGGAGGGAGAGGGAGAAAACAGCAGCACAAACGCACGTTTCGGAGCTCGAAACAAACAGCACAACCTCACACAGCTGGAACGCACAATACGTACGATTCAAGAAACCCCGTATGTCACATCACGGCGCATGGTCCACTGATTACCGCTGACCAGCATTGGCTCGACCTTAACTTTTCCTAAATTACATTTAGCCACATGAAAAAAATGAAACTCCCCCACCCCCACAACATAAAGATAAAAATGACGCGTCCCTCAGTCGCATACGTTTGTGAAAGTGGCTGACCACGAGGATAACTTTATAAAGGAAACCATCTCAACGGCAAAGGTAAACAGACTTAGGTTGGTTTCCTCGAAGCTATTCTTGAATTCTGCTTGAGCAGTCACTCCTAAGAAAGTAAGCAAACAGCTAAAAGTAGACACACTTCTGCGCGCCATGTTCAGTTGATAATTCCACCTTTATGTACAGTGAGTTGGAACTGTTGGAATGACCACGTCCTTGGTTGGTGGGAACACAGAGATGATCCGAATGTCTTGTTTCTCAAATATGAAGATTTACAAAAGGTTTGTTGCAGTCAATACAATATTTAGCTATTCCAATTTGTATTACGAAATATATTATATAAAACGTATTCCTATGGAATGTTTAATTTTGATTAACATTAGTTGAGCAAATGGATTGCCAGCTCCGAGACGACATTGAAGAATCCGGTTTCTAGTAAAAATCCAACCCCCCCCCCCCCCCCCCAAAAAAAAAACAAAAGAAAAATTTTAAAAATCCGGAAATTTCTGTTGAGAGGTAAATGGATGACGTTCTTTTTGCACGATCCACTAGAAAATTTCCCACAGTGAAGCAAGGTCTGAAAAGGTAGTCCCGTTTTTCCGCTTGCAATGTACCGAGTGGAAAAAGACCTCTTGGAGCCCATCCGACGGCACCAATATGGCATCACTTTCGGTCCTTTTAGTTCTTTTCCCCGGAACCAAAATGCGGGTGCTTCGGATAGTTATCTCAAAATACAACGCGTTGTTCCTTTATTCGTGAATAGTAAATAAACAAAATACTTGGTTTAAATTGACACTGCTAAATAGAAAATTCTGAAAGGAAAAAGTATTGTTTCTGAACCCTTCAGAAAAGCAACAGATACAGAAAGTTTGATCAATTCAGAAAGTTTGGCCAATTCAGAAAGTTTGATCAATTCAGAAAGTTTGGCCAATTCAGTTCTTAGCCTGCGTAGCAGGCGAAAACGGGCAAGGGGAAGGGGAGAAGAAATGAGGGACTAGGGGCAGAACCCCATTTTTCTCTCGCGTTCTCACTCCCCTTCCCCGTTTACGCCTGCTACGCAGGGTATTCAGTTCTTTGACAGTTCAGAGTGTCCATGACGATGTTTCCACTATGATCGTCTCTTTACTGCAAAGGCAGAACCTACTTACCACCATTTTGGAATAAAATAATCCTGTTGAATTCATTCATCTTTTGTAGGATCTACCTTCCCATGTTCGAATGATCGCCAAGTTCCTGAACAAGCCCTTGTCAGACGAACTCATCAATCGCATTGCCGAGCAGTGTACGTTTAAGGGAATGTAAAACAATCCTGAAAGTTTCAAGATTACGAGCGGAAAGGACAGTCCTAGTTATCTTCGAAAGGGTGTGGTCGGCGACTGGAAGAATTACTTCACCCCAGAGCAGAATGAGAGATTTGAGAAGGAAGTGTTGGAAAAATTAAAAGGAAGTGGATTAGAGTTTGATTTTGAGATTTAGAACACATTTGACAGTATAGAATATGGCACCTAACTGTCAAACAAGGTACAGGCAATATTTTTATACATGTAGAAGTGACTTCACTTTGCAGACCATAGTTTTTGTACACGCAAAGAACTATGCAGAGTCACTTTTTTAGATATTAAGCTTTTCAAAGAACCGTTTTTTACCAAAGGTTGACGCCGAATGGCATTGTGTTCAGTTTAAAGTTTAGTTTTAAGTTTTAAATACAACTGTGGTAGATTGGGTTTTGCAAAGCCTTCGTTTAATTATTGCATTCGGTTTTCGCATGATTGTGAGAATTATTAAAGGCCTCAGTTTGCGTCATCCGCCAAAGCCTTCGGCGGACAACGCAAAGCGAGGCCTTGATAATTCTCGCTATTATGCTCAACCTTATCCAATGATTTTTAATTCGCTTTTAATTTTAATTTTTGTTAAATGGTCAATTGTAAGGTGGACTTGTCAAGAGCTCTACAATCAAATGGATGCTATCAACTAACCAACTCAGTCGAGTAACTTGGTAAATAAATGCTTTATTACATGTATCCTTCGGATCATTGATTGTTTTATAAACTAATCTCGATATTGATTTTCTACACTACACATTTTCATGTTGACAACATAACTCAGAAGTTCAGTTAACCACAAATTAGGATGCTTGTTGATGCTTGTGAAAAACAATTGCCAGAAATAAGAAGAGCACGTCAAAGTTTAAAATTGCTACTGTAAAAATTTTAGCTATGTTATAAAAGAAAAATCACCAGGTATAGTCTTCCCCCTCTCCACGACACCTGCTTAAAACCGGCCATACGTAAGGCACTTTGATATGCTTGCTGCTGTGATTGCAGAAAATCGCCATGTGTGCACGCGGTTTACGGTCATCTCGCCACCAGAAAGACTCGCCACCAGCAAAGTCGCCACCACAAGTCACCTCGCCACCAACCACGTTGCCACCAGGTGAGGTTATTCCCGCCAACAACAACTTCATGTTTGGTGGCGGGATGACCTCAAATGGTGGCGAGCTGATGGTGGCGAGATGACCTCACCAGGTGTTGAGGTGGTTAATGGCGAGGTGACCTCTGGTGGCCAGTCTTCCTGGTGGCGAGAGGACTGGATACCGTACACGCTACCAAGAGGGCAAAATGTGCCAGCGACTCTCCTGTTGAGATTTTTTGAGACTTTATTGCACCTATGATTAAACTAATTCGCCGGCAAATTCGTAGCAATCACAGACAAGTGTGTCAAGTGTGCCATAGTACATGCAGTGAGGAAACTCCCTGCAACGTTTGCCAGCAATCTATTTTGCCACAAAGTACGTAAAAAATTGCCTAGAATGTTGTTGGCTTCACACACACACCTCTCAATTGTGACAGAAACTCTTGCACCAAATTTCCCGTGGCATCCTAATTTAAGATTAACAAGGGTTCTTGAGAAGGTCCAACAAAGACCTGGATAAGTAGATTACTTAGACACTTGATGCATCGCATGTGCCAGATAACCCACATTGGCTGTAGTCACACCAGCGATGGAAATGCGTCCATCCTTGGTCAAATAAATGGAGTACTCTTTTGTAAGTCGATCAACCTGTGGAACAAATGAAATGCATTCCAAACAAATAATTATATATTACTAAACATACTGGATTCTTTGCATTAGCACATGCAGTATTTTCAAAAGTGTATTCTTTCATCCCAGTGTATAACGCACAGGGTTCTATCTAGGGTATTTGAGGGGTAGAAGCTTGCCCCCAAAATGCCCAGCTTCCCTCTAAAATATATCGTCATCATTACAGTATAGAAGTAACTATATCGTAAAAATCATCCAGACGCGACGTGCATCCAGTGCACATGAAGTAAGTATTCCCTGTCTAAGGAAACTATATGACAAGGAACATAGAGTATTACAAACATTGTCTCAAAATTGTGTCTCAAACTGCTCCAGATTGCATCTCAGCGTATATTCATTTCAAAAAATTTCCGGGGGGGCATACCCCCGGACCCCTCTAGGAAGCTTGTGGCCTTCTGCCACTCGGAACTTCTCCCCCAACACTAAATCCTAGATAGAACCCTGAACGCCCGTTTCAAACGTCGTGCTACTGCCATGCTAAGCTGGCTCGACGGTAGCACGACTGTAGCATGACTTGGTTTCAGACGTCGAATTTAATTCAGTCGTATATAATAGCTGTTGCCAAAACAAAACACTGACCAGCGGTTGTAGGCATAAATCCAAATAAATGTGTTCTAAAGTATTTTGTAATTTATGAATTGAGTTCGGCACGGCAGTAGTACCGACGTTTGAAACCAGGTACTGTAGTGCTACTGCCGTGCCGAACTCAATTCAACTATATCTGAAGCCAGACAAACCAATTAACTTAAGTTTCGGTGCACTAGAATGGCCATTTGAAACAAGACTGAATCATTACTTTTCAGGCTTCCAATGATGTAGATGTGTCATTTTTAAAGTGGTTTTCCAAACTCCCTCGAGAAATACTGGGATAAACTTCTCTTAACACGAAAATGTGTGAAAAATGTGAGGAGTTTAGACGGTAAACTATCATAATTAGGTAAATGGGAAATGGTCAAAATTATTGTACTCAGGCAGCCCCCACTCTATCAAGAGTAGAAACTAAGAAAACGATTCAAACCTTGCTGTGCCATTTGTTCAGCACTGCACTCTTCATGCACACCTAATATGAAAGTCTCAACTGAAATTTTGAGACCAATAAATTTTGTCCATTTGGCTAATCAGACAGGTGGTATCTTGTATAGCCCCCCTACCCCTACTCAAGGTGGGTCCTCATCGAGTACACTTGTTATGATCACTCCCCTTATAATTGAGATCGTCCGGATGAGTGTGGTCCTGAGAAGGACTGTTTAAGGTGATATTGACTGACGTTTCGACAACCTAAGCGGAAGTCATCATCAGAGTCAAGTGAACTGTGAATCGTCAGTAGAAGTTATAAGTCTCCGGTCGTTGTCCTGATTGGTCGACGAGCTCGTGACGTTATTGGTCGTCTGTCAGTTAAGCCGTGATGGTATTGGCTGTGAAGACGTGATTGGTGCTTTTCGATCCGTCTTTTGTTAGTCAAATGTCCTTTGGTCTATTGTTAGTCAAATAAGTCGGTTTGTCTATTGTTTGTCTGTCTTGTTATTGTCGGCAATCAGTTGTTTGTAAGGTGCAGATAGCTGTTGGCAACGGTTCAGTGGTGTTTGTTCTAAGACAGTAAACCAGCTTTCCAGAGTGATTCGTCGATAGTCGTCCGTACTGTAGGTAACGCATTCAGCAGAGTCCCAGTCGATTCTGTGCTTTTAATGGGTTCAAACCATTTTCAGTTTCAAGCCGAACTATATCAGTGTTTTGTGCACTTACTTGGTCAGGTTTGAGGCCAGTGAAACAAAACATTCCAATCTGTTCTGTGATGTGTGACCAGTTATGAGATGAACCTATCGAATTAAACACAAAATTTCTTTCAGTATCACAAGCTTCTAGCTATCCTCAGAGGGTACAATATAATGTAGTCACAAACATTAATTTAAAATCACAAACTTCTACAACGAAGCTGATGAAGGGTCTACTACAGTGTATATAATCAGGGGAAAGATTAAAAATCACTAACTACAACAACTTCACCTCGTTTGTTTGTTTACAAAAATGTAGAGATATACACGTTGGAGAGTTATTTCTTAAACTTGCAGAAAGTAGGAAACACTTGGGGATGTGTAGGGCATGCAAACAAGGTAGAGCTACACTCAGAAAAGAGGTTCAAGGACCTTTTAGGAGTAACAAACAGGTTCAACAGTTTTATAACAGTCCCAACCTGGGGCTACTGTGAAGAAGCCATGGTAGGGCAGTAGGGCACATTTTTCACTTTCAAAAGACAGCTGGCAATTAAAATAATGTTTAATTTAAGGGACTACACTGTCCCTGGTAGAAAACTTATACAGGATCCTTCAGGATTTTCTAGGATCCTACCCAGGATCCTAATGGCAATAAACCAGACCATGATTTACAGGATCCTACTCAGGATCCTGTAAAGTCTTTCAGGATCCTGCTTTAGATTGTCCTGTTTAGGATCCTATAGGATCCAGTTCCTATAAGATCCTAAACAATATCCTACAGGATTTCAATAGAATGCCACAGGATCTTACGTGGGATCTTATCAGGATCCTGGGTTAGGATCCTACAAGATCCTGTTAGGATCCTATTAGGATCCTATTAAGATCCTGTGCAGAATTTCTACCAGGGGTATGCCATTGGGATTTTTACTTTTTTTATCAATACTACACTGAACTTAAAACAAAGGACCTCAGTTTCCTCATAGTTTAACACCAAAAGGGAGAAATCAAGCGACTTTCTCAAAGGGAAAACCAAAAACAATCAGCTTTGAGTGACTTTTCTAGGACACAAGGAAGGAGCATGATTGACAAAATTACCCCTTTTTTTGTTCAAGTTGCAATGCCATTTAATCCTAGCCATCCACAGCTGAACAAACTTCTCTATAGTTTCACAAAACTAACAGAGTAATTTTAAACCTTTTTAGGTTGGCTTTGTTTTCAGTACATGTATGTCCACTAGGTTAAAATGGGTTAAAAAGGCCCTTTAAGTACCTTCTTTCTTTAAATTATCTACCAGCTGTTGTCGCATGGAGATAATTCTATCTGCCATTCCCTTAACTTCTTGTTCCCACTGTGGTCTCAGCTCAGGATCACTCAGGACCATGCCTGCAATGCGAGCTCCATGGATTGGTGGATTGGAGTACAGGGGGCGGATCAAAATCTTAATCTGGGACAGGACGTGTTCAGCTTCTTCCTTTGAATCACAAGTAGCTGTTATCATTCCAACTCTCTCACCTAAAAATATAATAATCCAAATTGATCAATGCGACATGCCCTTTGCTACAGTTCTTTCAAGTATTTCCGGGGTTTTACTTGACACAAAAGTATCATAAAAGTTGCAAGGTTTGTTAAAATTCAATCAGTTTGACAGCTAAGCTACATGTACGAATTTTGGACCTGTTTTACAGAACTCTCGTAAACATTTGTCACTCGATCAGTGAGATATTTTTGTTCCTAAGACTTGGTTTAATGCTGCGGTTTTTTAAAGGAGCTATGTCACGGATAACGCAACTTGAAAAAGCTGGCAAGTTTTTTCAAGTTTGTCATTCGTAATCCGTCTTAATCTCCCTCAGTCGTAACCATCCTTGTTTAGTTTTGGTTAATTATTACTTCTTTGGTGTTTTTCTACCTTAGGAAACTATTATTTTGAGGTTTCCGTTAATGAGAAAATAATTTTGTCAGATCAGAAAAATGAATGAAAACGCCGTGACATAGTTCCTTTAAGTCGTTTAACACTTCACTAATAGAGAAAATTGCAATTTTTATGCTCAAAAACTAGGGTCAACTCATACACCGGACCGACTTATAAATCAGAGAAATACGGTAAAAATTGGGCAGAATTGTAAAGCCGAGTCTTGCTCCTTAGTTTTCTTGAACCAACACATGTTAGAGTACAGTGTATAGTTCAAGTGCAGTCAAACCCCTCTTAAGCTCTGCCACCATTTTCTCAATTTCAAGTTGATCCTGAAACTGAAGGCTATAGGTTTGTCAAACATGTAACTCTAAATCTACAAACTGTGAACACTCTTATTAAACTTTCAAATAATTATAAAAATAGGAAATGAATATTTGTAAAAAAAAAAAAACAACAAATAGCCAAGGAGCTCTGTCACTGTTTGTAAAATCCTTTAAGCCCTAACACCATCTCTTCTTGTTCAAACATTCACATGATTAAAATAAAGAAAATGATCACCGAGGATACGATGTCTTGATATTTAGACAAATTCTCTTTACTAGTTCAATACGTAATACAGAGAAAAGAAAGGAGAATATGCATTTTCATATCAGGGCGGTATTGGCCACCTACCAACAATTACATGTATTCCTCCTTAATGATCACTAACAAAGGCTTACCATACAGGCCCATATTCTTGGCAAATGACTGAGCCACTAGAACATTATGTCCATCTTGAATGAATTGCCTAAGGGCCCAAGCATCTCTGTCTGTATCTCCACTAGCAAAGCCTTGGTAAGCCATGTCAAAGAATGGGAAGAGTTTACGGTCCTGAAAATATTCATGAAAAAAAAAACAGGCCATTAACCTTTAAACTGTAGGGCTGCTCCAGGAATTTAGGTGGCCAGATGCTGAGTGTGTAGAACCTGCTTTGTTTAATTAATATTATAATATTACACTATTTTAAGCCTGCGTAAGAAACGTTTCCGTAGGTTCGAGCATTTGGTGCAGAAGAGCTACAGAAACGCTTGCTGCGCAGGCTACACTATTTTACAAACATAGAGTACATGTAGTGATAACATTATTGACATTATTTTCTATTTGCATAGACCTTGGAACTTAAGAGAAACTTTCGATGAATGGGTCATGAAGCTTATTTGGAAAAACTGGAACTATGCAGCAACTTTGCACTTTCAGGCAAAAACATTGGTAACATTGATGTGAAGATTACAACAAGGCAAATTAATGCAAGAAAACAATATTACCAGAGCTCAGAATTGACGTTTCTTCGTGATTTTTCAAATCGATTCATGAACAACTGACATTTTACAGAAAGCTACTGACGATAAACTACGGATTGATACTTGCATGTCTGTTGCTATTTGTTAAAATACCTTTATAAGTTGTGATAACTCCTTCCACTGTTCTTTCTGTGGAGGTAACAGGAAGTAAAAACCAAAAGACATAATTTAAAATTATTATAATTTAATTTTTAAATTTGCTAAAATGATGGATGAAGAGCAATGTCTTGATCAGTTTCAAGTACCAGCACTCAAGCACTACAAAACAATGATAACAATACACTAATTGATTTTACAACAGGTTTAGAAACTAATTTATTATTATTTTCACAAGGAGTATACAGAAAAAAAATGTAGAAACATGTCGGTAAAATAAACACCACGTACCTTTGGATCAACTCCTGTTGGGTTATGGGCACAGGCATGTAACATAACCACTGAATTCTCTGGAATTTTCTGCAAAAATGGTCAGGAATTAAAAAATGTGTTGCGGTACATGAATGTACATGTAGTGAATTGTTTGGAAAAGCAAATCAGGCTTTGGTCTAACTACAGTGGGAGGTTCTCAATGTCCCTGGTAGAAATTCTGCACAAGATCTTAACAGAATCCTAACAGGATCTTGTAGGATCCTAACCCAGGATCCTGATAAGATCTTACATAACATCCTGTAGGATCCTATTGACATTCTGTGGGATCCTTTAGGATCCTATTAGGATCCTATAGGATCTTGTTTAGGATCCTGTAGGATCCTGTTTAAGATCCTATAGGATCCTACAGAATCCTAAACAAGATCCAATAGGATCCCACAGGATCCTGTTTAAGGTTCAAGAGGTTTTTCCCAATTGTTGTGAGACCTTTGCCGTTCTGCCCAAATAGCTGTGCCTCAAATGCAACACATAATAGCTAGGGGAGATCCCCAGCCCCTGCCTCTTACTGACAGCCCCGTGAATATGTGATATCATGTTTTATAATACAATTATTTAAAGTGGTACTATGATCAAAAAATCACTGTTACTTTTTCTTCAGTTTTCCAAACTATGTTTACTAAACACTCTCCAAGCAATATTTTAAGCCTTAATTTTTAGAAGATTGTTAATTTAAACTGCAATTTTCCAATTTAATGGTCCACCATTATTACATGCACACCAGAGAGGACACAATGACATCATTCACTCAAGAGCTCTAGAATGCAGTGTGTAAAAAAAGCTTATTAGTTATGCAAAACACAAGTTTTAGAGTCTGAAAGCTCAAAAACTCCTGTGCTGCATACCCAATAAGCCACTTTTGGTCACTTTCACACGCACACTGCATTGTAATGCTTTTGAGTGAATGAGGTCATCGCATCCTTTCTGGTGTAATATTAAATCAGAAAATTGCAGTTTAAATAAACGGTCTTCTCAAAATTAAGGCTTAAAATTTTGCTTGGGGAGTGTTTAGTAAACAAAGTTTCGAAATCCAAAGAAAAAAATAAAAGTGATTTTTTGACCAAAGTACCACTTTAACAATTATTCCACTCATGCTTGTTGGATATGAGGTAATTAATAACTTGATGAAGTGCACAGCGCTGAGTTGGTTATAATCACTTCGCATCCACTAAGCACGAAAGGAATAATTGTTCTTAATTATTAAATTCTCAGCTTCAGAAATCGTTGCTGAATTTTTCTGGCATAGTTTTCAACAAGTCTTTTGCATCATGCTGAAATCTTTTGCTGGAAATTCAATAACTGAGACTGAGAATTTAATAAAACAGATTACACATATGAACTGTAACTGAGTGAATCAAAGTGAAAGAGATCTTATTGTTCGGTGGCAACTTGAGAAGTTAGGAATTAATGATAAAAAAATTAAGTCTTCAATGCTCAGTTAGATACTCCTTGACTACCATCCAGATTTTTTCCCTAAAATAATATTGATTGTCAGGGACATACCGAGATATCCTCTAAACAGCCTTTGAAGTCAAAGCCACATGTCTGTGGGTCATAGTACCGGTATTGTTTTGCACCAAGTCCTGAATGTCTGTTAAGAAGGAAACAGAAAGCACATGTCAAATGATTCCCTGTCAGAGCCAGCTTCAATAATATGGATATACTAAAATATAAAATCTGGAGTATGGATCAGTTTTCAGACAAACTCTGTATTCATACATAATCTCTCATTAGCAATCCACCTCTTAACAGTGACCACCTTACAGAGTCCTGTTTGAATCAGAACTCAGTGAAATGCATGGCCTTTTTTAAACCTCTGATAATCAGCCATAACTTTAAATATTAATTAAATTTCCTTATCCCAAGGAGCAATGGTGTTACTTACGAGAGATTCAACAATATTCCATTTTTATGATGTTTCTTATTAACATGAGGTGATATGCTGTATATACACTGTATATACACTGTACATTAATAAGTTACAATTTTGACAATGAACCAGTTGTATATGAATGTGAGAAATGATAAAATTAAAATTACTTGAGAATAGGAGTGTGATTTCCCCAGGAAGGTGTTGGTAACCATACATCCTTGCTGCCAGGAAAGAAGCTTTTCTGTAACAAAAAGAAAGTAAATTGTCAGTAAACTGTAATTAGAACACTATAAAAAATGTCTGTCTGTAAACACTTTGAATTAAATAGATTTCAAAATTAAAAAGAGTTAAACTGAATTAAATCAAATTAAATTTTATTTTATTGTGCCACTACCAACCAGACAGGAGATCAAAACACCACAGGACTATATTACCACACTTTATTGCTTGTGGTTTACTCATCTTGCATCTGATTAGTTCTCCATCAAGACACAACATCTTTCTACAACATAATTAGTGATTTTTGTGCTTTTCTAATACTTTCAGGCACCACACCTCTAAATTGCTGCCAAATTTAGACAAACCCATGGACCTAGCCTAACATAACCTAACAAGGTGTCCCCTATAAGTAGAGGAATTTTCCCTTGGCTATATACATTTGACATTTAAATGAAGTTTTAAGTTTATTAACATTAATTTTTGCATGCAGACTTAGTTTCATATACCACAATAAAAAAGTGCATTTACATGATTTTTTTTTTTTACTGAGGCTTCATTTTATTGAATATTCACACTTCTACAGCTACAAGGATCAAAAAAATAATGGACAAGACGTTAGACAAATTAATCACACATCTTGCATGTCATCAAGATCCATATTTCTCACAGCATCTGATTGGGTGCGTCACAAGGTATTAGAGAGCTGTTTTGGTAAAACTTTTTTCTAAATGCTATAATTTTTGAGGACTTCGTGATCGACTAAGATCCCAACTTAGCAGTGTGGCTATGTATTCCTACCTGTACATGTACTACTACATACTTTTTATTTTTAAGAGACAGTTGGGGCAACCTACTGCCCTCCCCCTTCAACCTTGTATTACCCTAAGAAAACTGGATGAAACTTTAAAAAATAAAATTATTGAAACAAACCAGGAATGCTGTTCCAACTCTCAGAGCTCCAGTGCCTGAGATAGCTTGTGCTGATGCATTCTATACGACAAAATAAAAAGAAACGAGATTAATATTTATAATGTCCTTACAAAAATGCTTAATGTGCTGACCTGCTGCCAATCAAACAATGTTTTTCATCAGTTTTTATAGCTTATTAGCAACTTTTTGATAGCTTCATTTCATCTCACCAACCGCATCCTCAACGACTATGAATTCTCCTGACTGGTCACCATACATTAGTTTGTTGTAAAGCTACATGTAGTTGGGAGAAGTTGTTCAAATATCAAAAGACTTCATCCTTGCTGATCATTCCCTTAATTCTCAACACCTGTGCACTTAATTATGCATTGATGTTACACTTGGAGAAATCTGATGTTGATCACTATTGGGTCTTAAAGACATAAAGGGAGGAGTTGGAATGGAAATGTGAAACCTGACAACCTCCTTCTCTCTCACAAGTGTCAAAAAGGAGTCAAAAACTAAACAAAAAATTTGTGCAAAAGAGACATCTGAATTGTTCAGTGAGCCAGGACAATTTTCAAGCTTTGCAATAAATATCTACCAGGCCATTCTTGAGCACTTCACTGTCTTCCCCAAAAGCCAGTTTTGCAGCAGCTGCAGTGAATTCTGGTAATCCATGAATGGGAGCATACTCTTTGTCTAGATTGTTAGCCAGCAATTTTTCTTCAGCCTGTTTAAAGAGGCAAGAAGATAAACACAGTTATTAAATTACAAAATTGTTTACAAAAAAACTGCGCTGCAATATAATGTACTTTCTTTTCTTGTTTTTTAAATTATTATAAGAAACAAAATTACTTTAAAAAATGAAACAATAAACACAATTTCCTCTGTAATAGAAAAAAATTAGAACTTAATAACATTTTAAATTTTCATTAAGAAAGATTGAAAATAATGTTTACACTAAGAGCTACCAAAAACAGAAAAAGAAATGTTGTGCAGCACAACACTGGTTAATATAACAGGTACATCAAAGCCTAAAAGACAAAAATTGGAAGAAACAAGACTATGCTATTCAGATAGGAGAACACACATTTCGACCTTGTAAAACATCTACCTTTTTCACTGTTGGCAGAACATAAGGTTTCCCATTATCATCTCTGTAGGCTCCTACACCAAGGTTGATTTTCTTAGGATTTGAGTCTTTCTTGTAAGCTTCTGTTATTCCAAGAATGGCATCTGGGGGACCAAGTTCTACCTGAGACCACCAGCAGCAACCCCTTTTTTAAGATTACAGAAATAAATAACCATCATGAGATTATTTACTAGGCCATGTTTTCAAAGACATCACTGAAATAACATGTTATTCTATTACCATAATAAAGTCATTAAAATGCAAGACCTTTTAGTAGCTATCGAATGGTGGATTCCTTTGCAGCACATGTGTATAGCAAAATATGTGAGAACCTATTTGCTTGCATCGCATCTACGTTACGCATATAGGGGTAAGCAACAAATCAACGGTGTGTTACATCATGCACGCATACTTCATCGCAATGTCCCAGATAAGAGAGGGAAGATTTGAAGAGATTCACATCTACTGACCCCTCAAAATTCTTTATTGAACCACTGCCTTTATAAGTGATCTGGAACACTGCATTGGCTATTGTGATACTGTCAACTCTGATTACTTTTCTCAAAGGAGGAATTCACATGCTAAAATACTTGCAAAAGGAATGCATTTTCCCATGTTGCTAAAATGCAAATTTTGTCTTCATGAATGCAATAAATTGATATACCACTGATTAATCGCGTACCCTATACACGTACCCCGAAAGTGATGCAAATAAACTGGCTGTTGAATTTCCCATCCTAATGCATTTTAATTATCATGGTCTTGCAGATAACCTAAATACATTTGCTGGTGCCATAGGTTAAACAGAAGTAACCTATCATTTTAACTATTTCCCTTAGAAAAATGGAAAAAAAGTACATAATTATCTTCGCATCATACCATTACTTCATCTTCCCCTCTGCTTGTACCTGCCTTATTCTAATAGCCACTTCATGATTGTTGATTTAATTATAATAAGATATCACTTTCCTTATCATTTAAAGCCAGGTAAACCACCCAAGAAATAATTTCTGACACTTTCCTTTTCGCCTTGATGTTTAACACCATTGCAACCAAGCTAAAAACAATAGGGATTTCACACGGGTAGTTTTCTGGGGGTTATCGACACATTTATTGCCAACGGAGTATGTGTTAAAAATGTAAGTATATGTAAGTATATGCGTATGCTGCAAATGAATCCATCCTAAATTATGGGTCAATTGATAGCCAGTGAAAAGGTAACGGCAAGGTACTTTCTAAAAAATATTATTTAACTTTGAATAGACTGGCCTTCATCCAGACAGTTTCCTTTGCAGTCTGTGAAAAGAATTTATCAAAGCAAGCTGGTATGAGACCTTGCCAGGGTGAATTCTGACATGTGACATGGAAAAAAAATAGCAACCGTGCTTTAAATGAAATTGCAACAAGAATTTAATTGAGGAAATACTGGCAGCGAGAGCTGATTACTTAGCGACACAAGACATTTTGAAATACAGACAAGTGACAGCGAAAACCTCTGGCAAGCCCACTGGTTACAGTACATATCATAAGCAGCTTTACTTGCTGACAACGAGTCAAGTTACTGTATCTTTGAGATGGTTACTTTTGGAGGGTTGTTACTTCAGGATTTACATGTAATAAGGTTACTTTCAGGGGAAAAATTGTTATTAATTTTTGGGAGTCACTTTTGGAAATTTCCTGTACCCCATGACCATTTGACAATTCTTTCCAAGGGGATGTTCCATGTTTTATCTGCAACACCCAAAAGATGGCATGTTTTGGCGTGGGGTGTTCAGATTTTTTCTTCAACGAAGCCACCAAAATTTGAAAGCCTCGGATTTTTTTTCAAAGATGCTCCCAAAATATAAACCCTTTAGATTTTATTCTTCAAAGGGTGGTGACAAAAAATTGAGGAGTAGGATTCCTGCCATCTGTTAGGTGGGGGAGGGGGGAGCAGATAAGAAAATGGAACATCCCAGGAAACAATGCAACTCGACACAAGCATAGGTGAACTTGCATAGATTTTCTGGAAAGTTGTTGTCACGAGAAGTATGCGAATTAGTTAGAAGTGGTCACACTTTAGCGTGTCACGCTGAAAGATCTGCAGGGGTCCGGAGATCTGCTGGAGTATCAAGGATATATGAGCTTACTGTCCGTGTAGTGATGAATACACGGAGAAAACTCTCAAAGTCACTGTTTTTTCAAGACACCAAATAAAACAAAGAAAATGATCGATTGCAACTGAATGCAAATTGTTTACTTATTTTAAATTAATCGTTCTTTTTTTGCAGCAATAAAGGTAAAGCTATAGCACCAGGCCAAAATGTCTGCAGAGGTCAGTGCAGAAATATTGACATGCTACCGCAAAATCTTGCAAGCGATCAAGAAAACATACCTTGCTCTTGATGATGCTATAAGGCAGACTTTAGTAGGATTGGATTTAACCCAAAATTGCCCAACAACCCGGTGTAAAGCCATATTAAGAACTTACAACAGACCAGAATCGAGAACACCGGCACAAAGACTAACTTTGTGCAGAGTGAACATGCGCTGTTTTGAAGAAAATCTGGGGTGGCAAAGCACTCTGGGATATCATCCTTCGCTGCGGAGAAGACGCCTTGTTTTTTTCGTTCCTCAGGTCGCCAAAAGACGAAATGACAATTTAGCGTGTTCACCTTGGCTAATTCGGACGATTTGTCGCTTTTTGCTGATGGAAAAACTGGAAAGGTACACAATTTTAGTCTTTCAGTAGCTTCAGAATTGAGATAAGTGAAATTTCTTTGGGTTAATTTATTCTGCGTGCACGCTCTTCCTTATGGTTGTAGCTATCCTCGCGGACAAAGCTTTCTAAAGTTGCTGTTATTTAGTTTTTGTGGAGTAAGTTGGTTTACAGACTTAATGAACGCTTTTAATCCTCAGTACCTCCGGGAATCAGGCAGTTATAGGGGAGCAACAGAATTATAATATCGTGAAATCGTGCAGAGCAACATGTTACACGACAAAAGAGCCAGCGAGAGGCCGCCGTCTGCATCGTGTCTTGTCTTCGTTAAAACATGGCCGATGTGCAAAAGATGCTGTGAGTATTGTATAAGTATTTTCTAGCCAAGCTTTATTTTCTGGTAAGATTGTGCAAAATTCCAGGTCCACATTTCACTGCGTCTTTATTAAATTAAATGTATTGGCAAGTTATCATCTGGCTCTACCACAATGTGGTTCTTGAAATGCTAGTACCCTTCTAATTAAACGGCTAGGGCATTGGTATTTTTAAGTAAATTCAGGAGTGTAGTTGTTTCATGGTATATATTTCTTCGTCCTTAGCCACAGGTATTCAGGTCAAAGTTCCCCCTATAGTATTCATACATTGTCAAACAAGGTATAGACTGACAGTGTAGCAAAGGTCCAATAAACCCTGTATAGGCAGACAAACGTTCGGAAATTGAGCGATTGATCAGTTTGATTGAGTTTGATTGCCAATACCGGGAATAAAAGACATCTTGAGGGTGGGTTAGTATTGCTAACAAACAACTGTTATCAAGTAGGGTCCTCAGTTTGCAACTTCTTTGACTTCTTGATTCTTTAACATTGCAGAAGCAGTTGGAAAGATATGGCATGTCTGCTAAAAGGTCAGTGATGTACATATGTTTTTAATGTTTATTGTCACCTTAGGAAAAAATGTTAAGGTAACATGTGCTGAAAGCTGGCCATCTAGGGGACACACAAATTGCCTTTTGTCTGACATTAATTTTGCTATTAAATGCACTCTCAACAAAACTTCATGTCATCTACAAAGTGCATCAATAGTGTGGTAGTTAACTCATTAGAACTGGACGTCAGTGGCTCAATGCTGGTCCCTGCATTATGTTTTGGAGGAGGGAGAGCTGAGTGTTTTAGTCTACCAAATCCAAGATGGCAGCCAAGTACACAAACAAACTTAAGGTACAGGACAAATTCACCTGTGTGCTAAAAGACACTTGCTCTGGAAGCCCATTTTGGCATTTTGGATGTCATGTTGTTGTTGTTGTTTTTTGTTTGTTTGTTTGTTTGTTTGTTTTTTATGCAAGCAACAGGGTGTGTACAAGTCCTGGAAAGTCCTGGAATTTTATCCTGGCATTTTCCAGGACTTTCTGGTCCTGGAAATCTATAAACTCTTGTAATGAAGGTTTCTTTAAAACCAATTTTCTTCAGTATTATTTTTGGATTTCTATTTTGTGAGATTTTATCGCTTCAATTATTGTGCATTTGGGAGTCCTGGAAATATCTATCCGAGTCCGGAAAAAGTCCTGGAAAAGTCCTGGAAAATTGTTGTAAAAAAGGGTATGAACCCTGAAGCAAACTTTACTACAAGTTTTGTCCCCACCCAGGAGATTGAAGTTTTGTACATGTGCCTGCAGACTGTTATTCTAACAAAAGATTCGGAGTTAGTTTCTAAAAGAAACTGTGGTGCTATGTCTGTATGAAAGTGAAATATAAAGATTTGGATTTATTAGGTAAATTAACAAATCTACCTATGCCACCAATATGATTCGCTCTGACAAAAAGCTGACATTGAAACATCAACTTTTGAATTTCTCTACAGTGGCCAATTTACCTTATCAACTCACTCGATAAATCCAAATTATTAATGCTGTTGGATGACCCTGCAATGGACTAGCATTCCTGCTATAGGTAACATCCCACCCAGGGGAGGGAGGAGCACTCATGGTCTCAACTTTATGCCACGGAAGATGGGTTAAGCCCTTGCAGTTATGAGGCAAGAGCTTGTGGTGATGTTTAATTTTCTTTTGATTTATTAATTTATATGTTTACGTTTTGTTTGTGGGCTAAACATGTCCAGAAGGAATATTAATTTGTTTTGAGTTGTGAGTTTTACACAACTTTATTCTGACTGGATTTTTTAACAGCAAAACAGTTCGCAAGAGAGCTCCAACTAAGATGACCTCTGATGCCATTAGAGAATTCTACAGCTTTATCTTGAGGAAGCGAAAACACAAACAAAGAAAACAGAACATGGATGTGGAATGTAATAAAGCTGAGACCACTGTAGTGGATCTATCGTCACAAGCACAAAATGTAGCAAGTGTTCATGAAGATTCCATGGCTGGCAGAAACCATCTTCCAAGTGCTGAAGTGGTTGCAGGCTCTCACATGCAATGTCCAATACTTCTGAATGTTGACTCCCACGGCAACCCAACACAAATGCCAGTTGTTTCTCCACATACCATGCCAATGCCTGGGGGAGCTCAGCCTGCTCTTGTGTTTTTCGTAGGATCGCCCAGCATGCCTGTTACAGGCGAGTTACCAGTTGTTTCTAATGTGAGCAGATCTACTGCACCTTTTGCAAATGCTTTGTTCTTAACGCAGCCTGTCACATTGAATGTTGTTCCTCAAGACGCACAGTCTGGTGGTGGAGTGATTGAAAAAGCCATGGAACTTGCAAATTTTCAAACAATTTCTGGACAATGTGACAGTCAACAACCTTCTCAGAGTTCAACAGACTTAACAAATTCAGAAGCGGGGTTTATTCCCCCTAATGCCAGCTGCCCTTTGCAGCCAGGTTCATCACAAGGCACGATGTCAACAGATCATTCAATTCCATGTAGCACACTTCCTCAGGTCTCTCAAAATGTAGTCATTGCACAATCAGTAGCAGCTGGAGAGAACATACCCATCGATAATGTCTCTCAGTCGGTCACTGTGCAGACATCACAAGTTATGCAGAATCAAGTTTTTGCAGACTTGCGATCCTTCATAGAAGAATCAAGGGCAGAGGTCACTGGCACAGAAATAGCCAGTACTGCAGAGACAGACAGCTTTGAGGAACAGTCTCCAAGAAGGATTTATAAACGAAAAGGAATAGGAGTCAGGGAGGTGGTGACTCAAACAAAGGGAGATCCAGAGGTTTTGATTCTGAGTGAACGAAAACTGGATTATGGAGAGGATTCTTCAGAAGACCCGGTGGATGATGCAGACACCCAGAAAACTGTGAAGAAACCAGGTATGTTTTACTGATACTTGGAGTAACATGTATTATTTTGTTTCCTTTCGATCTCTTTTAGGGCTTAAAGGGTTAACACATTGTACAGTGTATGTTGTTTGTTTAATATTTGCTTCACTTACATGGCCACATACAGCTGTAAGCCTCTAAATTTACATGTAAATCTAACAGTGTGCATATTTAAACAAAGTGGTGCTAGCTTTTTTCCTTTGTCATCATAACCAAGAGGCAGAACTAACCTTACCTTCTAAGATTGCCAGATGGAAAATGTTTTGCAGTACCAAGTGCCCCAGTGTGAGAGAAACTGTTCTGAATTGTATTGCTTTTGAAGGAGCTGAAAGGGTCAGACGATTTGGATGTGACAAATGTGACAAGAAGTTTTTCACCAGCAATGACCTCAAGCGTCACCAGACAAGCCACCAGGATTCTAGACCTTTCATCTGTGAGGTAACCACATGGACCATGCAGTCATGTAGCTGATAAACTTTATTTTAAATTTGCCACTTTGAAGAGGCTGTGATGTATCGCTTTTCCTGTATCTCCTGCTTTTTTGTTCTTTCGTTTTAAAACAACTTCCATAAAAAATTAATGACCTGGCATTTTACCCTTGACTAATATTGAAAAACTAGTGCAGCATGACTGTAGTTCTTAAGAAAAGACAGAAGATTGCAGTTGTCTGCTCAGTTAATTCAAAACATGGCACAGTTAATCAATTAGTACATACCAAACCAGTGGCTAGTGTGTTTTTTTGTAGTTCTGATTGGCTACTCAAACTCAACATAGTACTTGCTATTCACTCCTGGCATTGTTCTGGATTTCACACGTAACTTCTTCCTCATTTCTCAGAAAAAAGGAACTACAACAAGGTGCTGGCTATCCACCGGTTTGGTATACATGTATGCAAGAACATTAAAATTATTCACCTCAGTGAAATATACATGTTATTGTCATTTATTCCACAAAACTGAGCTGTATGTGAACTTACAGCCAATGAGGCCTGTGACACTTATTTGGCTACATGTATGTTATGTAAGGGTTTTTTTTAGGGGGGGGGGGCAGAGAAAATGTGAATAATAAACTATCAATAATAAACTATTATAAATTTTATTAATAGTTGTTATGTCTGGTTTCTTTCAAGTATTAAGTCATTGTATAGTTAATTATATCCTCTTCTCTTGTAGGAGTGTCAGAAAGGTTTTAGAACTTCTAGTGAACTAGGCATCCACAAGGCCATCCATGTGCAGGTCAAACAATACAAGTGTGAATTCTGTGGCAAAGAGTTCAGAACCAAAGGTTGCATCAAGTCACATATCAAGTATCATATTGGTGAGAATGGTTTTTATAATGTTTTGACATGGATTAACTGCTGTTTTTGTTTCACTGGCCTCTGTACATGTATGTGTATTAGTAGTGAAGAGAAGGTATAAAATTTTATTATATAAAATTGATTTAAAAACATTATGGGCCAGTTATCTAAATGAGGTCTAACTTAGACTGTAAATTAAGACAATGACTTGACCTCCAAATCTGGTTAATGGGTCATTTTAAGCAGATAAACCTTGTTCTAGTCTGTACTTTATGCCTTCTTGCACTGTTTCCAATGAACAACGTTTAAATGTTAGGGTTGGCCATCTTGAAAATGGTTTTGACTGCAGTTTTGTCAAACTCTGTCTAAAATTCGTTTAAATAATCGACCTTATGTCTTTGTGGTCATTTGTTTTTTTATTCTCTAGGCCTGTCTCTTTGATAATGTATCAATATTACAAGAAAATTACATTGTAGATACTTGTCACTTGGAGGTGAAAAGGTTAACATCTGTAATAGTATCTTTTTTTTTGTTTTTCTTAATCAGGAGACAAACGGCACAAGTGTACAGAGTGTGACCGAGCATTTGTAAAAAGTGCAGACCTCAAGCGTCACATGGCAGGTCACAAGAATGAAAAGAAGTTTGTGTGTGACGACTGCGGGTCAGCCTTCACACGCCGAGATAATTTAAAGGCACACAGACTGCTACATACTCGGGACTCAGTGGTTACCTGTGACTTGTGTTCCAAGGAGTTTATCAATGCCGTCTACCTGAAAAGGCACATGCACATTCATGAACAAGCCAAGAAAAAGCCTTATGAGTAAGTAAATAATTTTTATTTGCACTAAAAGATTTTTAGGTGTAACATTAGTCACAAATTTCTGGGAATAATGTTGCTTTTGTAATGTCACAACTCTGCTACTCACGCTTGGTCCCAAAAAGGTGCAGTTTAGTGGGAGTTGAGTATACTGGGGCTGTTCATAGCAAAGATTTTCTTTAGTTCTCCTGAGGGGAATGTTATTATTTTTGCGTTCGACGATAGGAGAACGCAACCCTAATCCCGGCCGGAGTGAAATCAAGATTTTCTCTGTAGTGGATGGATGGTGGATGGACGGACACCAATTTAGCCCCCCCCCCCCGAAGATTTTTGCAGGGGCATAACGTCGGCCGGGAACTGGTGTATACTTTGACTCGCTTTCATGGAACCAAATGACCTCGCTTATCCAAAGGCGTCTTTGTTGCGAAGAAGCTTGTTTCGAACGAGGGAAGTTCCAGGCTCGAAAAAGCAACCTTTCGCCCAAGGAGTTATTGTAAATCTTTGATCGAAGTCTTAGAGAAGTATGCACGACTCCTTGGCACATATGTCAAGCTGCAGTTCGCCGTTCAGTTGGCATTCTAACCTTCTCGCCTTCGATGAAGATTACCACTCGGCATACAACATTCAAACTTAGATGTCCGTGAAAGAAACACTATTTGAATTTACGTGATACTTAAATCATTTCTCTCTCGAACAATGCCTTGGCGAGTCACTCTCGAAGTTTTGTGTAATGACCATGCTGCCACTTTTAAATTTAGAAATCGCGTTGTCTGCTTATTTCGGAAATCGACGTTTATTAACGAAGCCGTGAACTAAAAGTGGTTGAGAGGACCATTGCGTGAATATTTTAGGAGGCTATCAAAGGTAAAGAGTTCAACGGTAGTTGTAACATTTCAGTTTAATTGTGTATTTACATGTGAAACTTTCGATGAGTACATACAAGCGGTCATGTAACTAAATGACATATGTCACGCAACTTTGTTATTTTAAGATTTACATGTATTTCGTATCTGACAATGTTTGATTTTCTATTGAAAATATATCAACTGATAACAACCGAGGGTCGAGAAAGATCAGAAAGTTGAGCAGACTCTTTCTTTCCCTAATTTCGGTGTTGACAAGGGTTGCAGTCGAACGCACTCCACTAATCTGCGATTACTACTAGTACTTAGTCTATTTTTTACTGTGCAACTCTGGAGGTCAAAATCCAACTAATGATAAGATATGATCAAGATTTGCAAATCACAACTCATGAACTGTGCCTTCTCAATAAACCTTTTGATTATACAAGACTGTAGCTTCTTTGTTCCTCTGATTAGGCAGTCACTTTCCATGATTAGTCCCACATTATGCTAAGAAAGCATTGCAAATCAATTGCCTGGGTCATTTTTTGGTTTTAATTTTCATGTGTTTTCATATCCTTTTGCAGATGCCAGTGGTGCCCAAAGACATACGAACAGCTGGAAGGACTGAGACGTCACATCCGCCAGCATGTTGGTGATGAAAAGTTTGTGTGTAAAGACTGTGGAAAGAAGTTTATAACCAGCATCCAACTCAAACGACATCTTTGGCTCTCACATGACCAAGACAGTCCCTACAGACGATCCATTTTGTGAAAGCAGATCATGTAATTCTCCTTGAACGTAAAATTACGCAAGTGGACAGAATTAGACACAGAATGTTTTTTGCTTGCTAGCAGAAGCATTTTTCTTTGTAGTAATAATTAACTAACAATATTATTTGATGAAGCTAAGGTGAACAGTGGTGGATATTAGTCTTGTTTTAATATATACCAAACCAGTGGATAGCCAGCACTAATTTAGTTCCTGTTTTTGAGAAGTGAGGGAACACTTGTGCACAAAATCCAGAAAAATACCGGGAGGTGAATGGCAAATACTATCCCAAGTTTGAGTAGCCATTCATATTGAGAGCGCATGCTGGCTTGGTACAGTGGAACCTCGATTTAATGAACCTCTATATAGCGAAGACCTCGGTTTAACGAACGATATTTTTCACCCCAGTAATAGTAAATGCATGGAAAAGAACCTCGATATAACGAACCCTCGATATAACAAACCAAAATACCCAGTCCCTTGGCACTTCGTTAAATCGAGGTTCCACTGTATATACTAAGTTACACTGTATGTGATACTGGTTGAACAATTCTTACTAGACTGTGGAAAACATTATTTTGGTGAAGTTCAGTGGTTAGTGCAAGTAAAGATAACAATTGTTATTTTGGACACAATGTCCTTTTTGGAATTCAAGTACAGTAGATGCTTTCTATTTTGAACACTGGCCATCTTAAACCTTTCAGCCCTGATATATAAATGCATATTCTCCTTACTGTTCTCCATACATTTCTTATGGAACTAGTGAGGAGAATTTGTCTTAATATCAAGACATCTTATCCTTGGTGATCACTTTCTTTATTCTCATCACTTGAACGTTTGTACAAGTAGTGATAATGTAAAGAGAAATATTTTATTTTTGTCACCGTTAGGGCTTAAAGGGTTAAATCTTTTTCCGATGGGTGGTAGCCTTATCATAGTGAGATTTAACAACAGATTGTTTTTTTGTTGGCCTTAGCCATAATTGCCATAATCTTTTTGTTGTATTGTAGTTGACTAACAGCTGAGGTTTTATCCCTTTAAACCCTAATATCAATATATATATTCTCCTCAAAGTTCTCTGTATATTTCTTACTTCTCATGGTACAGTACATTGAAGCATTGCTTTTAAACCCACTAGTCAAATAGGCCATTTCCGAATTGTCTTATGCCTCTTTTTCAAAATGAGTTTTATCTGCATGTGAATGAAAACTCATTTTCATATGAAAGACTATGCTCCAAAGCTCGCTTTGAAAAAGAGGTACAAGACAACTCAGAAATGGCTTATTATGTTTGAGACAAACACTTTCGACCAGGGCCTTGCTTTCAGAGGGTTGCCACTTTGGGGATCATCAACAACCACCATTGGGAGGGGAAGGAAGGTAGTTTCTTTCAGAACATAAACCCTTTAAGTGCCAACATCCACATGCATATTCTCCTCACTGTTCTCCATATATTTCTTATGTTACTAGTTGGGAGAATTTGATTGAACATCAACACATTTCATGTCTGGTGATCATTTCCTTTATTCTCGTGACCAGTATGTTTGATCAAGTGGTAATACTGTAAGGAGAATTTATTAGATGCTTGTCGCTCTTGGGGCTTAAAGGGTTTAAAAAGTAAGTGAATCCCCTAAGCAGATGGTTCATGTACCCTATTAGCAGCCTCACACTTAGCGAATTTTTACTGTGGTTTGTACAGTTGCACTGCATGGAAGAAGTGGTTTCATGGCTAGAAAATAATAAATATATTCAAAATGCACATTCAAGTAATATTGTACAGTAGTTTAATAGAAAATAAATAGAAATTGAGAGGCTACATGTACAATTTTTTTTCTAATTTTTATTGATTTCTTTGATGTGTCAAACCAGTCACATGAAGATTTCTTTTCTTGTGCTTTCTTGGTACCTGTCTTGCAACCAGGTTTATATGTACAACTTTGAAAATTTGGCAATTCATCAAGAGTGGAATCATCCTCGGTTAATTTCCTCGATTCACCATCTATTTGTTGAACAAACGAAACACACGTATGGATTTTAAAATAAATAGCTGGACAAGAAAAAGACTTCATGACTTTCGTCAGAAATTCGGCATCGCTATGCGCACCCCTTGCGCTGTCACAGCCGCAAATGCGTTCAAGTGTTATCACAAAAAGAATATTGTAGATATATAAACAAGGAGCTAAGCTATTGGTAGGAACATGGCAACGTGAAAAACAAGAATAAGTTGAATGAAAAGCGCTCGTTGATACCTGTGTCGATTTGAAAAATGAATTTTTGTTCAAGATTTTTACGGCTTTCCGTGTTATCCTGGTGTAAGGAAAGGTACACTTAATCCCCACGGTACCAACGAAAGCTTTTCATGCAACTAATTTCTTGCTTTTCACGTTGCCATGTTCCTACCAATAGGGCCATTCCTTGATTCGCTCTGACGAAGGGCTAACGCTCGAAACGTCAGCTTTCAATCCCTTTGCGGTGGCCAATTTACTTATCAACTCAGTTGGTAAATCCAAAGGTTTGTATTGTTGATGGATAGTCTGGTTACTTAGCGCTCTGTAAGCGGTTTAGTGATGATATTTTTTCTTTCTGGACAGGCCCTATGGCAACAAGAAAGTTTTTAAGGGTGAACATGTGAGGTATGCTAGGAATAATAAGTCTTTTTCGGAGACTAGCAAGGCTGGCGACGCCGCAGGCTCAGGGGATTCTACTTCCACTGTGAAGTTCCGTGGAAAAGGTTTCAGTGATCGCAAAAGGTAGCTCAAGTCGTAAAACAGGTCAGAGTCAAAATAGGAACCAGTTCTTTTTGTGCTTACATTTAACTGCAGTCGCTCACACCCAAACAATGCAATAAAGCGAGAAAAGACCTCCCCAAGAAAGGAAGTTATAAAATCAATTTATCAACTTCATTGTTTATTAACGAAGGCAAACATATATTGGTGAACTATTAAAACAAACAAGCAGGCAAAAAGCATCAATAAGCACAACATCTCCAGTCCATGGGACGATCATTTTTATTGCTAAGGAAGGATTTGCGCACGGGGAAATTATTGCAATGGCCCTTCTCACTAGTTTGTGCTTTCTCCTGGTTCTCATCGCCTGAAACAAGCTAATTGCAGTGTAGGTGAATGCATTACATCCGTGAAACACTGTTTGACGTTTCAAGCGTTTTCCCTTCGTCAGAGGGAGAAGGGTAACCTTGAAAGTCTTGGAATCTCAGCATCACTCAGTGGTATCCTTATAGTGTCGTTAGCTACTTCTTCCTCTCCCGGACACTCCCAAAAATTAAAAAAGAAACATTCCCCAGGCCAATATCATTGCTGGAATAATTTCACACATTTTAACAGTTCTCAAGGCTCCACAGACAACGAAAAAAATGGAATTAGTCTCTTATACTATTGTCTTTCATCTTGTCTTATGGCTATCCATTTCCCGAAATTATCATTTTCTTTTTCTTTTGATCACAGTTTAAGCATACGTGAAATTTCTAGTCCAGGAAAGTTAACGCGATTTGGTACCGTAAGGTCAAAATGCTTGCAACAGAATTTTTATTTTCAGGGACGTTTTCGTTAAGGACTCCAGATAAACATATTAAAAGTCAACAGAAATCAACCCTGGCGAAATATGAAAAAAATGTAAGTTTTTTGCCTCTGTCATTTTGCCTTTTAGACGCCATGTTTTTATGCAAATTAGCCTTTTACAACAAAATTCCATTTTAAGTGGCATTAATCAACTAACTTGTTTTTGTTTTTTTTTTAGCTCTCACAGAGCACTTTGATATTACAACTGCAAAGTAGTGTAAAGAACAATTAATCAATGTAAGCAAACGAAAAGATTGAGTTCGGTTCAGTTTCGCGTCGAAGATGACGATAGAGTATAAGGTCGACACCAGTTCCCTGGAAGATTAGTACATGTTGGTAGGGCAGAGTTTATATACGACAGATGACGAGCAAGTCCCGCCAGTCCCGTTATCCAACCTTGAGGTAAAACTATGTATTTCATGTAATGCTTTTGTTGTGCACTTTGCATAAGACGATTCCGGCTGGAGTCCTTGCAGTGGACTGCTTAAAGCTACAGTTGTTCGCAAAATTTAAACATTGTTATTTCTAGAGAAACACTACTGAGACCACGTGCACTGTGCAGCAAATTTTTACAAGAATTTCGTCTTTGTTTGCAAACTACGGTTCACATCTTATGAGAAAATAGATGGTTTTTTAAATAGCTGTGTAAGAATTGGACAGCTGGGCATAATTTGTACACCAACACAATCTACATTTACCTTCAGCAAATTGTTATTCTACAAACTGACCATCGAGATATCTATTCCTTTTTTCTAAATAGTCTGCATGTTGTCCGCCACACTGATAGATTAAGGGCTAGTCTTTCAACTTATTTGGTAATCGAACAGACGCTAATGCGCAACATCAACTCAACTGGTGGCCTTTCAAGAGACATAGGAAAGAATGTGGTGCAAAGATTAGTGTGGGTCAAGTTTATGTCTTTCTGTTGCAACGTATACAGCTCCATGCAAGATTTCACCGGCGTCGCTTATAACACTAGCGAGCAACACGTAGAAGCTTCAGATACTTGACAAAAGAGAGACTGGAAGGATACAGAGTAACTAGGAACTCCTTTTCCAAGGATGATACCTCACTAAGAAGCATAGTATCAGGAGTTGTAGCACACGAATCTGTAAATGTTGATCATTTTTAGAAACGTGTAAATATTGAGTAAACTTAAATTTTTATTTTTATTTTCCCACACGACCCCACAAGCTGTAAGCTAAAATATTTATCGTGTTTAAATAAAGGTTACATGTCTATCTATGGGCCCTCAGTTAAAGACGAAGCTCGCTTAAAAAGACGATCAACCAGTGCTGTAGCTGTACACTGTGATCTTGTGAACGCACTCACTGTAAAGAAAGACGTTTTCCTGCGAAACATACAGAACAAACAACGTTTCATCAATATGCTGAGTGAGAAGTAAAAGGAGGCGGGGTGTGACACCATTCATGCTGCAGGCGATGCTGATTTCTTGATAGGTCAGTCTGCGGTCGTCATTGCAGATGACACAGACATTTTAATTTTACTCTGCCACCAAGGAAACAACTCCAAAAAGAATATTTTCTTCAAACCACAGCCGAAACGAGGCTACTTGTTCTGTGCTCGGGTCAAACCTCTGCAGGCATCTTCCATTTCTACAAGCGTTGCTGGGATGTGGTTCCACGTCGCGGTTGTTTAGTATTAGAAAGGCCGTCGGTCTTAAGAAGAGATCACAGTTGTAACAGCATGCCGAAGTATTTTATCACGCCAATTCGTTGAAAAAAGAAGATTTTATCAAAGCAGGAGAACGCGCATTGGTAGAGGTGTATGGTGGCAAGGTGAGCGACAGTTTGGAGGCCTTTCGATGTTGACGATTTTGCGAAACGACAGCTAAAAGCAAAACCCCAGTCAAAGGTGAAGTCCTTGCCTCCGACGTCTCCGAAATTTCATTCCCTTCGCGTTTATTACCAGGTTCAACTTTGGACTTGAAATCAAGAGCTTCAACCGTGTGACTGGGGATGGAAAGAAACAGATGGTACTCTAATTCCGGTAGTGACCGACAAACCACCTGCACCGGAAACTCTCCTCCGAGTTATCAGATGTTACTGCAAGGTGGACTGTAACACGGCTCGATGCAGTTGCAGAAAGCACGGACTTGACTGTTCACCTGCCTGTGGAGAGTGTCTTGGAAGTGTTTGTTTCAATCCACGTTCTGACAGATCCAGATAGCGATACAGAGGACGTCAGGTCAAATGCCTTATTGCATAACTTCAGTACTGTTAACTTAAAAAGGTACCGATAGATAATCAGGTGATGCTATACGTTTGAGACATTAATTTAAAGTTACAAGCAAATGAGGATAACTTTGAAAACTGTTCAGCCCAACAGCATTTCACAAACATATATCGCAATCCGTTTCAATCTTCTTCACTTTTAGCCATCCGTGCCTTCTTTTGTATTTGCTGCGTTATATTTCACCGAATTTGATGGACATTGCCCATGCATAAATTTGGCTAAAATCCGTGACGCAGTTCCTTTAAACACTTTTTTGTTGAATATTTGTTGGAAAACGGTCCATGATAGAACCTAAATGTACACTTTACTTTACCGTCCTTTGTTTTTACATGTTAAGTGAAACTAAAAGTGGTAAATGTCTTGATGGGACAGTTTTCAGTGGCTAATTAGCATAAAAACATGGCAGTCGTCAACACGTGGATTTTTTTCGTATTTCCCATGAGTTGATTTTTGTTGACTTTTAGTATGTTAACATACATGCCTCAAAAGCAAACAATGTAAAAATAAAGATTATGTTGCAAGCATTTTCACCTCCTGGCATAACTTTATTGGACTATTCCTGTAGTTGTCACTACTTAACCAATGGGGAAAAAGATAAGAATTGAGGAACCAATCAGGTAACTGCGTCTACGAAGTTGCGTCCGCGTGCGTTTAAAAATTTGGCGCCTTTTTCACACCTCATTTGCACTTTTTCACTATTCAGTGTTAAAACATTTCGCCCTTCTGACGCGGACGAAGTAGATCAAATTTGATTTTATGCTCTCTAATATTGGTTGTATTATTGCTTAGTTACTGTCAAAAGGCATGGTAAAACCCTTCAAAGAGCTTTAAGAACTCTGTAAACACGAGAGAAGGGAAAGAATCGTGGAATAGAGACAGCTTTGCTGCGGTGAGGTGAGAGAAAATTGTCCACATTTGTTTTTGAAACATTTGCGAAGTACGAGTGTGCAAAAAGCTAGAATTATCTTCTTAAAAAATATTTTTTTTATTTATCCTTTTTCTTTATGTTTTCTTCAGGGGTTGTCTGTAATCAAGACCAACCAACTAGTGGTTGGAGTTTTAAGATACAAAGACCGCTCTCTTAGGCCGCACTCGTGCCAATGAAGACTGGAAAATTTTACGACTGCTATTTTTCCAACTTGCAGCCAAGGTAATTATCTCCAAATTTATTTTGTCTTATCAGAGAGGAAATAGTTCAACTCAATAATTTTCTTGGGCCATTTTTTATATAATAACGTTGAACTACACAGAGATGCACTTAACTTTGGTTTTAAAATTCAAAGTTCCGTTATATTGAGGCTCCACTGTAGTCGTATTCACTTCTTCAAATATAAGAGTCAAAGTATTAGTTGTTTTTTTTTTCCTTACTTCTCCAACGCCCGATTTTTTTTTCTGGCCTTGTCTAACTAAACTCGGAGCAAAAAGAAAAATGTTTAACAGCATTCAGAGCTTGGAAACCTTTTGGTAAGACTACCTTGGCCTAGCAATGCACCTTGAAGAGAATTTAAAAAGTCTGGATGTTTATTTTATGTACTTCTCAAGTCAATCTTAAGAGGTTTGTAATTTTATGTGCACTTATTCCTTACTCTCGTCTTCTTAATTTGATTTTTTTTCAGGTACTGAGTAATCGAAGTAGAAGCCATACTGGAAGACATCGTCAACTTCATCTACATTTTCTTCTCTATGGAAAAGACAAGGACACAGATACCACCGAAGGACAGTGAAAAACAGCATTCTCAAAAAGAAACAAAGTTCATCGAGAGCCGTTTATGGTGCTGGTATCGTGCGCTTTTGTTTGGATTTGCTGGGGCAGGATTAGCTGAGGCGAGAATATAATTTAATACGCTCTGAATGGACCTTTTGCTTTAATATGTGGTGGCGACTCTTTTCAATTGATTGGCTGTTACCATTATCGATCATCATCATCACCATCGTTATTATTATCATCATTTATAATAATAGTAATATTAAATGATGATGATGATGACGATGATGATGATGATGATGATGATGATGATGATGATGATGATGATGATGATGCAAAATACATACAAATATGAGAATCACGAGAGTAAAGTAATATATTGCAATTTAAAATATATGGCTGTCTGAAAACGAAAACAAAACACATTTAGGAGAACAAATTAAGGAACACCAAGCTGAGGATTTCGAGTCAGTACAAAGCAGGATGTGTCAAGAAAACCATGTACTGCTGGACTTAGAATCAAGGACTCAACACAACTGAACAACAGTTCAGGGGATCAACACAACTACCAACAATGTCAGGAATGCAAAGAGCAGCTGTTCCTCCCGAGTGCGCTTGTTGGTGCAATATGGTAAAGAAAGTGGACTGGTTTGGTTTGGTCACTAAAATGTATTCTGTAGCCGTCGCTTCACTTGTCAATCCAACATATGATCGAGTCTTAAGCTGTGGAACACGTCAAAAACAACAACAACAAGAACGACAACAACAGCTTGACCTGTCTCTTGACCCAAGCAATCTTATTCCGGCCGCTGCGCTTCGCTTGTACTCAACCTTTTTAATCCGTTATCAGCCTCCTTGTTGCCTTGCAAAATGTCTGCAGCCAAAGTCCTACAATTCGTTACTGGCTTGGTTAAATGCGCACTAATGCACTGCGCTTGCAGTAATCATCTTTTACAAATTCTTATCTTCCTCTTTGTTATCAACAAATGCGCGCCACTGCAAAATGTATGGGGTCAAAGTGTCGTGCAATGCGTCATCGTCTTCTTTGTTATGTTTCAATGCGCGTCAATGAACTGCGCTTGCAGTAACCATCTTTTAGAAATTCTTATTTTCCTCTTTATTACCACTAAATGCGCGCCTCTGCAAAACGTATGGGGTCAGTGCATTATCGGCTTCTTTGTCCGCACCAATGCACTGCGCTTGCAGTAATTTACAAATTCTTATCTTCCTCTTTGTTATCAACAAATACGCACCACTGCAAAATGTATGGGGTCAAAGTGTCGTGCAGTGCATTATCGGCTTCTTTGTTATGTTTAAATGTCCATCAATGAACTGCGCTTGCAGTAATCATCTTTTACAAATTCTTATCTTTCTCTTTACTATCGACATATGCGCGCGTCTGCAAAGCGTATGAGGTCAAAGTCTCGTGCGATCTGTTATCGGCTTCTTTAAATTTACTATTCTTAAATGCTCGCCAATGCACTTAATGCTTGCAGTAAACATCTTTTACAATCTCTTATCTTCCTCTTTATTGACAATACATGCGCGCCACTGCATGCGAAGTCTTTTACGATCATTTATATTCCTCTGTATTTCGACTGAATGCGCAACACTTAAGCATCAGACGTCTTCCCTTTATAATCTGTCTTCCCCTTCATTCTAGTCAAGTGTGCACCACTTTACATCTGCAGTTAACGACTCTTGCACTCCATTCTCAGCCTTTTGTTGCAATTGAATGCGTGTGTAATTGTTATTGTTATTTCTTGTAGACAATGTCATTTTTTAGCTGTTTTCGACCTCTTTGTCATGGTTAAATATGCGACAATGCTTTCAGGTTGCAGTTGTTGTCTTTCACAATGCATTATCGGCTATCGGCTTCGTTAATATAACTAACTGCGCAGCAGTGCACTACACCTGCAGTTACAAGCCGTTATTAGCTTCTTAATTGTGATTAAATGTTCTTTGATGTGCTATGCTCACAGTCAACGTCTCTAACATTCCGTTGTTAGCCGCTTTATTTTGACTACACGTGAGCCACTGCACAACGTCTGCATTCAACGTTCAAATTTGTTGTCGTCCTCTTTGACGGGTGCTATCGCTCACACCTGCGCTATACGATTAGCCAACTTATAGTACGGTCCGATATTGTGCGCGCCATCTGCACTATACGATTAGCCAACTTATAGAACGGTCCGATATTGTGCGTGCCATCTGCACTATACGAATAGCCAACTTATAGTATGGTCCGATATTGTGCGCGCCATCTGCACTATACGATTAGCCAACTTATAGTACAGTTCGATATTGTTAATGCGCGCCACTGCACTACAGCTGCAGCCAACCTATTATGCAATCCGACTTTGTTAATGCCCGCCACTGCGCTACACCTGTAGCCAACCCAATGTAAAGTCCGATATGATATTGGTAATGTGCACCACTACACCTACAGTGAACGTCTCTTACACGGCGTTATCAACCTTTTTATTATGATAAAATGCCCTACATTAGTAGATATCGTTTCTTACAACCGCGGCGGTATTTTCCATTTCCGGTATGACTTCATCATCATCATCATCATCATCATCATCATCATCATCATCGTTGTCGTCGTCGTCGTCGTCGTCGTCTTCGTCGTCATCACCATCATCATCAACTTCATCATTTATTTATTTATTTGTTTATTTATATCAATCTTTATACAGAAACATCTAACCTAGCATAAACTCCTAGTTTATTTTTAATTGAGTCCTGAAGATAAAAACCATAAAAAGAGAAATAAATAAAGATAAACAACTAATAGTCTTAATAGAAGATAGAAAAACTGCACGAAGAACACATCAAGAACAAACACACACAAAAACTGTACGTACATCAATCCCTCCAGTATGCAATCAACGTCTCATACAATCTGTTGTCGGCGACTTTAATACGTTTAATGTGAGCCCCTTCACTAAAGGTGAAGTAAACGTCTTTTACAATCTATATTCTGCCTTTTAGTTTATTTAAATAATAATAATAATAACTTTATTAACGTGTCAAAAACTGTAGTAGCTGAGGGGAAAAGTCCCCTCTACTAATTGTGGACACCTAACCTGCCTAACTAAAAACGTAATTAATATATATAAAATGGAAAAATATTTATATACATTTAAAAAGCCTAAAATGCGCGCTAGTCCATTATAATCATCTGCATTTTTTCGTTTAAAAGCCCGCCACTGCTTTAGGGTCTGGTTTCAACGTATTTTACAACCCGTTTTAGAGGAAAATAGATTACCGGACAGAGAAAGTGACGGATTTGTGGCGCAAGAACAGGGTGATGTGATATGGTCTCATATTTGTCAACGTGATGAACGAAAGACGTATTGAAGACTCAGGATGTAAGAAGGAAGTCGAAAGCATGGGATAACGTGTCATCAGAGATCTTTATCAGAGAGCTTTATCTTGCAACTTAGTGACTCCATGGACTAAAGACTGCACTCAGTTCATTTGTACATTGAGAAACCTGTTATTTTATTCTCGTCTTTATTTACAATTTTTGCTAAGGAGTTCTTGTTCTTGTTTGTGTTGGTGAATGTATTTTGTTGTTTTTGTTATTGTTGCTTGTGTTCGTTAGAGTGAGTAAGAATGCACGTGTGGGCGATGCAGGCACTGCGCAAACGTTTACGTGGGTGTTGTTTTCATGCGTTAGGCGCTTATATCATTGTTTAAAACGAAAATTTTTCTAATGAAGGAGTTTTCAATAGAGTGTAGAAAGTCATTTTGTGTTTGCCTTGGCTTTACTTTACTACGCTCTCTGATTGGTTAAAAAAAGGTTAACGCAATTTTCTCAGCCAATCAGACGTAAACCAAAACCAATCGTGGCTTGCTCGCACGCGTTTTCCCGCGCTTAACGCTAATTATTTGTATTTGCGCCGATTTCTGATTGGTTCCTTTTGTTTTGTTCCTGTTGTGATTGGTTAGGGTAATTAGTTTGGTTTTAGTTTTACGACACTCATTTGAAAACCGCTCTACAACTTTATGTTCAATGACATCGTTGATTATTTTCCGAGATTTCTTGCTGAGATCTCCTTTGTAGGTTGTATTTACGTTTGCAAGAAGACGTCTCCAATCGACCAATGATTGATTTCACCATGAACAGCTAACTCGGATGCAGTGTCTTACACGAAAACGAAAGGTAATCACAGCTTTTTACGCTTGTATTATAGGAAGTTACATTTCGTAGTACTTCCATGCTGAGGATGGGCTATAACATTCCCTCCTTTCGCTCCTGAAAGTGATTTCGATTTTGTATTTCAGTTTGAAAACCCGCAAAAATTCCCATATTACTTTTGGCATGCCTGGGTGTTCTAAGAATTAATCTGAAGGAAGTAAAATTAAAACATACGTAAAAAATTTTATTGTTCAACAGAATGATCCTTGAAGAAGAAATGAAGGAGAAGAAGGCGGAACAAGACCTGTCTGAAGATGGACCTGCAGATGACATTCCCCAGGTTGGCGTTTTGGTAACTTGTCGTCTGTCCAGGGGATTAACGGTTCACATGTGTGGTTAAATATGTTTCATTTTAACAATAAACTCTTCTTTTACTATTTGCTTTGTAAATATTCGCATGATTCCGCTAGTCTTAGCTGGACACGGCGGCTTAGTCACCCCGCGTTCCCTTCCCGCTCACTTGACTTGGCGCGAAATTTTATGACATCACCTCATAATAAACCTCGGGAGAGCAGAATTTACGACGAAAAGAATTCAATTAAAGAAGAAAAGCTCAATTTCTTCCATTATTTTACCCTAACGTGACGCTGTATAATCCTGAGAACATAACGCTTTTTGTCACCTATCCGTTTCAGGCAGATAATGATTGTCCTTTTTCTAATAATTTTCTGATGATCTGATCTACCAGGAAGCAGAAAGAGAAGCAAAGACTTCTTTAAGAAGACAAACTTTGAGAAACCAGCTCCCTGAAGACACCACAGCCTAGTTTACCCAAACCAGACTACCACTACACGTATGATGCGCTGAAATCGTTGTGTGCGTGACTCAAACTGGTCCCGACCCGTACATTCTCACTAAACTGATTTTATCGCTCAATAAGAACAAATCGTTTGTACGGACTCATTTTCAGGTCCCGCTAGGGGTTTACATAATTACAGGTCACGACTTTAGTTCTAACGAGTATGCAACTAGGGTAAGGGCCTAAGACTAGGTTTATAACCTTAAGCTTTTATAGTAGCATCCATACAAATTTTGATATAACGTTTGGCATGCTAGGTGTTCTTTGAATTAATTAGAAGGAAGTGTGATTTGTAGTATCTAAAAATGTTATCGTTCAACAGGACGACCCTTCAAAGAGGAATAAAGGTGAAGAAGGAGGAACAAGACTTGTCTAAAGATGGAGTTGAAAGAAGTTCCGTGGGAAGGTTAAAAAAAAACTAAGAAGAGAAAAGCTTAATTTATTCTATTATTGTGCCATAAAAACTAAAAAATAGCGCTGTGTGAACACGAAACACGAGAATTTAACCCTTTTTGATTTGTCATCTATCCGTTTCAGGAGAGATCAAGATTGTCAGTTCCCTGGAAGCAGAAGGAGAAACAAAAGGAGCTCTTTAAGAAGACAAGCTTCGAGAAACCGGCCCTAAAGACACCATACCCCTAAACCGAAACTATACTACAGGTATGATGCAAGGAGAATCATTCTTGGCGAAACTTAGATGGACCCTACCCAGCAACCTTATAAAACTGGCGCACAAAACTAATGATGTGCCAATGTGATCACTGAGAATGGTTACTGCGTCAGCAGAGAGATATGCGAAAAGATCAAGAAAAGCTTAAATAAATTTGTCATAAATCCGAAAATTTATATTTATAAAATAAGTTGGTAAGGTAATTACGGTGATCAATATATCATCAATCCAACAGGACGAGCCTTGTAGAATAAACAAAGTAGGAGAAACAAGACTTGATAATCAACCTGTGTTACCAAGCCCTGGAAAACAAAACAAAAAAAGAAGAAGAGATCACTCAGGTTCGTTTTTAATATGAAGACAATTAAAAAATCTCTCTCGCATGGGAAATATCAGTAGCCTTTGACTTAATTCAGTAGCCTTTTCTACGAGATATTTTTACTTGTTGAGACGATGTAAGGGTAATTGTTGTCTCATTATCGCTGACTTTCAAATTCACTTATTTTGCTTTCACGAACGATACGCTGGCTCGTTAATTTATCCGCCAAGGATACCACCAGGGCTTCATGCTTGCTCAAGAAAATATTTATGTTTGATAGGCTTTACAACGTAAACAAAAATTTGACACAGTGCTTGACAAAGTTTCTTATCCTATTTATGTCGTTTTCAGACTCGTCTAAGACAGACCAACCCAACATAGGAGCATCGGATGAAGAGGGACCTCAGCTGCCTGCTATGCTAACTAGTTTGCGCCTTAATAATGACTAAAGTCAAGTGGCAACGCAATCTAGACTACTTTATGAAGTTAGTAGACCGAGCCCAGCAGGTCCGGGGATACGATCCATAGGGCTGGGATTTTTCCCCTTGCAATACCGCAACAAGCGTGGTGGGTCTTTTCGTCTAAGGGATACGTGTCCTGTATCCCTTAAAGTACTTTTTTTGTTGAGCTAGAAAATTTTACTTTAAGATTTAATTTAATTGCACGGATACCACAGAAAATATAGTAGATAAGTGGTTGGATGAACTGAAAGTCGACAGGGATGATATGTGTTTGCATTTTTTCTTCCACCTCATGGATAGCGAACAATTACCTGAAATATTGCCATTAATAAATGATGTCAATTGTTTTTTTTTTTCGCATTAAAAGAAACTCCGTAATATTCCAAGGGTTAAGTAAAATCACTCTAAAGCATTCTTTCTCTAAACCTTTCTCTCTCGTTTCTCAAGGATCGTCGAGCGATAAGCGTAAAACGCACGCATAAACAAATTTTCTCCCAACCAACATGTGCATGAACTCTTTATCACGTTTGTTTAGTGCGCATCCCATCTTAATGGATGAACAAACAACTAAATAAATAAAAAATAATAATAAATAAACGAACAAATAATGTAAAATAAATAAACGAAATAATTAATTTAATTATCACTTCATTAAGATGGAATGCACACGAAGCAAACATGATGAAGAGTTCATACACATGTTGGTTGGGCAGAAATTTTTTATGCGTGCGTGTTACTCGTAGTGCTCTACTATCCTTGAGAGACGAGAGAGAGAATGGTTTAGAGAGAATTGTCTAGATTGGTTTTACTTAACCCGTGAAATAGATGCAAAATTACACCTTTTGTTCTTCATTGGCAGGAAATAAATTTTCATTTTCTTTCAGAAAAATTCAATAACAGGGAATTTCATTGTCGTGAAGGAATTTTAATTTCAGGTATTCGTTGCTTCATTAGTTATTGCTTCACGGGTTTAAGTAAAACCAATCTATCATGCAGGAGATATTTGTCTACTTATCGTTTGGAGATCGTTGCCATCTTTTATTAATATATGACTAGAGAAACGCTAAATAACGTAGCTGTGGTTCAGTTAATCACCTACTATTTCAGTAAAAGTTCCTATTATTTCCCTGTGCAATAAGGGTTGATTCATCTGTAGAATATGAATATAGCAGGGACCGCGCGAGAGGTGGGCTGAGGGGGCTTTAGCCCCCCCCCCCCCCCCCCACTTTTTGGCGCCATAATAAAAATCATTTGGAAGTTGCAAAATTCGTTAGTCAGTGGTTAGTTTCAGGGTTAACCAGTACTTAGTTTTTCCTAGTTAGATCTAATTTTCATATGGACCAAACAAAAATGGAATAGAAGCGGAATGCTTTACAAGAGTTAAAATTGCCTTGCATTCATTTGACCGGCTTCGGATAAGCTGAAAATCACGTGCGTTCTAGGGGACTCTATCTTGGAGAGTTTGAACCTGTTTAGATTTTAATTACAAAATTACAACTCTCGTTGTCGTTTGGCCTCTAACTCTAGTGAACTCTCATTTACCGCCTTTCTGCTCCTAAAGAGTTCGAACTTTTGTCGACTCTCGTTCTTCTCTGGCCCGGGCATTATGAACTTTAGTCTGTCTCAAGATAGGTTTATCGGCAACAGCGTGTTTAGACATTTGCTGAAAATCAACGTGACTTCTTTAAGCCTCTCTATGTATGTAATCTTTGCAACTAGGAGAGCTGCCTAAATATCTCTTTCGCTTTTGACGATGACAGATAAGGCGTTCAGCTGTCAGAACTTATTGACAGACTGACTTCGGTAAATTATATATTTCATGACACTCAGGTCAGTTTTCTCAGTTGGCCTTATTCTGTAATGATAACAGGTTTGCTTGCACGATTTTTCAGAAAAATTTTTTAAGTTTGAGATCCTAAATGGGAATACGCCAAGGTTTCCTTGCCGGATAAGTCTTAAGATGTGTATAGTGATGAAAGAAGAGGATCAGGCACATTATTTTGGAAATATCCTGGCTATTCCTATTCGGATTTAGGAATAACAGAATATCCAGAATACCGATCGAATCCCTAAACGAATACAATTTTTCGTATTCTTAGTAAACCTAACCATTCCGATCGCATTCCGTACATTTTGTTATCGTAGATACATTACTGAGCGAAAGGAATTATCTCCAAACTAAGAAAACAGTAACTGCCCGTTGTACATTGTCCTCTATTCCGAATTAGGCCACCAAAACGTGTTCTAAGTATCGACATTATTAATCACTGGTATGTCGAAGAGTTTGATACCCTTAGCAGAGCTTTGATCCGTTACTTATTGGTCTGTATGATGGGTATAAACCAGGCTGCCTCCTTAGTAAACTGACAACTTTTAACACACTTGACCGCCCTAGATGCACTGTCCATTGTCACTTAGTCACAAAATTTTTGCTTGAGGCTGTCCAATAGCTATACAATTTTTATTGATTTTGAAAATTACATTTTAATCCTTATAATTTCCTGAACGATAGCGTTAAGTTTGCGCCAATAATTGCCATTAGCTGATAAATAAATGAGCTCGAAAAAGTACTTACCGGGCACGGAAAGTTATCGGGAGTTTCGAGTAACGGGCCCAGCTCCTGGGCCTCAACAAACCTTTGAGTGTAAATACTCTCACCCACTGGCCCACTCATAACCAGGGAGCTCATAGGTGAGAGGGGAAACTTCCATCTGAAACCCTTCTCCTTTTGAAAAGATGGCGGTTGTTTGGTCAGCCTGTGTGGCACGCGCAAAAAAGAAAGAGTGGGGAAATTAGTAGGCACGAGCAGCGAGCGCAGAACAAAAAGGGTGCCTACTACCACGCCCCCTCTTCCTTTCTCTGGAGACTCTCAGCCCCTACCCCTCCCCTGGCCAGCGGCAAGGAGGAGTGGGTGATGGCAACTATCCCACTAGCCCTTACAGCCAATGCCGCGGAGGAGTGGGTGTGCGAGACATTTCCACCACTTACCGTACAACTAACAATTAAGCAAGAATTATTCAAATCCCCATGTTGTTAGAAAAAAGATTAAGTAGAAGTGGGTGTAGGATAGACACACCCTACAGGTACAACAAACAAGCCAGGAACTATTCGAGTCCCCATACCGTCCATGACCGCCATAACACGCATGAATTGCCCGTACGCATGCAACAAGCTGATGGCAGACGGCACATTACATTTACCGTAAAATGCTTCTACCATTATGAAAATTAATATAACAAACAGGAATAAAATGAGCACATCGCCGTAGTAAATGAAACACAGATAAATTGAATAAATTATCCCCGAGAGGGAGAGGGCAGGGAGAGGGGTGGATGGAAACTTGTAATGCTTCCAAAAAAGGCCACTAATACTTTTTATTATAGAGACGAGAGTGTTTTAGTGGAAAATAGATCACTAGTGAAGTTCATACGAAACTACATCCGGGACTTGAGTAGCGTATTTTCCTCACTAGTGAGGATATTGATGACGTCATTTCCCGCTCAAACTGTTGTTTGTGTACAGTTTGCCAAATGCTAAGGGAAAAATGGCGAGCGCGCGAGCCGTGAGCGATAGATTCGTGAAGTTAACTGAAGCTGACATAAGATCTTTCTCTCAGGAGCAGGAGAATGTTAATACGAAGAAGAAAACTTTGTATTCAAGGAGTTCCTTACAAGTGAAGACGAAGGGAGAGAACCAAGAAATTCCTGCCGCCTAACTGCAGCAGTTCGCGATAAAGTTTGTGCTGGGAGTGAGAAAGAAAAATGGTGAAGAATACGAACCGTCTTTTCTAAGAGGATTTTTTGAAGAGTGTCGACCGGTTCCTTCGGAAAAACGGATGCACGTTTTCCCTTCTAAACGACAAAGAATTCTGTGAGCTCCAAGATATCCTCAAATAAAGTAAGAACAACTTAAAGCCATTGGGAAAGGCAACAAGCCAAATAGCGCCGATGCGCTCTCAGATGAAGAAATAGAAGAGTTTCACCGGGTCGGTATGCTCGGAAATAATACGCCAAGAGCACTTCTGAACACTGTTTGGATGAACAATTGTATTTATTTTGGCATGAGACCCGGACAATAGCAGTGAGAACTCTGCTGGGGAGATTTAGATCTCAAAATCAATGCAGTTAGACTTCGTTAAGTGAAGTTTTCCACCGAGCGCCAAACAAAAACACGCACTGGCGAAAACCCAAAAAATGTAAGAGAAAGCAAGCCAAAGATGTTTGAAGACGGCGATAACCCCGAGCGCTGTCCTGTTAACCACTTATTTGGCTTATAAACAACAAAGACCACTAGAAATGATAGACGACAACTCTGCGTTTTATCTCGCTATCAACACAGAAGTTCCCCGCTAGGAGTAAATTCACTCAGGTCAATGGTGAAAAACATGCTGGCGGCCTCTCAAGTTCAGTCAGACAAGAAATTGGTAAACCACAGCACAAGAAAGCATCTCGTCCAGAAACTTGTGGATAGTAATATTCCACCAAATGAAATTGTACAAATCACTGGACACAAGAGCATAAATTCGCTGAATACCTACTCGGTTATATCTGACAAAAGACAGCAGCAAATCTGGGCAGTTTTATCCGGAGGAAAGGAACCCTCTGCACGTACTTCGGCGATGATTCGTTTATCCTCTATATAATCTGTTCTAGACCTCAAGCTTTACTGAATAAAGTAAGCGATCAGGTCAACGACCTATGGTGAAAAAACGGTTGTCTCGAAACGATTCCTGCCCCTTCTTCAGAAAAAAAAAGGTCGTTAGGTTTTCTAGTCCTTGGGAAAATCAAACCCCTCAAAATATTATGCAATTGCTTTTTCTAATCTGCTTAGCACGGAAGATGATCAAAACAATAATCTCTCTGATATATTCAACTCTGACAAACTTACACTGCTTATTTAAGACACAGAAAATTGTGAAGTAAGTGAAACTTGTCCGTTTTCGCAGTTAAATTAGCCGATAAGACGAAATTAGAATACAAAGTGAATTATTTCAGCTGAAGTCGATAGCAGAGTTTCCAGTGTAAGGTACCCGCAAAAATTGTATCGCTTTATTCCATGTCTTACTGTACGTGCTATACATGTTTTCGAATTAAGTTTTCAACAAGTCAAATCCTACTTTTGTCCTGCCTTCCTCTACGGCAGACGCTTTCTTAGTTTGTGGATTAATTTCTTCTTCGAACATGGTAAATGATAAATTAAACAAGAAAAAAGACAAGAAAACTTTTGATTCACTGCATTAAATAACACCCGCAAAATATATTTGCACAAAAAATTGTTTTATAGATAAGAGATTCCAAATATAATTCCATAGGGAGAAATACTGAGACAAATTGAAGGACTGTTTCTTTCTTTCTGCTCCGTAACTTCATTTTGGTTCAAGAAAACGCAAACCAACAATGTGTAACTGCTATTAACAGTTCTGCCAACAAAAGAGACCTTATTATAGCTAGTTGAAATACTGAATTGTCTTTATTTTTTTGGGTATGCTTGCATTGTAATCAGAAGAAAACAACAAAGTCGATTACCGGTGGAGACATGATTGAATTCAACTGGCAATTAAGTGCTTTTGGTTTCATTTCATCCTAAACTCTCAGCGAACTTCCACGAGCATGAAATAAATATCAAGAAATTAATAGACCCAGAGTCAACCTAAATTTTGAAATCGTTCATACCGCATTTACCCGAAACACATACCAGAACTTTACGATTGCTTTCCAAAACAGAACTCTAACAAGTACCTTTTAACTGTGATCAGTCTAAAACACTTTTGCACTTTTTTTGCTACAAAAATGTTTGCCATAGCCCGGGTAAATATTGTACTGTTGTTATACTGATCGAAAAACAACTAAACTAAGAGTTTGGACTTATCTCTGTCAATTAGCTGTTGCTGAATAAGGTTAATGAGGTTCAATGCCCTTGTGATTTCTTGAATTTTACAACGTTCTTTACCTCTCCCGAGTGACCTGAAAATAGATAACAAGTCCATCCAAAATTAACGGATTTGAATGGTTTCTGTTAGAGTCGGTGCGTGGGTACTCAGCGAATCGTTCCATGAAAAAAAAATTGAATTTTCATTGGATCAAGCTTTTGTAACATGGAAAAATTAATTTATTTTGTTCGCCTAGAGTGTGAAAATGTCAGCGTTTTCGGAAAGCTAACAGCAGCTAGGAAATTCGAGTAATGAGACTCTGTTCCCTAAATTTTTCTAAGTTAAATAATCCAAACAAAAGAATCCAAACAAATCAAACCAGGCCAGTAGCTCACACAAACGTCCCTTTAAGATACAAACAATTCAGTTGAGAAAACAGAAAACGACATGTGAAGTATTTCAGTTAGTAAAATTTTCGGCTCGTTCAGTGTTCTTGCCGCTTCCACTCTAAAACGACGGATCTATCGTACCAGCAGCCCACAGCATCAACAATTTCAGCTTCAGTGCTAGTGGAAGTCGTCGACACCCCTATAGACAAAGATACAGTGTAGTTGTGTGTGATAGGGGCTAATGAACTGAAGTTAAGTTAGAATTGTTTTTATAGCTGAAGTCAATGACAAATTCAAAGAATCATTTACGTACCTTACTTAATGGAAGATGTGCGACCAAATCTACAGTTTCCATCTCGCTGCACAAGACCATGAACTCGGTTAATTCAAAATCAGACCGGCGGGAGAAAGAAATACAGCAGCATTAGTTACGTACGTTCTAATCTGTTGTGAAATCTCATTTATCTTTAAACGAGAAATTTGAAAAGGCAGGTAGAAATTTAAATACGCCACAAGAAGATTGAAGACTGATGGTAGGTTTCAATTGCTAAAGGAGATGTTTCAACTAACCTAAATCTGCTCGGCCTACGATTTTCTGCGTCTTAAATTTTCAGCTAAAGAATTTGAAAAGAACAAGCCGTCTTACGCTACCCAAAATTCTCTTTAAAAGATCTTGAAACAATTTGAAAAAAGAAAATGACATGTGAAGTATTTTGCTTATTTTTTTCGTTCAGTGCTCTTGCCCTTTCCACTCAAAAACGACGGATCTATTCTCACTACGAGTGAGAGTAGTTACGTAGCTGCGGTCGTGAGGAATTAAACAATTTTAGCCTCCTGTTCATCGAAGTCGTCAGAATCCCCGATGATGAAAAACGTTGTGTGAGATAAGGAATGGGACTGAACTAATTAAGGCAAGCTTAGGGCAATGACAAATTCAAAGAATCATTTACGTACCTTACTGAATTGAAGATGTGCGACCAAACGTGGCTTGATTCCAGGGACTCTGTGACCATGAACTCGGTTTTAAAATCAAACCGGCGAGAGAAACCGGAAATACAACAGTATAAGTTTCGTACACTCTAATCTGTGGCGAAATTTTATTTAAACTTACGATATATTCTTGAATGAAAACGATTTGAAACGCTAATCACAAGATACACTGACTATGAGGAGTCTGTGGGAAATCAGTTACTTACGAAAAGAAATGCTTCAACCAACAAACCATTGTAATACAAGCTAACAAAAAGCTGAACCGATTGAATATTCAGCGATTCTTGTCGTTAGTGGCAGTACCGATCTTATGCTTTTAGAATGCCGTGGCTAAGTAAGTGTACAACAAAAGGTAAACTCAGTTTTAAGGTTTAGAAGAAATATCAATTCACGAAAAAACCAACCTGCAGGATTCTCTGAAAAGATGCACAGGAGTCCAAGAAGAAACGCGAAGCCAACACTGTAAAAATTGACTAGTTAAAATGACTATTTAAAATGGTCGTAACTAATAACAATGGTCATTTTAACTATTTTAAACAGTCAAATTTGTCAACTAAATAAAATAGTTAATGTTACATTTAACTACAGGTTGTTTTAACCATTGAGATTAGTTGTGATAACTATACTTCTCTTATTAGTCTAAACGACCAAACTAATTAGTCTTGGTACATATGACTTACTAGTTGGTAAAGTATAATGTATTTAACTCGCCACAGGAACATTCTGCTCGCTATTAAAACTCAAATATTAAAAAATAAATAGCAGCTAAAGTAACAGAGCATTTGATAAGTATGAAATCTAATTGTCGGAAAAAAACAAACTCAGTCTTGTTTTAGTGACAGATTTTTTAGTAAATCCGACAGTCGATTGCTAGTGATTGTGGCTAATAATTCATAGGCCGTTGACTGATTCATATCGTTTGATCCCTCATCACAGGAGCAGAAACTATTGTAACTGTTCGATGACTGGTTAAAATTACTCTTATTAAATCAGTCAATATAACCAATTAAGAGTGGTTGTGACTAATCAAAACAGTCATTTTGCAAGAGGTAAAACATCAACTAAAGACAAGTTGAATGAAAAGATGTTCGATTTACCATGTTGCTTACAATATAATAAAACAAAATGACCCGTAAAGGAAGCTAAGGTTGTAAACTCAACTAATAGGATTAGTTATTGCATGCCGGGTAGAAAATAACGTGACTTTTACTGACCCACAGGAAATAAGGTACACGTTATCGGCTCAAACGCCACCGAGCAAGGTTGTTTGAAGCTTTTCTTTATTTTGCAGCCACAACTTCTAACCCAAATGGCGTTTAGACCGTTTAAAAAAACGTTGGCTCCTTTCAGTGACGTTTGGATTTTGAATAACTCATTGCTCAAAGCCGATAATGTATCGTTCAATTATGCAAGGAATCCGTATACCTGCCGCAAGTATTTGCAGTCATCTACCGCAAGTATTTGCGGTATGACAGATTCTGTCCTAGATCTCGCCTTGTGTAAACACTACAGCTAATCATAATAGAGGAATTTAAATCCTATTATTTTTTGACCAATCAGTGAATAATATCCAACAAAACCCTTAAACAATTATAGTTACATTCAATTCAGTCCACTTTTAGTCACTGAACCTGAAATCATGTTTGCGTCTTTCAATCGGGGATGGATTTTTCGCTCTAGTTCAGAGGCACGGACAATTCGTACAGCAGTGGTTGTTTCTTTATATTGACTACATGCCAGTTGCTTTCTTTGGAATCAGTTGGGGAGTTACATGAGATTGAATGAATCAAACGAAGATCACTTCTTGCCGATATATCGATGTTGTTTATTCTCCCACATTTGCTCGAGCTTATATTTTCCACTTCTTCTTTTACTTTATTTTTACGGCAAGTACAACTTAACACAACATCGGGCCGTATTTCTCCGTAAGCCGTGAAGAAAATTCTCCCCTAGACGACCTTCATGCTGTCGTGGTGCCAGGCCATCGCCGGTTAGGTCGTGGTAAGTAAATTGCCGTTTATTTAAAATATATAAGCAAAGTAGCGTATTTGAGCTGTTTTCATTTTTACGTTTTAATCATTATGAGACGATCAAAGCTATTTACGGAGTTGTGACTGTTTTATGTGCAACAATGTTTTAATTCGTGCCGTTGAAACGCATTGCATAAACTTCCCGCCAAAACTTTGATGAGCTGTGATCTGAATGTCCGAAATGTTTGTGCTTTTAGAACTAGCCTACATATATGCATGAACGTTTCCAGTAACATTTACGCTTTTTACGTGCGGGATCTATGAGATACGTAGTTTTGTGCCGTTATTTCGATGACAATTTCCCGCTTAAACCAACGGTCACTTTTTTATAAAAGATATGAATGTTCTTTGTGTAATTGTATTTGTTTCCGCCTGTCACATAATTATTTCCGGCGACTTCAAGCGACGCGCGCGCCTATTAGCATCGGAAGTGGGTGCATAAAGCTGTCAGTCATTTGAAAATAATTTCCATGATGATTTGCCGTTTTTTATCAAATTATAGTATAAACTCGAACCAGTAAAGGAAAGTTCACTTCTGTAACCCGAAGGCCGTAGTTTTGTCAAGGCAAGATCTGTGCTTGCCTTCTGACAATTTCCTGGCTGAGGTTGTCTGTGAATGGCAGCCTTGCTTGGGCTTTATTCGTGGTGATTAGAAGTTGATACTTCTCCTTCCGATCAAATGCCTCGATTATCAATTCAAAGCCAACGTACATGCAATTGGCTTCTTTACATTTTCCACACTAAAAGTCAATGAAATTGCTTTTCATTGGCCACTCAGGTTTAATAGATTGTTTATTACTATATTTTGCCTGCTGTTTGAGTATCGTGACTGAACTGAATTATCTAGAAAATCCATTCAACTGTTACAAGGGAAATCTGTTAGACATTTAGCAGTTGGATAGCTAGACAACGAGAAAGGAGAAAATCGCTTAAAATGTTTTCTTCCAAAACGTTAATATTTTATTGTTTTATTTGAAGATACTTTCGTTAAAATTTGTCGTTTTTGATCAAATTATAATATAAACTGAAACCAGTTAAGGGAAGTTCACTTCTGTAACCGGGAGGCCGTAGTTTTGTCAAGGCAAGATCTGTGCTTGCCTTCTGACAATTTCCTGGCTGAGGTTGTCTGTAATGGCAGCCTTGCTTGGGCTTTTTTCCTGGTGATTAGAAGTTGATACTTTTCCTCCAATGCTTCAATTATCAGTTCAAACCTAAGGTAGGTGCAATTGGCTTCTTCACATTTTCCAAACTAAAAGTCTTGGAAATTGCTTTTCATTGGCCACTCAGGTTTATTACTATATTTTGCGTGCTGTTTGGGTATCGTGACTGAACTGAATTATCTAGAAAATTCATTCAGCTGTTTTTAAGCTCTCCTTACAAGGGAAATCTGTCAGACATTTTTCAGTTGGATAGCTAGACAATGAGAAAGGAGAAAATCGCTTTAAATGTTTTCTTCCAAAAAGTTAAGTCTTGAAGTCTTGGAAATTGCTTTCCATTGGCCTCTCAGGTTTCAAAAAGTGCTAAATATTATGTTTAGCGTGCTGTTTGAGTATCGTGGCTGAACTGAATTGTCTCAAAAAGTAGTTTCAGTATTATCGGTAATTTCCATCAGGCTTGATGATCTTAAAATGCGTGTCATTTCCAAGTCACCTCAGAAGAAAACCTTGTAGTGTTTATGGTTATCAGACTTTCCAGGAGACTGGAGGCTGCCTGTGGGCCATTATAAAATTCATTACGTGAACTGTAGTTAAAGGACTGAATTGTTTTAAATTAAATGTGATGAGGGTTGAGACAGAGAGACTGAACTCCAGCAGTCTGAAGCCGTAGTTTTGTCAAGGCAAGATTTAATTGCTTGCCTACTGACAATTTCCTTGCTGAGGTTGTCACTTTGGCAGCCTTGCTTGGGCTGTAGTCTGCCTGTGAGTTCTTGCTTTCTTGATTGACCTAGCTCACATTTTTTACAGTTACTTAAATTCTATCTACGATGTACCAAATTCAAATTTAATTTATCGGTTTAAATAATATCTTGCCCTCAGTGACTCAAGCAGCTTTAAGCAGCAACACCGTCTGGAATTAACCTGCAGTCGACAAGGTCCCCCAGAGGTGGAAAGAAATAAACGAAAAAGTAGATAAAGAATGAACTGTTTAAATCGAAAAAAAAACTTTTTTGAAAACCAGTTCGGCTAAAGCAGTCAACGAGAAAATAATATTTGAGCCTGAGGATAACATGTAAGACGGCCAAGGAAATTGTGTATGGATATTTTTGCAAATGGTAGAAGACAAAGGAAGATAACAACAATGGACTTGTTTCTTCTGCCATGCATGCAGCAGTAATTTTAAGGACGTAGATATATAGATATTCCAAGAAGCAAGATTATGTGACCAAAAGCTTGCTAAAGGTTGAAAGTGACATGATTTTAGGAAAGGGTGCATTTGGAAGATGTGTCAAATGTTGGGTAAAGGATAAATATAAAGGCATAAGTGTTTCCGTAAAATTTCTTGAACAAAAAAGAATACTTTGCGAGGTCCAACTTTATCAACGGAGTAAAAGCAATGCTAAGTCTCATTCGTCATTCTAGTTTGCCTCTGCCTATCAAGACCTTCATGGAGCGAGTTCCTTTGTACTTTAACCCAGTTTATTGGTTTAGTCAGGAAAGTTTAGCCTTGGACAACTGTTCCAGGAGGCTAATATCCATAACTTGGTCAGAATATAATAATTCAGTTATATTATTCACAAGTACCTTGTATTGCAACGCAGATTGGTTAATTCCAAAGAAAGCTTTAGTTTTGCAGGATAACTATTTATCATGAATCACTATTATATTTCTCAGTAATAATTACATTTCAATCATTGTTTTCAGAAATGGAAAAACGTATCTTGGCTGCTACTGACATGGCGCACATTCTTCTTCAGAAGAAGAAGACTATAAAAGAACATTACCAGTTTCAACCACCAGCAACGGCCAGTTATACGTTTTAGAGAACGCTTAATAAAGATGTGTATTTAACCAAAACTATTTGTCATCTTGATCTATTTTAAAGGGTCATTTTAACTTACTGAAATGGTCAAGTCAACTGATCATATAAAGTTAAAATAACAGTTTTGGTTAACCCAATATTTTTAGTTAAAATAACAAAAAGTAACTAAAAAAAATGGGTTGTCTCAGATGCATTTCACAACTATTTTAATTGGTTAATTTAACTAGTCAATTTTTACAGTGAAGGACTCAGTCAAATTCGCCTCCACAGTACATGGTGTTCGACACCAAACTGACGGCTCTGCTTTGTGACATTTCGTCTTACACTACGACAAAAATTCCTTCATTCCACAGCGAAATATATCTGGTTAATTAAAGGGCACTATTTAGCAAAAATAAGCACATTTAATCATTCAAAAACATTCTATATCAACGGCTGTGTCTTTTGTCAGATCTGTAATTGGGTGTTCTACATTAAGACAATGAGAAAAGCACGCACTCACGACATATCCCGTATTCACGTCATTCGTTAAGACTTGTTTTTTGTAAATTAACACGTAACTTGTCCAAGGATGAATACGTTATCAGCATAAGCATGCATTCGTCGAGAAACAAATAACTTATTTTCAATGAGAAAATAGTGGAGTATCGGGTTTACAAAGTGATGCCAAGAACCATCATCAAATAAGTTTTTCGTCTTTAAAAAGAGGAAGAAAGAAAGAAAACGAAGATAATTGAATGTTGTCAAAGATGAAGAACCAGAAGATCATTTTGGAAATAATTTGAAGCCTTGCATGGCTTTTCGGTAGTTTCGGTCCAAAGACTGTAGGAGCCGGAACTTGAAGAAGGAGTAAAGGGGACTCAAGAGCTCTAAGGAATCAGAGTCACCACGGAGTCCATGTAAAATCCTCAGGTCTACAGAGACATCACCTGTGAGTTCGGGAGTTGTGGGTGAGCGTGCCAAATTTTGACAAAGTGAACGAACAATTCAAATTTTAATTGATGTCATGTCCACAGGACTTAACCTTCTAAATAAATGTTGATATAGCTCTTCATCATATTTAGTCATGGTAAATAAGCTGGGGAGTTGCTACTCTTGTACATGCTTTCCAATCTGATAACGGGACTGGATGTGTCTGACCTCACAGATAAATGCGTCAATCCGATACCAACAATAAGGGCGTGGTCTGTCCGGGCATGACAATACGCGATAAATGATGAGGTAGGTGTATGCAACATGGTTAAAGATGAAAGCACGGCTGTAAACATGACTCCCACTATAGGTTACCAGTTCAACTCAAAATTGAAAATAATATAATATAATACCCCGTGGACATTCAATCTCCCATCCTTGTCTTTCACTGGTCTCTCGGGCTTGCTGTCCGATAAGTTCTTTATGGTAGAACTTATGAAGAAAATGAAGAAGATCCAGACATTCATCAACACCTGCCTCAGAAGGATTCTCAAGATTCGTCGGCCGGACACCATCAGCAATCAAGAACCATAGCAGCGAACGAGATAACAGCCTGCAGAAGACGACATCCTTCAAAGCCACTAGAGATGGATCGGTCACAACCTCCGCAAGCCTGCATCCAGCATCACAAGGCAAGCCCTCACCTGGAACCCTCAGGGGAAAAGGAAGGAGAGAAGGCCGACCAAGAAACACCTGGCGCCGTGACCTGGAGGCAGACATGAAGAGGACTGGCTACACATGGGGACAGATGGATGATGATGATGATGACGACGACGACGACGACGACGACCACAACCACGACCACGACCACGACCACGACCACGACCACGACCACGACCACGACCACGACCACAACCACGACCACGACCACGACCATGACCACGACGACACCGACGACGACGACGACAACGACGATTTGCCATTAGCAGATTCAGTTTCCGATATCCAATAGCTGAACGCTTGACAAAAACCGAGAGAGGAAAAGGTGGAGTTCAATGGAAGTCAGGCGTCTTATGTCGTTCACTGGATGTTCTCACATTTCAGTATAAACAGAAGAGAATCCTCGGTTCACGATAGTTGTGTTCTCACACCCGACAAAGTGTAGGGAAGCGATTAGAGTGCGTAGGGAGAAGATGGGAGGCTAGGAATGAGTTCGCCCCACCCCCTCCCTCCACTATGAAACTTGGTCAGGCCGTAGCCTGATGTAAAAGGCAAAGCGAGGGCTATACTCCGAACACTAAACGTGACTCACACCAACAATCTTATGCCTCACAAGAAAGAAAAACGAAAAAGGAGAAAAAACAGCGAGCGGAATTAAACCTGCTAATATGTTTTTTTTTTAACTGATTCAACTTTGCAGAACGTTTTAGTGGCCAACAAACTTGTGAAATTTCCTTTTTGACCACAATTCCCAAGCACAGTTTCCGGCATCATTAAGCATTTAGGGGTCGTTTAACCGCTATTTTATGCGTTTCATCATACCTAATGTGATGCGTCATGACCAATAACTATACCTGAAAACACGAAGAGTTAAATTTTAGGGATGCATTATTTCTGAGAAGTTACTAATCAAAGGCTAAAAATATTCATTCTTCACTATAGTGACGGTCAAACTTAATTGAAAGAACAGTTGGAACCAAAATTATGTTTGTTTTCTTTTTATGTTCATTTACATAACACGATTTTACATCATCCAAATTTCTTCTCTTTACATACTACAACAAGCCCAGGGATTAATGTTAAATTTTTTATTTTATCGGTAACCTTTGTTGTGTCAAAATATGTGAGCTTTAATAATAACGACAATTTCTGTAACGAGTTTTGGCAATTTTATTGCTATACAATACCGCCTTTATTTAGAAAATACATATAACTAAAGATAACTCATAACTGAACTAAGTACTACCGGTAATGCCAGACTACTGTTGCAATGGAACAATGACATTTACTTTGAGAAATACACGTAATCCTAAGTGTTATTAATGTCTCTATACCAAAGAGGGTGGTCACCAAACAAAACAACCAAAAAGCGTTTGAATTCTTAACGGCAATCGACACCAGTCAATAAAATCGATAACATTGCCAGAAAAGTTGTGACATTGATTTTCATCAATCGATCAATAAAATCGATAACGTTTACATAATTGATGTCAATGGTCATCAATTTATCATGGTTTCCTGATATCAATTTTTATTGATTGCCCACGTCAGGCTTTGTTATAACCTCTATAAATGGATGCTTCCTTTTATAATGTAGTAGCCAGTCACCACCTGGCTATGCCTTTGAGGGTGTTCACTTATGAACACCCTCAATGGCTTGCATAGCAGGTGCTAAAAGGGAAAGGAGTGGGGATATTAGCAAGCATAAGATACTTGCTTCTGGCACCTAATGCAGGTGAACAATACTATTTTCCCCTTTCATTTCCCTTTCAGTGCCCCAGCCATCGGTGCTGGCTAGGCATTTAACAGTAACCTTCTTTGCATTTCATCATTCAGTTCACACACTAGTACTCCCCACTCAAACAATGCAGTCAAGACTTCCCCTCTGGATCTCACACTGATGAAGATCAGCTTTCATCAATACTGCTTCTGTTGTTTATATCAGATTCATTTGATTCCTGTGTATCTGTCAGTATTCCTGGCCTTTTGGATGAGGTGCTCCATTTCTTCTTCATACTCTGCACTGTTGTCTTTGATGAAGACCAGCTGAGGAAACCGAGATAAGGAGGAGTAAGCAGGAAGCAACCTCCTAAAAATAGTGTGAAGAAAATTTAGTAACTCTGCATATTTGCAGATAGTACAGCTGGAACTGGGCTTGAGTTTACGCTCTTTGAAAACTGCCAAAATTGACCCAAAAGTACTCAAAGCTAATAAAAAGATGCTAAAATGATCTAAAATGGATTTCTTACTGTTCTTAAGTTAAATTTCAATGAAGGACTACATAGCCAGGAAAATTCAAATTATAATCAAAATTAAGTTTTGGTAATTAGTTCAAATTCAAACCCCATGATCAATTTAACATTTTACACTAACATGTTCCCAGAAAAATATTCAGGTACAGTGCAAAGGCTGGCGGCTAAATCCGCTTCAGGGATAGTTGTGAATTAAGTCTTTTAAGACATGTGACGTCCATGGAGTCAGATTCCTTCCTACATTGAATAGGGGTGAGAATTTCACATGCTGCAAGAGGCCTAGCCAACCCAAAGAAAAGAAATTAAAGTGATAATTATACAGTCAGTTTATCTAACTGTCTCTCCATTCATTTTCCCTGTGATAATTACCTGACATAATCTGTGTTTTCATTCAACAAATTCTGGATGTTTTCTTGGTTGTATCTCATTTCATCTGGAACTGTCCAGTATATGGTTGCATGCCTGAGGTCTGGAGTAGTTTTGACCTACATGTAAGAGAGAAAATCAAAGCACAACATATTTTATGAGCATCAGTGGTGTGCATTTCTCTACTGTAAGGACGAGAAACGACACAGGGTTTATCCTAGAAATTGGCCAATGAGGGCCCAGTGGGCCTCCTTGTGTAATTTTAAAGGGCCCTTTTTCAAGAAAGGGGGCCCAAGAAAGGAGTGACTGAGAAGGCCTGGATTCAAGTAACTGCAGAAACTTGGATGTTTGTCTCACAAAATAATGGCTCTCATTGCTTCAAAACGGTGACTTTCCCTGTTTTATTTTTATTATCATCCACATATATACATGGAAGAAAAAAGAATGACTCAGAAGCAACTCAAGAAAGTACAGAAATACGAACACAGAAACAAACAAAGAAGAGAAAGTCAATTGAGACAGTAAGAGGATACAAATTTCGAAGTATAGAGAGGCGGTCAGATCAATTTTATCGTCAGTGATCTTTTCGACTACGTTATTTCAGAAAATTAGTACTTATCCTTTGACACAATTTTGTGCACCCCATTTGATACGCCAAGTAACTTTTATGTGGAATTTTAATTCAAATTGTGAAAATCCCGCAAAGCTGTGCTCTAGAATAGACCCTGCAACATATTGATTAATTTTACACCTGAAAAGGAATTTCAGTCAGTAGTCAGTAGTTGATAATCATTAATCACAAAACAGTGCATTATGTGTCACCTGTGTTATCTCTAGTTGAGAGTCCCTTAGATTAGAGTCCAGTTCAGTACCATTGAGCATGTTAGTGATTCCCTGAAGAATTGCACCAGAGATAGCATGTTGTCTGGAGGTAACAACAGTGTATGGAGCATCTTCTCCTCTTAGAGGATCTAATTGGAAGACTTGTGATTGCCTCAAAGAACCCTGTTTTAGAGGAGGGAAAGAGATTTTCAGGAACGAGGGCTAAGAACATAACCATCCTACGCCAAATTCTAGATCATTTTTGTGTTTCTTGTGTTTCCTCAAATTTGTTAGCACTTCAGTACAATGCATGTGGCCTACATTATTTATTTGATAAACAAAATTTGTCCTCTATTTCTTCTAGTTTGGCTGCCAGTTTCCAGACAGAAAAACAAAAGAAGAAATAAAAATGACCTGAAATGTGACATAGGATGGTTATACTGTCAGCCCTTCAATTATTTTAATTATTAAAATATGAAAATAATTGAAGGGCTAAGAGCATAACCATTTTAAAAAATGTGTTTGTGAATTAAAGGAGCTACATCACGGTACATTCATTCATTTTTCTGATCTGACAAAATTACTTTTACATTGAAGGAAACTTCAAAATACGTTTCCTAAGGTAGAACAACATCAAAGAAGTGCTAATAAACCAAACCTAAACGAGGATGGTTACGACTGAGGGAGATTTAGATGGATTATGAACGACAAACTTGAAAAAATTTGCCAGTTTTTTCAAGATGCGTTATCCGTGATGTATATCCTTTCAATTCACAAGAACTGCAGGAGAAAGAAATGAAAAGACAGAGATCATTGTAACTTAACAAGTTGCAAATTCATAGAACCTGAAAAAAAATATTAGACTTCAACGGATTCAAACCCATGACCTCTGTGATACTGGTGCAAATGAACTACCATTAATTGAGCTATGAAGCCAATGACAGTTCCCACAGACAGTGACTAAAATCATAATTGGAAAAACTATCATTATTTCCTGTGAACTGAGGAAGATATATGTGATGTGTGTATAAATTTAATTTATATGAACTGCAGCAGAAATAATTGAAGATGGAAAAGAGATCATTGAAGTTTTTAATAAGTTTCAAATAGTGACTTACCCACCAAAAAATAATAACAACAAATTATAACTTACTTTGCTTCTGTTGCTTGTGTTCTTTCTGAAAAAAAAAAGGTTTTTTTCAATCTTACTTCCAAAAGGATTTGTCAATATATATCACTTTTCTGCTTTAGTTTGATGCCCATTAAACCAGTCCAGAGCAGTTGACCAATCAACCCAACTGAAAATAGTTCTATTACAAAAGAACATGCGATTAAAAACTATAACAACAACAAGTTAGCCAACCAAAAACAGCTCATACGAAAAGCTCTGGGACACAACCTATTCTCTTCCTCACCGACCCCACCCCCCACCCCCCTCCACCGATATGGCCTCCTCGAATGTTTGTTGTCATTTTTTCCCAGATGTTATGCTTCAGAATTAGGTAGAAGGTATCTGTAGGGATATTAAAGCTTGTTAACTCTAATTTTCTCTTGAAAAGTATAAGTCCCTCAAAATCCCTCCACCAAATCTCCATGCACACTAACCTGGATTTTTTCTTTTTCGGCGTAATGGAAAATCTGTCACCATAATTCCGCGAGGTTTGTGCACAGAATATCCTTCGAGGAATAAGCTGGATTTCAACGTTCTCTAGAGTGATCGTAGAGAAGGTATTAATCGCAAAATGAACCAATTTTCTGGATCTTGTAAACAAACTCATCCCCTCCTTTAGAAGAAATGGGTACCTATGTCATGTATGCTACACGTTATGCTACATCATAATAAGGCTTGGTAGCCAGGTAGTTTTCCAACTGAAGAGAAAAGCCTGAGGACGAAGTTGAGCTGAGCGACCAGGGAAAAGTCAAAATGGCGGACGAAGGTGACACTTTTCACAAGCGAAAAAGAGCTAAACTAGAGCTGCGAAAATACGCTAAACTGCCAATATGGATATGCGAAAATCACGATGAAGTCCTCTACTATATCCACAGAGCTATCGCGTCAAGGCATATTGCATTTGAAGGATTAACAGTGCTTCATTTTGATTCGCATCCTGATCTTACTGTTCCGGTAAAGATGGCGGCAGATACAGTTTTTGAGCAAAGTGAACTGTATGAGGAGATTAGTATTGCAGATTGGATTCTACCCGCTGTCTATGCCGGACATGTTAGTCGAGTTGTGTGGGTAAAACCACCCTGGGCGGATCAGATAAGAGAAGGAGTGTTTAACTTCAAAGTTGGCAAACATAAGGAGACAGGGTTTGTGAGGTACAGTGTAGGGAATTACAGTCACTTCATCCATACGTTTGTTCGCCACAAACTAATACACCCTCACGAATTTATCTACGTGTTAGAGCGTTAAATCTCAAAATAGTCCGCAGTTTATTTGCATGGTATCCAGTCCCTTTTTATCAACAATTATATTTATGTCTACATGTATGAATTGACTCGTGTCCACTCCCTCATAACATGCCTTGTTTGTCCGTTTGTTTTCTAAGTTACACCTGCATTTATTGCACAGCTGTAACAAAAGCGAAACCCAGGGCAGGCGTAATGGGTTACAGCCCATATTAAATCGGGAATAAACTATCACATAACATAAAAATTGTAATACATCACTTAAGTTTTTAACCTGTAATAACTGGCATAATTAACTTTTTAGGGTTGCGTGTTCTGAAGGGTATTTTGTAGAAGAACTGCTTTATGCTGATGAGGAGTTATTAGAGAACTGTCAAGATCTTGAACTGATTGTGTGTACTCTTAAACCAGGATTAATGCAAACTAAAGAAAACAACCATCTGGATGATTCTTCTCAGGTTAAAGAAAGCCAAAGCTCAAATAAGTTGGATATGAAGGACAAGGAAGGTGAAAATAGACTTTCCAGTTCTGTGTTAAGGAGACTGGAAGAAGACCCAAGTATGCATGAAGTACACTACGGTGAAATGAAGGGTGAGAGTTGTTGCAAGGAAAAAGGCAAGAGTGACTCTGATGAGAGTAAAGATTGTAACACTGCAGAAGGTGATCATCTGGTCTTAACAGCTGCTGATACGAGGTGTTCTTGCTCAGAACACACAAAATATGGGGGCGTCGATGAAATGGAGGAAGTGACTGGCTTTTGTGATACTCTCTCAAATGTGATTTTACAAGAAAACAGTTTCATCTTGGATATTGATATGGATTATTTTTCAACACAGAACCCTTTCAAACTTCTCTACACAGAAGTAAGTACTAAATTTTTAGTGTGACATTTCAATGAGTGCAATTCTTAGTTAATTTGTCACTTTTGTGATGAATTGGAATGATAAATTTGCACTTACTGATTATTCACTCAAAATTTAACCGTTGAAGAAATTGGGACCACCTACATTAAAAACTCGGATAATTTAAGGGCTAGGATAAGCAAGGTTTGACTGTGGGTGACAAGCAGGAGGAAAAAGTTACATTGTACTTTTGAACAATATTCTTTCTTTAGTTGCTATATGCTGTTTTTAAAATTAATTTTGTGATAATCATTTGTGCCTTATTTGTCTTATATTTCTTGTAGGATGACTTCGAGTGTCTTAGAGATATTTATAAATTTGAGGAACCTTTATCAACCAGCAAAAAGGTAAATGCAACTTTGAATCCTGATTGCTGAAACCATTAAGATGGTAATGGAAGTTTGACTTATCAGGGATGAAGTTACTGTAATCAGTGAAGGAGGAGAAACTGCTATCAGGCTGCATGAGGGGAAAGTTCAAGGTAACAAGGTTATAAGTTATCAAGATTCTACTGGAAACAGTTCAAAGTGGCTGTTAGAACGTAACAAGGAAATTTGTGCAATCTAATTCAATAGCGCAAGCATACACCATAAGCCAATGTACCCATAAAATGAAGTGTGCAAATGTTTTTGTGCTGAAAAATCGCACTGCCCTCAATGGGTTAAAGTTTGTTTGTCACCATTTCTGGGTTGATATGTCATAAAAGAATTGGTTCATGCTTTTAGCTGTGCATCCATTGAGTTATGGAATGATGCACTTGGGAAGTTTGGAGAGCACTCAAGAAGCTACTAGGAGTTGCTCTCGGCTGCACCTCAAGCAACTCTGACGGTTCCCTCACGCTCTCCAAACTTCCTGTGTGCATCCATGGCTCAAGAGATGCATGCTTAAGCATGAACCCATTGTTAAGCAGTACATGTAAGTGGGCTGTAAATTAGTACTTTTCTTGTTTCCAGTAGTCACACATGGCCCATAAGGCAATCTACTTAGCCAGAGCTTAGCTCTGGTTTTCTATCATAAAACAATTAGGCCTGGGTATAGTACAGTGTAAAACCGTAGCTACTTCTGTTCAACCCACCATCCAAGTGCTCCATGATGTCTGACATTACTGTAATTTGTATTGACTGTATGCTTTCACTCTTTAGGACTTGAACAGTTGCATTAGGACACGCCAAGCACAAGTGGAGAAAATTGAGGCTACTTATACATACCTGCAAGAACAGTTGTCTGGTATCAGTGACAAACTCCCTGCTCATTGTCACATCAATCAAGATCTTGTAAAACTAACAGATAGAATAAAACTGTGTCAAGGGGGGAAGCTTGATTATGAAATGGTAATTAATGAGACGAATTAAGACGGAATCCATCAGGAAATTGAGTAATTTTAATTTTCAGTGGACAAAAACCTTGTACCAGAATAATTTAAAGCATATCACATTCTTTTTTTGCACCTTTTAAGAGCTATAAATGTAATTTGTTATCTGTAATAGCCCCAAAGACAGTTTCTTATGGGAGCCCGAGAAAATAAATTTCAAATTTCACAAAATGAAATCTTACGCATCAAATTTTACCTGTGCTTACACAGTTTCTGTGAAATTTGAAATTTAATTTCTCGGGCTCCCATAAGAAATTGTCTTTATTGTTATTACTGATAACTAATTACGTCTATAGCTCTTAAAAAGTGTAAAACAGAATGCGATACACTTTAAATTATTCTGGTACAAGGTTTTTGTCCACTGATTACTTAATTTCCTGATGGATTCCATCTTAATTTCTGTTAGTTTGAATTAGTTTAAAATGCAGCCGATGCAACCTGTTGCTACATCAATTCATATTCCTGCGACCTGTAGCATACTGTAGAGTGCTTGATACCATGCACTGTAATGTTGTTGTTCATTTATGTTTAACAAACCAAGACATTTGGACATGGATATGACAGTCTTTGGGAGGTGAAAAATATAAATTGATTTCTATTTTAATTGAAAAAAAGTTCAAAACTTAAGATGTGCTTTCATTCTTTTTAGCTTCACTTTTCAGGAATGTCATCAGAGATACCTCATCATGTGAGTTCTTATGAAGTGATTGACAGCTTAATGGTTTCCATGGCAAAAGTGTTAAAAAACCTTCCTAAACCAACCATTATCACTATGGCTAGGTAAGTTCTTGTATAGTATATTATTATTTTAGTAAATGAAATTAATAATTTTATGTGTGCGTGTATTTTATTTAATCGGGAAAGGTTTCCAGTTTTTTATGGTAATTTTGCTAAATAATAGTTGTCTTGCAACATCCACAATTTTGTTGTCTACTGAAGCAATAGCTAAGAGTGTTCATCAACTCACCTTGTTATGTCCCCTTAGATTGTGCGGTCTCGTATCCCTAAAATGATGAGTACTGATGATGTCATTTTCTGACACCAAAAATTTTGTATTATTGCTTAATAAATACGAAACTAACCTTTCTACCATCCTGGAACCTGCCATTCTCTCAAAATAAAGCGCTCTAGTATTTGTCAGCTCTGTCAGTTTCAGCCTTCGTACGACGACTGCTCCCTCCAATTCAGCTTTTCCATGTCAAACGCTAACTAAAATATTTTCCTCTTTGCTTAAAACGTGAATATTTAGAATATCTTCTAGTTTGGTGTTTGTTCCTTTGAAGAACTCGTTGTCAGCTGTCCATTTCACACTTGATGAATACTGAAAAACTGCTGGGCGGATCCAGGTTTTACATAAGGGGTTTTGGGCAAGTGACTGCCACGTGCGGGAGCATGTAGGGGGTCTGGGGGATGCTCCCTTGGGAAATTTTGAAGTTTATGTCCTCAGAAATGCGATTTCCAGCGTTCTGAGGGGTAATTTAAGTTGAAATCATCTTAGCTTTGCGCTAACTTAAGTTGAAAAAAGTTCTTAAATATTTACATTAATTGAGACCATTTTGACTATTGAAATGAAAACTGGAAATTGTAGTTATTTATTTGTATTTGCTGTAAGCATTTACTCTGAGAAATCATGCTTCTTCAAAAACTGTCTGGATCAACGAGCAACATTCTTCAAGGTTGCTGTTCTGCAAATGTCTCAGCTACAGCATCATAATCCACGAGCCTTTGATAGTGTATGTTCATTAGCCTGAAGCTGGACAGTCTTTCCATTGTCATGGCAGTCTGCAAATAGTTTCAACAAAGCTGTGTTCAAAGCTGTGCTGTTTTCCCACGTGTTGTCAGCTGAAGTGACTGGAATAGTGCAAGCGATTCGCAACAAACAGTAGATGTTTGGGAACATGCTGGGATCAACCAACATCAAAAACGCACAGTTTTAGATGTTTTAGGAGGTTTGACTGAACCACCCAACCAGCCCTAGATCTGCCCAAAACTAATGATCCATAATGCCTGACATGCCTGTAATGATTACTAATTTAGTATCAAAATGGATGCTTTCTTTGTTTCATAATCTTGTTTAATTGAAACTTTCATAAACGACCAGAAATCCTGGGAACTTCTCATTGAATATCCCCATAATTCTTTTTCAAATATCCCGTATCCCTATAACTTTTTCCTCAAATATCCCGTATCCCTATAATCATTTCCTGTTTTCAGACCAAAATGGCTTACTGACCATGGTCCTACGTTGTGGTAATAATAATAATAATAATAATAATAAAAATAATAATAATAATAATAATAATAATAATAATAATGAATAATGAATAATAATAATGGTAGCACTTATCCCCGTCTGCCTGGTTACGAAACAGAAACATACATACAATCAAACCTCCAAAAAGTGGGCGCCTTCAATCGTGGTAATTTCTCTACTAAAACTCTACATTTTCAACCTCCCGTGGGGACCTCTTGTAAGCAAATATGACACTCATTCAAGGTCCCCAGGGCTAAAACAGTTTGTTGACCTTCAAATGCTTGTCTCAGCTTGAAAGCAGACACATGTCAACTGCTTTTTCATTCTTATGAGAGGTTCAACTGTGTTACTAAGGGTTATTTTACAAAAAATAACTTACTTTTCTTATTTCGTTATTTATTTTGTTTATTTTAGGTCTTCTTATGACGAGTACACTCCTGCAGATCAAGTAGAATATATTCAATCTTCTCTTCTTCAAGTTCTGTCTTCTTGTTATGGGGAGAACACAGAGGTACACAAGTGTTATCAAACTGATGAATAGCTTACAAGAGTGAAGGAATTTACAAAAGGCTCCCCCTATTTCAAACACACAAAGGAAAAAAAAAATTTTTAGACAGCTCACGGTAGATAACTATGAAACATCATCCAAAGGAAACAGGTTTCACTCCAAGAAAACAGGGATTCCAGATAACCAGGGTTCGAGATGGCGGGAAATTTCATCTCTGAAATCCTGGACAATGCTCACTCGGGGGCTTGACATAAAATTATCTACTGGAGATAAGCAAGCCATTCTTTATTAGTTGTAAGGAGAAAACAGAGAGAGAAAATGATTAAAAAATAAGCAAAAAATTTCATGGGGACTGTGTGTACGTTTCTATATTTTAATAGTTCTCTTTCATGCTCTGATAATATAATAAACTTTGTTCTATACCTCATAATCAAATTCCAGTCGACGATCTTCCAATTTTCCCAAGAACGCTTCTTTCTTAAATCTCTCATTCTGCTTTGGAGCGAGGTAATTTTTCCAGTCCCCATCCACTCCCTTTCAAAGTGACAACTCTGGATTCTTTTTATTCTCAGTGACCCTGTAGCTTGTTTCATGTTTCGTCATTCGGTGGAACGTACACTACCCAGCAATGCGATTGATGAGTTCGGCTAGCAAATTCGGGAAGCCGACAGCAGCTAGGAAATCCGGAAGATAGGTCTCCGTTCCCTAAAATTTTCTGATGACTAGAATTTTCAGCTGATGTATCTGAACAGATCAAACTTTGTTAGCCTACACAAATATCCCTTCCAAAGGCGCTAAAATAATCTGAGAAAAAAGCAAGTGAAGGTTTAAGTATTTTGCTTAAATTTTCTCGTTGGGTGCGTCTGGTGTTTGTCGTTTTTTATTTATTTATTTATTTATTTTTATTTTTTTTTTATTCCAAGTCATGATGAAGTAACGAGAACCCAGTATTATTTAAAAAGTCTTAATTTCAATTGGGAATTTTTAAGGCCTTGAAAATTTTTTGCCAATATTAAGTATTCTCGAGGTCTTGAAAGGCCTTTACGTCAAATGTATTTCTTCTACTAGTTGCTATTTTGTGTGTGGGTAGCTTTGCAACCGTTTTAAAATTTCGTTCAGTGATAGCAAATTTTGAGCAAAAAAAGGTAAGTCAAAATTTTTCTAAATCTGGGCCTTAAGGAGTTAAAGGTTAAAGGAGGCAGTGTGGCCGAGTGGTTAGGGCGCCGGACTTGAAATCCGGAGGTCCCGGGTTCAAGTCCCGCTCTGACCGCTATCTGGAGTTGTTTCACGGCCGACCCAGGTTCAACTCCTCGGCCACACTTGTAAATAGCTAACTGGTCTGCCTCCTGCCAGTTGGGATTTTTAACTTGTTATGTTCAGTTTGAAATATTTGTTTCTAAGGTTTTAATGCTCCGCCCCACTAGCACCTTGCTATAATCACTTGCCGAGGGTAAATAAAGGATATTTATTTATTTTTATTTATTTAATCTGAGGTTTTAAATCTGAGTTGTCAACTGCAGGATAAGTATTTTGTGCGTCTTCTACAATCATAAAATATGAGCTGATAGTTCTTGGTAAGGAACCAACCAGAGCGCGAGTTCGCTCATTTCAAGGGATTGTCAATGTTATTAAGTGGAGTACCCCCCTCGCTATCATAAATAGCGACTTACACAACCCCCTCCACCTAAAAAAGCGCAAGGCCCTGTTTCTATAGATACGAAATGTGTTAATTTTGTAGTTGCCATCGAAAAAATAAAGAAATACTGGACAAACACGCAGTTCAAACACGTTTTTCGTCGCCTCTATTTGCCACTGAGGATTTTAGTGGTTTTCATGATCACCGCTTTAAATTGTCTTGATATGAATTTAGTGCAAATTAAATTGTAATACAAATGACCCAAGAACATTTATTTTTTTCTTTCGAGAGACCGGGCAAAATAAAATCTGGGGAAGATCTCTCTACTGCTGATTAAACTGAGATTATTGTTTTTGTATGTTTAAATATTTGTTTTGGCAAACGAAATTTGCTTCCTTGGTGTCGCGGTTAAAAGAGAAAACTCGTTCCAATTGGCTCGTATCCCGTCAGTGTTATTATGCAGAAATCTCGTATATCATTAGAAACCGGAAGATTTCAAGACGTGAAAAGCGCAATCACAAAAGGTTATTTGATCCAAGCAAACGAAAATGTTGTGATAAACTAACGTGGTATAACTTTTCATCGGGTTCAGCTCTCGAATCTTTTCGAACGTTCTCTGTCTGGTGGTTTGTATCAATGTGATATGTTTCCCGAACTGAGAAGCTCAGCAGGCCCGGCAATTTACGGTTATTGTTTTTCACAAAATCGTCAACTGAAAGGAGGCGAAATTTTGTAAATATATAGGCCAGCTAAGCAACAGCCTCAAGCGTGAGTATTGGACTAAGATATAAAGTTTGCAGTGCAGATGCACAAGTAAACCGCGAAATGGCAACTTAACGATTAGTTACATCTACATGTTTTTCTGGAGCTGAAAAAAAAGTATCCTCCAAACGTGACAGTAGAGAAAATTTTTCGTCTTAATTTCCTTCGTTTAGTGTTTCGGAGAGTCATTGTTCACGACAGAAGGAAAGACTGACAACTGAAAAATTAAGGCGACTCAAAGCGAAGTACCGGCTCAGATGGAAGGACATTGGTTCTCTTGACTGCGGCCATTTGTTGCTTTAAATGACTGGACTTTCAGCAGCGAAGTAGCCCGCGTGAAACAAGATACAGCCCTTGATGAAAACTTGAATAATGTTTGGAGATTGTTTTCCCTGCCTGTAAGTATGAGAAACTGGTTTTTTTTTTTTAGTTATGAATATCTTAAAAGCGTTAGTAATACAGCTAATATCGTTTTACGCGAGATTCAAGCTGCACATTCATTTTATTATATTTAATTATCTTAAATTCAAATAAAGGAGCAAAATTTAGATTTTTATTTAATAAAGAAAAATACAAGCTTAAAACTTTATTATATGTGAAAGAAATTTGATTAAGAGTAAGCGAAAGAAAGTTCAAACTCAAGAACAAAAGTAGCATAATTTTCTTTTTAAATAACATCATTTGCGTGTCCCCTGTAGTTTTTCATTATCTATGAGTAATTCTCGCAGTTTCATTCCTGTTTCTCTTTGTTGCGTTTTCCTCGGGTCCTTATAGTTTGTTGATAGCAAAATGATTTTTTATCCACAATAAGCAACTTATTTTATTATGCTTGAAAAAAAGGCGAACGATTTTCAACGTCATGACGGGCAAATGTATAAAATAATTGGCTGATCGGCGTTGACAAAAAGTACCAAATCCGTAAACCGTAAGCGTTAAAGAATTTGACAAATCATAGTGTATTGCATCAATAAATATTAAAGAAAAGCTAATACTCTGTTGATTGATTCGACAATTTTTTAACTCTTGAAAAACGCGAGCGAGTGTAAATTCGTGAGCGACCCAAATATGGAGCGAGAAATGTGGACGCCTTTTAAAGAAGAAACAAAACACTGAAGAAAGCTTAAAAAGCATAAAAATCTTTTGAAATGAAACTTCGTTGGAGAGAAATTAGTATTATACCTTACTTGATAAAGTTGTTTCCACATTCTGTATCTGTTATTAATTTGAATTTTTAGACACATTGATTCGTGTTGGTTTTGATTCCCATTAAACTGAATTCGAACACCAAATGCACCTTAAAATCAAATTAAAGCCAAAGTTGGCTATAAATGTATCAGTGCTTAGTAACACAATGTCAAACGTAGTTTCAGTGAAAATTTGTTAGTTAGGCAGAATGTGGACAACTTGCGTAATACAGTACAATAACTGAACTCTTTGTTTCCGCTCGGAAGCATATTACATAGAGGACTTTAAAAACATGACTTTCCATGATGCTAATTGCATAATAAAATTATAAGCATTGTGTACATTATTATAATTATATGTTGGGCCCGTCTAAAGGGGTTCTCGGTTGAAATTTGTAAGGACCTGGCTAATCTAGGAAACGTTACTGCCAAAGAATTGTTTCTCCTTATTGTTTCCTTTGTGGATAAACTCCAAAACATCTTAAACATAATGTTTTCAAAGCACAGTTTGCGTGCGCGACTTGCTTCGGCAACATGTACAGATGTTCCTCGCGTTGCTTCCGCGGCAATCAGGTTTTGCCACAATGTTTTCTAGTCTCGTTCTTTTCCTTCTGTGACGTTTGCAGTGCTGACTGTCGATCAATCTGTTGAGCACGGTGTTGAGCCGTGTTGACAACAGAATCAGGATAGCCACGCTTCTTGAAGAAATGGTGCATTTCCTCTGATTTGTTGGAAAAAGGGGAGTCATCACTACATAAATGTCGAAGTCTAAGAAATTGAGAGAACGGGATATAGTTTTTGACGTGGGAAGGATGAGAGGATGAATGCAACAAATAACTGTGGGAATCTGTAGGTTTGTAGTGCACACTGTTGGATAGGCCGTTGCCATTGATTGAAACTTTGATGTCAAGACAAGCTTGCCGCCACATAACAACATATTGACAAAGGCATAAAGATAAGAGGCGAGTTTTATCCTTATGTCGTTTTATCTCTGTGGCTAAATAAGTTCCTGTTACTTAGATCGGATCTTTTTCTTCTTTTCAATCGGACCACTCCTTCGAGGCTCAATAGTGAGAACTTCATTTGAATACTTTCCAACGAACAGGCAGTGGACCAGAAATTTAATGGCCGTGTCTCGAGGAATCCTTTTGAAGGCTGATCAAAAGCGTTGCTTTTCCGCTGGACTCCTACTTTCAGGGCCAGTGTTTATTAAGAACACGCGTTTATCGCCATTTTGAGGCAAAAATCTGAATCGAAAACGCCTCAAACGTGCCTAGTTTTTGCACGTTTTCCGGTTTTTTGTTTTGTTGAAAGGCATATCTGTTTTTCTGTTTCAACTAAAAGCAAAATCTACATTAATATTACAACAACAACAAAATAGTAAATTATGTCAAAAAAACTACATAAAAGGAAACGTCAGAGGTTAACCCTGTAGAGGACATTCCCCAGTTAAAGACTAAAACTACTACAAAACAATTAAAGTTCATAACTGCAATATAATTACCTAATTTTTACGAAATTTACTAATTTACTTTTAAAAGTATTAAAAATTGTCTCTTCCGCAGTTTCTTAGGGAGTGCAGTTCCAGAGAATAACAGTTACTGTAGCATTGGCCATGGTTTTTGTATTAGCGGTTTGCCGATAGTGAAATCTTCACTGATGTTAGCTTTCAGGCAAAAAATGTATATGGACATTCTTTTAACCAAAAAACTCGGTGCATGCAGAAAGCTGGACATTGGAGTGCTTCTTTGACATTTTTGCAAAAATCGCGATATATACGCGTTAAACCCTTCATTTCTTACTCGCCCCAATTCTTCTTCTCCTCCTCCTTCTCTTCCTCCTGTTAGAATTTTGCCTGGTTCATCAGTCATTGGGCGGCTGTCGAACGCATGCGCACGTCGCACGTCCATAAGCACGCAGCTCACAGTTCATCGCAAGCCAAGGTGTGCCAGAGTTACAACATAGCCAAAATATTGCGTCACACTTTCACGGTTTTCGTCACGCAGGTTTACATGCTGTCTCCTTAGTGGGGAAAGGGGGACGGGGGTGCCGCTGAATCACCATGGGCCGCCTGTAAATTCTTCAGAATACCCAAAATATCTTTTACGATAGTGTCACAACATTAGTCAAAATATTGCTTCAAATAGTCACTGTTTTGGTCACACAGATTCACGTGCTGGGTCTCCTTGGAATTTTAAGAGAGCGTACATGAGGGTCCTCCGGAGAAAGAGCGGGCAGAGTTACCATCGGCCACCTGTAAATTCTTCAGAATTTCTGGTAAAGTATGAAAAACAAGTGCTGCCGCTAAATCTTATGACGTCACAAACCGTGTAGAGGTGTATCCAAGCATAATATCAATTTCGTTTAATGCCTCAATTAGCCAAAGAAACACTGAAAAATCCTGACTAATCTTGCAACGGCTCGAGAGATTCTACTTCTTCTTCACAGAAAGTGCACAAATCCGAATCCACGAGGTTCATTTTGCACAGCAACCTCAGTATTGGTTTATATGATGCGATGTAAGAGATTGAACTGGAAACATCTTGTTTTGACATCAACAGTTACCTTGAAAGGGATTGAATAAATAAGATCCCAGTTGATTTTGTGATTGGGAAACAGAGTTTCATATTTTTGAGAAGCGGTTGGAGAGGCTTGTTTTTGTGCAACTAACACCCAGTATAACCTCTTAGAAGTTAAGGTGGATATGGTAACAGCTTCGTCACTGAGCTGTACAGATAAATATGAGCGTTAGTGGTTTTGAAGGAAAATCGAAATCTCTTTTTTTAAAACAGTTTCATGTTCTAGTTAAATGGTGATCAGGCTCTAGTGCCACAATTCGGCTAAGCCGTGGTTTAACAAAAATAGCAAACGTAAATAGTAAACGTAACGAGCACATCTGGCAAGGCAAATACTCCACGTGCAGGCTACTTTCGCCGCAAGTTCCCATCAGTCTTCTCTTAATTCCGCCGTGTGGTTAAATTTGTTGCATCCTTGCCGCGATTGTTGCGAAAAAGACACTGAAGACGGTGCTACTTTTCGCAACGATTGCAGCAATTAACGCTGCAACAAATTTTACGTTTGTAGTAATATACCTAGTGTAACAGAGGTCCTGCAACTCGTAACCTCTCAACTCACCAATTTTATCAGCTTACGATGCAACTTGTACGAAACATTGCCCAGGCACCTAACACGAAACACCACGGAAGCAATCATTGCATCGTTGCAAGAACTGTAGGTACATTAAAAAATTAACCTGGTGCCAGACTACGACAAGAGGAATGATGGCTCCTGACTACGAGCAGTCCGAGGTGCGCAAAAATAGGCTACCGCGTGAACACTCGACACGCGCGTGCTTCGTCTTTGGCAACGACTGTCGCACTTGTTCGCACGTCCCTTTTGTCTAAGCGTTCAATTTGCGCGCAAACGCGACGAGAGCTACTGATATTTCTGACAAATTGGGAAAGAGTTTTGCTTCTCGGAGACAAAACAGTGTGCCAAATTTTGACAACGCACTGGTCAACTTTTGACACAGCATTTTGCTGCAGTTAAGTTTTGAAAGTGTCAGAGCTGCCTTCAAAACTTGCAGCAAGTTGCAAAGTTGAGTTAGTCGTCTTTTTTTCCTTTAGTAAATTGGTTGTACAGCACCTTGAAGCAATTCTATAGACCTCCTTTTATAAAATATACACAACTAAATTATTTATTATTATTCGCTGAATTTTCTATTAACATAAAGCATTCTGTTGGATCGCCTGAAATACAATAAGCCGGACAAGTAAATGTTTGTTTTTGTTGCCACACAAAGAACAAAGAATACATTCAAAGGCTATATTTTACACTTAGTCTAAAGCATTCCCCGTCCGTTTGTACGATAGTGTGAATCTAATTTCGCGGTTTGCATCAATATTTTCGCCTTTTTAATCTATCCCGACCCAAAAAGTGAAAACAGATTCTTTAGGGCAAAGTATTTGATTCGCAATTCAGATTGGAGTACGAATTTGCATGGTTACGAGGTTCTTGTCTGTTTGATTATCAAGAGAGTCTTTATGTTATTTAGGGAAATCGTAATAAGCCGTGATCTAAAAACGTTTCAGTTAATAAACACTATCTCAAATGGAATAACATAAATTGAAAATATAACTTTCACCATAAGGTAGAAAGTTTTCGCTTCAGGTAAATCCCTCTTGTTACGACGTGATATGCGAACATATTTAATGCATGATCTCACTTAACCACCTGCTCTTTGCTCTAGAATCCGGAAAATCTCCATAACAACTCGTTTTCCTAAAACAAATTGGAAACACCGTCTCCTTATCTCTGCAGTTGGTTTTTGTCGACTTGTTGCTTTGATAAAGCGGTTTGTAATGAACGATGGGCTTTCAAAAAACATTGGGCGCCAAGGGAAAAACAATTTATGGTTGGACGTGATTCTGAGAAGGTGCGCGCTCTCTCCGCAGTGTTGGTTTATGGTTTTCCTGGCGAAAACATCTGTTTATAGCCACCTGGCTTGCAATATTTCTGTCTGTGAAAAGAAATTCCCGTCCTGTTCATTAAGTACGTCTCTGTTAATATGCGTGATGCCTTGAGAGGAAATAGTGTAGAAATACCACATTGAAATATTCAGGCTTTTAGTTTAAAGACTTTCTCAAAACAACGAACATATTCCGCAAATTAGTAGGCCGGTAGGCCCTGTAAAAAATCAAGAACAAATTACCTCATGTGGGCAAAATGATTGCTAAACTCAACCGCACTTTATAAACGCATTTAAAAGTTTCTTTTACAGGCTTAATCAGCTCGAAGGTTGATTGATTTTCGAGCCGCAATGACGTATGCAAATTGGCTTGGTTCGCATTGTCCTTGAATGAAAACAGTCAAGATAATTTAAATTCTAGTAACTAATTTTGAGCAATTTCCTATCTTTGTCGCTAGAAGAATTTATGAACTGAACTTAGAAGCAGCGTGGTAATTTTTTTAACGCTCTACAGGGCTACTTCAACCGTTGGAAAAAATGTGCGAGGGAGCGTGCATTCGCTAGCGGATAAATCTATGGCGCTGTGGGACAAAGTGAGGAAGCGTTTGGGAAATTCGGAAAACTCCGCTGGTTGCAGTTGTGGTCGAGAATACCCAAATGGCGAAGGTGTTTTCTACGAAGATTACTTTACAAGGTAAGCGGGAGGGGATTTCTGCGTGAAGTTTACCGAAGTTACGGTTTTTTAGGTTTTAAGGTTACAACTGGTGGTCAAATAATTTCGCTTTACTTCAGTGTTTCCGACAACTCGAGTGGTTTTAGGCTTAAATATTTGAACGCGATTTGGACATTCGTTGTAAATCGTTAGCTCATTACGGAAATTTTGATGTAAAGAAGAGTTCAGCAATCGCGGCGGACTGAACGAAAACTGCACTATCTTTTCGCTGCTTGTCTTGTAACAATACACTATTAATAATTATTTCCTGTGAGCTGACTCTGAAATTAAAAAAAAAAAAAAGAAAAATACTGAACAGTTCGCTTTAAAAATTTTCCCCAGATTTCTAAGTATCGATGTTCTTGATCTATTTTGAATTTGGTTTGGATTTTGTTTTAGTAGAATTCGCTAAAGAATCGAAAAAGAAAAAAAAAAAAACTTTTCGTTGATGTGATCAAACGCGATCAAAAGATCGGAGCGCTAAAGTTTCATACCAAAGGACTGGGTACTAGCACTTGCCTTATTTACAAAATGGCGGAACTTTCGTTCGCGTCGAGTTCTGGATTAGAAACCCACACAATCCCTTTGAAAGAGAGGTAAAATCATTTATTTTAATTTGGAGTTTATTCTTAGTGCAACTGCTTGTCTGTAGTGTTTCAATATGTATGTTTTCTAGCTGCGAATAGCGACATCAAAGATGAGAATGATCGGCCGGCCAGATCACAGAAGTACAGCCGTGTTACTGGCAACACTATGTGATGAACAATGCGAATGAAATGTTAAGCTTAATCTGAACAGTTTGCGCAGTTTGCTATCGAAAAAACTCCTTAGTTAATCTGTTTGGTCTAATATGCCATGGTTTTACTTGGAGACTCTAAACCTACTTAATCTTGGTGGTTTTTGGTAATCTTAATGAAGTACTTAGTCTAATAAATTGTTGATTATGTGGCTGGCTGAAAGACGTCAATGAAAGTTTTCATTTTCTGAATGTTTCAAACCATTTAAAGACTTATCAAACGGAGTCGAAAAGCGAGGAATATCTGTTAACTAGCACTCAAGTCAACTGAGATCGCTTCTCAAAATTTAGATTTACTTTTTAATCAATGATATTATGAGCGATTTCCTTTTCCATTGACCTTCTCTAGAACTTCGATTATCTAATACACCAACCTGAATATATTCAAGTAGGTATTAAAAGTGCAAAATTAAAGGTTACATTATACCAGCAAAATAAAATAAGAACAAAAAGTCTTGAAAACCTACAGTTACTTTTACATGAATTTGGTTTATAAAAAAGTGCTCAGTATTAGAAGTGGACAACAACTGTCAATATTAAAACGTGATTTGTCATACAAGCAATTTGTTACATCAAAGCATGGACCTGTCATCTTAAAAAAAAACATGACCTAATTTAGTATCAGGCCTCGTAGGACTGGAAATCAAACAATTGAAGTCTGAGTGAAAAAGAAAAAAAAACATTAGGTGACATATTTTTGTACATTTTTTTGCAGTGAGTTAAATTTATTTGAATGCTAAAAAGGATTAATCTTAGTCGGGACTGAGCATGGTTTCCTTCAAATTTCAGTAACAAACTAACACTTCAAATGTGAAAGTTCACTTGACAGGCCATGATAATTAACTGTAACATGTTTTCAAACCAAATGAGGTCATTATTTCTTTCATGGACATGTACACGCTTAATGCAACTGATATTAGGTCATAAGAACTGAGGAAAGGGACTCATAGATTTAGTCAAATGCCAAAACCATTATGTCTATTTACATGACCTAAAACTCAACTTGACTGAAACTATCTACCTAATTTTAAGGATGTTCATGTAAAATCTTCTACAGACAGTTTTTTCTCCATACTTTTGCTACAGTCAGGAAGGTAGACGTTCTTGTCAGAAATGCAAAAAAATTGAGGTTCACCTACCAACTCCTTTTCAGAGATAAAGCGAGTAGAAAAGTATGCCAATTTTCAAAAAGCGGCCCTTGTAACTCAACATGGCCTCCATGGCTTCTAGTTGAATAATATTTTAAAATATTTACAGGAGACCCAGTTTGAAGGTCAGATTTCATTTGAGTAGGCATATTGAGTAAATAATTTTAACTGATGTCTGTACAGCTAAAATAAAAGTTGAAATTGGTGGCAAATGTGCAGAAAAAAAGAAAAAATTCAAAATTTCCACAATACATTTTTTTTTCAATATTTCCAAAAACATAAGCTAATCAATAAACAATTAATACTGGTCTATCAAAAGAAAAACTGTCTGGGGTCATTGAGCATGCATAGACATTAAAATTCCCACCAGTGCTGTAGATAGATTTCTACAATTCTCTCTCAGTGCACGTGCTAGATGCATGATGTGGCATGACATTGTGACATGAATTTCACATGCAGTAAAAAATGAACAGTCATTCAAGTTGAATGCAATCAAAAATATTTAGTTAACATGTATAATGTTACATGTATTGGAAAAATTCTTATTAATCCAATCAGAAAATAATACAGTTTAAAAAGTTATGTTGACCTGCACTGTCTTAGTTGAATAGGCAAAGCTGTTTCCCTTGGAGACTGTTTTCAGCATTCTCCTTAACAGGTAAAATTTACCAGCTGAAATAGTGCTCTTTGCCACCTACATCTAGGTGGCATAGTAGAAAGTTGCTGAGATCCACCATTATTGCTTAACTGGCTTGGAAAGCTCCCTTACCTGTTGAGGAGAAATCTAGGGAGAACACTACTGCTGTTTTACTGAAGAGTACATGAGATTTACTATGGACAGTGCACCTCAATCTCCCACTACTTCAAACAGTTCTTTATTTGTGGGTGAAGATGATCACACTAAGACACACACATACCGTATTTCCTTGAATAAGTGTCCAGGCGCATATTTAAAAAAACAAAATTTTGGCCAAAAGGGTGGGCACTTATTCAGAGAAGGGCACTTATTAATTTTTTTCTTTCCATGAACTGTAACTTTATTTTGGCTAAATCTTTACCTTATATGGAAAAAATCTAAAATTTACATTTGCATATAAAAGCATTAACCATTAATGTTTTTTGTTTGTTAAAATTTCTTATGTGAGTACCGAAGTCCCAGTATGTGTACAGATTCTATTGAGACATGCTTTCCTTGTGATACCCTTACTATTTAAAAAAGTAAGGGAATGGGAGGGAGTGACGCTTACTTGCTATTTTGGCCGAGAGGGTGGGCATTTATTCAAGGAAGGGTGCTTATGAGAGCGTGGTCGCTTATTTGAGGTAATACAGTAAACTATGATAAATGGACTTGTTTCCCACTAATGTTTGTTGTTTAAATTTTGTTTAGATTTTCTCTGCTACTGCTAGAACCAGGAGAGATCTACTTTGAAGATTTTAGTGTTTTTCATTATCCCTCTGAATTATCAGAAGAAGAAGCTATCAAAAGGTATTTATTTAACTTATGATAAGTGAGTTTGTCTTTTATTAGCTAAATGTACATCATGTCAAATTTTGCTGTTGATAATTAATTTAAAGAATAATGAGTATGACTTTGGGAAGCATTTGGTGAAGACAAGAGAATAAGTTTTTGAAAGTTAAAACAACTTTTAATTAATGAACCACTGTAAACTTAAATGTGGAAAGAGGGTGTGTTTAAATATGTGTGATTATGATACACTTGAATCCATAGGTCCCAATTTATCATCACTCACCATCATTTGTTGTTTCTGTTTTGTAAGGAAACAAAGAGGGAGATTAAAGATCTGTTCCAAGTCCATCCTTTTTGATCCAATTGATACTTCCTGTCCCATTTTAAAGGTACATACATGTATAGAATAGAAAATTATATTTATTTTATAATTTATGTAATTTCTTTTTAGAATTGTGTCCCCGATTAGCTACCAGTACCTAGCAAAATACAATGTCACTTAAATAAAGGATTACTATAAAAGTTACTACTACCACTACTGCATGTCTTTTGCTTGTCACTGTAAGTTTCCTTTCTGCAATACATACAGTAAAAACATGTACATAAGAATCGTGTGGATTAACAACATGTTGTGGATCAGGAAGGTTACAGGAGGCAGGAGAACATCCTCAAAGCAGAATGATATACTTGGTGGTAGGAGACGGTACATGTAACAAAAGGGCAAGAGGCACGGCTGAAGGGGAGGGAATTATGAGGAAAGTCTAGAAAAAAGGTACAAGTGGGAGGTTGTCCCCCTGTGCCCCCTGTGCCCTGTGCCCTTTAAAAAAAACCCTTATATTAACTTCTATAAGCATTATAAACTGTACCTTTTAAATACTCAATGAGTAATTTGATTTCTCTGCCCTCACTATCAATAATCATTTCTATTGTTTTTTGTATTTATATGAAATCGTAGATAAGACCTTATGCACTGTTATAATTTTCCTTTTTCCATTATAATGTTACTTGTAGTTCTATGTAAATGTCTATGCCAGTTAGTGTTACGTGGCAGTGACCAACTCGAAAGCTTAAGCTCCTTTGGTCTCTGCGCACATTTCAGCTTTCATGATTTATGTAATTTGTTGTTTCATTTTTTTCTTACTTTTGTAATGTATTGTAATTTCTCTAGCAACCTTTTGGAATAGTGCAAAAATAAAAAAATCTGAAAAATCTGAAATCTGTCTTTAGGCATTAAATTGCATTCAACTTTAGACATGGTGTTACTCAAGTTTTTAACTTTCTGTTTCTTTCAGTTTCCACTTAGAGAGTGTATTTCAATTGCTCATTGGTCTGGATCTCTCATGTCAAGGTACATGTAATGTGATGCCTAACACTATTTATTGTAACTTTTAACTTATTGTAATTTAGCTAGGTGTCCTCGATTAGTAGAGGTTTCTTTTACCCTGAGCTATTATTATTATTATTATTATTATTATTATTATTATTATTACTATTATTAAACATCCTTAGAAACTAAACATTTGCTGAAGTTACTGTCAAATCAATCAATCAATCAATCAAGCAAGCAAGCAAGCAAGCAATCAGTCATTCAGTCAGTCAGCCAGTCAGACAGACAGTCAGTCAGTCAGTCAGTCAGTCAGTCAGTCAGTCAGTCAGTCAGTCAGTCAGTCAGTCAGTCAATACTGATTTGGTCCTTTGTTTGTTGTAGAATTGACAAGGGAGATGTGCTGGCAATTGAATCCAAGCAAGTCATAGAAATGAAAGAAGGCAATACTATAGCTCCATACACATTTAGAAGAGTAAGTGATAAGTAATCCTGTTCTTGAAATAAATGAACAAAACACTCCACTCAGCCAAGGAGCAAATTAAATAAAATTTGGTCAGAATCTCTTCTTCAGGTATGGATGTTGCTGATAAAGGTTCCTTTTAAAACTACAAAGAATACATAAGTCTTTAATTCCTTTCTGAATTGGTTAGAGGTTTATCGTGAAGTGTAAACTTAAGAGCTGTAAATGTGCAGTTGAAAGCTAAAGGAAACATCAGTTGGGATTTACTGTTCATCAGTACTGCATAAAATTTGCAATTTGCTATAAATTTTATTATATCTTTTTGTGTCTTGCAGCAAAAGACCAAGTATTTATTTTCATTCAATTTTGTAGCTTTGAATTTTGTACTACCTCAGTTAGAGCAGGTAGGTGAATCAATTGATTAATCAATCCGCCAATTGATTGGTGAATAGATTGTTACATCCATCCATTGGTCAATTGATCAGTGATTGTGAACCAACCAACCAACCAAATACCAACCAACCCACCCACCCACCCACCCACCAATTCATGCATTCTGTGAGTTAATTAGTAGGTTAGCTAATCAAACAGTCAGTCATTCATTTGTTAATGTATTGTTTTTATTGATAATTTATCATCATTTCCAGTCAATCAGTATTAATATTATCATTATCGAGGTAGTCTTTAAGACAACATCTGCTCATCAGTTGTCTTCCTCTCTCATTTATCAGTTGATCAACCAAGATTGATTGTTTACTTAGTCACTTTTTACTAGAGTCACAGAGCTAATCAACAGCTATCCTTAATACGACTGTTTAGTACGGTTTTGTTTGATGAGTTATACATGTAGTTGTAATTAATTTAATTCTTTGTTTTTAATTACTGACAGCTTCATCGAGCTTCCACTCTCTTGCCAGCAGATCAGCAAGCTATGGTGGGTTTGCACTGTCTATTTACTTATTATAAATGATCAACATTCTGGCAGCATTATCTTTAAGTTACAGTCCATTAATTAAAATCATTTCTTTAAAATGATATGTGTAATTTTTTAAGTTAATTGATTGTCCATAGGAAGTATGTTAATTGATTCTGTAGGTATCTAAGTGTCTTAATACTATCGATTTTATCACCAGATAATTTATTGTTACTTAATCGATATTTTTATAATAAAATGAGCATTACTAATTAATTTAAAATGTTATTTGTAAAGGTTTTTAAAAGGCTTGCTGTTATTATTGTCATTAATTAATAACAAATAAAAATTTGCCATGTGATTGTTTTTTTCTGTGTAGATAAATTCAATTGTACAGTCGAGACAGGCCAGAGTTAGTTTTAACACCAGCTGGTAAGTTTTCAAGACGTGTAAACTTGTTACAATATTAATTTAATCAGTTAAGCAGTCAATCAGTTGCTTGATTGATCGATCCATCCATCTATCCATTAATCAATTTTACACATTATCAATTAATGGATTAATAATAATAATAATATATATCTTGGTATTTATTTTTTGTACAAAATTTCTTTCCTCAGGTTAGAAGATTTACACGAAAAAATTGTAATGGAAACTATGGGTATGTTATAATATTTTATGATCATTAAACAATGATAAAATTTTTTTGTAATACAACATGGTTACCTATAAAAGGTCTGGTTAAATTCCAAAGGTGTAACTACGGGGACAATGCACTATTTAGTGCTCTTGTATCTGCCAATAATGTTGCCAAATGTAGCATGTGCTGGAAGAGTTGGCTTGCAAGCACTGGGCAGAAATAACCATAGCACCATTTGTTTTTCTGGACTTGAATGTTGATTTCAAGATTAAATGTCACAAGTTGAAATTATAGTTTGTAAGATAAAATTATGATGATTGTATGCTTTCTTTTTCTTTATAGCCAAACGGATCACTCCTCTTGTGTGCAATCCAGGCCGCATCATGCTTACCTCTTCCAGGCTGTACTTTCAACCGTTTAACAATGCAGACCCAGTGAGTTCTTGCTATACATTTATGAAAACGGCCTGTATTCTTAATGGAAGTGTGCTACAGTGTATCTAGTACACTTCATGTTTTCCTGCATGAATTGCAAAAGAGTGGCCATTCCTAATATATTCCCATTCTATCATGAGAGCGACTATCCAACTGGAATTGAAGGATGGCTTTATAACCAACCTATAGCTACTGCGTCAGTGTGATTTTAAAAACCATGAACATTATTTGACTTTGATATGTAGATTTTTGTATGTTGCCTGTTGAATGAGCCCTCAAACCCCAGGAAATGGAAATAAACAGAAAGTGGTGGAGCCACTGGGCTATTTTTTGCAAACAAATGATCTGCTGTTTTTTGTATAATTTTTTAAGTTGTTTTTAAAGTGTTACTTTACTGTTTTTGATTTGTATGTTTTTAGATTTGCATCTAGTAAGGGCACAGGTAAACTTGAAATGATTTCCTGGAAGCTATCTGTCACAAGTTTAGTTTTTATACAGTGCTGCTTTCCAGTACAGCTTGCACAATTTAACCCTTTTTAAAAGCCCTAACAGTGTCAAAAATGAAATTCCTCTTTACATTATCACTATTGGACTACTTGTTCAAACATTCAAGTGATGAGAATAAAGGAAATGATCACCAAGGATAAGATGTCTTGATATTAAGACAAATTCTCCTTACTAGTTCCATAAGAAATGTATGGAGAACAGTAAGGAGAATGTGCATTTTCATAATATCAGGACTTAAATGGTTCATTTATTTGATATCTTGGATCATTCTGCATTTCTGGGCCCCCCTTCCCCACCTTCCCCTCCCCTAACCCAACATTTTGCTCTAAGTGATAATATTATAGTAAAATATGTTGAATTTGGGGAGGGGTAGGTGGGGGGTTCCCTTATGGCTTCCATTTCAACTGACTGGTCAATAAAATCCACAACTATGACAGGCAGGATTGTGAGTGGGAATGTAAAGCTTGGAACTCTACATGTACATGTACCCCTCACAGATCTTTTATTTTATTGTCCAAAAGCCAGGAAAAAGTCATAATAAAACAAAACAAAATGCATGCAACACCGTAACATCAGGGTCATCAGCAACTCTTTTAACAAGCACTACTTTTCTGGATACAGGCAAAACAAAAGGATTTTGCTTTCTTACTTTTTTGTACTGTACAGTGTGAGCTAGCCATAACACAGGTCTACTAGTGACAGCCTGCATGTAGAGGGGTTACAGGTCAAGACAAGTGTTCAACTGAGAACACAGCAGCTTACTATGAATTTTGTCAGTCTCACTTTTGCATGCGGCACTGACTGCTATGGACAGCAGTCTCTGCTAACACAAACCCTCAAAGAAAGAAGTTGTTTATAATGAAAGAAGGAATTTGATAGCCTCTTTCCTCATTATCATTTGGTAAATTTTTGGTTGAGACAAAAAGAGGTTTGAGAAATCTGATGTTTGTGACACAACTTGTAGTCTTCTGATAAGGCAGTAGCTACATGTATTAATACATTGTTTTTCGTCTGTATTTATAGTGTCCAGTTGTTAAATGCAAGTTATCCAGGATATGCAGGGTTGTCAAAAGAAGATACCTTCTCAGACATGTGGTTTGTTTTCGTAGCCTGTTAAATTTTTACTTAGTTAAATTAAGGGACCTGTACATTGTATTTCTCTTAGGGCTTAAAATCTAGCACAAGAAAACACAAGATGGTTGTCAAGTTCCAGTTGTAACCATTATGACCTTAGTTATTGCAGTGTTCATTAGTGTCACCTAAGTGTCCTGTTCTTTTACAAACTCAAGTTTTGTAAGTTGCTGTTTTTTTGTGTGAATGTGCAAATTTCTGTAAATCTACACTAAAAGTTTTGCAAAGTTATGGTAACTTACATAAATGCTTTTCAGTTTTCCACCATAAGCATCCCCCCCCTGCTTTTTTGGCATAGCTAGAATACCAGATTCATTTTACAGAATGAATGGAATATTAGTGTCTTAATTTTCTATTCTTATAGGAGAGAACAGTTTTCTCAGAGCAAAGTACTTGGTCATTAAAAAATATTTGTTACTGTTTGTCCTAGGGTATAGAAGTGTTTTCGACTGATGGTTCTCATATGTACTTGGTATTCAACTCCCCCAAGGAAAGAGATTTATTTTATGAACAAATTGTTCAACAACCAGGTACGTGGATGGATTGATGAATTAGTATTTATTCTTTCCACTTACTACTGACAGTAACTGCTTTTAGTACGTTTTAATCCTCGAAGCCCCAGTGGGGACAAGCATCTAATTTCTCCTTACAATATCCCTACTTGTTCAAACATACAGGTTACGAGAATAAAGGAAATGATCACCAAACATGAAAATTTTGATGTTTGTACAAATTCTCTTAACTAGTACCATAAGAAATATATAGGGAACACTAAAGGCTTTATAGTATAATTATATTTATCCAGGGTGCTCTCATCACCAAGGTGTTTTTCAGTCGTGCCCTACAAATAATAAGGAAATAAAAATTACAAAAACATATTACAAAACCTTAAAAAGATAACAATTAAAAATAGTTTAAAGACTTAATTGGTAACTAAGTGTACATTTTAACTTTTTCTCAGAGGTTGAATTGGAAGATACAAGACAAGAGAACATGACATTAAAATGGCAGAATGGAGCCATCTCAAATTTTGAATATTTAATGTACCTAAATAGGTTGGTAGTGTCTTTGTGGTCATATTTTTGTTCTTTGTTTTTTGATTGTCTTAAAATGCTGTCTAGAATGGTTTTCATTTAGGCATTATTTCATTGCAGGATTTTGCATTTTTGCAGTAATAATAATAATAATAATAATAATAATAATAATAATAATAATAATAATAATAATAATAACAATAATGAAAATCAATTTATATAGCACTAATACTATAGAATATTCAAAGCACTTTACATTAAGTTACAATTATTATTCATAAATTTAAAGCTTTCTTAAAAAGAAATGTTTCCAGTTGCTTTATAACATGGTGAAGCTGCTACATGTTCTTATAGCTAATGGCAATGAGTTCCAAAAAACAGGTGCAGCATGAGGGAAGGTGCAATCCCCAAGTGTGATGATGAATGAATGTTACTTTTACCTAATTTTTGAGAGAGCCTCCACATGTAAATATTTTTTCCAACCAAACTCAGTTAGAGATAAGATCATAAGTCTATGCATGCTTGACATGTGACTTGTTGACCGCTTTCCTTTCAGTTTAGCAGATAGAAGTTTTAATGATCTCACACAGTACCCAGTTTTTCCATGGATAATGGCAGATTACACAAGTGATGAGCTGGGTAAGATATTTAACACAAATCCCAGTAAAAAACTTAAATAAAAATAGTACCATGTGAAAGTACTGCTGAAGAGGTTTCATTTGAATGGTCACTCCATAGGATTTCATCCACAGACTCAAAAGTTAGAATCACCTCTGTCTCCATAACCGACTCTGGGAGTGAAAGGGTTAAATACCGTTGCTACAACCTTGGACAAAACTGTTGAGACAAGTTCTGAGTACCGATAAATTGAATGCGATAAGTGCACATCGCCAATTTTACCCCCGCTCCCCCCCCCAGTTAATGATGTTCTGCTTGATTAAGTGGCATGCAACATTTGTTGGGATACTGTTTACAACATTGAAAATGGGTAGAAGTCATGAGAAGCATTCTTGCAGTAGCATGGCCTAATTAATCGAGAATTTGAACTGAAAACTAAGGAACTGTACGTGTATTTCCATTATGGGTCACCCTTCCTCCAGCTCCCAGCTCCCCCCCGGTGTATTTTTCAGATTCACCCAAACATTGCAATGGTATCCTTTTGACATTAACTTTACTTTCCTTGGTACAGTATAGTACACAAATAAACCTGAGACTTGTTTAATTGTAGATTTTAACAGCCAAGACACATTCAGAGATTTGTCTAAGCCAATAGGAGCCCTAAATGAAACCAGATTAGCTCAGTTAAAGGTATGGAGTTAATTTGTTTCTAGCTGTTTATTGGCTTAGTAAATTGAGGTAACATGGTCTTAAAAACCATTAGCACGACAACTTTACCTAAGGCTGTTACCTACGGTATCTGCTGCCCAGTAGATGATCGAGAAGGAAAGATGGTGAATTTTAAGCTCAGAAAAGAAAAACGAAAGATGTAGTAAATATTCACTATCTGACAAGTGTGGGACAAAGAAAAAATTTGAGTCCCCGATGGGAATCAAACCCGTGACCTGGAGCACACTGGTGGCATGCTCTAACCACTGAGCTTCTGGGAGACTTGTGATGGGCAAGGCTGTATTTACTGCATTTGTTGTGACACACGTCCTCCATACTGCTAGGATTTGCGATGTCGAAAGTGTATGATGATCAAGAAGAAAGATGGTTAAGTTTAATCTCGGACAAGAAATTTGAAAAATGTAACATTCAGTATGTCATGAGCATGGGACAAAGAAAAAAACCTTTGGGTTCCCGATGGGAATGGTACCCATCTTCAAACTTCTTTTGTCTTGGATGGACGGATAGAACCTTAGTTGAGCTAGCTCAGCTAATAACATGCCATTCACTTGATTCCGAAAATGACTTCTACTCAAGCGGTTGAAACATTACTCGCCAAAAACAGTCTTGAAAGGACTACACTTACGTAGACAATTCTGGACAATCTTATTAATTGGTTACTGCTTTTTTAATTGTTTTTTTCAGGAGAGGTGCAAAGAAATGCCTGATCCAAAGTTTTTATATGGCTCGCATTATTCCACACCAGGATATGTGTTGTACTATCTTGTTAGAGTCGGTAAGATTGTGTTTTAGGTTTGGTGTCAACTTTTAACTTAGAAGTTTACCCTTTAATTGTCCCCTTTCAAGGTTTTTTTCATGCCTTATTGCAAGGTTGAAACATGGCACAAAGTTTAAGCGTCTTTAGAAATGGGAAAAAAAGAATCGTGCGTTAAATGATTCCCGTAAAAGTTACAGTTCTGATCTAGACACCACGCAAAAGATTTTCTAATCAAACTGGGAGGGCGAGCAATGTAGCTATGTTGAAAGCGAGTAGCATTAATTTAGAAGTCCATTTATTATTTTTTTTTAATTTTCCCGGTAGGCATAATAAAGGTCGATTAATACGAGCAACATTTTCGTGCAATTTGTCGGGCAACAATGTTGCGTTGCAAGTTGAGATTGTTTGTTTTGCGTAGTACCACTTCCGCGCGTCACAAATTTTCATGTTGCAAAAAATAGAAGCGACGTCTATTTTTTACAACATGAAACTTTGTTGTGCGAGGAGGTAGTAATAGGCACAATTTGCAATGCACCTTTGTTGTGCCACTAGACTGCTAGCATTCCCTTTCTGGATAGTCGATAGGGCGCGCGAAAGTCGAGAGCGAGAGCCATCAACAGCGCGGCGAGATCCCTCCTCCGGTTGGCTCCAGGTTTCGGCTTTTTGCTCAGCTTTTTCCCGCACTCCCTCAACTATCCAGTAGGGGACAGCTAGCAGTCTATTGCACGACAAGCTGCTTGAAAATGTTAGCTGTATTTCTTGGCTTTAACCCAATGAATTTTTTGTGGCTCCCCTTTATAGCTCCAGAGTTTATGCTCTGCTTACAAGGAGGAAAGTTTGACCAGCCTGACAGGTTATTCAACAGGTAAAAAGAAATATATGTCGAGTTAACTTATTTTGTAAACCTGTTTCTGGCAGTAAAAGTAAGTTTTGCTCAAAACTACTCATCGCTTTAAGTGTGCTTGGCTTTGGATAGCTGGGAAGGAAATGAATAAATATTCCTTCGTGTCTTGGAAAGATCATTAAAAACTAATCATATACTTTCCTCCCGATGTTCTAGGATTATTTCGGTTGCAACAAAAAGAACAAAGTTTTTATTTCAGCACAATTTGACCTAAAACCTGTAAAAATTCCAATGTTGTAGCCCCCTAAAGCGGAGTGAGGGTGTCCAAACCGCTTAGCCAAATAATAAAAGAGATTATTTCTGAACTGAATTAAATCTCAAGTAATGTAATACTTAGAGAGTTAGGTACCTGGGTGATCATGCCATCTGGGAACTTATTTTTGGTTACGACGTAATTTTGTTTTATGTTAACGTTTTAGTGTTGCTGAAACGTGGGAAAATGTGTTGACTGGGCATGCAGATGTCAAAGAGGTATGTGTACCGACAGTCGAGATTGTGTATTTTTTGCTGTGATCAAAGCCATAAAGGTGGTAAGGTAAACCAGTGTCCAGTCCAACAGATTGATTGAGCCATATATGCTCATCGGAGCCTGGACAGAGGTCGAGTTTCTTTAGCATGAAGCGACTAGGGGCATCACTACCCCCCCCCCCCCCAGGATAGGATGCTAGTCCATTGCAGGGTTATCCCCGGTTTTTTCTATTAGGATTCCCTAACAGCCCCCTGGTACCCATTTATACACCTGGGAAGAAAGAGACAAACAAGGAGTAGAATTCCCTTTTCTTAGGAAGCAACACTATAAAGTAAACAGCCTTAACTGCCAAAATATCTGACCTTCCAAACTAAAGTTTGATCGCAAGCCTGAGGGGTGTATGGGTATGGAGACCAAGATTTGACAGACAGAAACGTATTGTAAAATTACAAGTCATAATTTAAACTTCGTTCATTATTTTCTGTCACTTTCTTTGATTTTTGCGTTGTGTTCTTTTAACTGCGTCCCAAAATTAAATAAAGAAAGACCTCAGTCTGTTTACTAAAGTTGGTAATAAAAAGGTTAGCAATAGTAAAAAGGTGTTTTATTGCATGTCGCAAGGTAATAGTTTCCAAAAAAACATGTCGATTGGTGAGTTTATTTCTAGTGATCTTGTTCTGTGATTTTTATGTAGCTCATTCCTGAGTTCTTCCAGTCGTCTGGTGAGTTTCTGTTAAACAGTCAAAACCTTCCGCTGGGCTGCAAACAGGACAAGACAAAAGTCATGGATGTCGAGCTACCTCCTTGGGCACAAGGTATAAAGATGCATCACTAATTCAAAAGTGTTATTAATATTGATCGCCCTCATCACCCTTTAAGCACTTCACGAAAAACCATGACCTAATTTGGTATCAAACAGTGGATGTTTTGGCATCAAACATTTGAAGTTTCCGGGAAGTTTTTAATATACGTTAGGCAAACTTTCGCAACTGCAATTCATATTGTCGACTAGAAACGTGTTTGTTTTACAGAGATGTTTTTCAATCACACTTATTTAAACACTAAAAATGTTTTAAATTAACAACGGTTGACCGTAGTCTCACTCAAACGTCTCACCTTGAGCTCCATTCCGTATCGCAAAACCTGTAACGCTTGATACCAAGATCTTTTTCTATCGTGACGTGGCCACACTTAGATGTAAACGACGATAATATAAACATTTCATTGTACTTTCTACATTCATGTCTACCAAACCTCCATTCACCCGTACTATTTTGTTGTTTGCTTGTAGATCCAGAGGACTTCATCAGAAAGAATCGCGATGCACTCGAATGCCCTTATGTGTCAGAAAGACTGCACCATTGGATCGACCTGATATTTGGTTATAAACAAAGAGGGCATGAGGCTTGGAGAGCGGACAATGGTATCTTGTGATTAGAGTATTTTCAAAATATCTTAGGGTTCAACATGTAACGAAAACGTTCCACATTTTAATTTGCTTAAAAGCATGAAAATTTATCATTCTTTTTGAGAGCCTGGTTTTATAGGGTGTGTGCACGTGACGTCATTGCCGTCATGTTTGTGCACCTTGAACAAAAGGTTTCCCAATAGCTCCTTTGTTGTGGTGCACCAACATGGCTGCCACGCCATTGTCCTTTGAATCTCTAGGGACTGGTTGCATACGCTCCATAAAAAAAACTGTACACCCCTGTTGTCCCTAAGTGCAGCTACCGGGCCCTGGGAATGAGCGATTTTTCTTGCGTTCTTTCGTGAGCCACTCGGTTAGGTTGGTTTTCACTTGACTTGGCCTTTGCAAAGTTCAAAGACTCAGGGGGCAGTGGCCGATCAATTACACGTACTGAAAACCATTAGAAAGATGTTGAAACAGTGAAGTTGTTAAATTTCAAGAATTTCGAGGAGGTTTTTTGAACGATTGTTGGCATTCATTTTTCCGGCACACACCCATCCACGTTAATAAATCAGCCGTCCCTATTGTGTGAAAATAGTTGTGAAAAGAAAATGGCATTTCGACCAGTGACAGTCCATTGTTTGTTTGTTATTTTAGTGTTTTATTACTTAACGTATGAAGGAGCTGTCGACCTTGACGGGTAAGTTGAAGCGCTAAAGTGTTTGTTTCTGACTTATTACAAAAGTTATGGGTGGAGGGTGAATTCCAATAAAAGAAATTCATGCAAGGGAAAATTGCGCCCAAAAAATCATGCACAGCGAGCAACACAATAAAATATGAGATCTTACCTTAAAAAAAACTGCTACAGAGCAAATTGGAGCCAAAAGAAATTCACGCGACTTGAGATCCCCCCCCCCCTCCCTCCAAAAAAAAAAAAGAAAAAAAAACTTTCTAATGGTCTGTTGCTAAGGTCTGCCGGAACAGTGACCACTCCTAATTAATTCGTATACTTTCGTGTATTGGCTTGTCCAATCAGAATTCTAGGATAGCTGCAAGAAAACCAACTGAAGTTCACATGTGGCCTTGTGTTGGTTTCCTTGAACCTTCTCTGGAATTCTGAATGGGCAATTGATCACACGAGACTGTTCAAATTAAACAAAAGTGGTCACAGTTCTGCGCGCTGCCCTATAAACGTTCCGACGAAGACAACAAACATGTCTTTTGTTTTGAAACGTACATACAAACTACTGACTCGGTGCAACCCGTGGTGATAAAATGAAACACCGACATATTGTTGTGAAAGCTTTGTGAACTGTCGTTCTCTTTCCATAGATGCTATGTGGACTTCACACGTCATCTTTGTTTCAATATTGCCACACTAGCTAAGAAGCAGAAAACGTTTGAAAATTCATATCAAAGAAGAAGAGGGATTTACGGGTCGCCTTATATAGCACAAACTAGCCTGTTTTTGCAGTGAGGTATCGGTTTTGAATGACTGTTTTCCCATATCAAACAGGATTGAGGATCCCAATGAACGTGCTTCATTAGAAGCTCAGATTCTCGAGTTTGGACAGACTCCTAAACAGTTGTTTACCAGCCCGCATCCACAGAAACTGGTAAATAAATAAAGCAATCATCTTGCCACAATTTGAAGATTATCTCTTAGAGTGTTCATCTGTCGATATTCTTTTCTTTTGGTATCTTCATGCTGTCATTTCTGTGCAGTTCTGTCCAAAGAGCTTATTTGTACTTGGTGATTTATTGACGTTTTTTAGTCCATGCAAGAGAGGGTGAACTTAGAGAGTGAATCCCCGTGCCGAATGATATTATTTTAAATTTATTTTTAGTTCGCACCCATGATGCGAAGGTCATTTTTATCTGTTGTGCCCATGTCAACAATCTAAAATCACATGATGTCATTCTAACTGACCAATGAGGTGTCGTCCTTAAAATAACCACACAGTATGACAGAACCAAAAATAGATTTCAAATAATTGTTATCGGAAGAGGCCCATGTATGGGAGTTTCGCTCTTTCCCTTCATCCTCTCTTGGTCGGTGTCAAAGTTGCTGCTTCAACAACAGAACCCAACATAAGTGCATATTCGAACTGATGTCTCCAATGCCTGAACTTGTGTAAAGGCTCGACGTTTGCGAAAAGTACCGGAAATGCAGAAACAATGCAAAATTCAAGTCGCAGAAACTGGTAGCTAATATTAAATTTAGTCTTTTAGAGGGATGCACAACGTAGAAAGTTTACGTTTTCTTAAGCAGTCTTACGTTATACGTTTCAGCTGAAATACTAAAACATGTGAGAACTGATCCTTCTTGGCACGTTTGATCGTCGTGAGATAATGTGAAACATCTGTTGGCCTGTCGGTACAAACGCAGTAGTAACTCTGATTTACGGAGGAGATCCAATTTTTCGGAGCTTAGGCTTATTTTAGTTCGAAAACCAACGGCAGACTTTGTAACCAAAAACTACTAACCTTGTTGTTTAAATTACAGGTTACTGGAGTGAGTCCTAACACTAGCACCAACCCCTCCCCGATAAGTAGCAGTATTTTGAATGGAGAGGGACACAATGAACCTGTTACGCAGAGTCAAGGCAGTGTACCGGTCATCAAGGTCAATGGTATGTGAAAGTGAATATGTCACGATTTTTTTCTGAAGTTTCAGGATACTTTAAAAAATTAAATTTTATTATGATTAAAATTATTATTTTATTGATTGCTGGGTTCGATCCTTGAAATTGAACTGTATTTGGTTGTATTTCAAAGTGAAATGTTTCATTACCTTCATGGTCATGGTTGTACCACTCAGGCAGGGTAGCAGATGGTTTCCACCCAGTTCCCCGCTCCCCGCCCCCCGCTCCCCGCTCCCCGTCCCCCGCTCTCCGCCCCCCCGCTCCCCGCCCCGCGATTTAAGTTAACATATTCTGAAATTAAACATAATGCCTTTACCATAGTTTGCTACTTCCTTTACGAGGTAAGATGGCTACGTGTCAATAGTGACGTTATATGACATGGAGCAACGTCATTAACTAGTGAATCCGCCATGTTGGATTTAACGATTTTCCTTTATCGATCCAAAACTAATCAAAATCATAGGAGCATGCTAAAGTGGGTCTGAAAGATAAAGTAGTCGAGGTGTTTCTGACCATTCTCCAAGACAGGGGAAAATTCCACCAATGTCCTCCTGAATATCTTCATACACCACATTTTTTCAGTGGTTGGTTAAACTCTTCTTTCTTGGTCTAATGTAGGAAACCCCTTTTGCATTGCAGTTGATTTTGATGACGGATTTAACCACAATCATTCACAGTGGACCAACATGGAAAAACTACAGCAGGCAACATGTCACAAACTGCACAAAGAGTAAGACAACTTCTTAGTGTTGAAGACAGAATTTTTTTCATCTCAATTTGAATTAACGTTTTTCATCTGTATAAGCCGCAAATTGTAAACTTAATCTTGAAAATGCTTTGTTGTTCTGAAATGATAAATGGGCCTTGTACAAACTCACAAATACACTATTTTTCTTTAAAGGTCACGCAATCTTGAGAACGTTTACCTCGCTTCTTCTCTCTGGTCTGCAGGTCAATTCACGGCTTTGAACTCAGACTTTCAAGTTACTTCTACAAATTCAGTGTTACAATGAACCTTTTCTTTTATGTATCTATTTCTCTCCATACATTCTTCCACTTTGTGACATTTCTATGAACTATGTAGCTGCATGCAAAGCCACTCTCCCGCTTTCGTTGTCATAACAACTCGTACCTTTTATAGTTTCCACATTCCCCTTGAGCAGTGATCCTTTTTCTTGTTTTAAAACATCCGCTTTAAACACGTGGATGTAACTAACATACATCATCACATCCGACTTGACAATAAAATCTCATTGTACTTAATGAAAATTGAGCAACATTCTAGCCATTAAGATGAAGTAAATAATATTAAAGTCTTGTTTTATCAGTATAAGTGGCATTTCTTGATAAACAATGGATAAGAAACAACATTAAACTGAACTGAACTAAATCCCATTTCAAAAACTATTGGAGCATTCACTAAAAAGAAAATAACTATTATTAAAATATAGTGAACCTTTATTTAACCTTTCTTGTTTGTTGGGGGAATAGGTACAACTTCGTAAAACACTCGAAGAGTTGCCTAACAGCGAATCAGAAAACGAGCAATCAAAAGGTTGTGTTCGAGCATTGCCATGTGAATATTGCGCTGAGAATTTCTTTCGTCGCTTAGCAGCTTAACTGATAAATACTGTGGGCTCGAAAACGGTGCCTGTTCCCCCGACTTTGGTGTTGTCACTGTGTGTATGTTAACCTGATGTGTCCTGTATAGGGAAGCTCCTTCTTCTTCTTCTTCTTCTTGTTCTGTGAACGTGAATATAACCAACAGTCCACTCGCGCAACACAGAAGGTTTGTGTTCTAAAAATACACTGATGCATGAACCAAGTGCGGTTTAACGTTTTGTAAAATAAAAATAATAACAAAAATTAAAATTCAAGTGTTTATAAAACGTAAATTTCAGATTTTTATTTTTGTAAGAGAAACCGTTATCGTACCTTAGGCGTAAAATAATTGCCTGAGTTTGAAAACTTGTGTAAAACTTTCTGTTAGTTTTCCAAACTTTTCACACATTTGCCAAGAGTCTGTAACCCCAGGTGCATTTTATCAGCCCACGGCAATGATATTTTGGCATCTCTACCTCACAGACAAAATTGTTTTTTGTTGGAAAATAAAAAGTGTTACGTCAAAAATTATCATAAATTTGTTCATGTGTTTAGGGTTAAATTCTGCTGCTTCCTTCCGCGAAAGGGTTTTAGTGTTAGGATGCGAAAATTCTAAAACCAGTTATCTAAATAATTGTGTTAATAACATTTTCTTGCTGCTAAATCACTGGATACTGTTAAGAAAATAATAATTTAATAAATGTAAATGTACTGGAGACATAATAACCTTTTCGCTTTCCCCCCTGCGACTGAGATCTCTCCCTCCCTCTTCCTCTCCCACTCCACCCTTGTTGCTCTTAGTTTCTGTTATGATCTTTTAAAAATACTTTAAGGCCACGGTCAAACGGATTCATCATCATCCAAGTTTGTTCAACACCATTCACCATCAACACAATGCAATGCAATGCAATGCAATACAATGCAATACAATGCAGTGCAATGCAATGCAATGCAATGCAATGCAATGCAGTACAATGCAATACAATGCAATGCAGTGTAATGCAATGTAATACAATGCAATTCAATTCAATGCAATGCAATGCAATGCAATACAATGCAATGCACTGCAATACAATAATACAATACAGTACAATACAATACAGAACAATACAATAAAATGCAATGCAACACAGTACAGTACAGTGCAATGTAATACAATACAATGCAGTGCAGTGCTTTATTGACACTGCCCTGGTGGGGCTTTTCAGCATCATTTCAACAGGGTGGCCAAACGTGTTTAACAATGATTTTGCATTCAACATTGTTGAACGGTGTGGAATGGAAATGTTGAACCCGCTTGGCCGGGGTCTTAAATAGTTTTGCTGTTTAGGCCAAATACTTTCAAACGAAAAATAATCACGTTACTAGACTCAAATGCAAATGAGAGAGGTAACGTAAATCTTTAAACGTACTTTTAATTCTCATGACTTTAAATTTACCAACAGCAAATGCTGTCATAAAAAAAAATGAGATGGATGGACAGTAGCCTCCCACGCAGTTGTTTTTAGGGGAGTCGTATTTCCCTCCTCCCCACACGACTCCCCTAAAAACGACTGCGTGGGAGGCTAGATGGACAGACGCAGTAATTTGAAACGGTTTTTCTGAGCAATCCTTATTAAAAATGCTACTTCTGTGTGAATCTGTTACTTTAAGTACCACCACAACCGAGCCTTTCTTCGATACCCTTTGCAAACCTGCCTGTTCTGTGCCAGTGCAGACCATATTACTTTACTTCTATAATGTTTCTTTTTTTCTGTGCATGCTACGATTAACCGGCTCTCTAATATGTCTTTATAATTCTAATTTTGCATCCACTGTAATTTCTCTTTCTTGTAACCAGAGATCACGGATTTGTTCTGTTTGTCTTCTAAATATGGACATTTTTCTCACTCTATATCGTATTCAACTTATATACCCTGGATATTTTTAAGTTCATATTAGTGATGGATGCATCCTCGAAATACTGGTTTTGAAATATGATTGCAACTGGTAATGATTATAGCCCAACTATGTAGTATAAATACTTATGGTACTTTAATACGACCTTTTTGCAGCACTGTAACATCTGTGAGGCTATCAAAGGATTGCAAGAATGTATTTTCTGTTTCCCAAGGTACGGCATGTTTCATCATCTACATGACGATTTTCTCTTGTCTTTCGTAGACCTAAAGTCTCGGTAAAGTCACTGAAAGCTAAGTGAAGTGAACCTACAAAAATATTGGGAGCAGAAAGTGACTGTTGGTAAGCGCGGGAAAACGCAAACCAAGCGAATAGGCGGGGAAACGTTTGCCAGCTGTCAAGTGAGAAAGGGCGGGAAAATTTGTTTTGGGCTGGCTGGTAAACGGTTGTGCGAAAGGGCGGGAAAACGTGTAACCGGTAAGTGCGGAAAACAAAGACCTTTAATGTGGACTCTTCAAACCGACTGGAAAAGGTAAAAATACAGTGCGAATTTGCGCTCGAAGAAGATTGAAAGCAGTAGAAACACTTAAGCTTAAGTGGGACCGAGATTTCCAGCGTTCCTTTGCAACTGAGAAAAGGAGGGGGGTGGGGGGGGGGTGGTGTCTCTTTTGTACTTACTATTGTTTGGATCCTGTCGTACAGTCGTTGTAAAAAAGTATTTTTTGGTACTTATGTTAGTTGTTTGTCTTGCTTGTCAGATACACAGCTGAAGATGTACTCGATAGAAACCAGACAGCAAGTGAGAGGAATCAACCTGTCATCAATGGTGAGTTGCTGTTCGTAAATCCAAAAGAAACATTTGAGAAGCAGAAATAGTCTAGCTGTGCGATCCATTATAAAGTGGATTGCAAAATCGTAGACTTGCAAGACAGTCCGTGTTTTGGCATGAATGAGTTCTACGAACCCACACACTCGACCGAAGGTGTGAATATGGACATGCAAGGCTTACACGGGAAAATCGGTGTTCCCTTAATTAAGGTTCCTCGTGGAGATTAAAACTTAAAAAAAAAAAACGGTTTTGCAGTGAAACGCTGTTTATGAACATTTTTATCCTTTTCACAGGCTCTTTCATCTTGTGCCATTATGCCAGACTCTAAAACTATCATAGTGGGTTCCTGGGATAACAAAATGTAAGTGTTTTTGCTTAGCCCGCTCTCCTTTTTAAAAATTACTTGTGAAATTTGTGACGTTTAATGCCTGCGTTTCACAAAGCTTTACTTAGTTAATTTCAACTCTCTTTGTTGTATATGCAGATACATTTACTCTGTAGAGTACGGAAGAGTTGTTGACACCAGATCAGGCCACGATGATGCAAGTAAGTGTTGAAAATTCTAGTGGTTTTTTTTTTAATGACCGATGCAAGTTGAATTGCCTTTAAAGTGATGATTGATGTTTTTTGTTGTTTTAAGACAAGTTTTAGACATCCCGATTGTTGTATTTTCAATTTAGTTTCGTGTTTATCGTGGAATGATGGCATCTTAGTCACTGCATCATGGGATTCCACTGTCAAGGTAAGCTCGATGACAGACAGGTTCGTAAACGAGGATATGGGTGCAGGGATTAAAAGAGGGTCAGAGTTCAAACCCCTGGTTCCGGTTGTATGAAACAGCCCTAAGGGTTAAGGTTTAATACCCTGGGACTTCCGGTGGTTTACGAAGCCGGGCCTAGGAATCTGGGAGCTCATTAAACTAGAATGGGTAAGTAGTGGGTTTTGGGGGGACAGGGATTGTGCTGTGCAATTTTTCGAGATCAGGGATCGAAATTTGACACGCTGGTTAACGATGGAATATTGTTGAAAAATGTACCGTGTAATAACCTGTCTACCTGTCCACTTCAAGCCACAACATTTCTTAAGCATTGATTTCGAAGAGTGATCAATTTCTCCTACAGTTAAGCAGTCAGATGATGGTAGTAAAGGAAGCGAGTGTCTTAATGTGCCGTAAAATTCTCTGATCAGTGTTAAAAGAAATTTGTAGCAGTCCGTGATAAAAGTGATCATCTGAGCTTCGATTGAAAGTGTTCAAACTTAACCGAAGTGGCAATAATTTGTTTTACTGCCTACTGCTTTGGGCAGTTGTAATTGTTTCGTTGTTGAAATTTTCTTGAAGTCAGAATTATGTTTATTATTCATTTCAAGGTCTGGAAGTTCTTTCCTGAGCCAGATGGCAAAAAACCCACTCCGCCGGAAATTATTGTAAGTACGCCTCTTGGCTTGTTGGTCATTAAATTAAATACATAATCTTCCAAGCGCACGCATGTTGCAGCTTCATATGTAAACCTATTAAACGAAAGCAGAAGACTGCTACATTGACTTGGATTCTTAGGGGCAGGACAAGCCATTGTAGCCAAGTGGTCGTCAAGTTGCTCAAGTGGTCGTCAAGTTGCTATAACATCAGTCTTTTAAGGTTCAAGCGGTACTTTTAGTCGTAATACAGGAAGAAAAAATACAACGGACTTACAAAATGTACATTACATGTCAGATAATGTTAGATACCGACTTGTTATATTGAGTTTTCGAGTTGAATCACTCGGTTGCACCAATGTTAGTAGCCAACAAGGTTATACATTCAGTTACCAGTGTGCGTGTAGCATCACGCTTGGTGCCAAATTTTCTTCGACACTTAACATTGTTTACTTATATTTTTTAAAAATTTTTTGTCGTTTTTTTTTCAGGCCGAGCTCGACCACGATACTGAGGTAAGATTTAAGCTAACAAAGCCCCGAGTCCTTAATTAACTGCAGTGTTTCTTTCCTCGCCCACAACAGTACACGTATACCATATCCTTTCTTGCAGGTGAACTCAGTGGACCTTGATCCTACAAATACGTTGGTGGTTACAGGAACTATGGATGGTAAGGGTCTAACATGTTGAACTAAAACACGGTATAACGTCTTTCTCTTTATTTCGGGTCCTGACTTCATACTTCGCAGATATCTCGATTTGATTTCAGTAAATTAACTGAAGAAACAAGCTCCGTTTTCAATCACTCTACTGGAGGCTTCAAAACATCTCACTGTTGTTTTTCTGTGTGTGCAGGAACTGTGATGCTTTGGAACATTGATCAACAGGCCGCCATCAGTCACCATCCCAGTAAGCTATCATAATCTCTTGTTTTAACATATCTTTGGAATCACAGTAAAGCTTGCCGTACCGCGGCTATTTTATTTTTATTATCATTTTTAAAATTTATTTTTGCCCTTTAGTGCTGTGTTTTCCTAGCTCTTTCTTGGCATTGCGATCGATACTTGCAAAGACGTTCGCGAAAACACAATATTTAAACATGCAACAATTGTTGACGTAACACCAAGAAACACCTTCTTTCCTATGCCCGTGGCCAATCGAAAATGAGAAGCTACATGGCAATAATTGCAAGCGAGGTTGTTTCCTCCTTAGTGAAACCTGAAATTTTAGAGACCAATTCGAATTCGAGGATTTGAATTCCATTTCTGATTTCCAAGCTAGTTTAATATTTTCATGGCAGCACTCGAGCACACTAATGAAACTATGCCGAATTAGGAATTTCGTTGACAAAATACTCCTTTCCTTTCCAGTTCATAAAGAAACTGTGCATACAGTTCTGTTTAGTCCAGGTAAGCCTGACACCAAATATTAACTCCTTGTCCTTTGTAACCAATGTATTTGAGTATACGTTCAAGTGCACTTACATACCCGTTGGCGTTGATTTCAGATGGACAGCGGATTCTCTCCTGTGGAGCAGACCACTTCATGAGAGTGCTGGATGTTCATACGGGGACTGAAGTGTATTCTAAAGATGTCGGCGAGGAGATCAGGTGCAGTCAGGCTCTCTTTGTTTGATATACCGTATTTACTCGATTAAGTGCCGCCCCCGATTAAGCGCCGCATATGAGAGCAAAAATATTAAAGAGCACCGCCCTCGGATAAGCGCCGCATATGACAGCAAAAATATTAAAGAGCGCCGCCCTCGAATAAGCGCCGCATTCATTCACAACAATGCGGCGCCTAATCGAAGCATCATCAGACTGAATCAGTGTTAGAGGAGCCAAACTAATAAACAAGTACGGTACAAGTCAATCTAAACCAAGTTCCGAAATTTATTCTTCTGTATTATCTTGTTTTTCAGTTGGAAGTAGGTATACTTCATTATGTTTTCTTTGTTAACATTTGCTTGTTATCGTTTACAAATATTATGATTTTTTAAAGAGCGCCGCCCTCAGATAAGCACCGCCCCCGAATAAGCGCCGCATCTGAAGCACTTAACAATTGGTTCATGCTTAGCGTGCGTACATCGAGTTACGGATGCACGCGGGAAGTTTGGAGAGCACGAGAGAAGCGTAAGAGTTAGCAACTCTAGCTTCTTGAGTGCTCTCCAAGCCTCCCAAGTGCATCCATAACTCGATGTACGTACAGCTAAAAGCATGAACGAATTGATTTAGGCAAGCCTAAAAGTGGAACCCTCCCTTTTTTTTTTTTTTTTTTTTTTTTTTTGCTGGCAGTTATTAATTTGTAAAAATACTCTCAGAATTCAAGTCGGTAAATAAAAAAAAAAAAACAAGATAAGGAAAAAATTTCTACCCTCGCTGAGAACCGAACCCGGGTCGTCGCCGTCTGATGCTGGATGTTAATCCACTAGGCCATGAGCGTTTATTGTTATCTTTGAAGTTAATTTTAATACTTATTTCTTTCTTCGTGACAAGCTGCCTATCAGGGATTGCGCCCAGGGTCGCTCAATCGCGGGAAAATTCAAAATAATCCACAAAAACACGTGCAATGCAATGGCGGCCGAGTTTGTCGATCACATCACGTCTAATATATAGATTTAGCCAAGCCCCTTTTTGTTTTGTCTGCTTTTTTTTGGTTTTTTGTTTTTGTTTTTGCTGGCAGTTATTAATTTGTGAGAATACTCTAATTCAAATCGTTAAATTAAAAAAAAAACAAAGAAAAAATTCCTGCTCCCGCTGAGAGTCGAACCCGGTTCGTCGGCGTGAGAGGCCGGTGATTTTTCCACTAGGCCATGAGCGTTTATTGTCATCCTTAGCGTTAATTTTATTACTTATTTCTTTCTTCGTGACAAGCTGCCTATCAGCATGAAAATGTTGGTGTTTTTCCTGGCAAAATGTGTTCGGAACGCCAGAAAAACCATGGTTGTGGACAGAAAAAACCAAAAAGCACTGGCTCTGCTATATTTGGCTCGAAACCGCTGCGAAAAGCTGCGAACTGAAGCGGCGTGCCAACGGAGTTTGAACAGAACCGACGAGGCAAATTTGAACTTTTCGCGTGAACTTTACCGCCTAATTTTTTTCGCCTAAATTGAACTTTTCCCCTTCCACCATTAACAATTTGTTTTTGACTTTTGTTGTCTTTGCTTGTTTTGCTACAACGCGGGTCAACATGCGATTTCGGGAAAACACACGGGATTCAGCACAGGGTTATATCCATTGGTAACCCCTGTGGTGCGGACGGACGGACGTACGGACGTACGGATGTACGGACGGACGGTCACGTGACTATTACATCACTACCAAAATTTCTTGGCTTGATAGGTTACCAAATTTCCTTAGCAATGGAGCTCCGCTGACGCGCTAGCGCGCTGGCTCCGCTAATATATAGATTTAGCCAAGCCTAAAAGCGGAGCCCGCCTTTTTGTTTTGTTTGTTTGTTTGTTTGTTTGTTTTTATTTTTTTTATTCATTTTTTTTGCTGGCAGTTATTAATTTGTGAGAATACTCTCATTCAAGTTGTTAAATTAAAAAAAAAGAAAAAAAGAAATTCTTATCCTCGCTGGGAGCCGAACCCGGGACAGCGACGTCTGAAGCCGGATATTAATCCACCAGGCCATGAGTGTTTCTTGTCATCTTTCAAGTTAATTTTAATAGTTATTTCTTTCTTCGTGACAAGCTGCCTATCAGCATGAAAATGCTGGTGTTTTTCCTGGCAAAATGTGTTCGGAACGCCGTAAAAACCATGGTTGTGGACAGAAAAAACCAAAAAGCACTAGCTCTGCTATATTTGGCATTGAAACCGCTGCGAGAAGCTGCGAACTCAAGCGGTGTGCCGACCGAGTTCGAACCGACGAGGCAAATTTGAACTTTTCGCCTGAACTTTATCGCCTAATTTTTTTCGCCTAAATTGAACTTTTCCCCTTCCACCAAAAAGACAACTGAGTATTCTTTTGAACTTTTTTTTCCATTAACAAATTTGTTTTTGACTTTTGTTGTCTTTGCTTGTTTTGATACAACGCGGGTCAACATGCGATTTCGCGCCAAAAACACACGGGATTCAGCACAGGGTTATATCCAGTGTATGAAGTGTATTGGTAACCCTGTGGTGCGGACGGACGGACGTACGGATGTACGGACGTACGGACGGACGGAGGGAGGGTCACGTGACTATTACGTCACTACCAAAATTTCTTGGCTTGATAGGTTACCAAATTTCCTTAGCAATGGAGCTCCGCTGACGCGCTAGCGCGCTGGCTCCGCTATAATGTGCATAACTGAGAGGACCTCGAGGGACATAAGCGACAAACCTGCTTTACCCCACCAGGACACATCAAGAGACAACAATGTAAAAGTAAGGAAGCTTTTTTTGGCAAGATTTTCGAGTTTTTTAATCGTTTCACACTCGGTGCGTTACAAAACTTTTTTAGCGGATGGCTTCTTGTACGCTCGATTTTCAGGCCAGTAATTTTACATGCATCCTTAGGATGAAGTCCTTTGATGGCATTTCTTTTAAAAGCTTGTTGCTACACGGAAAAGACCTGAAGAATACTCGATGGCGGTTATAGAAGAAATTGGAGAGGTTTATAGAGCAAAGAAATCCTTGTTCGGGAACAGACTGTATTGTCAGTGTCGTTTTTATTTCCAAGGACAACGATCGATTTTAAGTATTTCTTCCATTTCAACAGTTGCTAAATCACATATTTGACTGTGGATTGACTTCGTAAGAATTTTTTAACTTAGCGAATCCACATTTACAATGGCTTTCTTGAAATGTTTAAAAAACTTGCAGAAATTTGGTACAAAACAGTGTCAAGTTAAGCGGAATTGTACTCGAGACATTTTGCTTTCCCAGGACAGCAAGTGCTATTTTGAATATTTTTTCATACCTGAAGGCTTGTTTTCCCTTTTTCTCTGTGTGTCTTTTTATGGTATTTCGTATAAAAATTAAAATAAGCGATGTGATATTGCAGTTGCATTTATTACAGTTAATCTTGGCGAGAAAATGTTGTGCGTATAAACTTTCAAGATTTTGTCTTGGTAGGTTTTGTTTATTAAGCTTCTGTTTTATTTCTCAAAATGGTGAAAATAATTTTAAAAAATAGTAATAGAAACTATTCTAGACTGAGTTAGTGTTGTTTCTCAAGCCAATTTTCTTTCCTTTGGTACTGCACATTGAGTTGTTTGAACGCAAAAAATCGTTCAGCCGTCTTAGTGCGAATATAAACATTGCTTGCTTTTTCAGTTGACGGAATATTTCAATCATCTTTACATGTTTTGCCTTTACTTGTAATAGTGAATGGTATTTCTCTTCCATTTTAATGATTTAACTTAGAACTGCCGATTCACGCAAAGCGAAATAGTTAATGCTTTGTTTTGTTTTTATTAAATCTCAGAGCCGAGTCGCTCAAAGCATTTCAATGGGTTCCTCGTTTTGTTTTGCACTATGCTAGATATAAAATTTTTATTGCTTCGATCTCCATTTGGTTCTGTTATTTAAAGACTGTTCTACTTGTTCTATATCTCCTATCTCAGAAACTCCCTCCTCCCCTTCGATTCTTTTTCTCATGAGGGAAATTATATTGGCACATTGTTAAGACACGTTTTCCTGTAATCAGAATTTGGAAATAAAAGTTTTCCATTGAAATGTTCGTTAACAACACTCTTCGCAATTCCTCGTTTATCGAAAAAAAAAACAAAAAAAAACTCCACTCTGAATTTCTTTGAATTTGTATTGCAATCGAGCACATAACTTTGTGAAACACCTGGTAGCTTGCCTTGGCCGACATGGCGCTTCTGCTAATTTTTTGACCCTTTCCTTTACTACAACTACCAGAAACCTTAGCGCGTGTGACGTCATAATGAAAATGGTCTATTGTGCGGCGGATGATAAGGGCCATCGTGACGTCACAGGCAGGTCAAGTCTGGAAGTTAAAATGGCTGTCAAACAATCACATCGCCAGAAGTCTTTCTCGGGTGATCATTCGAAGAATTTGAAACAAAGCAATGAAAAGAGCCCAGACACCTAGTAACCTGTTAATGTAATTTCCGAAAATGCAGCATCTTTCACAAAACAAGCTGTTCAAGGCACCAAAATACGCAAAACGTCGAGATCGATAAATTACGCACGCCATTGAAAACTAAATGCGTGCGCTCCTTTCATAGACGATAACAAGAAAACCTAACGATATGTGACTCCGAGAGAAAAACAAGACCTTGATATGATTTAAAAGTTTCGAATGGCCGTTAAAATGAATCGTTTTACACGCGCTAAAAAATGATCAGTGGGTTTAAAGGCATTTTTTTTTAGGTTGACTATGTAGTATGTTCACTCGCAAAAAGAAAGCTGACATCTTTAAAGTAAAGAAAAATGCTCCAGTGTAGAGAAATTATTATTTTCAAGTGTTGTGCTAGGTTCGAAGTTAGTAGTGGGCCAGAGGAATGCCTTATTTTCACTGAACCATCTCGTAAAAACCGACAAAGACGACAACATTTTCCCGCGCAAAACCAAACAACTGGTGCGCCGGCTTTCCGGAAAAATTTGTGCTGACGTCTGACATTACTCTCGTTGAATAATTATAAAAAGCCACAGTCTATCAAGAACGCCAATTTTCTCAGACTGCTGATTGTCAAAATGTTCACAAGGAGCTGTAGTCACTAGCATGGTGCTCAGCTTGACAGTTTTAAAATGAATTAGTCTTTTAAAATTAAGTGAAATACGGCCGATTGATTTTATTTTCGAAACGGTTATCTCGATCGTCTGTCGTGGATCATGTAGATGGTCAAACTCTTTTTAAAACAAGTTGTAGCTTGGACAGGAAATTAAAAAGAAACTGGAGATATTGAGAATAAGTTGGACAAGACCACTGAACCCGATGGTGCTCTAATATATCTAAAAGTTTTCATAAAAATAACAGTATCGGCTCGGCGTAAAATCTATTTCCTCGGGCGTCCGCATGATTTGTGAGCTGATTCAGATTTTTATGTTGTTCTGCAAAGGTGAATTGTCCTCGGATTAAATGTGGTAGAAAAAAATTTACTTAGTTCGATTACTTGTCCCCAAGCATTTAAGGATAGTTCTTCTTTCTATATACAGTAGATGGAAGCAAAATGCTTTGGGAAAACTTTAAATTTAAAGTGCTAAACATACACTTTTAAGTTTGTCTTCTAGTCCACTCAGCGAAACAAACGGACTGATCATTTTTTAGGTTGACTTTGTACCAAAGTTTTTAATTGGAGTATTTGTCTTAAATCGTAGGCTATTCTCTGGCCAAGTTTTCAAGTTCTCCTGTGATATATAACTGAAATGAATACACTTTTTCGGACGCGGACAGTGACAACTTTCCCACATAATTTTGCGATCGCGAAGATTTAACGTGGCTCTTAAAACATTTTTTTCAGTATAATTTAAAGGGTAAGATAAGAAACCACTTATATCTATATCGAAAAACGGATCCTAAATTTCTATTCCACAAGAAAACAAGCACAGCTGAAAGCCGGACCAGCACAAAAAATAAGTTTGTAGACTGTGAACATTGGTTGAGAGAAGATGGTGAATGAAACCGTAAATACAACGCCAAAGACTAATTAAGTTCGAGTTTCTTCAGTTTTTCAACAAAGTTCCCTGTTCGTCCTAAGAAATCAAACACTCTGCAACAATTTCGCTGTTGTAATCTCTCTCTAGTTTAACTCTCAGTGCTGTAAGGTGATTTTTCTTGGTCATTTACTCGCCGAGTTGCTCGCGAAGAAGACACTTTTGGTCGCTACAGGCAGAAAAAACCAAGTGCATCCATAACTCAACTGCATGCTTCGTTTTCGTTGGTCTTGCTCTTGCTTGTTGGCTGCTTTCTGGCTAAAAGATCAATGCCAAGAAAAAAATTGGGAAGATCTTCGCTAGTTTCTTCCATTGACTATCGGAAAGTTCAGCAACAGGAACTCGCCGCTAAACTCGACGGACACTTTGCAGCAAAATGCAACTGCACACGACATGTTATATACACACGGCCGTGCGTATATAGAGATATACACCATGATGGTTCAATAGGAATTCGATAGGACCAGCGCTCGAGCTATGTTATAATAAAAGTTTAAAGAGCGCCGCAGCGCTTATTCGAGTAAATACGGTATTGCGTCAAAACATTATCCTCAGATTTCAGACCAGTAGGCACCCCCTCTCCCCCAAAAAAATATTTCGCAGCATCATGTCGCTTGACTTTACACAACCTCTGTCGCTGTTATCACGGGCTCAGTAACTCCTGGAGACAGGATTTCGACCTGCAAAAGGCAGTTGATCACTGTTGTATGGTTTCTGTTTTACAGATGTGCAGTGTGGGACGGTCAGATGGTACTGGCTGGTGGAGAAACTGGTTATCTGCAGATTTGGGACCTTATCAATGTTCAGGAGGTTTGCAGAATCACGGCTCATGAAGGTAAACGCGTAGCGCGCTACTCTTTTGAAAATTTCAGGGGTGTGAATCGGACGTGTTGTCCATTTCTTGACCCTGTTGACTGGACACCTTGCGTTTCTTTCGGCCAAGCAATTCAGGGCTACAATTTATGGGTAGAAAATGACTCTAATTTGCGAGAGAACATTAACATACATCCAAGAAGACAAAAACTGGCTTGTTTGCTCATCTGTACTAACGTGAGTGAAGTAGGGGAGCCCTGGTTGTTCATCGGGTCATTACTGAGCTCTGGTTTCTGTGCACAAAGTGCCCTGGACCCGGTGATTCAAAGAAGAGTTAAGCTAACCCAGAATTAGCGTCAATTTTTAATTCACTTTTAATCCATAACGACGTGGATTCCAAAAAATTGTTTTCAGTTAACAATTTGACTTTGGCTGCTTTCAAAATTGTCACGTAAAATTAGCAGCGGTGACGCTTTTAAACAAGAGGATCAGAAACCTTGGACAGCATTTAAACCAGGGTTAGTGCTAATCGGCTTTCGAACGACCAGGCCCAGGAGTATTGCTACTCCCCTTTTGATAGGATACTAGTTCATCGACCGTTCTTCCATCCCAGCATTTTTTTTTTCATGTCTCCAACCATTTGCTTGATACCCCTTTATACAGTAGACAGCTGTTTAAATTAACGCCAACGGTTCGAAGCTCCAGGCCTACCCGTAAGAACGCAAAGTGAAATAACGTGAGGCTGTATAGCACTTTCGTTAGTAATCGTAATAATTAAATTAACAATGATTTAGTTATGGCGTCATGAAGTCGCCGAAACGTCGGGAAATTATATCGTTCGTTTTTACTTGTCTAATAATTAAATGTTTTGAGAAAAGTGCTCTTGAGTAATTGTTATTGTACTCTTGAGTGCTCTTGAGTAATTGTTTCCGGAAACAATTACTCAAGAGCACTTTTCACAAAACATTTAATTAGAACGCAAAGTGATACGGGGTTTTGGTCAACTTATTTTCAGAATCAATCATTTATCCCACTGAGTCATGTAGTTATGTATTTCTTTCGTCCTACCACACTGACAGCTGCGGAACTTGGCCGGTTTTCTTAACGCCAACATAACCGTTCGTTCTTGTTGAGTAATCTGGAGGATTTAAAATCTGACAGCTGTATGTGAGGTGCATTGTACTGCGGAGGGACTAAGACCAAAGATCGAACTATCGACTGTTGAAGCCAAAGTATAGGTCCGCTCATCTATTTGGTATTCTATAACTGGCTGTTTTTCCAGTGTATTATGTTTTTGTCTGTTTTCAAACCTCTCCAGGAGCCATTCGTTGCATAGATGTGTCGAGTGATGGCTGCACTGTAGTAACAGGAGGCGAAGACGGACAGGTTATTATGTGGAAACTCCATGTTTAACAACGTAAATTCAACGTAAACTTACAGCGCCCGAAGCCTTAGAGAGAACCTGGTGCCAAGAGGTGTACCCAGTACCTCGCGTACCGTGATCTGAAAGTGGCCTGGTGGGAAGCGGTCATCTCGCAGATCGGTCGAAAACAAATCCACGAAGACATCTTGCAAATATAACTCGCGACAGATGTACGACGCTGCCACAAATAGTACCCCATGAATGCTGCCATCTCGGTAGCCTTTGTAAGACTGGGATGGATTGTGGCAAAGCCAGTCAGAAGAAAACGCACAAAATACAGCAGTTTTCAACCAAGAGAGTATATATCCTCTCTTGTTTTCAACTGAGTGTGGTAAAAAAAGGAAACAATCAGAACTCGAAGGAAATACAAAGTCATGTAACTCGCTCTAGGCGAGGGAAAACTCGTGCGGCTACGACATAATTGGTTTTGGTATTACCTCTCTAATCGGTAACCACTATCCACAGTCTCAGATTATGGATCAGGCTCGAGCTGGGAAGGGATATATTTTTCTGTTACTACCTAGTAAGGCAATTTCCATACGAATGAAAAGTGAAATGGGTATAAATCACCAACACAGTAGAATCTCGAATTCGGAACTCAGCTCTCGTTAACTCAAACTTTCTTTCAAATTCGGTCTTTTCGTTAACTCACTGAACTGTTTTGCAGTGCAACTGACGGTTTGAGTTTTTAGAATTTCATTGATTTATTTTAGTGGCGTTGGCAGTTTTCGGTTTGTCCACGTTCAAGCGCTTTCTTTTCAGTTATGTAAATAAGATTTATTCTAAGAATTATACACGAAGAAGTAAGGGAAGCGTTAATTATATTTCTCGTTGCGAAAATCACAATCAATTAACCATCTCATATCACACGGTATACTCAAGGCCAATATTTTGTTCTGTAAATATGTTAGTTATGATCTTGCGGCCTTTGGGGTAAAAGAAAGATATACAGCAGTTGTATCATAGTTATAGTTGTAAAGTGCCTTTAAATCGAGTAGTAATTTTTGTAGAAAAAATTCGTATAATTAATACAATACGATAGAACAACACAAATATAAGGAAAAAGTAAGTAAGAAACAATATAAGTTAAATTAGTTGCTATGGTTATAACTGTAGTATGTCAGGTTACATACTGCTTATGACGAAAAAATAAGTAAACGATTTAGTTTTAAAGCTATTTTATAACATTTATCGCGAAGATTCGTAAATTCATGGATTCACTGTTTATCACAGATTAGCAGAAGTTGTGTTTCTTCTTCTTTAATTGATGCTGTCTCAGGCTTTTACTTTAACATGGGGAAAAATGCAGTTTTTCTTTCCTGGTTATATTCAGTGCCTTGAATGAGCGAGGGGATGGGGAATAGGGGAGTAGGGGAAGTAACTCCCGTATAAATGGGATGGAGGAAATCGCCCTGCCTTTTAGTGCTTAAACCCTGTGTTCTGGCCCCGCTTGCGGTTGTTAATTCTAAAAAGACCACCTGGTTAGACTTAGGAACCGGTCAATAAGTATAAGGGGAGGGGAAGGGGGGTTGGTCTAGGGTTAGGGTGGCCCAAAAATGCATGACTCAACCCCCTTACGTGGGCATAAATTCTGCTGTCCCACCCCAAAGTATCAGCTGAAAATAACGTGATCCACCCCCCCCCCCCCCTTCCAGGTCACGACATCACTTGTTTGTCTATACCTTTTTTTATTATTTGTTAAAACGTGTTAGATATGCACACAATAATACTACATGTTGATCATACACAATAATTTGCAATTACAATTGTAGTGGTTGCTGTGTTAAAATGACCACTTAGATACTTTGCAGCGTGCTGAGGGGGAGATCGCTGTCACTTTCCCATCAGAACAATGATATCGTGAACTACATTTTTGATATAAATACAGTTGAAGCCCTTCTTGCGACCACTCTCGTAAGCGACCAGCTCTAGCTACGACCGGCATTGTGAAACCCCAGTTGAATTGTCACTCTAACTCTGTAATTAAAAGCTCTCGTAAGCGACCGCGGCCACTTTTGTAAGTTACCGACTGGCCTTTTCTTTTGTTTTTAAGTTCTCGTTAGCGACCGCTTAGACAACCGACTTTAATAAAGGCATTCACTTTGGCTTGGTACCCACTAGCGACATAACGATCATAATCATAAGCACAAACATAACGCCGTTATGTCGCTTCTGTACGAGCGGGAACGCCTAAAAACATAATCTTAAATGCGCTAACGATCGACATAATCATAATCATAAGAAATTGATCGACCATGTTCTTATGATTATGATAATGTCTTTGGTTAGGATTATGTCGTTCTTAAAGATACCGGTTCCCACTAGATCATAAGAACCTTATGTTTATGGTTATGATTGTGATTATGTTTATGATCGTTATGTCTCTAGTGGGTACCAAGCCTTATAGATGGAATTTACAGTTACACATAACATAAGCGCTAAAGGTTCGTTGACTTGTGCGTACGCGAACCCTGTTCTGTGATAGGCAATAAATAAAAAATCTGCCACAATACTACTAATAACCATCAACTTATACGAAGCCTCATGCTAAATCCTCTCGTAAGCGACCACCCTCTATTGTTTCACTTCGTGGTCGCTTACGAGAACCCATTCTCGTAAGTGACCAGCTATAGTTTCGAACACTTTTCTGGATTCCCAAGGTGGTTGCTTACGAGAGCTTCGACTGTATTAAAGAAGTAGCACTTTAAGGCACTGCTGGATGCCACGCACTAATTTGTGATTTTTTGGAAAAATAGAAAGTATGTCATGAGACTATGGACACAAGCACTTTTCATTTCCATGTTCATGTTCTGTTTTAGGGGACTTGGTAAAATTGCTTTTCTGATTCATGTTGTCATTTTTGAAATGATCAAGTTGTTTACATTTCTATAAAATATTGGTAATGTTGGTTCGAAGATTTTGAGAAAAGAGTTTATTTTTATTCAGAAAATATTTTATCGACATATGTATATTTTTGCTAATTTACCGCATTTACTCGATTAAACGCCGCTCTCGAATAAACGCCGCCCTTGATTAAACGCCGCAGACGGAAGCAAAATTACCAATAAACGCCGCCTCGAATAAACGCCGCACCCAGTCAGAAGAATGCGGCGTTTATTCGAGGATTATTGGGAAAAAATAATTACGGTACAAGTCGGTAATCTACAATTGCGATTCTACTAATGATTTACCGTAATTGTTGTCAGTGATTACAGTCGAAGCTCTAGTAAGCGACCACCTCGGGAATTCAGAAAAGTGGTCGCAACTAGAGCCGGTCGTTTACGAGAATGGGCCGTCGTAAGCGACCATGTGATAAAACAATAGAGGTTGGTCGCTTACGAGGGCCTTTAACAGCAAGCTTGCCATATGTTGTTGGTTACCAATAGTATTGTAGTAATAATATTAATTATTAAAAACTGGACTAGGTATATTGGATTTCTAGCATTTTGGTTGGCTCAACGGAGCTAGGCTATCAGCTCATATACCTGCTGCTGCATAGTGGTTAAGTTTTTAATAAGTTTATTTTGCCTATCACAAAAGAGGTTCGCGTATGTATAAGTCAATGAACCATTAGCGCCTATGCTATGTACTACTCTAAATTTGATCAACATTAAAGCGAATGTTTTCATAGGAGTGTTGACTGAGTGGTCGCTTACGAGAACTTAAAAACAAAGGAAAAGACCAGTCGGTAATTTACAAAAGTGGTCGCGGTCGCTAATGGGAGCAGTCGGCTGAGTCTCGAGACAACCCTTGTTCCCAGGATCTCTCTTCTTTCCCTCCCCGAAGGGAAGAAGAGAGACCCTGAGAACGAGGTTGACAGTCCTGGAGAAAAAGTTCTGCCGCTCTATTTGCTCAATCTGCCGCTCCATCTGCTCCTGTATAGAGCCAGATTCAAGCGAAAATGCGCCCGTGACTAGAATGGACACGCCAAAACCAGGTGAGACACCTTATGAAGTTAACTTCATCGTTTGGAACCCGACCAACCTGAGAACATAACCCGATTTATTAGGCAGAGAACTGAGAGGACAGAGCTCGAGTTAGGCAAAGGATTTCATTTGGGGTTTAGCACTAATCTCTCCTCTAAGGTGCGGGATTGCAGAAAAACGCCGCACACTCATTTGCATCTCATTGAATAACAAAAGAATAACAAAACAGTACATTTGTTATATGCCTCGTTCTTTTAAACTCTGAATTAATTTTCCGCAATCCCGCACCTCACTCCAAAATGGTTACTGTGGACGACTTCTAACCATCATAACTTTCCTGGGTTTGAATTTTTGTCAGGTTTGTTCTATTGAAGGTTGCTTTAACTTTCTAGACTCATGACCTATTTGGAAAGTCACGTGACCAGAATATTAAAAAAACTCAATCAGCTTACATGTTACTCTAATAAAAATTGCCAGCAGTTAAAGAACCTTCTGATGCAAAATCTGTAGTATGGATTTTTAAAGGTTTGCCAACATCATAGCTTTTTCAATAACCCAAATCTCAAGAAATCCATACTACAGAATTTGCATCAGAAGGCTCTTTAATCGTTGGCATTGTTAATTTAAACAGAGTAAATTTAACCGATTTCTGGTAACCCTACAGGAAATGTTTTGTTAATCAAAGATTCACTGACAGCTGAGATTCTCGACAGAGAAACTGACCACAAGAGAAAATGATCGCAGCTCAAGTTAATAAAGCTTCAACTTATCTTTAGTGCTTCATATCGATTAGCTTACTTAGCTTGCATGCATTCATGCATTCATACATACATACATACTTTATTGAACCTCTGCAATGAGGCTTTTCAGTAGGCTCGATCTCCAGCCATTTTCTGCACCCACATTCCTTCGCGTACATCACGACTGGATCACTGGTCTGCCCTATTGTATTTTTGACCAATCAGAGACTTCCCTTCACGAATCGTGGAGGCAGGTCGCTGATTGGTCAATTCAGTCTTGTCATTAACAAAGATGGCGGCAATCATCAAGGAGAAGTTTTCTGCTGCCCGAGAAATTTGTTTCTGAGCTGTCCGAGGATGGCAAATTTGGGAAAAGACATCAAGGAGCAATAGTTAAGCTGTTCAACGGAAAAGCGGTTTATTATCACAGCCAGCATGATCACAAAAGTCCGTATTTTCTGGTGTGTTGTTCAACTGTTATCGTATTAAGAGGTTGATACAGCAATTTGGAATTCAATGCTTTGTAAATCAACTGCTTTTCACAGCTTTGGCAATCTCTCTCCTCACTTCATTGGTGCAATATCAATTCGCATTCTCTACATGTCATTGGGAAATGGAGCAGTATTTGTCGGTGTTTGTGATGAATGAAGTGAAAAACACACAAATAAAAACGACAGAAAGGTTTCCTTGCTTCTAGTCGTGCCTGAGTAATCTGTCTCTTAATATAGGCTTTATGAAACTGCCTCTGATGAAGCTTTCCGATTTTGAGAATATTGAAAATTTGTTGTGTTATATTTTCTTTGCTTTGGCTAATTGTTACAGATGTGAAACCTGTGTGGGTTAAAGGATAGTCGTGTACTTACCACTAGTTTCCTGAAGGAAAAAATCAGTGAGGCAACAGAAAGAAAGCTCTCTGCCCACCATATGGGTGGGAGGGATGGGTAAAAGAAATGTACTAATCAAAATGATACGTGTGTACAGTAAATAAAACTAGAAATTGTGTGCGGAACGCCCCTACTAATGCATTGTATACAATAGCTGTGAATCACGTGGACCGATTGATATACTATTACGCAATGTAGATGAGTGATAAACAACAAACCTAGGATATGGAGAATTAAAAATTTTGAAAAGTGTTCCAAAATAAACCAATGAATTCTGTTTTGGGTTCCAAATCAGCATCAGGAACTCCCTTTTATGCATCTCTAATTTTATCACTACTTTGGATTATTTTTTACAGTAGTGTAAACAGGTGTAAAGTAACAACGGAAGCTTTAGTCCATTCGCTTTACCAGGTTTTATCTGCTCAAGTTTGTCACCAGTTAGCTAAATTACTAAACAGAAATGCTGATTGCCTCAAGTTTTTGGTTGGTTTATTTTTTGTTAGAGGTGTTGGTCAGAGTATAAGCAAACTTTCTGCAGATATTTGCCACCAACAGGCCTGTGCTCTAGCAGAGCCCGGTGCCTTTTGTCTTCAGGCGACTAGAAGAACTTATTTTTTTATAAAGCTTTAAGTTGGGTACCCCAGATTTAATGGCTGGGAGCCTTTGGGCTCCCTACGATTCGTCTGAGAACACAGCCTTGACCAATAAATGAAACAAGGGATCTTTTAATTAGAAAGTGTGGCGCTCAAAACAATAACTACAAAATTTGCCAAGGATCGAGGAAAACTGCAAGGCTTTTGGGGATTAAGAAACTTGCTGTCCTGCACTAATTGGAAACCCAAATCAAAAGAACACTACATTAAATGGGGCTTTTATGGGTATGCCCAACAGACATTAGATATTGATTCTTCCACAAAGGGTCTGTACACAATGGCTTGTCTGTGTATCATGTGCAACAGATAATTTAAATCATTGCAGGGTGCCAGTTTTGGGATGTGCACTGTAGGAGTGGCAATGGTAGATGTACATTGTAGAAGTACAAGTACTCCTCCAACATTATGTTTGAACTCTTGCACCCTATATATATTTACCGTTTTCACCTGCTATGCAAGCTAGGCAATAATGTGAGACAATGCCAGGTTTCCAGTTGTCAAATGAACACAGAAAATAGCATAATGAGGTTTAAGTGAGAACTAGAGATTTAAATAAAAATAAATAATACAGTTTTGAGGGAAACGGTAGCACATGTCATGGGCATCAATATAAATGCCCACAAAAACAAGATGTGTAGGACCTCCGTGTTATACTTGTTTACTTGAAAGTTTGACTTTATGAGGCAGAAAACCCTGCAGGCCTCGTAAAAGTTATAATGTGTACCAGCGGGCTTGCAGTGATGATGGTTTCCATTTATCCAACCACCATCTCTGCCTGTTTATAGGAGAGATCGATCAACGTGAAAAAAAAAGGAATGAAAAGTTGGAAATGCTAAGAAAGTACTTCATACAAAAGGTAGAATTGCCCACAATCCGAGCTCAGAGCACAGGCCCACCATGGGAACTGGAAGTGAGAAGCGAAGGACTTTTGAGAGAGTCTATGCAAAGGGTTGTGGTTACCGGTCTACTCCACACTAACCCTTCACGAAATTCTCATAATTGGTCTATGTACATTTCCCATCAGTTATGGTTACTAAATTAAAGAATTTACTCAACAGTGCATGACCATTCTGTTAAGTCATCAAGCTTCAATAAGAAAGTCCCACAATAAAGGGTCACAATTATGCGTGACCTCTCCTTGGTTTTACAAAATTATTACAAGTGGCAACCGAATGGAGTCTTGTAAACACGCAACAATATCACACTTTTGGTCGCATTTTTGAACTGTCTGAACATCACATGACATTCCGTTGCTTGACTCATTTCCAGTACGTACTGGGTTTCACTTCAATATTCGACTGTCCTCATAAATCTGCTGTTTTTTAAATCAAAATATTTGCATGCTTTATGTTGTAACTAATGCAATACACCTTCTGCATCAATGTTTTGTCTTCACAGGTTAAAATCCTCTCACTTTAGGATGTACTTAAAGATTAACTCTTTACCAGGAATTTCCACTAACATTTCCACTATTAAGTGAAAGCAAGATTCATTAAAGAATTTTAAAACAGCTCTTCGTGAACAAACAAAACGTCTTCATTTCGCACGTGGCACACTGGCTTAACCGCGGTCAAACGGGAAAAATAAGAAAAGTACGTCAAAGATAAGGGAATTATTTTCACTGTTCAAACTTCGAACTTTACTAAAAGAGTCCTAAGTGTCTGAAAATGGGAAACGGACTTGTCGGCGCTATGTGCAAAAGAAATTTTGTTCAGGTGTGGAATATTTAAATGGAAAAGAAACTCAGTTATTTGAGAGAAATGAAAATATATTTCACTCACCCACTATTTTTATATATTCTTGCTCAAGTTTCGACTGCATCGTGAATAAATCTCACGAATTAAGACAAAAAAACTGCCTTAGACGTTTGACCGCAACCCAAAGCTAATTTTCATAGAAAGCGGATGTGACGTCATGGACAAGCGCTACGGACCAGTGATCCAGCTGTTGTTGGCAGGGGGATGAAACCGGACTCCCTCAAACGGCTGGAAATCGAGCCTAGCTTTACAGGAACAATGACCAAACAAAGAAAAATAAATAATAGTTAATCAAAACATTAAATATATACAGTATTTCCAATATTAACTGAAGATCATTTCACTATAAAAAATGCAACACCCAGTCATTTACATTTGAATTTATTAAACAAAAAAACTAAGATATCAACAGTTATTAAATCAGAAATTCGCAACCTGCTCAGTCAACAGCAGGGGCAGTCTTAGTGAGAACTATAATTACTAGTTGCAGGGTTGTGTTTATTTGCTTGCTCGATGAACTTAGTTATTTCATCTCTGCTTAATTAAATGTTATCTCACCTCTGTAACGATACAATAATAAACTTGCAGTCATTATGCACTGCCTGGACAAGTGAACTGCGACTGAGGAAGGGGTTGGTACAAAACATGGAGTGCCCTTGTGAACCCCACCCCTTGTGGAACCCCATCTGTACCCCCATCTGGATCCCCTTCTGGAACCCCATCTGAACCCCCTTCTGGACCACTTTCTGGACCCCCTTTTTTCTGCTTCCTGTTAAAAAAAATAGCTTGGCAAATGCTTGGGTCACTTTGTGCAAAAGTATAAAGTAATTGGCCCCCTTTCCCCTGCCCCAGGGTTTAAAACCCGAAGATGTAGACATCTTCTCCGAGTTGAGGAGTCCAAAGTTTGGACAAAATTATTCAAACAAACATCAGATCTTCAGTTAGGATTTGGGCTATAGCAGGCTAAAAACTTACAGCCTTCGATTCTGTCTGGTTTTCTGATTTCTGTCTGACAAATCAACTTTGACGGAATATCAAGCTAAGTTATCTAGTTCACAAGTCTTCAATTGTCTGTTGATTTGTGTCTGACCATTCTAGTTCTGGGTCTTTCATTTTAATCCAGTGCTCTCAAATTCTTTCTTGTGTTCAGCTGTAGGAATAAAATTTGGATTGAAATAATGTGACATTAGTCACTGTAAAAGCAGGAATCACACTGACAATGGCTGGTCAAATCTTGTGCACCATGGCTACCTTGCACACCTAGAAAGTTTTACCCGATACCACCTTCCACGCCTCGTGGAGTTTAACCAACTTTTTTTCCTGTCATCCAACATGTAATGTCAGTCTTTGCTGTTATATCTTGGTATATCTTTTGTTCCTTTTGATACGTTCATATGCATCTGTATCACAATAGTTCAATCCCACTTTGATTATTGTAGCATTGTTTGGGGCAATTGCAACAAAACTAGCTAAAACTCGTGCCTTTAAGCTGCAAAAACTACAAATTCGCGCTGCGTGGATCTTAACTTTCTCATTTTACAATGCCAGTGACAATGACCTTTTCCCAGCTGGAATTTCATAATCTGAAGTTTTTGGGGCAAATTTTGGGCTACGTGTACCACTGTCTGATGCCCAGCTCTTTATTAACCGCTCTGACCTTGTTGCTCAAGGCTAGATAACTTGCTGGATGTATTGGAATACATTTTATCTGCTGAATAGCAATTTACCCATTGAATAAAGTTATACCCAGCCTTTACCAACTGGAGTAAGAGTGTTAAGGGCAAAATTGCAAAATTAATATGATTTCAGGCTGACTTTTCATAATTTTACTCACATGAGTCAGCCACAGAAATTTTCATCCAATTAAAGTCATTAACATGCAGGGTATTCACACTGAAAGCAATCTTTTCATTGTTACAGACCAAACAACATTTGTCCCCTACCAAAGAAAATAAATCCAGCCACCCAAAATCGCTGTAGAACTGTCGCTGTAAATACAGTACAACCCCGGTAACTCGAACTCTGAAGGGAATTAAACGAAAAACAGTTGTGTTAGCGAGGATTCGAGTTATTGGGGTTGATTGGATATTCAATTTGCCATGTTAATAATTGATAGTTTACTGATTTTTCAGTACTTCAGTATACAGTAAAGTGCAAATTAAAGTCATCTCGTCAGAAACTGTAACACGATTATGCATTCTTGTGATAATTCAGTCATAAGATTTGAGAAATGACTGTCAAATACGTGATCTGTTCATTGCACTAATTAAAATCAAATTGTTGTAGTGTTAGTTTGACAAGAAGAGCTAGTGAGATATTTCAGTGGGCATCCATGGTGAGTTGCAAGAACCAGAATTGGAGTTAGTGGTGTAAATTGTGATCAAGGGAAACAAAATTTAGTTTGAGTTAGTGGGGAATTCGAGTTATCCGAGTTCGAGTTACCGGGGTTCTACTGTGCATCCCTGTGCACATACAGCCACCTTGATGCACCATTGATGACGATCTCAGTCCAACACATCGCCAAGCTACCATTAAAACCCAACCCAATAATCACTCCTCTGCCTGAACCGGCCTCCATGCCAACCCAACCACCATCCTCTGGGCAGCCACCTACAGCGCCTTCACCCAGACCGGCACCAGTGGTGGCAGGCCCGATTGCACCGGACATAACACCCAGATCCAGCACCATACCACCCCTACAAATCTATCACCACCAACCCCAATCATGCAACCATCAGCTGTTGCGGATCCTCCACTTGCGAGCCAAGCTGCACCTGCTGCGACCCTTTCGGAACCTGAGCTCCTAGCGAGAAAGGCCCACTTAGCCTTGCAGCGGCTAATGGACTACAACAAGAAAGGCCTTCTGGAACTCTGAACACTGAACAATTTAAGACACTCGGTGTCACTTTAACTACTTGTTCTGTTTTTGTTATATCATTAAATTACATCAGTCTTTATTTCCCCCATCTGCAAATTATCAGAATGATGATCACTAAGACTTGGGGGAAGATAGAGCATAAGCGGTTTATAGTAATCACAGCTAGATAAGGGACTGGACACTATATAAGAGCTACTAATTTTAAAGTAGGGGCCTGCGGCACAAGTTTGTCATCCCACATTGGTCTCGTTTCATTGTGGTTTCGTTTCATTTTCTCATCATTCTGTGTGACACCAGTTGATTCGATATTAAACTAATGTCGTTGTGAAATGGATGGACTCCTATTCAATGTGGTGTTAACACAATCAGTTATGGCCATCAGATAGTTTCATTTTGAATATTCCATTATTCATTTGAAAAGAGGATGTTTAAAGGAACTATGTCACGGTATTTTCATTCATCTTTCTGATCTGAAAAAAAAGGTACTTTCACATTGAAGGAAACCTCAAAACAATAGTTTCCTAAGGTAGGAAAACACCAAAGAAGTACTAATGAACTAAAAGCAAACAAGGATAGCTACGACTGAGGGAGATTAATAAGATGGATTACGAATGACAAACTTGAAAAAATTTGCCAATGTTTTTAAGACGCATTTTTCCTGATGTAACTCCTTTAAATGAATGAGGAAATCAGTATTGTAATAACTTTTTTTATGTATTAAATAAGTTTATTTGCATACTTCACATTACATAATTGCATCACTTGCACAATTGCACTATTATATGAGGGTTTTATTACGAATGGCAAACTCGAAAAAATTTGCCAATGTTTTTAAGACGCGTTTTTCCTGATGTAACTCCCTGAAATGAATGAGGAAATCAGTATTGTAATAACTTTTTTTATGTAATAAGTTTATTTGCATACTTCACAGTACATAATTGCATCACTTGCACAATTGCACTATTATATGGTAAAAACTTTACATCTTGCTATACGTTAAACCTACATTATTTTCGTCACTATTTCACACACTTTTTTGGTCATTGAACATGTCAAAAATTACACAAACCTCATTATCTTCGATATATATTTTGATAACTTCACTTTTGATTCAGACTTTGAGGGAATGCTAATAAACCCTGTTTTGACCATAACAAAAAACAAACAAAAACAAAGGAGTGCAGTGAGAAAAAATCATGCTGGTCATTGAACACGTCAAAAATTACGCAAACCTCATTACCTTTGATATTTATATTGTGATAACTTCACTTTTTATTCAGACTTCGAGGGAATGTTAACCCTGTGTTGACCATAACAAAAAAACAAAAACAAAGGAGTGCAGTGAGAAAAAAACATGCCACCTCTTATTTAATGTAATTTTTGAATGAAATGATGGCTGCATGGACTTGGCAAAAAATATGGGGCAGTGTCTTGTGAGTAAATTGTAGTCCATGTGCAAAATGTGGGGCAAATCTGAAGAAATCAACCAAAACTTTGACAGGAGGTGGCTCTTCTCACAGTCCTTTGATTGTCCCATACAGTAACAGTTATTGTGTGATCAGTTCTTTGCTTAAGTTTACTTTGCATTTCTCTAAATATTTAGAATTTCCTCTTTGATTTTTAGATGCTCGTGTCACACCCCCACCAGCTTACTCTGAAATGCCGGCACCTATTCAGTCAATGACCACTGAGCCATCAGTGACCTGCCGAGTGTGTCAGCAGCTCATCAACATCAGAGGACGGGAAGATCAACGGGTCCTCAAGTGTGCTAACTGCCAAGAGGGAACAGTAAGTCTGCTTCACTTTGTTAGGTTCATCAATAATAATAATAATAATAATAATGATGATGATGTAGGCACGCAGCAGCTTGCCCTCTTGTGACTAGCTACCAGTGCTCATGATCTAATTGTAAATGACATTGACATCATCATCATCTTCATCATCATCATCATCATCATAATCATCATCATAATAAAATAACATTCAAACCACATTGAGACTTGGGGTAATACTGTCTCAAAACATTGATCGAAAGTTCAACCATAATTTAGTACCATTCTACACTTTGATAATTATATGCTCATGGATTGGTAAATAAATCAAAATGTTTTCTTTCTCAGCCGATCAAACCTCCTCCTGCTGGCAGGAAATACATAAGATGTCCATGTAATGCTCTGCTGACGTGTAAAGTGTCTTCTGTCAGAATATCTTGCTCAAGACCAAACTGGTGAGTCTACAGCTACCGCTGCAATTAACACTACCTAATGCATTCAACTTTGCCTAAGCAAACTATGAATAAATATTTCACAGAGTGATAAAGACTTGAAGAGAAACAAGTTTTAACTAATTTCGCTACTCCTCACACGTAATTGACATGTTCAATGAATATGTTACTGCCTTCTAACAGCAAAATTTTCATATCACCAAGAAAAGAAACAAACTCCAATAGTTTTGCCAATTCTCGCAACATGTTTAGTTTGTTTCTTGTTACCTTTTTGCATTTCCAGAGCTAACTGTTCATTTTTAGAAAAGATCTGTTCGATTTTCAGTTTGACTAAATTGTTACGAATTCGGAGTAGACTTGTTTACTTTTGGAAGGGGATTCCTGGGCTAGCAAACTGGATTTAAAAACTTTGACATAATGATTTAAACAATGCGTCATGTTTGAGCGTGGAATGACGATTTTCCTTTCCCCAGGTTCTGATGATCTGCTCATGTTTATCAACCAATTATATTTTGATTTTACTAAATATGCTCACTGTTTGTATTCACGGTCTAGGCACAACAGTAAATATTTTGTTGTCTCTGTGTAAACATTCTCAGCTGTGGGCAGTTTATACCAACGTTCAATGTTTGAGTTGAATTTGCTTTATTTCAGAAAGCAGTAAAAAAGATAAGCGGAGTCCGAGTTTTAACATAACGTCATCCAGTAACGTTGTAGTCAAAATATTGTGTCACACTGTCACACTTTTCGTCACGCCTGTTTGTATGTTGATTGACGTAAAAATACGGGATGTCAACACAAATTTTGAGTGGCGCTAACATTTGTTAGCCTGGGGGGTGGGGTGGGTCAGAACCGCCAGTTAAAGTGCCCATTGGGCTTTCTTGTTTTCATCTAAAAGTAAATTCTTTGTTATTAGTAAAGTCATAATTTATTTTTTCTTGTTACCCAGCAAACTGATAATCAATCTAGCAGTTCCTCCTACAATGACGGTACCTGCTTTGCAGAGAGCCCAGTTTAGAGTCACTTGCGGTCACTGCAACGAGATCTTTGTGGTATGTTAAACGTTTGTTTAGCAAACTGCAGTCTCATTTGTGTCGTTTGCTAACTTTTGTTCTATACTTTCTCCAGTTACAAACCGCAAGCCACCTAGCAAGATGTCCCCACTGCCAAAATGTAGCCAAGCCCAATCTCATTCCCATTCCTGATAATGTAACACTACCAGGTAATCATAATTACCTTATGACAGAACAGCAAGGTATATTGCCTGTTACCCGCCATCTGATTTTCTACCATGTGATGTATTTTGGTCCATGTACTCGCGCAAACATTAATCGGGGGTAAATGTGTACATTAGACACCAAAAAAATGCGTGGGCTCAAACAACTTAATATGCATAGGATTATCAGGTCTCTGTTCTTTTATAATATATTCAGATTTCTTATTTTCTTCAGAGACCATTACAAGGTATTCACGAAAATGGAATAGCTGTTTTATTTCCAAGAAGAACTAGGAGAATAAATATAACAAGAAGATAAGCCAATTATTTAAGATGATTATTAGGTAGCCAGAAGAAGAAAAAGAGGCTATACGAGGAGCATTGTTGAGAGCAAAACAAGAATTGATAATTTTCTGGGCAAAGCTGTGCCACAAGGAGCCTAAGGGAAAGAGAATCACAAACAAATCTTAGAAAGACAGTTGAGGGAAGTAGAGTACCTTGTTAATAATTAGTTACTGTATGGGTGTAAAAAGTATCGGTAAGTATTGTTATGACGTCATAATAGGTTTGGGGCCAAGGTAAACCATTAATGTGTATAAGTGCCTAGGTAAAGCAAGGCAACTGTAGTTGTTGACGTCACCATGTTACGAAAACCTATCTACTGTGTTTCATCTGATTGACTGAATAGGTAATTAGGTAATAAGTGCTTTCCTCCATACCACTGAGCGTCACTCTTACAAAATAGGAACAAAAGACTCGCCCAGACTTGCCTGCTCTCTACCATCACTGATTGGTTCTCAAGCTCTTCATCGTCCATTTGAATGTAATACTTCGTCACTTCTCACTCAACTCAAGCAAACAAACATTTATTGCTATCAGTCATATTTTTGTGTTCGCTTTTTAAATCTTTCTACATTTCATGACCATGGCTTTCACATTTTCAGGCCACCTTGAATGGTTGTGCATCAGAGCATGGCTAAACAAAATTACAAATTCTGCAAAACCACTGAAGCGAGTATTTTAATAAAGTTTTGAAAGGGGCTAGTAAACATATTTTTTAATTTTTAAAGTGAACTAAAATAGCATGACTATGCCCCTTTAACCATCGCACACGCGACTCGATAAAAACGCTTTGTCTCAGTACATGAATAATTCGCTCAGTGCTTTTGCTTTAAACTTTACCGTTCACTCAAGTGCAATAAGCGACCCGGCTCTTTTGTATGAGGACGATGGCTATTTTTTTACTTTCCACTTTCAAGACCGTGTTAAAATAATTCGCTTTAGGGGCCGTTCATTTTTTATGAGGTGGAGGGGGCTGGTGGGATTTGAGGGGGGGCCATGCCAAAAAATATGGCTTCAAAGGGGGGGGGGCAGCCAAAAAAATATGGTGTGTAAAGGGGGGTCACCAATAAATTGCCTTTAAGTTTAGTAGTGACAGCATCTGTAATGATGCAAACATCAGTGCCAGAAGGCAAAAAATAGCGTTTCTAAGGTTCTGAAAATTCAAATTTTTCCGGGGGAGAATGCCCGGACCCCCCTTCTTTATTATACACCCAATGGCAACTCTACCCCACCAACTGTTTCATTGCAAAATACAGCCAGGGGGGTGTCAACTCTTTTTTGGCCTCTGCTAGTCTGATTCTTTAACAACTGAACAACTGATAACAGTGTCCAAAATAATGCTTTAAACCGGCATGAATCGTCTGTTTATGTGCTTCAGAATGCAGCAAAATGCATTAGAGCATCTCTAGATTTTCAAAATTTTCCAGGGGAAGATACTCCTGGAACCCCTACAAGAAAATTACCTTTAGTGCTTGTCCATAAAGACATTTACTCCTGCAGGACCTGAGTGTTTTAATTGACTGTTAATTTAAGCTCGATAAGTTTTAGATTTACTTTATCACTTTGTCTTTTTTTCCGTTTTTTTTCTGGAGGGGGGGTCATCTCAAAAATTTAGGACTACAAGGGGGGCCAGGTAAAAAATTTCTAAAGGAGGGGGGGTCATTATGTTTTACAGGTACTACCCATCAAATCCCACCAGCCCCCCTACCCCATAAAAAATGAACGGTCCCTTAGTGGTTTTGCACAATTTGTAATTTTGTTTAGCCATGCTATGTTTCTATAGAATTTGAGTCCAAGAAAATATATCGCAAAACAAAGTATAGGTTTCTTGTAGTAGAGGGAAGGTGAAGGATGTTAGATTAGCAAGTCTGGGCAAGGTTTTTGTTCCTGTTGTGTAAGAGTGAGGCTTATTAGCATTCAAAGAAACAGAGGATAGGTTTTCGTAACAATGTGACATCATCACCTATGTTTACCGAGTCTTTATCTAGGCACCTATGCATATTAATGATTTACCTAGGCCCTATACCTATTATGCACCAATAGTTGCCTATACTTTTTAACCATACTCACCTATACAGTAACATGACTAATCGTTATGGCTCAATCAACGTTTGTGAGCAATTAACAAGAGAGTGAATTAACAGTGACTTTCTCCTTTGTTTTCATTATTCTTTACTAGAAACCTTATCAAGGTATTCACGAGAAGCAGAACAAGAACTGCATCCTTTACAAGAAGTATCAACAGAAAAGGAAGAGCGTGAAACCAAGTTAATCCGACAGTTAAGACAGGCAGATGAAGAAAAGAAAAGCACCCAAAGTGAACTGGCTAGGACAGAACAGGGGCTGAGGAATTACCAGGAACAGTTGCAAGAAAAACAATTAAGAGAAGCCATGCTACATGAACAGCTCAAAGTAAGAGAGGAACAGAAACAGAACTTAAAAAGGCTTTTGAGCGAGGTAGAACAACAGTTGCAAGAGAAAGATTTGACAGAGGCCAGCTTACGCTCGCAGCTGAGAGAAAAGGAGCAAGAACAGGAAAACTCACAAAGACAGTTGAGGGAAATTGAACAGTGGTTGACAAACTGTGAAGAGCAAGTAAGAGAAAAAGAAGAAGAAAGGTCTCATTTAGAACAACAAGTTACTTCATTACAAAGACAGCTGAGGGCAAAAGATGAGGAACTGAATGAGCTAGAGTTGAGTCTCTCAACAGCTCAGCTAACAATAGATGAACAGCGTCGTCAAGAAACACGTGACTGGGTTATACCCCGTAGTGAAATTCAAGTGACAGACAAATGCCTTGGCAGGGGTGGTTGGGGAAGTGTTAATGAGGGAACGTATTGTGGCTGTACTATAGCTGTAAAACAAATTCACGAGTTGATTCTTTCTCCTCATAACAGACGTTTATTTGAAAGAGAAATGAACATCGCCTCAAGATGCCGCCATCCCTGTTTGCTGCAGTTTATTGGAGCGACAAATGACGAGGGAAGTCCTTTGTTTGTCACTGAGCTCATGGAAACAAGTCTACGAGCTTTGTTAGAGGAACGGGGACTCTCTGAAAGTGAAATATCTGTCATCTCTTTAGATGTGTCTCGAGCTCTGTACTACCTTCACCAGAAAACCATTGTTCATCGTGACGTCAGTAGTACTAATGTGTTGCTATGGCGACAGGGTGACCAGTGGAGAGGCAAAGTGTCTGATTATGGCACTGCTAATTTCACTCAACAAACGATGACAGTGGCTCCTGGAGCTTTGATTTACAGCGCTCCTGAAGCACTAACGGCAGACCAAACGGTCAAGGTTAGTTGATTTTAATGACGATCAGTCTTACATAGCGCATGTCACCTTTTAAGATGTTTTACATACAAGTTTTACATACAACCTATTCTGTGACACTCACTTGGTCTGGATATCAAATTGAAACTTCCTCACCTGATTTGGCGTATTTGGTATTAAAAAGTTAATTTTAGCTGGAGGACAAGATCGACACAGACTTAAAGCAAACTATGCTGACTACAGAAAAGACCATGGTTGCAGGTTAGAACATGGTTAAAAAGAAAAGCAATGCAGTCAAAACAGTAAAAACTTTGCTCGCTTGATGACGTGACTCTGGTGTAGTACTGAACTGACTGAACTGAACAACTGTATTAATGTGTCTTGTCTACATGTAGCCTACTAATCGGGGACATCTAATAGTATGCCCTGCTTACTCACAGTTGTTGTTTTTATTCTTTTCAGGTTGATGTTTACAGCTTTGGAGTTCTTCTTTGTGAAATGAGCATCCGGGAATTGCCAGAGCCTGAAAGGCGCGAAGAACAAGTCGCCCGTATGAAGAACCGCGCGTTCCGAGGTCTGGTACGGCGGTGTCTTCAAACAGATCCTGCACAGAGACCGAACATGGGAGAGATTATACAGAGTCTTAAGCAGTTGCTCCCAACATCGCAATAGGTCATTTTCCTTACACTGTCATTTAACTAAAACTACCAGAATCCTTCAGTTTTTCACTGTGATTCACTGCAGCTGGGAACTTAAATGAGAAAGAAAAAACAAACTAAATTCCGGTAGTTTTAGTGACGCCATTGTGAAAATGTCGTATAATTCCCCAGCCTGGTCAACGTTGTCGGATAAAAAGCATAACCCATGAAAGATGTGACCTTATGGCTTTCTGGAAAGCGGAATGAAACTATATTGAATATCGATAAGCGGAACTTAGTAAACATACTTGTCAGTGCGGTCTACCCAGCATTCCACTGTGTCGCATCGTTTATAGTTTGTACTTCTTAACCCACAATGTTTTTTCAGTCAGATGTATATTGTGCTCAAATGGCATGCAAGTTTGAGGTTTGTTTTTGTTGTTTTGTATTTTATATTTATTTTTCCAAACAACAAGAAAAATAGTGATGTTTTGTGAATTGAGTCAATGGGATTTCAGATTAGACAAGGATTTTAAGATGTAGATTTGGAATATTTTGAGAAAACCATGTAGCCAAATTAAGGTGAGTTGAGAAATTACCTTAGGTTATTAACCGCAGGTAATTTCTCAACACACAACACAGGGTAAGTATATTTTGTTCATTTAATCGAATTAGAGTACAAATTTTGCTTTTGAAACGTTCCAAATCCACGCCATTTTATAAAAACTCCATACAACGTCTTATAATTTGAAATTCTCAACCCTCGCCTTTGTAACAACTACACCGCCTCCGTCACGGGGTTACGTCCGAACCGCATCGCTTGCATTAATCATTAAATTATAAATTCCTCGTGCTCTAGTATCACGAACTTGGGCTGCCTGTGACTTACAAGCGGTGCCGGTATTTTCAGAAGGTTAATTGTTACTTTCAGGGAGTTGCTGTTTCCAAAATTAGCTTAGTAACAGATCTGTGTCAAATTTAATTACTACTTTTGGTGGGTGGGAAGTTGCTTTAGGATCTTTTTGGAATGTTGATGTACGCTTATATTTAGGAACAGTAGTAATTGTATATTAGCAATTTTTGTGCAAACACTTGACAGGGCATTCAAGTATGTTGTTTAGCACGTGGCAGTATCAAACGGTTTTAAGCGAACATGCCAAGCATGTTGTGAATTTCAAATCATAGGCGTGACATTCTCCTCTGGCAGGATGTATATTGAGCATTGAGTATTCAGCGAAAGAAAAGTTAAGCTGATGTGGCCTACAGTTTATTAAAGACAACATTGCTCTGTTTGTCTTTTTTGCCCCAGTTTCATTGTCGATTTCTAGGAAAATTCTATTACTGATGGTTAGCCTTTCTTAGAATTATGGTCAAAACAAGAGTAGTGTTCCCTCAGGGAATAAATAGTGAAGTTGATTATTGCAATAGTGAGTTAATTCATTATTCATTTCAATAGTCCGCTTTTCAAATGAAGAAAGAAATATTAACCAAACTTGATCCAATACTTGAATTTTTATTCATTTACTTACTGCGACAGGCATGTTAGAATTTGACAGGTTTCCTGATTTCAATAACCTCTGCGACTGAAACATTGTTTTATTTTTATTCTGATTTCCTAACGCAGTTGACTCCTTTTAGTCCCATCAAAATGTTGAAAGCTTTTTCTATGTTCTGATTTGTTAAGCGATGACGTCATCCGGTTGATGCTGTAAGCCCCGGCGCTTATACATGGTATACGGTATCTGGTGGATGTCTTCAAGTGTGTGAGGCAGGGGGGGGGTTACTCTGTAAGGTGCTGGGTGGCTGTGTGCCACCGGAACACTGAAACCCTTACCTTTTAACATCAGAGGGACACATCCATACGGCTTATAGATGGCAATACGACCCCCCGGGCATTTGCAAGTCTCGATCAACATAATTTTACGTCGACGTCTGGCAGGGTTTAATTCGCGTTGTAGCCCTGCACATTTACTTAGCCATAGTAAAAATTTCCACAGCAACAAGCACAGCAGAAATTTTACACAAGACGGACTCGTCAGTTTGAGAAAAGTCAGAACGACTCGGCCGCAACAAACCAGTTCGGCTTCCTTCGCGAATTCATGCACATGTAATTTGTTTCTGTCTGTTTTCCTTTTTTTAATTTCCGAGCGGAATTATTAGCTTTTGTACTTCCAACCAGCCCGACGGAGTCAATTCCAATACAAGACAATCATTTTTAGTTTTCTAGTTGCATTATAATTACAGTGCAGCTACTCGAACCGGGCCACGTGGAAGGATAATGTTGAAGGATCTAGACAATACATCTCCTAATAAGTTTGGAACTGTCTCATTCTGCGGACCTCTCGGAGAATAGTCGAATTTTTTCATTGGTTAGCTTCAGTGATGGTGCGACTCGAAGCCACTGAAATCTGGCAGATATTTTTTACGCGTCACATAAGTTATAAGCTTATGTAAATGTTTCCAAAATGGCTTTCACCCAGAAAAAACAGGTAAGACTGAATCAAGAGGGTGGCATATACGGCAACAGTCGCCGACATTTCCATCCCTGAATTCCCAGCAATTACGAGATTACGTTTCAGACTTGCACCGCACTCACATATAGGATTTGGATTTTCTTGCAGTATCAATATATCAACGACAAGCACCTGTCGATTCAAAAAGCACTTAGTGAATAAGGAGATTTGTGAACCCTCGTTTATAATTGAACGATCAAAGGGCGCAAATGTCGATATTTATCTTAAGATCTGGTTTGTTTATACTCGCTGTACTGAGCGAACGTCGCTCATCAGAATCAAGCAAGCTTGTTGCGTACCGAATTTCATTTCGGAAAAGATTTGTTCTACAAACAAACTCAGGCATTAGCTATACTGCTGAAGCGAAAGTATTGTTTGAGGTTTGTTTATGGGCGAAAACTTTATTTATCAATTGCGAATTTGACATCCCGATGTACATGTTCTGCTCAAAATTTAGCACATTTAGGATCGAAAGCAACCAATCATAGACGTGACAGTTTCCCGAACGGCCATGATCAGAGGTCACGGTGTCAAATTTTTTCGAACGTGCATTGTCTGCCTGCTTCAACGTTATTGGTTGTTTACAAAAAAAAAACACTTTGCTATCTTTTGTTTTCAATTAGCGTCGCGATTGGTCAGTTTTCTTCAAACTGGCCCGGTTGGAGTAGCCGCACTGTAAAGGTCAAAGGAAAACAGTAAGAAACCCGAGGTGATAAGCAAGCGGTTTTTGCATAAGGTTAATAAAATTTATTTACACTTGAAGAAGTAAGCTGGATATAAATTTTTCGATCCTGTTCGAAAGCAAAGAGAACCGTGATCTGAGAATATTATTAACTCCAATCAAAAGGGGGGCGGCGTTGCGAACAAAATTACAAAAATTATAGAAATGTGGATCAAACGTTCAGTTAAACAATTTTTAAAAAACAAATCAACATTCAAAAACCACATTTACCGTTCTGTAGCGTTTACCCAGGTCTTGTAAAATCTATTTGAATGCCGTGGTTCGGTTACATTTTAGAGCAAACTTTACAGACTTTAGGTCAGGGTCTCTTGCAAATCAGAATAATCTCAATGCGAAACGGCTTTTTTGTTGCTTTAAAGAGCTCCATGTCTTCTTTTGAGAGGTTGATTATTCCTCGGCTTGATTTCTTCCCATTTTCAGCTCCTAATTAGAAGTATCTTAATTTTAAGAGAATAAAAATACATCTTGAAAATCAAGGACAGATCCCAAGCGGTAGGCCAAAAATTGGCCTTTCCCCAACCTTGTCCCCAGGGTCTTCTCGGTTTTGAAAGAGTCTGGTGACGAGGTTTGGCATTTCCCCTACTCCTTGAAACTCACAAATATATGTGCAAAAGACAGTTTCTGATTGGTTTATATGTCTCCTGAACAATTGACAGCACTAGAGGGCAGAAAAATGCGTAGCAGGGGAGGTAGGAGACAAAGTTTCCTCCACGCGGAACATGCGTGGAGCACAGCTGGTTTTGGCCGTGTGCCCTAGCTCGAAAGCAAGATATAAATAATTCATTCGCTGCGCAAGCCAAACTCGCGAGTTTAAACGTCATTGGTTCTGCACGCACTGCGTGCCTATGTTTTCGAACAAGTGGTAACTAAGAGAAAGGAGGAAAAAAAGTTCAAATCAGATGACTGAGTCAATTTCCATACGAATGTAAATTGAAATGGGTATAAATCACCAATACAGTAGAATCTTGAATTCGAAACTCTCGTTAACTCGAACTTTCTTTCTATCTCGATCTTTTCGTTAACTCACTGAACTGTTTTGCATTGCAACTGACGGTTTGAGTTTTTAGAATTTCATTGATTTATTTTGGTGGCGTTGGCAGTTTTCGGTTTGTCCACGTTCAAGTGCTTTCTTTTCAGTTATGTAGATAAGATTTATTCTAAGAATTATACACAAGGAAGTAAGGGAAGTGTTAATTATATTTCTCGTTGTGGAAATCGCAATCAGTTTACCATCTCATATCATACGGTATACTCAAGGCCAATGTTTTGTTCTGTAAAAATGTTAGTTATGATCTTGCGGCCTTGAAACAAAGATATACGGCAGTTGTATCAGTATTTCCAGATTATATATATCAAAGTTCAAATAGTTGTAATGAGTCTTTAAATCGAGTAGTAAATTTTGTAGAAAAAATGCATATAATTAATACAATACGATAGAACAACACATATATAAGAAAAGTAAGTAAGGAACAATATAAGTTAAATTAATTGCTATGGTTATAACTGTAGTATGCCAGGTTACATACTGCTTATGACGAAAAAATAAGTAAACGATTTAGTTTAAAGGGTATTTTATAATATTTATCGCGAAAATTCGTAATTTCGTGGATTCATAGTTTATTACAAATTCACCATAAGTTGTTTTTCTTCTTTTTTAATTGATGCTGTCTCAGGCTTGTACTTTAACATGGGCAAAAATGCAGTTTTTCTTTCCTGGTTATATTCAGTGCCTTAAATGAGGGCGGGGGTGGCGCGTAGGGATGGGGGAAATCGCCCTACCTTTTAGCGCCTCACCCTGTGGCCTGGCCACGCTTGGGGTTGTTAATTCTAAAAGGACCACCGGGTTAGACTTACCCAGCTTATACTTGCCAGAACCGCTTAGTGATAAAAATTAATTAAACCTTTTAAAGCCCTGATATAAAAATGCATATTCTCCTTACTGTTCTCCATACATTTCTTATGAAACTAGTAAGGAGAATGTGTCTAAAGGGGTCCGTTGTACGGTATTTGTACAGTAAATCGAATCTTTGATAAATAAATAAATCAATATAGAACTTCTACATCGCCTGTTAGTCAGTGGTCGTGTTCTGTTTCCACACTTACCCAGCCTTTTTCTTCCCGACTAGCCACTCTCCTGAAAAAAAAACGCAGAAGCCGATCAGCCTGAAAAACCTTGTTGGTTAGGATGAGCTCAAAACAGCCGTCTCTTGAATTATAAGCTCCTCGAACTATCGCCTCTTTTGGGGAAGTATTCTAATTTTCAAGCCCGAATAATTGTTGCCATCTCCCTTCCTTCGGAGTCTTGTAAAAGATATCACTTGTATGTGCTGAAGATTACACCAGGGAGATTGCCTCTACCCAGCATATCCCTCCCACGCGATGCCCTCTCAATAACAGGGGTGCTTTTCTCGAAAGCCCCCAAAACCTTTTCGGCCCCGGCGGAAGAGCCCTTAAAAAAAAAAAACGTGAGCCACTTATTCCATAAAGCTTTTTTTAAAAAACCCGTGTTAAAGGTAAGAAAGTTTCGTGCTTAGAAACTTCAACATACAGTGTGATTTATCGTGCCTGAAATCGGCCTGAAACGTTTCGGGGCTTTCAAGAAACGCTCGCCTGGTTATTTGTTGAATTTTTTTTCCTTCACGGCTTTCATCGATCAGATCGATGTGTACTCAAATGATTTTACTCGATTTTTCAAGGAAAAAAGCCCTTAGACCGAGGTTGATAAATTTACACCCACTCCCCCCCCTAATAAAATCACCCTCTTTGGAGTGATTTAAAAAAGACGTGAAGAGGTCCACTAAAGGCAAAAATAAACTGGCCCTAAAATAATTAATCGCCCATGTACAACACGTAATTTTTTTCTGGGGGTAATAACAGGGAGAAGAAAATTCTCTCCAAGTAGGGAGAAGAAAAATTAACAAAAGCAAGCAAACAAACAACGAAAGCAGATAGTGAAAAACAATCTTGGGCTCCTGTGCATGTGAGCGAATAAATTTTTGACCCTCGAGCATTTTCGCTTCCGGACCCCGTGCAAATCACGATGACGTCATGTGTCTTGAGCTACTGTCACATGACTTGTCACTTCGGCTGGTGACGATCCTGAGACACCAAAAACACAAAATGGCGGAGGAAAGTTCTTCCGCTCCATCTGCTCTTAGGGAGCCAGATTCAAGCGAAAATGCGCCGTTGTTACAGGAACAAGAGAATCCAAATGTAGATCCAGGGCCTCCTCCTCCATTTATAGCAAGTAAGTGAATTTTACAGCCAAGTTGGATTGAAATTTGCTTCCTTTATGCGTGAACTTCATACGGCTGTTTACTTTCGAACTTTGTTGCGAAATCTGTGGTAGTTTAAAGCGCCTTTATTCATACCACTATCGTTTCCACCGACATTTTATGAAAGAATCAAAAGAAAGATTAAATTATTATAGAAATATCACCGCTATCCGGGAGAAAGGTACATTTTCTTCTGTAATTCTTTACTGTAATCGATACGAATAGTTTCTATTCGTATTCGTCCTTGCTTGTCAATGACCTACATACTGACTCCTGGAAGGTTCATATCAGATCTTTCCATGTAGCTTTAAAATATATGAAATCAATAAAACAAGGAAGTGTTACAGTTTCTCGAAACGCTTAACATAATGAAAGTAATTTTCATGCGGAAAAACCAACCTTAAATTAATACGTACATGCATTAACTTTTATGAACTTCTTCCGTTTCCCCGGGATTTTGACGATATTGCCTAATAATCCTGTATTAAATCCGGTTAATAGTGTAAGGTTTCTATGGCATATAAACAGTGATTTGTTGTCTTTGTAGCATGTAGCTGTTATACCACTTCAGGGCTGGAAATAATTTTCGGACATTCACCGAAGAAAAACTTTTCTCTAGTTGATCTGGATTTAAATCACAACCGAATTCGCTTACAATCAAGCCAGCTGAAAGTGAGATTGTAAACAATGGCGTAAAAGTCATTTGCACAAACACGAGCGCACAAGTTTTCTTTAATTAATAAAAGCGAAATTGTCACACTCGTAAAGAAAAGCTAAAACTTTGTCACACTGCACTGAGTTACATCTTCAGTTAATGATGTTTTGATTCGTGTTGCCCAAGTACAGCAAGAAAACTAGAATAAATAGGAGCAAAAAAGTGCCGAGAACAACTTGCTGTGCCGATAAGTTTCACCATCACAGTGAGTAGTAAAGGCGAATGGCGAAAACTGACTCTCCCCGCATGTCACCTTCAAAAGTATTAGACACCTGAAAATCCAGGCGCTACCTTGGATGAAAGTGTCACTGGGTGGATGAAGAAGGTAGGTTTCCTTTCACGACTAACAATCCAACAATGTTGTCAAAAAGAAAGATGATTTGTTCGAGGTTTAGTGCATGACAGTATCATGTTACTGAGCACGTGCTTTCAAGCACACACTATATGGAATTACGGCTTTGTTATGTTGTTTCTCAAACCGTTCTGTCGCAAAAGTTTCTTTTAAAATGTTCTCGCATTTAAGCGGAATGTTGATGTTGCAGAAACATCAACGGCCAACAATGTTTCTCTTTTGTTTTTGGCCTAATTGTAATGAAAAATTGAGATCTTTAGAAGTTGTTGCTGCACCCGGAATTAGACGATAGTTTTGACAGAAATACCACAGGCAGCCCAAATTGGCAGTATGGGTACTAGAATATTTCATTGATAGTCTAAATATAATAAACGAACAAGTTGAAATGAAAACACAAATAAAGAAACTTGTAAATAAAACATTGCTTACGTTTTATTTGTTGTTGCTTGATGTGTCTTGACTGTTCTGGGAGCTATTTACACAAATTTTAAATTTCGCTGATTAGTACCGTATGTTCTGTCCTTTATATAGCGAAGCAAGGCTGGCGGGTGAGAAACGAAGAGACTTTTCAACGGAGCTCGACAAAAGCACTCAAAATACTCCCACCTCCACAAAATCCGAACCAGTACAGTCCCGCTTGCAACACTTTCTGAAAGTTTTCTCTTCGGAGTCAAAAGTTCACAATAAGTGGGCAAAAATCCCGCCGTTTTCGCCACAAAAGCAGCCTTTTGTGTTTCGTCTTATATCCGCTCGCCAATCGCTGCCGACACGGGTACGCGCCATCGTAACAAAATTGCTCCCGACCCCGGGTAGGCTTCGTTAATTTGACCCAGTGAAAACTGCTCCCGTGTGGGGGCATAGAGAGTTTAGAATTTAACCTCGCTCATGGACGAAGCACATGAAACAGGTCAAGGTTACAGAGTTGGCGCGAACTCGGCGGAAAAACAATTTTGCCGGCTTGAAGGAAAAAAATTTTTGCTTCGTGCAGTGCTCTTTTATCGTGGTTGGTAGTGTTCATTTTGTTCTCTTGTGCTGCTCTGAAAATTGTCGCTACGTTACAGTTCTACTAGGAGCTAACTCTAAACTCTCTAGGCGTCCACACGGGAGCAGTTTTCGCTGGGTCAAATTAACGAAGCATACCCGGGGTCGGGAGCAATTTGTTAGGATGGCGCGTACCCGTGTCGGCAGCGATCGGCGAGTGGATAAGACGAAAGACAAAAGGCTGCTTTTGTGGCGAAAACGGCGAGATTTTTGCCCACTTATTGTGAACTTTTGACTCCGAAGAGAAAACTTTCGGAAAGTATTGCAAGCGGGACTGTACTGGTTCGGATTTTGTGGAGGTGGGAGTATTTTGAGTGCTTTTGTCGAGCTCCGTTGAAAAGTCTCTTCGTTTCTCACCCGCCAGCCTTGCTTCGTTATATAAAGGACAGAACATACGGTACTAATCAGCGAAATTTAAAATTTGTGTAAATAGCTCCCAGGACAGTCAATACACATCAAGCAACAACAAATAAACGTAAGCAATGTTTTATTTACACATTCCTTTATTTGTGTTTTCATTTCAACTTGTTCGTTTTTTAAGCTTAAGCTTATATTTAGACTGTCAATGAAATCTCCAAGTACACATACTGCCAATTTGGGCTGCCTGTGGAAATACTAGCTTTCATGACAAAAAAAAAAGTTAAAAAGAAAACGGTGCGGCTTGTAACCGAAAAAATCCGGACATAATTATACAGCATAGAAACTTTAGTTCATTTCAATATGATCGAATGTGACCGGTCAACATGACTGGCAAGGTGAACATTTGACCGGTCAAACCCCCAATCAGGCTGGACATTGTCCGTTGACCAGCCGTTATTTCCAGCCCTGCACTTACAATTTCATTTTAACGTTGACTTAGTTTTCTCTTCAAGTCCACAAGTTAATCGCCGTGTTCCTCTTGCATTACCAGAAAGTTTTGAATGTAATCTTACTGTACGCTATGACTTTCTGAATTAGCAGCCTGTTTCTATCACTCCTCTTTGGGGAGGCTCATTTCTTTCGGTGGGTAACTACTATGAGGCAGCGACAGGGGTGAAAATACTAAAATAACTTGAGTGTGATCTTTTTTAAGTGGCAGTCATATCCAATAGATTTTCGAATGAGGCCCCATTTATATGGCGAAAAGTTGTCTCAGGTAACCGAGACAACCCTCCCCCAGAGACAACTTTACCTAGCATTTATATGATAAGAAGTTGGCCTGGCTGACCCAGGTAAAGCTGACTCTACTTAATTATCCCGAAATCTGACTTTGATATTCTTGACCTCAATATGCCCTTTCCCTTTTTCATTGATTTGACCACTGTGACCTCTGTTTGTCTAAATTTTTCTTCTTCAGTATACATTTTGTTGATTTAGTCATGTACATGGCACATGGCACACAAAAAGTTGTCCTGGGTAGGCAACACAAAGTGTTTATAATTATGAGAAAAAGTTGTCCCCCTTGCCAGGGTTACCTTACCTGCTGAGGTGAGACAACTCGCCCCCCAAGTTGTCTTGCCTCCCCAAGACAAGTTGGTGATCCTCATGTAAATGGTTCATTGAACTTTTCAAAGAAACAGGTGCAAAATTAGCTTGGCTAGGGTAACTCGGGGAAGGGTTGTCTCGGGTTCACAAGACCATATACATGTAAACAGGGCCTGAGAGAAAAACAGAGCTGTAGGTCAAGCTTGGTGTTAGGTGGTTAAGATTTTTCTTTGCATTTTTGAGCTATTTTGTCTACAAAATAGCCTCATAGTCGGCGTGCAGCCTCAAGTTTCTGGGAAGGTTGGTTCTTTGGTTGGTTCTTTTTTGGGTGGCCAATGTTCGGCATTCCCGACGACTGTCGAATTTTACCGAAAGGCTAGTTGTCGGGGCCGGAACAAAAATGCAGATGAGAACGCACGGAAAATTCTGCTACTAAAGCGACACTACGAAAGTGTCCTGATTTCATTCGCTTGATGTTGGATATTTATATATCAAATAGAAATGGCTGGCTTCCTTGTGGTATACTTCCTTAGAAAACGAATCGTCAGCACAAACCCGGTTTACACGTGAGCGGAAGCGAGTTCTAGTAAATAATCCTCTGTACGCATGCGCACAACTTACGTTTTGAGTTATATGGTTCAACTTTAGAGTGTGAGAAATAACATGACTTCTCTGCAGGGATGTCCCATAGTAAATGATGGTAAATAGATGGCAAATAGTTTGAAGGTATAAAATGGGCAGAATCGTGAATTTCGAACTAAAACGAATTATTGTTCGCACCTTTTGGTAGGTTTTAAAATTAATGCCCATGCCACTCAATCACTAGGTCCGTCAAAGGCACAAGGTCGACAAGGAAAAACATTGTATGGGTGGCATAAACGTTGCTCGTACGTGCGACTTGCTAAGCACAAAGTTAGAGGTGACTTATCAGAGAAATGGGTTTCTGGTTAGGCTGCGTGGCGGTAGCGGGATTGTTTGTACAAAGTTTGAGCGGAAAGATCAGCAGACAATCAAATCAAATCAAATCAAAACAATTATCACCTCCAATACGAAGACAAAAACGCAACAGCTCTACGCAAGATTCGTTTCACAGTCTTATAGACACAAACATCGGTTATCATTTTTCAGATTACGAAAAACGCACAAATTTACTCATTCCCCGCTTCCTTTTAAGTTTTACTCAACTCTAGCTGCCACGAAAGCCAATAAAAAGCGCCGAAAACGAACTTATGACAGTCTCCTGAAAGTCTCGTGACTCGCCATTGAACTTTGTCTCATCACATGTTTGTACGTGACAAAACACCACTTGTTTACACAAAACAGTAATCTGATCTCACGCTCAATCAACATAACACGTTCTTTACACGTGAAACGACCCACACTAAACATCATCACATGACTGCCTGGCCCTACGATAAAATCCCCCCCGGACCTATTAAAGCACAATTTGGCCTTGAGTTGATCACGTGTACTCCACCTGATAAAATTCACGTTGTTTACCACACAGGCCAACCACTCCATTATTCTCGAATTCGCTCATTTAAAATTCCAACGATTCCTTTGCCCATTACCACCTCTCTACATAACAAAACATCCTTTGATATTATTTTCACCCAATTTTGTATCTTACTTTCACATCAAAACGCTCATCAAAACAAAATTTATTCGCTAAACACAACCACTGATTTTTATGTAGCTTCAGCGAAGCTGAGACCACTACCGTGTGGCACCAATATTTTTGCGGGAGTTTAATTTTGTGAATGGTGATTTTTTTTTGTGTGTTTTGCAGGACTAATCTTTGCGATTGGGGAAACTGTTTATTCTTCTTGGAATTAATTTTTGCGATTTTCCGGAAGCCGCCTTCTATTTGTAATTATAACATTCTCGTTTTTTGAGTATAAACAATCGAATGCAGGTGGACAACATGCAGATGTATAACATGTTAAATCAGTTAATCAATGGAGTACCTTCAGACGATCCTTTTCTTTAAAGCTTTTAACAGCTTATTACTTGTAATGTACCGACTGCAATTTCATCGTTTTATTTCTGAATGGTTTGCTTCTAATTTCGTTTTATTTTTGAACGAAAGAGACGGTTAAAGTAAATGGGCACCAACATAATATTACATGACATGTAAAAGGCGATGTTTGTATATAAATTTCGACAATGGAGTAAATTTTTGCGGAAATTATTTTTTTCCGCGGGAACTTTTTTTTGCGGATCGTGAAAAATCCGCGAAAATCATAAAAATTTGAATCCCGAAAAAATTAGTGCCACAGTCAACCACACGGTATGTCAGCACGTGCAATGTTTCTGGCTTTTTTGTCAGTTTGCTACGTGACTAGTCACGCAAGACTTGCACAAGACACACAATGGCATGATCTTTTCTAACAAGGCACGCTTATTACTCGATTTTAGCCGTGTGTTCCTAAATGTAAGTCCGTGTGAAATAATGTGGAAAATAAAACAGAGCTTACCTATATATTTGTCTGGATACGGGAGTTGCCACGTTCGTCAAGCATGATGTCACGCAAGAAGAAGACGTACGTGACTCTCAAGATCGGCTATTCTCTTCTGGTTCAAACATTACAGAATTAATTTTTGTGACAAGTTACGCTTCCTACTAGATCCAAAATATTTGTCCATGGAAAAATATTCTTTCCATTAGAAAGCCACAAAATTAAATTTCAATCCATTGAGCTGCCGAGAAACATCTGAGAATGAGCTTCAGAAAGGGCTGTTTTGTATTATTTTGTTTGTCCCATATTCACACTGTTGTCAGATATTTTACAGATTTTATCTCACTTTCTTGTTTTGTCGTCATTTGAAGCCACACTTGTACGCATTAGCGTACCATCTATTGATCAACGACGCATACGAATTCGAAACCACTAATATAAACTCAAACATTGATCTTTGATCACCCTCAAATCTGTAAGAAGCCCTGGGAACGAGGTTGCACAATATCGGACACAGCTCCACTTATAAGGTAAACTCTGTCTAAAAACCAATACTTTTCGAATGCTCAACGCTACTCAAATAACCAACATCACAGTAGTGTACCTTGGTACACGCACGTTCATTCAATAACCATTTCCGTACCTCTCATTGACAGCTACAAAATAGCTCACGCACGCTTTGCGTGCCTATGTTTACAGGGCTGTATTTATTTTCTTTACAGAAAATTAATTAAGATCCAGCATTTTGGGGTGGCTGGATTTATTTTCTTTAGTTGGGGACATTTTTTGTTTGGTCTACAACAGTGAAAAGAATGCTTTATTTTCAAGTGTGAAGACCCTGTTAATGAGTTTTACGACAACATAAGCAACTTTGTTTTAAAAATTTCTGTGGCTGATTCATGTGAGTAAAATTATGACAAATCGCTGTGGGAAATCACGTTTTGCAATTTTGCCCTTAACAATTTTACTTCAGTTGTTAAAGGCTGAGTTACTTTATCCAATGGGTAAATTGCTATCCAGCAGATAAAATGTAGCCAAATATATCCAGCAAGAAAAGTTATCCAGCCTTTGAACAACAAGGCCCAGCGCTGTAAATAATGAGCTTGGCATCAGACAATGGAAGCCTAATATTTGCCAATGACATTCCGACTGTGATCAGACAGACTTTCTGGAGGAACGTTTTCAGTATCAGTGATTATCATTCACCTTCAATCTACCTTGAGTGTATGTGTCATCAGACCTCTTGTTTGTTTTGTGCGACAAAATTAGTGTCCTGTGGACATGCAACCTTCCAAGAAAGAAAAATATTACTTGCAACCCTGATGCTATGTACAGGGGTGCATTATTAGAAACAGAAAAGGCAGTTGTTTATGACGTATAAAATATCTTTTGGGCATAGTCATTACGTCTTATAGAGTACTTTGGTGTAGGGCAACTGTTATTTTCTTTGTTTCTTATTGCTTTTTGTAGAGAAAGTCATATTACTTAGAAGACAGTGATGTACTATATAAATTTTCAGAGGGTTATTACTTTTGGAGAGTTGTTGCTACTTTTAAAAGTTGCTACACTGCAACAGGTGTCAAATTTTGAAATGTTGGTGACAGCTGCATATTGACAATTTTTGTGCACACACTCAACAGGACATTCCAGCATGTTATTAGGCATGTCTACAATATCATTCTGTTGAGGGTACTTAAGTGCCCCACGAACATAGATTAATTTTAAGTACTGGTACTTCGAATCATAGGCGTGACATTCTTTTGTGGTAGATGTATATTGAGCATTGAATATTCAGCAAAGAAAAATTAACTTGTTGTGGCCTACAATTTATTAACAACAACATTGCTCTGTTTTTCTTGTTTGCCCCAGTTTCATTCCAATTTCTGGAAAACTTCTGTTATTTACTGATGGTTAGCCTTTCTTAAAATTATGGCCAAAACAGAAGTTATCATCCCTCAAAGAATAAATAGTGAAATTGATTATTGCTGTAGTGATGTAATACATTATTTGTTTCAGTAATCCGCTTTTCAAATGAAGAATGAAATGTTGAAAACCAAACTTGATCCAATACTTGAATTCTTATTTGTTTAACTACTGCGACAGGTGTGTAAAGTTGGAATTTGACAGGTTTCCTGATTTGCATACCCTGTGCAATGGAAACATACATTGTTTAATTTTTCTTATGATTTCCTAATGCAGTCGACTCCTTTCAGTCCCATCAAAATGCTGAAAGCTTTTTCCATGTTCTGATTTGTTTGGAACAAACCTAGGTGGTAGCCGAGAGAAAGGAGGAAAAACTTTTAAATCAAGTGACTGGTGAAAGATGGCTCGCTCAAGACGGGAAACCCGCCAAATTCCCGCTGATGTGCCTGAGGCATGAAGTCATGTTAATCCAATCAAAATTTCGGCCATCAAATTGAGTTTCATTTTGAATATTCTTTCTTCATTTAATGTGGATAAGTGAATGTTGAACTCAATATGAGGTTGTGATCATCAGCTTCACTTTTTATTTTTCCAGGGAATGCTAATTCTGTTTTGACTGTAACAAAAAAAAAAAACAATTATCATTTGTGAACAAAAACAAAGAAGTGAAGTGGAGTGGTACACACTGTAAGAGGAAGAAATCATGCCCTTACGTGTATTTGTGGAATTTTCTCTGAAATAATGGCTGGCCTTGGCAAAAAATATGGGGCCAGTGTCTTTTGAATGAAGTGTAGTCGACATGCAAAAAGTGGGGCATATCTGAAGAAAACTACCAAAACTTAGACATAATGTGGTTATTCTATCAGTCCTTCAATTGTCCTGTACAATAAAAGTAGTGTGAACAGTTCTTTGCTGAAGTTTAATTCCTGTAAATACTAAGAACCTCCTCTTTGGTTTTTAGATGCTCCCATGCCTGCCCCTGGCACACCCCCACCAGCTTACTCTGAAATGCCACCACCATATTCCCCGCCTATTTCAATGAACACCGAGCCTTCAGTGATCTGCCGAGTGTGTCAGCAGCTCATCTATATAAGAGGAAGGGAACATCAACGGGTCGTCAAGTGTGCTAACTGCCAAGAGGCAACGGTAAGTCTTCTTCACATTGTTAGGTTCGTCAATAACAGCAACAACAATAATAATAATAATAACCTGCTGCCTGTTGATTGATGTGGCTATCCCTTCTGAAAGAAATACTTCTGTCAAAGTGGTAGAAAAGCTGTCCAAACACAAGGATTTAGAAATTAAAAAAAATTAAAATGGCGATGATGTAGGGACTCAAAACAGAGACTGTTCCTGTAGTTACTGGGGCACTTGGCCTTATCAAAAAGGGCTTGGAGAACTACACTCCTGGCAATAACAAAATAGAGGAATTGCTAAAGATCTCCTTATTAGGAACAGCCTACATTCTTTGATAGGTGCTTTCTATCAAGTAGACATCCATCCCCCCCCCTCCCCCCCCAACACCCCAGCTGCTTCTAAGGAAGCTGGTAGTTTCCTGGTGCCCTAGGGTGAATAAATTATGCTTCAAAGAAAACCAACTACAACAACAACAACAACAATAATAATAATAATAATAATAATAATAATATAATATTCAAACCACATTGAGACTTGGGGTAGTACTGTCTGAACTGAAAACTCTCAAAACATTGATCAACAACTGTAATTTGGCACCATTGTACACTGATAATTTTATGCTCATGGATTGGTTAATAAATGAAAATGTTTTCTTTCTCAGCCGATCAAACCTCCTCCTGCTGGCAAGAAATACATAAGATGTCCATGTAATGCTCTGCTGACGTGTAAAGTGTCTTCTGTCAGAATATCTTGCCCAAGAGCAAACTGGTGAGTCTACAGTCTATGACCCAATGGTTTTCTGGGAAGCAAGAAAACTTGCTTCTATCCTCTGATTCCCTGGACATTATAATAACAAAAAAAAGCTAAACATACTATAAAAACTCTCTTGAAATGAAAATATCTTAAATATCAATAAATGGAACTGAATACCAAGTGTGCTATTGTGGCCTTCCCAGAATTCCATTGTGTCACATAATTTGTTCATGGCTTATAGTTTTTAACAGACTTTGCCATTTTCTTTAGTGAGGTTTTATTTCATCTAAAAGTAAGTTGTTTGCTATAAATAAAGTCATAATTTTTTTTCCTTTTACCAGCAAACGGATAATCAATCTTGCACCGACCCCTGCAGTTCCTCCTACAGTGACAGTACCTACTTTGCAGAGAGCCCAGTTTAGAGTCACTTGCGGCCACTGCAATGAGATCTTTGTGGTATGTTAAACATTTATTGATTAAACTGCTGTCTCCTTTGTGTGGCTTGCTAACTTTTATTCTATCCTTTCTCCAGTTTCACACCACAAGTCACCTAGCAAGATGTCCCCATTGCCGAAGGATGTGAGTATAACTGAAAGGTTTCATATCTTTTAACGCATGTGGCTGCTTTAAAAATACTTGGGTATGTGAGTAGTTTTCCATAAGCATTTAAGTGACAGTTGAGGCGATGCTATGAAAATCACATTACCAAAAAAAAGTACAATGTGGCTACATCGTTGCATATTTATTGTTATCTTGACAAAATTTTTGCAACTTATGGCATCTTCCATAACATGGTCTCCTCTGTAGCTCTCCCCTTTTGGTAAAGATCTGTGGTAATTATGAAGTGAACACATGAAAGACACTATTCAGGTGCAAAAAATGGTCTCCCTTTTATGGACCTGTCCGTTATTTTGATGTATTCATTTCAGATCATCCGTGGGTCCTCACTTTGCGAAGACCCGTGCCATGATATTCGCCATCATTGGGTTCATCTTTTTAGCTGCAGGAGTTGGAGTAACTGTGGGGACACTGGACTTGGCCAGACATTCTGGAGGTGAGCCAAACTGGTTGTAAATGTCTTGTTCAATATTTGTTTTTCCTCCAGATCTTGGCACAGACCCTGTGATAAGTTACAACTATATGAAGAAATTAATTGGTTGTCATTATTTTGTTCTTTCTTGACTTTTAGGTATCTATGTGGTGTGGATTGGAGCATTTGTTGCTGGCATTCTTAACCTGATAAGAAGCTGCTACTACTGTACAATGACAGTCAGTTCCATTGAAGGCGAACCATAAACTTATGGACATAAATGGCATCCTGAAAGGACAAACTAAGAACATATCCGTGCATGGGAATTTTTACTGTGTTCATACATGAAATGTCAGCTATATGCTTCTCTACTCCATAAAGGCCAAAAGACAGGCATCCTCTTTTAAAATTTACCACCTTTGAGTCTTTGTGGATTCAAGAGTCACTAGACTGCAAGCGGTTCATCTTTCACACGTGGGTACTTTAGTCTCTAAATTAAACAGTGCCTCAATGCCATGTTGTCTTAAATAAACACAATGTAGTCTAAATTACTGAACATTACATTTGCATTGATGAAGAGCACAATGGCGCTGCTCTGAAGTTACCATTATTCACAAGGAATACATTGTAAAAAATTGCCAGTGAAAATTATATGATGTAATTCAACTTGATTTTAATTTGCTATGCATAAGGAAAGGTGGTCGAGAATTATAGTGTTTCAAAATTGTATTCAGTTGTAGAGAAATCTGTTCAGCCTGTTTAACACATGATAGCCAGCTGTTAGGTTCCAAAGTCTGGTTATGTGGTATGGCTGTACATAAAAGATTTCCCAGTGGTTGACTTGATTTGAGACCACAATATAATCACAATTTTTTTTTATATTATATGACTGTATTTTTGAGGCCAATTTCCCCTCGTAATGCAAATGTTTAATATTTTAATTTGTAACCAAGAAAGGTGAATTGTTCATCCTGCTATTATTTACCACAGTAGTGTGTATAGGTGATTTGCATACATTTAAAAAGAGTCGAGAGATTTTTAAATATCATAAAACAATGTGAATGTAATTGGCACAGATTACTAGAACTGCAAGTTGTGAACGTCATTGCAATCCCTGGTGTAGTTTACACTATTATATATAATGCAACTCCATTTCTACTGTCTTGTTTTCATCATGTTTTTTTCTTAGGTAAGATTCTTAACTCTATATTGTGTCTATCCACCCAAGTTTATAAAGAGGTACTGGTAAACATTTAGGGAAACCTACCCAAATACTTGGATTGGGGGGGGGGGGGTTGGGGGGCAGGGTAGCCCTGCTGTGAACTAGCCTCCCACCCTGTGGAGGGATTAGTTATGGTTTGAGCCACCTTATACCACCAGAACTGCAGCTAAGCACCAGCACCATTGTACCTCCTGACTTGTTCAAAAAACTGTTGCACTCAACACAGACTTTCCTTTTTAAATGATAATTGTATATTAAATACCAAAGATGTTGATTGCATAATTGCATGTAAGTGCAACTGCTTATTAATATATTTGATTCAAACCTGGACATGGTTCCTTTGGTACTGTGTGGGTCTAAGGCCTTTTGTTGTGATTGACTCTGGTTGTTTAGTTTCATCACAAGTTCTCATCAGTTCACTGATTGGCCAGTTGTGATTACCAAAGTGATCACTTACTTCAAAATAGCTGAACAAGGTAATCGTGACTGTGCCTTGACTTGTGAAATGTAATTTGGCTCATCGTGGTCTTCCAAGTGCAGTCAAAACAGTTCCAGTTAACTCTAATGTGTTTAATAGCACCGTTTTATTAATTCGAATATTAAGTAGAGCACATGTCTTGATACCCTTTGAAAGGTAATTTTTAATTTTGTTTTCTTAACAGATGGATGTTAAAATTAAACGTATTCTGTTACAATTAATTGTCATTTTTTAATATAAAAAATAAAATAAATTAGCAACTTGCAAACGTGTAAAGAGTGCACTTTTCTGGGAGCTTAGTACTTTCTTCCTGTGAGAGATTTTATTTTCCCCTTTCATACTAAGTCCTCATGGAATCAACTCTTGTCGATTGCAAGAGAAAAGAGACTCCATGAGAGTCGACCTCGGCATATGGCAACTAAAATTTTTATACCCTTGCGGGCAAATACAATTCGGTTGATGTAAACGTCGCAAAAAGATTTACAGCCTAGTTCATTTTTTATCTTTTGCCGCGGGACATTGGTATGCTACGCAGTGTAGTTAAAGAATATCAATTTAGTTCAAGGTTTTTTTTTCATGATCTTCAGTTTGATTTGGCTACTGAACTACATCTGTGAAGGGTAATCAGAAAGAAATAGAGGATATAACATGGTCGCACGGAGATACGACATTTATCTTCGGGTGTTAAAAAATATCTCGCGAGTGAGCGCAGCGAACGAGTGAAATATTTTTCAATACGAGAAGATAACTGTCGTATCTCCAAGCGGCCATGTAACTTTCTGGTTATTATATAGACACCAATGAAAAGCCACGATAACGATTTCTTGGACTAATCTTTATTTGCTGAATCAATCTAATAATAATAATATAGATCTTACGCACATTCGAATATTGGTCGAAAAATAGAGAAAATTAGTAGCGTTTATTTGTATTCTGAATATCATAAGAATAAGGCATATAACTTTTCTAAATTTCATTGGCTGAGACTGAAGTAGCCATGACAACAGTGATATCTTCACATGTGAAAGGTAAAATCGTATACTGGATACGAAATTTTCGTCACTGGAAAAATCCTGGTATTTCATCGGTGTCTATATAATAAATCGATCCAACTGTATTAGTTATTGTACAGAAAGCACGCGAAACGAGTACAAATATCCCACGATGTTGTACAGTACCGTGCGCGCACTCATCCTTTTACACTTGTAGTTTTCTTTCAAGTTACTGAAAAAGGTTGAAAAAGGTTAAGTTGGATAGTAAATTTCTTATTAGATGTTTCGGTGTGAAGTATCGCCGTATATTTTTACTCGTTGTTTGTATTTTGACTCGCCTTGCAGGCTCGTCAAAATACATCACAACTCGTAAAAATATACTGCGATACTTCACACCGAAACATCTATTAAATAAGACGTATATATCAGGAGCACATTAGGTTATTCATGAAAAAAAAACGAGGTCAGCTTACACCCTTCGCTTTGTTAGATTGTTGCTTTTCCTGAGATTGACCAAATGTAATTAGTTTGGTGTTAGTTTGCGATAGTCATTGGCAAAACTTCGAAAAACTGATGTCCTCTTACTACTCTAGAGAAACTACAACGCAAAACTAGTATTTAAGTACTCGGTAAAAACTGAACGCACAACAGAACACAGGAGCATACCTCGTCCATGAGCTGAGATTGGCAAGCTAGTCGCTATTCCTCACATTTAGTTCATTTGAGTGTTCACTGAACACTTCTCTTTGCCTTCTTTAATTTGCCTAAATTGCAAATGGCCTGCAACTTAACCCACAACTTATTGCATCTCGTCAAATATGCATCTCAATGTGGTCCATTTTCCTGCAAGGACTGTGGACTGGACTCAATTATGAAAAAAGGCGGGAAAATTAACCAATGACAAGGCGGCTTCACGTAAGCTTTTACGTGGCTGGCAGACGGTTGGCAACTTCCTGAACAACAAGTTCTTGTGCAAGTTGAAAGCTTTCTACTACGACTTCTACTACGTACTCTTTCATTGGACCAGAAGAGGGAAGTCACTTTTTAAGATGTTTCATGGTTATAGAAGGTAAGGTTTGTGACACACGAAATTAGCTGAAAAGATTTTCCGCCCTGTAGTTCTGAGCGATTAACCGAAACTTTTATTTGTTGTCGGTTTGATCAGTTTTTAATGAAGTCTATTATGGCGAAAAAAGTTTAATTTTGCGTGCCTTTTACGAGCTTACCCGCTAAATGTAGGTTATTCAGGGTGGTTCTGCTTCAGTTCTCCTACAGAAAATACTAAGTTGAATCCGTAATTTTTGGGATTCAAAATTGAGTTGACTTTATATTTCTGCCTGCCTGATTGATTCAAGAAACAATAAGCTTAAGCTTACGTTGATCTCTCATGAGTTTCTGTACTGTCAGTCTTTTGAATCCTGTTTTAAAATTAAAGTTGAAAATGCGGCAGCCAAGCATGGATGGCATGAATGAGCAGTTTTAAAAATATTGCGAGTTCTTTATAATTATGTTTCCTTCATTTTGATTTACGTTTCCATTTTTGCCATTAAGACAATCAACATTTAACTCGGCTGGTGGCAAAATAACGGTCCTGTTAACCTTATTTTAAAACTTAAAACCTGTTGGACCAAATTTGCCGTGAAGTTAGCAGAAGGAGCATTGATATCTTCTAGTATTTCACTCTTACATCTACACTTCCACAGGAATTATTAAACTTTTTAAAAATACTGCCATTTTCCATCCCAGTGTTGTTTCCAGCTTTGGAGAGTCAATGCATTGACAACGAGAGAGCTGCTCTCTACTAACAACAATTTTTTTTCTTTTTTGAAGGAAAGGGGGCTAAAACTTATTCATTTCGAAAGGATAAATTATCAAGAATAACCGAAACTATCAGATTTGATCACCGCCCTTGTCCCCTTTTTTTCCAGTTGTTTCTTCATGACAGAAGCATTTATGTCATTCAGCCATTTGTCTGGTCGCTCATTTGTGGGGGCATTCGTTAGTGTGTTCTTTTATTCTTCTGTTTGTCTGGCTGTATGTTTGTTCATTCATCTGCTGCACCTACCTCTTTCGTTCATTTCGGTTATTCATTTTGTTGACTGACTTGTGCGTTTCGCTCGATGTTTCGTGCACTTGAGTCTCCTACCATCCGGTTGTCTGTTATTTGGCTTTCCCACTAAAAATACTACAGTAAACAGCTCATTTTTTACCTAATTTGCTTAAGGGGGCAATACACGTGGATGCCTTTTGCCCCCAAGGTTTTAGCCGTTTTTCTTAATTATCTCCACGAGATTTCATTCAATCCAAAAGTGCTATCATAGGATCATAGTGCGAGTTCCCACAAATCTGAGAGAATGTTTTTTGCGATTTTTAAATTAAACGTAAATAAGGAGAAGGGGGAGGAAAATTGATGAATTTTAAGAAAATTGAAAATGGTTAAGAATTAAAGGTGAGTTAAAATTAAAATTAAAATTTAATAATTAACGGACAGACACCAAAACAGGCCTCAAACAACCCCAAGTGTTCTTGCGTGGGGGGTGCCCTGTGTGTACAAATGTTTCTGCGCGTGCATTTCCAAAAATTTACGAAACATTCCAGCTTGCAGGCTGCACCACAAGTGTCTAAATTCAAATTGTTGCTTGTCACTTTATAGAAATGAAAATAATAACAATATTATTAATATTAACAAGACGTGGCACGTAAACATTACGTCATTCAAACTCAGAAGCCGATTTGGGGAAGTTCCTTGCTTGCACCAAATCACTCATCGAATGATGGCCTGAAAATAGACTTTTACATTTCATTTCGATAGATATCAGTTTCGTTTGAATTTTAGGGTAATTTTTTCTTTATCAATAAATCTATTTAAATTTCCGTGCCCTTGTTATTAAGAATTGCGCTGAGATATCTAGATATGAGTTTGTTTTAAAAACGTGACGTAAGTGAGTCACGCTGTGGCAAATATTTCGTCACGTTCTTCTTCGCGAAGGCTAGAACAGGCGTTGACCAAGGAATGGGGGATGGAAAAGGAGTTCATACTGTCAGGGATTCATATTATCACAGGAAGACGAGTGCGGACAAGACGAGGGGGGAAATGGCAGCAAGCACGTCAAACGGTACGATAAATCACCAACTTCAAAAATTTACACCACTTGGGTGCGTATCTGAGTGTCCGTAATATATTTTGTACCCTGAGGGGAGGGAGAAAAACGGCGGGTCTAATGCCCCTAGGGCTTTTCTTGTTTTGTTAATAAGATGATAATACTTTTTTGTTTATTGCAGCAATCAGACAATCCATGTAGCGCCAACCGCTGCAGTTCCTCCAGTAATGGCGGTACCTTCTGTGCAAGTCACTTGCGGCCATTGCAACGAGACCTTTGAAGTATGTTAAGCTTTTATTGATAAGTAAACTGTAGGATTCTTCTTTGTGTGATTTTACTACCTTTACTTCTATGCTTTCTCCAGTTTTACACCATAAACCGCGTTGCAAGATGTCCCCACTGCCGAAGGGTGTGAGTATAATGATATTATTATAACTTAATGTTTTCGTGACTTTTTAGGTAGATGTCAATTAAAAATGAACGGGTAACTGAGTAGTTTTTCATAAGCATTTTAGTGACAGTTGAGACAAAGTAGAAGGTTTGCTGGTGAGCAGACTGTGGAGAGGGACGATTCAAATCCCAGCAATACAACTACTTACCTTGGTCACCTATCCATCGGGGGCGACAATACAAATACAAATACAATACAAATACAAATACAAATACAAATACAAATACAAATACAAATACAAATACAAATACAAATACAAATACAAATACAAATACAAATACAAATACAAATACAAATACAAATACAAATACAAATACAAATACAAATACAAATACATTTACAAATACAAATACAATACAATACAATACAATACAATACAATACAAATGCAAATGCAAATGCAAATGCAAATGCAATACAATACAATACAATACAAATACAAATACAAATACAAATACAAATACAAATACAAATACAAATACAAATACAAATACAATACAATACAATACAATACAATACAATACAAAACAATACATATATCTTATTAGATGTTTCGGTGTCAAGTATTGCGGTATATTTCTACGAGTTGTGCTGTATACAAACAACGAAGGGTTAGGGTGGGATTTACCGCAGGTGTAAAAACCCATAGGTTGTCAGGATAAATTTCACCATATTGTGAAAAAAAAAAAAAAAAAAAAAAACAATCATTGGCTCTGCGCGCATTGCGTGCCCATGTTTTGCTAATGAAGGACAAAAATGTATTTTGTAATGTTTTGGTATGTAACTGAAGTATGTAGGAATGTATTCATAAGATTGTGTTAATGATTTAGTTGTTTATTAATCCTGTGGGATTCGTTTGGTTATTTAAGAGATTGTAAGTTATGCAGAAACCATTCGAAGGCATCTCTTTATACTTGCTTTTAGTGATGTCCGATTCCGAACAGCACGATATTCCTCGTGATTCCCAAAGTACTACGCCTCCTGAACATGAGGATTCCTTGTCTAATGCCGAAACCCTTCGGTTATTTTCACAACTGTTAGACTCTAAGCTTGATCAGAAGTTCACTTCTTTCAAGCGCGAACTTGAAGAGAAAGACAACCTTACACAGAGCCAGCTAAAGAAGCTGAAAACTGAGACGAAAGCTTCGAATACCTTTAATTATAAAGGTAACAGAGTACAGTTCGAGTTTAATCTCAACGTCCTCGACCAAATCGAGACGGCCTCTAAGAACCTTCGCGCAGGGAAAGTCTCTTCTGCAACTTCCGATCTCGAAGAAGCAAAGAAGCTCATCGATAAGCGCAACAAACTTGTGCGTTTCGCCGACAAGAGCCCCGCAGGTTGGACTGCTGTTGAAGAGTATGAGTCCGACGAACTCGCCGACGATTCAGAAGACGAGAAAAAGCTCCGTTCAGCCGAGAAGAGGGCACTGTCGAAGATTCGTGAAAAGAAAAGAAAATTTCAACCTGCCCGTCCCAGAGCTCCGCAGCGTGAGTCAGCAACGGAAACCCAAACTTCTTTCTCGGCTGCTCCTGCTCAGCATTCTTTCAATCTTCAACAGCCCTTTCGCCATCAGTCCTTTTGTGCAAGACAACCAGTTCCCGCTGACAAATGTTTCAGCTGCGGCCAACGCGGACATTGGGCAAATTCCTCAGTTTGTCCCAGTCGCAACAACCTCACTCGAAACCCACCGAGCACCAAACCAACAAACGGATGATGGGTCCAGGGACAAATACGATGCTGCCTTAAAACGATTGGGACAAGATGAGTATCCTTTACCTGTATCTCCAGTGAATTCTCTGGGCGATTGTGACCCAGTTGACTTTTTCTACCAATCGACTAGCGATCCTAATTTTCATGATTCTCCGGAAATTTGTCCGGATTATCAAGAGGACGTGCAGAACATTGCCGTTAAAGGTAGATTAAGGCGTAATATTAGTTTCTGGGAGTATATAGGCGCTTCTTGGTTTATTCGCCAAACCATTTTGGAAGGCTACAATACTAAAGTTATGAGGCCTCTAGTTAAATATTGGCGCAGCCAGGCGTACAGGATAGTCGTTTACTTAGATGATGGCTTGGGGGTATGCCCAACATTCGCGTGTTGTCGTTTGGAGGCCTTAGCCGTTAAGTCAGATTTGTCTCGTGCCGGGTTTGTTCCCAATATGCTTAAGAGTGTTTGGTCCCCGGTGCAGTGCCTTAGATGGTTGGGTTATTTTTGGGATCTTAAGAAGAAATCGCTCTCGATCCCCAGTGACAAAATTGACAGGCTCTTTACATCAATAGATGACGCACTTTCCCACACCACTATGCCCGCTAGGCAATTAGCTTCTGTCACAGGCTGTATTATTTCTAATATGCTTGTTATTGGTAATCTTTGTAAGCTTATGACCAAAAACTTGCACAGGGCCTTGGATTGCAGAGCAGGGTGGGAGTCGTCTGTTATTTTGGATTTGCCATCTCGCAAGGAATTAATTTTTTGGCGGGAAAATTTACTTCGTCTTAATTCTAGGCCCCTTTCAGAGGATGTTCGCCCAGTTACTCGGATTGCGTATTCAGACGCTAGCTCTCTGGGCTGTGCCGCCTATTTATCTATGGATGATTTTCCAGTTGCACACAAGAACTGGGACCCACTGGAAATGAGTCAAAGCTCCACTTGGAGGGAACTTCATTGTGTTTATTTTGCCCTCCAAAGTTTCGCACTACGTTTGTCTAATAGTTCTGTTAAATGGTTCACTGATAATCAAGCAGTCCCTATTATTGTTGATTCGGGCAGCATGAAAGAAGAATTGCATAAATTATCTGTGGATATTTTCTATGTCACCAGGGATTATAATATCGACTTAGACGTCGAATGGATTCCTCGTTCCCTCAACGATAAAGCGGATTATCTTAGCAAAATCGTTGATTGCGACGACTGGAAAGTTAAGGATTGCTATTTTTACGCACTTACGTCCTACTGGGGACAGTGCTCAGTTGATTGTTTCGCTAGTTCCAAAAATTGCAAAGTTCCTAGGTTCTATTCTCGATTTTACAATCCGTATTGCCTAGGCGTGGATTCATTTGCTTTCAGCTGGGCTGGCGAGTTTTGCTGGTTAGTCCCTCCTGTCACACTGGTGACCAGAGTCATTCGCCATGTTTGCCTTTGCAAATGCAAAGGTATATTAGTCATTCCTTATTGGCCATCCGCACCTTTTTGGCCTCTTCTGGTAGATTCTCAAGGGTCCTTTAATTTATTTGTTATCGATTACCTCTTCGTTGAGAACGGCAAAGATGTGTTCTTACATGGGTCCAATAAGAATGCTATTTTTGGATCGGAGAATTTTAGCACACCGGTGCTTTTTCTCTTGCTCGATGGAGCTCTGTGATCGGTTTGGCTAGAAGGCACTGGCCTTCTATGATGCTATATAGGCACTGGCCTTTTGTTGGTGTGCAGCTATTCACACCGCCGTTTCACACGGCCATTTCACACATTTTGGAGTATTTATGTGTTTATTTTCTTCCTTTGTTTTTTGTTTACAAGGTGGAAATGCATTTGCAGACAAAGTTGGTCGTCTTCTTGACCCCGAACTTCGGAGACTAGCATCATGCCTGCCTGCCCGTGCGGTTGAGGCCAAAGCTTCTTCTATCACAGAGCGGTATTCAAGGGCTTTTCAGAAGTTCAGAGAATGGGCTTCCTGTCATCGTGAGATTACTCCTTTACCATCAGATGACATTTCAGTTGCTTTATATTTGGAATTTTTGCTCCAAAGTAATTGTTCAATTTCTGCTTTAGAGTCTGCCTGTTACGGCATTAGTTGGGCGCACAATTTGTACGGGTTTCCCACCCCTTGTAATTCAAGTTTAGTTAAAAATATTCTGGAAGCTGGGAAGAGGAAGTTGGCAAAACCCGTTTCTAAAAAAGAGCCTGTTACTCCTGTTATGATTAACGAATTGTGTATCAAATTTGCAGGCCCTTCCGCCAGCCTTTCAGATTTGCGTTTAGCTGCTATTTGTGTTACCGCTCATGCTGCATTTCTCCGCTTTAATGAATTAGCTGCTTTGCGTTGCTGTGATGTTAAATTTTGCGATAACACCTTTGTCGAGATTACTATAGTCAAGAGTAAGACAGATCAGTACAGGGATGGTTCCAGAGTCTTATTAGCCAAGACGGGTTCTATATCCTGTCCTTTTGATTTGCTGGAAAGATATGTTTGCTCCGCTGGTCTGCAACTGTCTTCTACGTTACCCTTTTTTCCGTGCCCTGTATTATCAAAAATCCAATTGTTCTTATAAGTTACGTTCTGAGGGTATGAGCTACACTAGGACTAGAGAGATTGTTTTGCATGCTTTTGCTGAGTTAGGTTATCCTAAGAGTATGTTTGGCTTGCATAGTCTTAGGGCTGGAGGTGCATCTGCTGCTGCTAATGCCGGTATCAGCGATCGCTTATTTAAGCGTCACGGCAGATGGAAATCTGACAGCGCTAAGGACGGCTATGTCAAAGACAAACTTGATTCTCTGTTATCCGTTTCTCGTAGTTTAGGTTGTTAAGCATTAATTATTAGCTTTTCTCTTTCTTTATTTTTCGAACGCGAGCATCAATAAACGAGATGCTCGCCCCTAGAACTGTGTGATGTGTTTATTGAAGATTAATTACAAAATGTTTTATACTCGTTTCACAGTGATTAGAGTATAAGCTGTAATTACGAGCAGCTAGTCAAAAGTGTCTGTCGGGTTCCGAATCATGCAGAAGGCGAACGGGGATTGCAAACAATGGTACGAATACGTTCGATCAGTACAAACGTTCCGGTGAATTGGTTCTTCACTTAAACGTGATAAGTGTTTTTGGTGCGATTTTCGCCGCTCATTCGGATTTTCCCGGAAAGGGCTGGTAATCGAGCCTACGTGGCGGATTTGCTATACCATTTTGCATGAAAAGAGCTTGAGATTTTATATAAAATATCATCCTTGTCCTACCTCATGTTAGCGCAAACGAAACAGACTCAGCGAACTTCGTTGATTGGGCAGAAAAAAAAATCAGAAGCCAATATTGGCAAAGCCGCAAGACTTTTCGTGACTTTTCTTCATCACCTTCTAATAAGCGTTTCGACTTTCCCTCGCCCCGCAGTATCTGTCCCTGGGACTCTGAGGATGAAAGACACGCAGCTTATTATAGAGCCTAATCAAAGGAATTTGAACTGATATATTTACATATATAAAAATGAGAAGTGTGCTACATAAATTACACATGAACAAAAATAGATATAAACTGTTGTTATACAATGTAGGCTTATGTAGCTGCATTATTATTTTCTAATACTGATAGTGAGGATCTTGACAACATTTTCACATCTAATGGCATATTTTTTAGCTCTCCCCCTCAATAATCTTTTTTTTTTGCACGTTTATTGACCTGTCTGTAATTTTAATGTATCCCGTCAGATCATCCGTGGAGCCTCATTTTGCGAAGACACGTGCCATAATATTCGCCATCTCTGGGATCGTCTTCTTAGGTGTTGCAGTTGGATTGATTGTGAGGATGTTAGACTTGGCCAAACAGAGAGGAGGTAAATGGCTCTAAATGGTCTTGTCCAATGTTTTATTTCCTTTGAACTTGCCACAGATCCATGTGGTAAGCTACGACATGGTGGAGAAATTAATTGTTTATCGCTCTTTTATTCTTTCTTGACTTTTAGGTCTCTTCTTCGTGTGGTGGATGGCACTATTTGTATTTGTAGCCAGTGCAGTCGGTATTTTTAATCTGATACAGAGCTACAAGCACTGTAAAATGAAAGTGAGCTCAACTGCAGCATCCTGAAGGGACAAGAAAAATCATTTCCGTGCATGTGAATTTCTAATGTATTCGTACTCAGTGTAATTTCTCAACTCCAGAAAGAGCCCAAAACGAAAATTTGAGAAAGAGAAAATTCTCTATATAGAGGGTCCACAATAGGGTTCTCAGATCCCGCCATCCCGCCTATTTTTTCCTGTTTATCCTTCCATCCCGCTGTTCTTTACGTCAAAATCCCGATCCCGCCTAAATTTTTAAATAGTTTTCTGCTTTCATGATGAAAACCTCACATACATTTATTCAATGGATAGACGACAAGTAAACACGTTTTTATGGTCGATCTAAAATTAAATATCGCCACTATAACTGACCGTAAAAAGTTCTTCGTTTGTGTTCTTCTGTTCTAGACCTGTTTTACTGTTTTCTTGTCCAGGTATGAGTGAAAGGTAAAAATTGACAAAGATTGTTTGCTACGATATTCTGCCTATTCTCGGTCCTTCCTTTTTTTGGAAGACAACCTACTGAGTATGTAAGTGAAATGGTGGTTGTTCAAGTTGTGGGGTGGTAAGCGCGCCTTGGGTTATCTGAAGGTCGGCGTTTCCTTAGAGACAAACGTTTTTTCCACAATGTTTCTCTATGTAAATCCAGCTGTATATAAATTTGTTGTGTCCTTAGACAAGGCTAGGGACACAAAGGTCATGCAAGATCGGTCCAGTTATGAGGTATGCAAAAATGAAATGTAACAAAAGATCTATAAAAGTGGACTCACCTAACTCACAGTTTATTTCGAAGCTTTCAGCGTCTTTATATTACTCGCTTTCAGTAAATTTCTTCTCGGGAATGTTTTTTTGTTTTTCAAAGAGAGGCATTCCTGCTCGCACTCTTTTCATAATATATAGCAACAAAATTTATGATGCCGAATTCCTCGTTTTTGGCGGTTTTTGGCGACCGCCAAAAACTGTTGCCTGGCTAGACTAACCATAGCTGATCATAGCTGCTCCAACAAACGCTCAATCGGAAGGGGTCGGAAAAGTAAAGAACGCAGACGAGGCCAAGAAATGCAACACGGCATGTGACTTGATACCTCTTTCCGAAATCAACACAAAACATCACAAAAGGACCCATAATAGCTTGACGCTACTCTTCCTTGATCAATTCATTACTTGAAAGCCGACACACTTCATTTACAAACGATCGCCTTCTATCATCCTGAGCTGGTCAAATCATACAGTCTCGTATCCCGCTACTTTCCCCTTGCGATTCTCGCATCCCGACCCCTTAATAACACAAAATCCCGCTCCTGCTCTCAATTGCAATTCCCGCTTCCCGCTCCCGTTTTCAGCTCCCATCCCGAATATCGCCACAAAAGTTAGCCAAATCCCGCATCCCGCCAAACCTATTGTGGACCCTTTATATAAGCACTATGCTCAGTGAGCATCTTCTTCTAAAATTTATCATCTTTGAGTCTTTGTGAAGTAGCAAGTTTCTTGAGTGAAAGGCGGTGAGTTCCTCCTTCCCGCGTTCTTGATTTACCAGGAATGAAGTAGGTACTTGTAGTCCGTGAAATAAACAGTGCTTCAGAATTCCAAGGAATATGTTTTAAAAATTCCCAGTTAAATTAGGTTTCAATATTTAAGAAAGGTGGTCTAGGAAATGCTCCTGATAAATTGCATTTTGCCAGTATAGTCTTTTTATTAAAATTGTATTCAGTTTATAGCTTCAAGAGAATTCTTGGGTTGACCCGGGAGGGTTTTTAATTGTTATAACGCTTTTGAAACGAGGAAAGGTTACAAAGAAGTATTTCTGACCCTGTGGGCAAGCTATGAATGTCTTTACACTTGTTTTGCCGGGCAATAGTTTGAGCCAGAATGTGACGTCATAGCAGTTACCCTGGCAACACTTAAGTTAAAAGAACCTCTTGTCAATTACGGTTCTCTGGATTTGGATTCTTTAACAGAATACATGAGACTGGACAAGAGTTTGTAAAAATCGGCAAACTAGAGTTTGAATTCTTGTCAACTCTCTCTCTTCTCCGCAGAGGCCTCCTACAGTCACGCCTTGACTGCACGGTTGGGAAAAAACTAACCATAGGAGCCTCTGCAGAGGAAAGAGGTCAACTCTGGCTCTCGTTTGAGAACTCGAAAACCCCAAATTTCAGTTTTTGCCAGTTATCTGAAAAACTAAGTCGGTGACGTAGCCTTCTTTGTATTGTTTTTAAAAGGTTCGCTTACCACGAGAAAATCAAGCAGATTCGGAATCTTAAACAGAATGCATGAGACTGGACAAGAGTTCGCGATAATTACCGAACGAGAGTTTGAATTGGAGTGAATACATGAAATAATCATATATGTGAACAGGAGATGAAATAAGAAATGACAATGGCCCTTGCAGTGTGAATGCGATGAAATGAGAGTTTGAATTGTTGTCAACTCTCTAGATTCTCGTTTATCTAGTCCAAAAATACTAACACGTAACTACTAGGCCCGGTTGCTCGAAAGCCGATTAACGCTAACCTGGGATTAAAATTTAACCAAGGTCCCTGTTGCTCTTATTTCAAAACAGTTTTCATAGCAATTGCGTTTGAAAGCAACCAAAGTGAACATGTGGGGAAAAAGATTTACAGGAATCTGTATCGTTTGGCTATAAAACACAACCAAAAATTGACGCTAATCCTGCGTTAACAACTGTGCCCTAGTGCTGCCTTGTTCCCAGGCGTCCCTCCTTATTGTATGATGGTGCGCGTGGCGTTGTGTGATAGGTGCACTGCAGCCTCGTTTTGCATACTTCCCAAGACGCCCCGCGCTCCCTGTTTGCCCGCGCTAAACCGGCACCTGGGGACGAGGCAGGCCCTGGTGTGTAAGAAGGTAACTTTATTTACAAACACTGAGAAATAGATATTACTCATAAGCTATTACGATGACGCTATTCACTATATTTATTCAGCTTGAGCAGATAGTCCGGCCAACAAAAGTAAATTGTCTTGATCAGTTTTCGACTTCTAATACTGTAACACATTTATAGATGGTAAAATGAAAATATCGATTCTACTTTTTCTCAACCCGTGCTGTTATCCTGACTTCAAACATTTCTTGACATTATCTCAGCGCGTTTAATTAGGCGAAAATGTGGTCATGTCATTCGAGTGGCCGTGCTCTACAAGAAAGCGGCGTTTGTTTGCAGTTTGAAGGACTGAGTTTCCTTCATGGGCGGCAAATTTTCAGTTTTTCTCCACAGCAAGTCACGTGGAGGCACAATGGAAATTTGCCAATTTCGCCATAAACGGACCCACAGTAGTGTTAGCTCAGGTCTTCTCGCGAACAAAAGCTCAGCTCACGACTGCATTGTTGACGCTAGCGTGTATCGACTTGATGCTACACGTGGAAGAAAACCCTTGGAAGCGAACTCATTGATAATTTTCTTTCTTATTTCTTTTCTCAACTATCGTGGGTCTCTTGTGATTTCGCTTAGGTTCTTTTTTATATAGTATTTTTTGGATAACAGCACCACAGAAAGTACAGCTCGATAGCTTCCACTTGCAACATCACTGTTAAAGTTACAGCCCATTTCGTAACTCAAGATTTTGCTCTTGGAGTTTTATAAAAGGACGCTTGTGAACCTGCAGTCCGTAATAAGTCCGTCGTTCAAGGAGCCTCGGGCAAGTTGAAATGAGCTCTCTTATCACCATAAGGGCATGGGCCGAGGATTGCAGCAATATCATCGTAATTAACAACTTCTTTGGTTAACAGTTCTTCAGCAAGCTGAGGATATAAAGAAAAAAAAATAAGACATATAACTGCTCATTACATTGAACAACATTTCTTTTGGTTCCAATTTTGTACCGGTCTTGATTAATTTTGATAACTTCTGGCATCTTTCCGGAAGTACGTTGGTTTTTCTGACACACAACCATTGACCGCAGGTAAAACTATCAGCATGTGGCAACTAAAATTCGCAAACTTGCGTTGCAAAAACAATTTTACCGGTAAATGTCGCAAAAACAGTTTGGAGCCTTGTTTTTGGAGCCGATTTCACTGCGGTATGTAGACAAGGGTTTTTGGAACATCCTTCGGCGGCTATGTTTCGCCCATCACGACTCGCACGCATAAAGCCGTGGAGGAAATTTGTAGGTCTTTTGCCCCCCCCCCCCCCGGGGGACCTCCCATATGAAAGGGACGGGAATTCTCGTCGAAAAATTAGAACTACACCCCTAAAGAAGACCAATTTGGGCGTGGCTCAGGCTTTATTTGTCCCCTAAAGGAGACCATACACCAACACAGTATGACGGCGTTTGGTTTTTTTATATAGATATTTCTTTACGCACAACCCTAAGCGATACCTGTATGGGTACACATATTGGCTTTCCGTCCTGAACACCCTAAGTGAGACCAAAATCTGCAATTTACACCCCTAAGCGAGACGATGAGCATCCCCGTCCCTTTCATATTAAGGTCCCTCCCCCCCCCACCAGGGTCCAGGGTCTTTTGCTTCTGTTTGATTGTTTAAATATCGGGATGTTACCGCATTTCTTAGGTTAATTCATTTCATACACACATTTCCTACCCTTTTTTGACCATGGGTCAATCACGGTCGGGCAATCATGCACGATTTGCCAGTCATAATTTAGCAAGGATTTACAAACCAATAATGAAAATTTGCGCATGGAATGAGTTAATGGGGACATGCTTAATTCCTGATACATAAGAAAAGCTAAACGAAGTCAGCTTACAGCCTTCACTTTGTCCAAGTTTATCTCAAGGATAGCATCAGTCTTCTCAAATGCTTTCCCAACTAACAGGCGAGCTTCCTGTTTGAAAAACAAAAACGAAGACCACAATTATACATGTTTGCTTCACGGCCACGAGCAGTTAGTCGAGCAAAAAGAACTGATGCGAGAGGGCGCGAAAATCGCTTGCCGCGTCAGATACGTGACGCACGCGTGATGAGCCGCTACTGTAATGAGCCACAGGCGTTTTTCGCGCTCCCTGGCGTGTTCACTCGAGTATACCTGAGCGGAAAGAGAGTTTGATCTTAGTCTATGAATGCAGTGCTTCATAATTGGTTAATTGGCACAACGTGATTTTATCAGCTAACCAATCAGAGTTGCCACCATTTTATTATAACCAATCAGGAGGAAATCCTTCCTTTGATTCATGTCGGTTTTTCCCGCGCTTGGTACCAGCTGCATGTTATCTTTTACTTCGACATCCTAATTAGTTTACAACGTTTTCATTGATTGGATAAATGTGATTAGTTTGGTGTTGGTTTGTGATAGGCAATATAGCAAAACTGTTCTACCCTAGAGAAACTACAACGCATAATACACGGCGTTAAATACTCGGCAAACCATTAAGACGTAATAGAGAACAGAAGCACACCTCGTCCATGAGTTTGGCAAGCTTGTCACTATAGAACTTTTTGGCTGGCTCAGTTGGTTTTATCACAGGAAAGGAGATGTTACCAACTCGAGGGCTCATCCCGAAAGTCACAACCTACAACGAAGACGCAAAAATAAATCAAGCAAACATCAAAACTGAACCTCATCAAACCGTAAATAAACTCTCCATAATATTTATGCAAACTAGACGTTACAACAAGTATATCGCAAACAGCGAAGGGACGTTTTTGACAACGGTTAAATCGGTAAAAAAAAGATCAACTAACTCTCCATTATATTTATGCAAACTTAACATTAGAACAAATATACCGACAATGTGTAAATAGGTAAAAAAAGATCAAAGGAAGCGGCCGAGAAAATGACGTACTTAGATTTTGGCATCTCACGGTAAAAAACCAAACATGAACCACTGTTCAATTAGCAAACACACGCTTCTTGATCATTGAAGCGCCGAAAACTATAATCGTGCCGATTGCAAGTAAAATTCGACCATGGCATCATTCCGTTCTTTGTTGTTAGTGTATATTCACAAAGTCTGCATTCGGATACTACCACCACGACCACCACGACCACGACCACCGCCACCACCACCACCACCACCACCACCATTCGACGACGACGACGACGACGACGACGACGACGACGACGACGACGACGACGACGACGACGACGACGACGACTACTACTACTGCTGCTACTACTACTACTACTACTACAACTAATAATAATAATAATAATAATAATAATAATAATAATAATAAGCATTTATTTATGCACGATGAAAACTAATTTCAAATTAATTCAATCGCGAGTGCTCACCTGTTTGTACGCAATGTCAGTTACTTTACGAAGATCATCTTCAGCTCCTTTAAGAAAGTAACATTTCAGTGAGTCTAGCAAAAAATCAAATAAATTAAATAATGCATTACCACGAAAACATAAAAAATAATAATAACTACTTAACTCAGAAGAATTTCCGGACGACCACATTTCAAAAAACGTCCAAACATTTTTGAACTATCAGACGTTTAAAAAAAGGGGGGGGGGAACATTAAAAGACCTAACATCCGAACGCTAAAATTTCCAAACTTTTGCAATGGAACCTTTTTTGCATACAGCTTTACTAAACGCTGAACAAAACATGGTCCACACTGAGGCTGCATGTGTCTGTATACTTTGAAGTTGGTTAAAACTATAGTAGTTTTTTATCAATAAATTGCTCATCTGCTTATGCTATAAGATTGTTTTTTTTTTCGCTAGTTTTAGTGACCACAAAACTCTGGCGTACGAAACGTGCCGAACAAAAGCCGCAAGTTTTATGCTCGAAAGAACTGAAAGAAATACGTCTGCAAATTTGGGGAGGCTAATGCGGAAAGAGAAAACACGACTGAACATACCAGTGGTAACTCTCTTGAATATCTTGGCCTCTGCAGCTCGTCCTCCAAGAGCCATACACATTCGATCAAACAACTGCGTGAAAATAAACACTTCATTCACACAGTTACATCGCATCAAAGCACTTGTGCCTATTCGATGCTTTGCGAGCAGTTCAAGAGACGCTTTAATGCTAGCATTCATTTCAATGACGTTGTGGAGGTGAGGAGTTTTAAAAATCACCAAACAGAGAACGGCTAACAAAAGTACCAAGATACATGAAAGCGCCTTCACACGGCCAACACAACTGTTGTCAATAGCAACTTTGTTTTTGTACTCCTCGCAAGATATTTTGCGACGTTTGTACTGGCCAACTTGTATTTGCGGAAACGAGTTTTCAACTTTATCCCGTGCAAAGTCGTCTCGAGATGCGGCGATAATTTGCAAGTGCGGTTGTTGACTCTACAAGAAGATTGGAAAACGGACACAAATTGTCCAAACTCGTTTGCCAACTCTTTTTGCGTCTTTCACACACACTAGGGTGTATTTGAAAACAGTTTGTGAAGAAGCCTTTTTCAGCGCGGCGCGCAAAGGTGTCACCACTTTTAATTAATTCGCAAATTTGCTGAGATTTATGATCCAATCAGAATTCTAGGATCCCTCCAGGAAACCAACTCAAGACCGCAGTGGACTTGAGTTGGTTTCTTGGAAGCCATTCTCGCATTCTGATTGGCTAGTCGACCTCACGAAAGTATGCAAATTAATTAGAAGTTTTTGGTCACACTTTTGCGCAACGCGTTGTAAAAACATTAATAAAAAGAGAAACTAGTTTAAGGATGACACGGTCTTGTATCTAACCTGTTCAGTGCTGTACAGTTTGTTATCCGAGGGAAGATACTGCGCGTATCCCAAGGTGGCATTAGTACGAGGAACAATGGATACCTAGGGAGAAACCCCACAGACACTATCAGCTATCCCAAGTATGAATTTAAAGACAAGAGCTAAAAACATGGAGCGGTTTTCAACTGAGTGTCGCAAATAATTCGCACTTGCTTTGATAAATAGGCATGGACAAATTCTGCTCGAAAATGCCTTATTCTGCCGGCAGAATGCTGGCCTCACAAATCGCTTATTCTGCTCGAAACTCTGCCGGCAGAATTTATCCAAGCCTATTTGGTAAGCAACTTAAGTAAAAACTCGCGCCACCTTCCCAGCAATCAGAAGTAAAACCAAAAACCACTAGTGATTTGTTCGCTCGTGTTTTGTACTTGCTTCGAGTTCTAATTCGTACAATGAGTTATTTGTGGCCGTTGCGATTGGTTAGAGTAATAACATTGGTTTTGGCATCACAACACTCAATTGAAAAGCGCTCTATATATATCTAGATTATGAAGCTAGTTAGAAAATGACCATATTGATATGTATACCCCCTTGTTGTTAACACTCCACGAACCTGAATACTTGGTAAACTTGTGTTCTAGTGTTGACGCGGTATGTCAATGTGACCACTCTTTTCAGTGTAAATAAGTATCAAAATTTCACGAGAATAGTTCACTATACTTAAAGGCCGGTTGTTCGAAAGCCGATTAACGATAATCCACGATAAACGTTAACTTCTGTTTTCATCTCGCTAGTTGAAATTGTCTTTAAAAGCTTATTTTAAGCTTAAGGTAAAGGAACCTCTAAGTCAAAACTGAGGGGCAAAAATGTTTTGGAAAAGTCTTTATTGATAAATAATCAAACTGGAATCAAAGCTCACGCTAATTCTGGGTTAGGTCAATCGTGCCTTAAACAAGTGGGCCCAGGTTGTTATATCAGGGCTGTAATCTGAATCAAAGCTGTGTCTATCTTTAGTCACCTTAAGGAGAGGATCTGTGTGTTCCAACATCCATCCCACCACAGCATGCCCAGCCTCGTGGATGGCCACTATTTTGCGTTCTTCCGGCGACATAGTGTGGGTCTTTTTCTCCATACCTGTACAATGAATAATTCTAGTTTTAGGATCTGTCTAAACTAAAAGATTTTCACAAAAAAAAAAGAGAGAAAGAAAAAAGAAAAACCAGATTACGGTCAGTTTCTTTGTTTCTTTTTTCTCCTTAAAGCCCTGGCCAAACGGAGTGGCAAGTTATCGCAAGTTGAAACTGTTATCGCCTCCGTTTGGCCGCGACTTGCGTGTACTTGCGATGACTTGCGTTCACTTTGATCAAGCTCAAATTTGCTCGCAAGTGAACGCAAGTTTTTCATTAGTTGGCCACCTAACGCAAGTCGACGCAATTTGGTCTCACTATTGTTTTCCTTGGTACGGGGGACGCGTGCAAGGCTGCACTGAAATGGCTTTTTGGCAAATGTTCCCTGCCCCACTAGAAATGTTCTTATTTCTCCAAAACAAACTTTCGCCATTATTTCGCACAACTTCTGTCCTTGTAGAATATGAGCTGACAGCCTTAAAGTACGGAGTCAACCAGAGCGCGCGAAATCTTGCTCATTTCCAGGGACTGTCCCCATAATAAAATGTATTACATGTATTTAATTGCCAATCTCAGTGACTGAGTTTCAAGCTTTCTGATTGGTTCTGATTATCAGCCAATAACCCTGCTTTTTGCCTTATATGGAAACTAAATGTCAAGTGCCGCGGTGCAAAAGTTTTGTCCAAGTGTGCCAAAAAAGTTCAGAAACAATTACCGAAGTTAAGAATTTAATAAGACAATTATTCCACTCGCGCTTGTTGGATATCAGGTGATTATAACCAATGAGGTAGGTGGAGCCGAGTGAGTTGGTTATTTATTATCTCGTATCCCACGCACGCTCGTGGAGCTTGATTATTGTTGTAGATATTACTTGTCCTTATGTTTGGGACAACTGTTGCGTGTATTTCGTTTCTTTATATTTGCCACAACAAGGTATGTTTTTTCAATGCTGATCCAATTTATATACGCAAATTTCTGATCCTTGATTCCAAAAGCGTGACCAATTTTGGTCCTTGATCCTACAAATATGGTACAGCCTGATCCCTGATCCCTAAAAAAACTGCTGATCCCGATCCCTTGGTCTCTGATCCCTGATCCCAGCGCTGTGATTCCAGATCCCACCCTTCTGATCCCTGATCCCACCCCTTTGATCCCCGATCCCACAGACCTCGTTACGACTCTGAAGCAGCTCTTGACAGATCTATTTTCTACGAGCAGTGTTTTGCGACCTTCTTACGCCACCGAGGTGACAAAAATAGATCTCTTGACGTTTTGCCGTGGGCGAAGTAACATAATTAGGCTAATATCAGCGATAATAAAGGTGGCGAGCTTGAAAATCCGGCCATTACTCAACTGATGCTTTTGACATTTGAATATTTGTGTAATAATTAACTGTTCTGAAAGTGCTGGGTCGCAATATTTAGACGATTCTACCAGTACGGGACAAAATCTCTAAACGCGGGAAAAATATAGACACCTTCACGCAGACCTTATGCCACTGATTTTAACTCATTGTTCTTATTTTACCTACATTTCAAGTTTGGAGTTCGACAATATTGACAAGTCTCCACAGATGTAGAATGACGTAGACCTTTTGTTATTAAACTAACACAAAGGCACGCAATGATTTATTAAACACCGCAATTAAACCAACGCCTTTTAACCCCCTGGATTAACTCTTTTAATCCTCCGAGTACCCAATATCAAAACTAAAATAACGAAAAAGCTCAAATCCCCTTTTGTAAAATATTACAAAATAAACAATAACACGGGAAAGTGCTGCTCAGCAGCTTTTATTTGACCGGTCACAGCATAACAAGCAGTACCACGGCAAATTACTTATCAATAGCTTTCACTTGAATGGTCACACTTTAAGGATTAAGTCTAGATTCGCTCTCAAGTTAGAACCACCTTGCACAGCACAATTAACATTACCACAGGAAAGTACTGTTGAAATGGTCACACTTTCGGATTTCATCCACAGACTCAAAAGATACAATCACACTCTACAGCATCAAAACAGTATTAAACAAAAATACACCGCTTCAATAGTTTTCATTTGAAGGGTCACACTTAAGGATTTCATCCACAGGTTCCAAAGTAAGACTTGGGGTTTTACTCTGGCAATGACATGTTATGGTTGATCGCCCTTCGGTTCCGTGGCAGTCAGTGAAGCATACGGAAAGCAGGTCAGTGCACGGCCGCTGAAGCGGGAGTGAAGAACCGTCGAGTTTGGACCCGAGTTCGAGTTCGAGTTCGAGTTCGAGTTCGAGTTCGAGTTACAAATTCAATGAAATTTTCACAATTATCTGTAAATGACCGTGAAAAAGAGCAAAAGAGACGCTGCGAAACCTGATGTAAAGCACGATGAAATCGATAATCGATAATAACCGATAGAAGTTAGTTCAATTGTATCTGAAATCGATGAAGGTATTTGTAGTGAAGACGCATTTTTAATACAAGGTTGGGGACTGGCGCTAGCCATGCACGCGGACTGTCGATTTTTCAGAAGTTCATCTTCATGCATTTCACCAATCTAAAGCACAAAACAGCATATGACAAAATACCTTGAAAAAACACCTCTTAGAATTCGTTATCAGCCGACGCCGTTGCGATGGCATGAAGTACTGACCGACTCTTGTTCAAAATCACAGCTAAAAAGTAACTTGAAATCAGTGTTACCCAGCTATTCAGTGCATGAAAAATGCAAACTTTTATTAATCAACAAGCCGTCCTCTAACAGTACATGCACTACAGCGGAACCTCCATCAAGGGACAACCTGGGAAAAAGGAGAAGTGTTCCCTTAATATTGGTGTGCCTATAGGTAACAGATGGAAGAATTACAAATTGGGCTTATTAGTGTATCCCTTTCTTCTTTTTTCCTTCTTTTTTTCGTGCCTACATTTCACTTAAATAACATTACATTTCATTGCTTTATAGTTTCCGTTTATTACCAGTTGCAAAATTCAATCTTGTTATTGCCATAAGCGTTTAACTTTTGTTGCAAAAACTACAAAAGAGGTGACATGTACTAATTGAAATTTTAAAAGAAAAGCATAGCCTACTGCTGTACATACGGTCAATAATGGAAATGGGCTTCTTTTCACCTACGACGCAAACATAAGATAAAAACAAGAATAAGCACAACGTTGTTCACACGTGCGATGAACATAAGGTGACATACGCAAGCGAAGAGGCATATAATTTTGGGGGCAAATTTGAATCCAACATGGAAACAGTCGCTTTTGCCAACATTTTTATGGGGAATGTAGAATCACAAATCCTACACCGTAGCGTTGTAAAACCACTCGTCTGGAAAAGGTATATTGATGATATATTCTCGATCTGGAATACAAACAAAGACGAGGTCACGCAATTCATGGAACAAGCAAATAGCCACCACCCCACCATCAAGTTTACGGCTGAAGTATCTGACACAGATACTACGTTCCTCGACACAAGCGTTTACAAAGGCGAAAGATTCGCTAACGAGTCTATATTAGACATAAAAATGCATTTCAAACCAACTGAAACATTTCAATAGACACATTTCTCTAGTTCCCACCCACCAGGGGTCAACAAGGGCGTCAATGAAGGCGAAGCACTTAGGCTTCTCTGGACAAACTCCTCGGAAACTACGTTCACAACTGCAGTTTCAAACTTTAAAACACATCTCAAGGAAAGAGGGTACCCCGAAACTCTGATTTCAACAATCCTCGCTGAGATTAACTTTGAGGGCAGGAAACTTGCCCTTCAACAAAGGCGTAAACAAAACACGCGAATCTTGCCTTTCGTCCCACAATATCGTCCATCAGTGCCTAATTTAAAGCAAACACTTATGCAAAACTGGCATTTAATTCAGCAACAACCTTTGCTTAACAAGATATTTTAAGATTCCCCTATGGTCGCATACGAAAGGGGCAGATCCCTGAAAGACATACTCGTTCGAGCCAAACTGTGAACTGGTTATTACACGTGGATAGGAGTTGTGTAGGCCTGTCACCCTATTGTTATCACCATTGCATGGAAAAGACCCCGATTATTAACTCGAACTCGAACTTGAACTCGAACTCGGGTCCAAACTCGAAGGTTCGGGATTCCCCGTTGAAGCCAGGGCGTTAGCTGGCCATACGCCGAATAAATACTTGTTTGTTGAAGGCAGTAAAGGAGTATATAGAACTTACAAGCCTTAACTTTTAAATGTAGTTCTAACCATATAACTTTGAACTGTTCTGGAGACAAAATCCTGAAGTGTATTAACATTCAAGTGAGAGCTAGAATTAAGTTGTACTTGACTGATGTGCCGCTTATTCTTAAATCTCTGATTTGCAATTTGAGATTTGGTGCATACTGTACTTGAACAGACAGATTCCATGACGACCTCGAATAACTAAAGAATTGTTTTCCAAACATCTGAACAATGCTAATTGCCCAATTATTCATACACAATTCGGCGGTTATTTATAACAACCTAATCCATCAAAGCCGCTGGCGTTTGATTTTTGCATTTATTGCATCTGCCGACACTGTGAACTCGCCAACATGGTGGTGGCGTTGGCTCATAGAATTGCAGTGGGCATAACAGTCCTTAAGGTCGCAATTATAATTTTCCTGCTAAGAATCGCCTCTTACATTCCCATTATTAAAGAGCGACTGAAGAAGCGCGAAGAACGCTACTTCTTAGTTCCTTACCAAGACTTTTGGGACGACTATGGAACTCACAAGATGTTTTCAGCCGTTTTAAAGATATTTTTAAGCGACCTAAACAAGACGATTCGGCTCGGTTCTTCTGCTCGGGACTGCAAGATGGTTACAACTGACGGCAAAGAATGTAGATTGTTGGAATTCGCAAAAGACAGCCGGCCGCTAGTCCTTAACTTCGGTAGCTGCAGCTGACCCTCATTTTTAATCCCTCTAGTGAACGATTTTGCAAAGATCGTTCGGGATTTTGAAGAGGTAGCAGATTTTGCTATTGTGTATATCTGTGAGGCTCACCCGACGGACGAATGGTATTGGCAAGTAAGTTTCTTAAAATGGTGCGTTGTTAGGTAAAAATCAGTTGTCACAGTTCTCTATTTTTTTCTCGGCTGCACCTGTCCCTTGTCATCTTTAGTACCAATAATTTATTAAATGTTCACTAGTCAGTAGTGTTATTACCCATAGTGAACTTTGATTGCTCAGGTCACGTGTGTTTAGTGAATGGCTCAGAGGCGATTTAGAAGGAACAATTTTGTTGTATGCGGCATGCTGTCGAGTGGCCTACGAGGCTAGTTGTTTCGTGTAAATCAAAGTTATAATTTCTTCACGATGATCGCCTTATGGCAATCGTAGCCAGAGGTAGATATAGATGATGTAAGTTGTTTACGATATTTTCAATGACGCGAGTAGCGTGTGGTACAAAAGCCGCCTACGACAGTCGTCGCACTTAGGTGTCTGAACACAGTTTGCGCGCGCTCTACGATTTGTACTGCTGACGTAAATAAGCGCGCACACAAGGCTTTGAGAAAAACAAACATGGCGCCTGTACAGCGATCATTTCATTTTGTTTAGTGAAGTTTGTGCAAGGGTTTTTTCCGTCTTAACAATCAAACAGTTTGTTATGTGTCAAAAACGTTTGTTTTGCAATGCATTAAAGGTAATACTATTGGAAAATACCCTGCCTTTCTGGGATTGTTTGTATGAATCGAGAAAGATCGAGAATCCTGTCAAATGCAGCGCATGCGCAGTTAACCAGAAAATTGTGACTGCACGATTTAGTGGAAATGCCCTGATTTCTACGGAACCGCTCGATAAAATTTCATGAAATTTGGTAGAATAATAGTTCAGAACACGCTTAACTCGCCTACAAACAAAAATTGAGATCTGACAGAGGACATGTTCAGAAAACTTTAAAATGCAAAACACAAAATAACAAGATCTCTCTGTCAAAATTTCACGAGACCAGTGTCAATAGGCCAATATCTTTCTGAGTTTTCTAGAGATAAATGATGGAAAAAATCTAACGACTGGATTTTCTGAAAATAAATCAACCCCGTTATTTAATGCTGGTTTACTACCAGCTGTGTTGCCATGGTAACGGTACCTAGTCCAATGAAACATACCAAAATACAATCTTTTTTAGTTGAACTTGCACCTTGCCAATTTTGGCTGCCCAAATGCCCGCAGTGGTGTGAAAATAACGATGAATAACGCATAGGTACAAGAAAACTGTGTTCGGCCACCTTAATACAAGCAGTTCCCCATTATATTGTTTCGCGTTCGCTTGAAGTGTTCTCTTTGCTCGCGCACTCGAAGTGCAAAATTTGGAACCAATATTCTCACGTGATAAGATGTCGTAATTTGGTATGAGCATGGCATGAATACCGGTTAACTGGTCATCAAACATCTCAAGTTTGACATCTCGCTCAAAGGGAGCCCATGCACTTAGATACCCACTTAGGTCACTTTTTCGCGACACGATTGACACCCAAATACGTTACTTTTCGCGCCACGTTTGATACCCAGCTTGGTCATTTTGTCGCCCCTTCATAACCACTTTTTTTTGCGCCATGTTCGATACTCAATTACATGTAGGTCAATTTTACAGGCCACTTTCGATAACCACTCGGGTCTTGTTTTCGCACCACGTTTTGATACCCACTTATGTCATGTTTTCAAGCCAACTTTGATATCCACTTGAGTCATGTTTTCACGTGAAGTTTGATATCCATCCACTTGAGTGACGTTTTTCACGCCAAATTTGATATCCGCTTACGTTAGGTTTTCTTTTCTAGTTAGATACTTTCCTGCTCTCGGTCGTTGCTCCACTCCGCCTGAACCAGAAGCTTCAGATTGCGAGAAGCGAAGCCGGAAAGATGACGCGCGATCAGCGTGATCAGAATGAAAGGCAGGACTCCAGAGAGGGATGAGAATTAAGGAAATAATCACCAAAGATGAATTGTCTTGATGTTTGAATATGACCTTCCAACTAGTACTCAACAAGACGTATGGAGACCAGTGGGGAGAATTTGTATAATGATGCTGGGGCTTAACCTTTTAAGCCCTGATATAAAGATGCATATTCTCATTACTGATCTCCATACATTTCTTACGAAACTAGTAAGGAGAATTTGTCTAAATATCAAGACATCCAATCCTCAGTGATCAGTTCCTTTATTCTTGTCACTTGAATGTTCAAACAAGTAGTGTTCATGTAGAGAGAAATTTCATTTTCATCGGGGCTTAGTGCTTAAAGGGTCAAAGGGTTAACGGTATAACAATTCTGTTCCTTTGACAGAACACCGCTGAAATTGCACAGCACAAGAGTTTAAAGGAACGCTGTGAGGCTGCAGAAAACATGAAGAATTCAAGCCGATGCACGGTTCCAGTTCTGGTCGATACAATGGCAGATGAAGCTACCCAAGCTTATGGCGCGTTTCCTGAGAGACTTGTCATCGTACATCATGGACGAATAGTGTACTTGGGTGGTAATGGCCCGTACAAATACAATTTAACAGAGGTGCGAAGGTGGCTTGAGGAGTACAAAGCTGAACAGTAGAAGAACTGAGGTGTGGTGTTTCAGTGATCCGCGATCAGAATTTGCACGTCTCTATATCACATTAGTAATACAGGCAACACTTTCGTGCAGCTTGTCGCGCCAACAGTTTCGTTGCAAGTTGAGATTGCTCGTTGAACAAGCAATCTCTTGCCGTGTATTGCCACCTCCGCGCACAGCAAATAAGCCTGGTAATTTTATGGGGTCTTCTCGCCATAATTACTGATTCGCTGCTAGTTTTCTACGACGTGGACACTTTACTTATGCAACGTGGAAATTTGCACGCGGAGGTGGTAATACGGGCAACAATGTCGGGCAACAATCACTCATTGTTGCACGAAATTGTTTCCCGTTTCACTAGGCCTTTAATTAATTAGCATACTTAAGTGGAAATCGACTCCCCAGTCAGAGTTCAAGGACGGATTCCAGGGAATGCACTCAAGTTCATTTGTGAACCTGAGTTAATTGGTTCTTAGTCGATAGACACAGGAAGCCCACTCAAGGTCAGTGATTTGTGATCTGAGTTGTTTCTTACTCGATAGATACAGGAAGCCCACTCAAGTTCACTTGTGGCTCTGGTTCTCATTTGTTATCTGATCGGACAGTCAATCTACACTAAAGTATGCGAATTTTAAAATTAAAAAAAAAACGGACAACTTTGGAGCTTCGCGACGTAATACTTTCTAATGAACTGTAAAAGGAAATGAGCTTCGGACATAACTTATCACGCTTAATTTAAAGTTAACTCGAAAAGCAATCTCTTTGAAGCGACATGGCCTGTACGAAAGGTAATCTCTACCGTTGCTCTTCATCTGAAAAAGTTAGCATGTCCCGTATGACAGCCTTGGAGGTAAAACCAGCTAAGGGGCGTGTCTCCCTGGCTTGATGATGGCTATGTTGACTAAAGGGTGACGAACAGAGGAAAAAAGATATCTTAAAATTCTAGGGAAGGCAAGAACGTCATAGAAACGTTCATAATTATTGAAAGGGCCGGCTATTCACGTTTGTTGATAGCGTTGTATTACGTAGGCTAATCCGTCATTCAACTAAACCTACATTAGGAATATGGGGCGCCATACTGGACATTATTACAAACTTTTACAATATATGCTCAACTTCAAATTTACCTGCTAAACTTTACATTGAGTATTCTCATTGCTATATTTTCTTGCCAAATTCCATCTACATATGCTATGTTTTACAAAAAAGTTTCCTGTGTTTTCATACAGTATATGGTCAACTTAACTTTACGTACCGTATGGTATGATGCACCGCGCGCCGGTTTTTCCAAAATAGCCCCCAGGCCCCTCTTGGCCATTTTTTGCAGAAGCCAAAAATGGAAATGGCGGCTTTATGCGGTATAGCAGGCTCCGAGAATAGACCTGACTAATATTTTTTTTTTAAATGGACAAAAGTGCTACTTGCAGAAGCAGAAAAATATATTTCTTAGTTCGTATCCTTTGAAAGTCACAGGAAAGGCTCGCAGAGGCTGGAGAACTGTTTTTATTTTAAAAAAACGGTTGCAGAACTATTGCTTCTTTCCATAATTTCTCCATAGTTTTCCTCTACGAACTATGTTCTTTCAGAGCACGATTTGGAAATGGACAACTTTCATAGCAATATGGATGAATTGTTCACATGCCTGAAAAGACTTCCAGATTACTTTGAGGAAACGGCAGGAGGCAAGTTAAAATTCGCGTGATGTTTTGCCACCAAAAAAGTTCGAGAAACTGCACAGGCGAGAAGTCAACCAAAGTTTGAAGTTTGAAGTTTCCAAAAGGCAAATAGAATTCCTTTGTTAGTTGCACTTTTCTAAGGTAAGAATAGCAGAACTACTCGGAATTTCTACTAAAACCTTGAGTAGAAGGAGGCAAGAGTTCCAGATGAATGATGAATAGAACTGGACTTCCTGTGAAGACGGAGAACTAAGAGAAATCATGCAAACTCGCCTGCTGGGCGCACTGTATAGCAGGGGAATATAGGTGCAGCGATGGAAAGTTAAGTAACTGATGCGTGAGCTGGATCCTTCAAAATGCATGCCAAACTTATGGAATACCCTCAAGAGTTAGAAGTGATCATGGTCTCGAGAATGTGGGTGCAGCCCGCAAGATGTTGGAGTGCCGTGGTAGCATGATGACTGGAAACTCAGTCCATAACCAATGAGTAGAAAGACTTCATAGGGATGTGATTAGTGGAGTTCTTAAGAGCTATATACTTGAGTTTCACATGATGGAAAGATCTGGTCTGTTGGACCCACTAAAGACAATTCAATTGTTATCACTTCATCTTGTACTTTTGCAGCAAATTAACAAATCTTTGCAAGAATTAACCAATCAATGGAATTACCACTGTCTTAGTACTGAAGGAGGTTCATCGCCTCTTCAACTAGACTACCTTCATTCCTTAATACCCACATACTTAAATAGGAATGAAAGTGTAACACACTATGTGGAGCTTGTAAGCGTTGTGTGTGAAATGCTTCCTAATTCATAAACGAACAAGGAACATAAACTGGAAACCCTTAAACCTATAGTTACTGGTCTTCAACATTGTTTTAAATGATTTTTTACTGTAAAGTAGAAAATGTTGACTCAAGTTATACTTTTTAGGGTGTGTTCTAAACAATGTCTTAGTAGAACAGAAGTAGGGGACAACTGTCTATTTCTTGTTGTATTTTTTTGCACTTCTACATTTTATCCTGATCGCCGCTTTCCATTCAGCAGTCATGTACGATACGTCTTTCTGTCGGACTCTCGTGGTCTTAGTCGATTTAACACTGTCAAATACGGAAAACACTCCTTAAGATATTTCGCCGGACCACGTCTACTGTCTAACTTAGCTCCAGTGACGAGAAAAACCAACTCTAACGGCATTAACATCGAATATTCGGAAAAAAGATCTTACCAGTCTGGTCGCAGATGACATATGTAAAGGAAACTGTCCCAAGTGTTGTAATTAATATTGAATTCGATTGCATGTAAACTAAATAGTTCTCAGATAGTAATTGCACCTTATTATAACTTATTAATATTTGCATCTTATTAATTGTAATTTAGGATTTTATAACTTTATATTTCAATAAGTAAGTGTCCCCGATTAGTAAGCCTGTAATAGGCTAGCTTAAAGAAATGATAAATTAATATTGAAAAGTTATTATCATCATCATCATTATCGTCATCATCATCATCATTATTATAATTATTATTAATGTCAACTGCTACAAAACAGGTAATTTGTTTATCATACTAAGACAGTTATTAAAATCCGTTTTCATTTCTGTCATTAATTTGTCCTTTATCGTTACAATATCTACAAAATACCGTGAAATCAAATAGTGCAATGAATAGACTAAGCTTAACACCGTAACAATATAATCCAGACAAAATCCAATATTCAACAGCTGCAAATTATCGCTATGTAGTCCAATTTCAAGCATTGGTTGCTCAATAGGCTGCACGTTACTTTCGTTAAAGTTTTCCTGTAATGATCTAGCTTGGCGGGCAATATTTGTCAACGCTTCTCGAAATTTTCCTTTCTTTCCCCTGTGGCTGGCGGTGTCACTAGCCGAGAGGGGTCTGGGGTCTATTTTAGAGAAACCGGCGCGCAGTGCATCATACCATACGGTACGTAAAGTTGACCATACTGTATGAAAACACAGGAAACTTTTTTGTAAAACATAGCATATGTAGATGGAATTTGGCAAGAAAATATAGCAATGAGAATACTCAATGTAAAGTTTAGCAGGTAAATTTGAAGTTGAGCATATATTGTAAAAGTTTGTAATAATGTCCAGTATGGCGCCCCATATAGGAATACAACTTTCATTGTGCGGTTTTAGTCTAACAATAAAGAGTTAAAAAGGAGATGTTTGTTTTTGTACTCTTTTACTCTAGAAGAAAATTCTAAATGCGGTTTAAATATAAATGGCCTGATCGCAGACGTCACCTGATTTTTCTTGAACGGGAAACAAGTTTAAGTTCTCTTCCGACGCAGAAAGGAAATAGCAAACGTCTTCATGCAGAACGTAACTATGACAAAGCATAGGCACGCAATGCGTGCTGAGCCAATGACGTTTTGTTCCGCAATATGGTGAAATTTATGAACACAACCTACTGCAGTGCGGACTGTGCGGTCACCACCATCTTCCCCGACAACTTGCGGCTAATGTGACAAGTCTTCGCCAGAGCAAGGAATATTCATTTACCATAAAACAGGGCAACGAGCAGCGTGACTACGTGACAGTTAACTATAGCGTGACATTAGAATTGCGTGCGAAGTAAATAAAGCAAAACTCTTCGTTTCCCTTTTCCTCAAAGACAACATACCCTAACACGTCTGTTTCTTGGATTTTTTATGTATTCAAGTCCTGATAGGCGTGAAAAAAAAATTCAGTAGGTCTCTATTAGAATGCTTTGTCACTTGCGTTCGGTTGGAGATGTTTTAAGCGTTGCGTTACATTCACGAGCAGCTGTCAATTATGCAAATTTGTTCAACATACGCTTTGAACTATAAATAATGCATCAGTCAATTCCAGCTGCGCCCATCCCCCCCCGGGCAACTGCGGGGCATTTGCGTGCCTTGTCAGTCCCGGGGGTGGGGCATTAGCAAATTTGGCACGGCCCAGGGGTCGGGCATTTGCCTACCCCCGGGCTTTTGACACACATGTGGTTTCCGACTCGAAATCCAAACATGAAGGATTTTATCGCAAAGGACCAGCAGTTCGTCGCAGATTGGATCATCTGCCAAGGACTGGACAAACTTGTGGAGGTTTTCTCGATTTTATGCATTTCTTCATTGCTTATCAAGGCACAACTATCACTTAATATAGCGAGATCGGGAACGATCAACGTGAATCGACGTACGCATTCTTCTTAAGGATTTAAATAAAATTTAGTCGCGATGATTCTTAAATTCTAAACATGTGTATAGGGATCGTCGTTTTATACTTTTGCATATTATTAAAATATTACAACAGATGACGTTACAACAGACTTTTATAATGTCAAGATTTTTGTTTACTAGCGAACTGTTTAAAACAAAACATTAAGGTAAAAATCAACTATCATGTAGTATTGCTGTCTGTGAAGTATTAAAATATCATCACTTGGCATTTATACTAACTTTATTAACATCGGATAGTGCCGTTACAAACAATAGAAGACGGAGAGGTAGGCCTACAGAAATGAAAAATCACACATAAAAATGCTGAAAGTGGTATTATTGTGCAATGAATGAAAACTGCTGCAGTGTTGACTGGGGACGTACGATCCCGGAGGCGGGGCATTTGCCCTCTTCCTTCGTCCACACCGCGGGGCATTTGGCAGCTAAAGTGTCCCCACCCCCGGGAATTTGCCATCCGAGAGAAAAAAAAAGCTAATGCCCGGGGGTTAGCCCGGGGGGGGGGGCATGGGCGCAGCTGGAATTGACTGATACATAACCCCGAAGTAAAGTTTGGTATCTCGTAAAGAATTTATTCTAATTAATTGATCACCACTGTAACTTGGATTTTTAATACTAGTTTCATTCAAGTTTTTCAGTTTTAGGAATAGCTAGCAACAAGCCCCCGGAAATTCCGATTTTACTTTGTCTAAGTTGCATAAGCGGGTTGAAATTTGATATACGCAGAGTCTCACAGTTTATCTATTTTTAGAACCCGTTTTGGTTGTAGTGTTTGCAGCCGGATAAATATTCTACTTTGCTTTCAAACAGTACAGCACCGAAATATTTTTATCCAGCTTGCTTTTTCAAGAATAAATAAATTGTATTAACCTTACGCAAAACCCGCTTACTTCTCAGTTGGGGATTCTCATTATTTACCTTTCTTTTGTAATTCCACTAGAAAGCGAAAAACAATCGACGCCGTCAAGCTGGTCGGAAGTCAAAATGTTCTTCTACGAAAACTAATAATTCCGCTTGGAAATTAATAAAGGAAAACAAACACAAACAACAGGTGCGTGAATTCACGCACTTGGATCTCAAATTGACGAGCGCGTCTTGTGTATAATTTCTGATGCGTTTGCAGCCGTGAATATTTGTACCACGGCTAAGTAAACGCAGGACTACATCGCGAATAAAATCCTGCCAGACCTAAAGTATACAAAACAGCGCATTCGAAGTAACATTAAATAGTTCCTGTTGATCGCAAAAAAAAAAAACAAAACAAAAAACAATCAAAGCCCGGTGGTCGTACTCCCATAGTATAATCCGTATGGGCATGTGCCGCTGATAAGAACGGTTTCAGTGTCCCGGTGACACACCCCTACCCAACATCTCACAGAATACCCCCCCCCCCCGGCCTCACAGGCGAGGACAAATTTAGGGACAGCGCCGTTCTTTTAGGCTTTGAAGACATTAGCCACTGACGTCCCTTTCGTGACGTCATTGGCTAAAAATACTTGGGGTCCGTAGAGGAGTGTGGATGAGCAAACTGAGCATGAATGAAACGCATTTTACAGAAATCGACTTGAGGTCAGCTGAGTATGAAAATGTTCTTTAGAACTATTACCGTGACTATAGCTTACATCAAACGTCCAAAATGATCTATTATTAACCACTCTTCGCTAACCAGCGCCTCCAACTTATCCTTTCACTCCGTCCTCTGGGTAATCAGAATCGAAATTTAAAGAAAAAAAATCAGGAATTTCATTTTGCATTATATGAGAAGATAAACAGTACCAGAGCAACGTTAATCTCAGTAGCTTTCATTTGAATGGTCACACTTGAGGATTTTAACTACAGACTCAAATCGCGTCACAGCAGAGTAATGACCAATAGCTTTAACTGGAATGGTCACAATTTAGGATTTCTTCCAATGACTCTTAAGTTAGAGACCCCTTGTACAGCATTAAAAAACAGCACCACAGGAAAGTACTGTTCAGTAGCTTTATTTGGAATGGCTACACTTTAGGATTTCATCCACAATCCAAAGTTAAAACCACGTTTACTTAACAAACATGAGTGTCGATTGTATAGGCACAAAGTTGTGGCTGACTGCCCTTCGGCTGCGTGACAGTCAAAGTAGCATGGAAACAGCACGTTTTACAAACCTGGAGCTGGAGCAACAGCTAATCACATATCAGTTACGCACAAACGGTTGCGTGACCTCCTTGAACAAAAAACAAACTAACAACAAAAGACCCGATTTCCAAATATCTGAAAAATGCCAATTGCTCAATATTAAGGCGCTATCAGCGCATTTGTTTTGCTGCGATTTGTTGGAACCGCCAACATCGTCAGCTCACCAATACCGTAAACTGCCGCTTTTAAGCCCCCCCCCCCCCGCTTATAAGCCCCTCCGGTTATAGGCCCATCTACCTGTAAACGAAAAATACATCCGGTTATAAGCCCCCCGGATATAAGCCCCCCTCTAGTTTTCCTTGTTCCTTTAATGCACTCTCACACTGCGAAGATGAACTCTGAGCCTCTGTTTTGCTACGTTCAGGTTACGCTCGTGTTGTTACAGTTTTGATTTTGATGTTACAATTGAAATGAATTCGATTTATTATGACGTTTCAAAGGTTAATAAAAAACTGGTAAATTAAAAACGTATTTCGATCAACACTGCTGTGGCTCATTTCAAAACGTTTTCTTATTCCGCTTATAAGCCCCCCCGGATATAAGCCCCTCCGTTTATAAGCCCACCAAAAACCCCTTACGAAGTTGTATAAGCCCAGGGCTTATGAGCGGCAGTTTACGGTATGTTGGCGGCGTCACCTCACAAAATCGCAGTGGGCATAACGGTCCTAGAAGTCGCAATAACAATCATCTTTCGAAGAATCTGGTCTTACATTCCTTTTCTCAAGGAACGACTAAAGAAGAGAGAGGAATACTACTTTAAGGTCCCTTATCAAGACTTTTGGCATGAATATGGCTCTTACAGTATGTTTTCAAAAGTTTTGAAGACGTCCATTTGCGATCTGAACAAGACGGTACGGCTCGCGTCTTCTGCCCCGGACTGTAAGCTGGTTACAACTGACGGCAAAGAATGCAGATTGTTGGATTTCGTGAAAGGCAACCGACCTTTGGTCCTTAACTTCGGTAGCTGCACTTGATACTCATTTTTAATTCCTTTTGTGAACGATTTTGCAAAAATCGTTCCAGAGTTTGAAGAGGTGGCAGTTGTTGCAGACCCTATACCGCTGATTTCGCAACTAACTTTTATTTTACGTACACTTCAAGTCTGGAGTTCGAAATCTAAGAATATTGAGAATGACGTAGAATGACGTAGCGTAGACCTGTCATTAACTAACACAAAGGCACGCAATGATTTATTGAACACCGCAATTAAACCAACGCCTTTTAACCCCCTAGATTAACCCTTTTAATCCTCTGAGTACCCAATATCAAAACTAAAATAACGAAGAAGCTCAAATCTCATTTTGTAAAATATTACAAAATAAACAATAACACGGGAAAGTGCTGCTCAGTAGCTTTTACTTGAACGGTCACGGCATAACAAACAGTACCACGGCAAAGTACTTATCAATAGCTTTCACTTGAATGGTCACACTTAAAGGATTAAGTCTATACTCGCTAGCTCGCAAGTTAGAACCATCTTGCACAGCAAATTTAACAGCGTCACGACAAATTAGTAGCTCCCATTTAAATTTTCAAATTCTAGGATTTCATCCACAGACTCAAAAGTTAGAACCACGTTGAACAGCACAATTAACATTAGCACAAAAATGGTCACACTTCAGGATTTCATCCACAGACTCCAAAGTTAGAATCACACTCTACAGCATTAAACAAAAGTATACCGCTCAATAGCTTTCATTTGAAGGGTCACACTTAAGGATTTCATCCACAGGTTCCAAAGTAAGAACCATTCTTAAATTGACTTAGGGTTTTATTCTGGCAATGACATGTTATGGTTGATCGCCCTTCGGTTCCGTGGCAGTCAGTGTAGCATGCAGAAAGGAGGTCAATCTCTCGCTGCTGAAGCCAGAGCGATAGCTCGACATACGCCGTATAAAATACTTGTTTGTTGAAGGCAGTAAAGGAGTATATAGAACTTGCACACCTTAACTTATAAATGTGGTTCTAACTCTGAACTGTTCTGGAGACAAAATCCTGAAGTGTATTAACATTCAAGTGAGAGCTAGTACTAAGTCGTACTTGACTGATGCGCTGCTTATTCTTAAATCTCTGATTTGCAATTTGAGATTTGGTGCATACTGAACGAGAACAGACAGATTCCGTGACGACCTCGAAGAACTAGAGAACTGCTTTCTAAACATATGAACAACGAATGCTAATTGCCCAATTATTCTTGCACAATTCGGCGGTTATTTATAGCAAGCTAATTAATCCACCAAAGCCGCTGGCGTTTGATTTTAGCATTTTATTGCATCTGCCGACACTGTGAAGTCGCCAACATGGTGGCGGCGTTGGCTCATAGAGTTGCAGTGGGCATAACAGTCCTTAAGGTCGCGATTCTAATCGTGCTGCTGAGAATCGCCTCTTACATTCCCATTCTTAAAGAGCATCAAAAGAAGCGCGAAGAACGCTACTACATGGTCCCTTACCAAGACTTTTGGGACGACTATGGAACTCACAAGATGTTTTCGGCCATTTTAAAGATATTTTTAAGCGACTTGAACAAGACCATCCGGCTGGGCTCGCCTGCTCCGGACTGTAAGCTGGTTACAACTGACGGCAAAGAATGCAGATTGTTGGAATTCGCGAAAGACAGCCGGCCGCTAGTCCTTAACTTTGGTAGCTGCACCTGACCCCCATTTTTAATCCCGCTGGTGAACGATTTTACAAAGATCGTTCGGGATTTTGAAGAGGTGGCAGATTTTGCTGTTGTGTACATCTGTGAGGCTCACCCGACTGACGAGTGGTATTGGCACGTAAGTTTTTTAAAACTGTTTTCATACTTTGTTAGGTAAAAATCATTTGTCGCTGTTGACTTTGTCACGATTCTTTATACTGTTTGCTCTGTACCTGTTTTATTTCATGTCTTTCATCTTTAGTACCAATAATTTATGAAATGCCCATAAACGTTAACAGCCATAGTGAACTTTGGTTTCTCGGGTATGTGCGTTCAGTGAACGCCTAAGTGCCCATTTAGGCCCAACGTTGAACGCTACAGGCTGTCGAATGGCCTACGACGCTACTTATTTTGTGCAAATCAAAGCTTAAACTAGTTCACGATTGTTGCGCACAACATAAAAATGTACGATGTTTAAACCCGTTCGACGGCATACCAGCATCCAAGCAATTTCCTTTTGTCTCGAGTTCGCTTGAAGTGTTATCTTGGTTCACGCCCTCCAAGTGCAAAGCTCAGAACCAATATTCCCAACCAGCGCATTTAAGCATGAGCACGTCACGTGATACGATGACCAAATTTGGCATGAACGTGGCATGATTGCCGGTTAACTGGTCATCAAACATCTCAAGTTTGATGTTTCGGTCAAAGTGAGTTGTAATGATTAATCATGCCACGTTTGAAGCTCACTTCGCGCTACGTTTGATACACGATATTAAAGGTCATTTTTGGCGCCACGACTGATACCACATAGATCATTTTTTCGCGCCACGTTTGATACCCACTTATTTTAATTTCTCGCCCCAAGTTCGATACCCAGTCAGGTCATTTTTTCGCGCCACATTCGATAACCACTCCACGTTTGATAACCACTTGGGTCTTGTTTTCTCTCCATGTTTGATAACCACTTAGGTCTTGTTTTCTCTCCACGGTTGATACCCACTTGAGTCACGTTTTCGCACCACGTCTGATATCCACTTAAGACATGGTTTTGCGCCAAGTTTGTTGGTCCCATTTGATATCCACTTGAGTCATGATTTCGCACAACGTTTGATATCCACTCGACGCACCACGTTTGATATCCAGTTGACGCACGGCACCGCGTTTCATATCCTCTTGTCATGTTTTCGCACCACGTCTGATATCCACTTGACAAAAGTTTTCGCACCACGTTTGATATCCACTTGACGCGCCATGCCATGCATTTGATATCCACTTGTCGCGCCATGCCATTCGTTTGATATCCACTTGACGCGCCATGCCATGCGTTTGATATCCACTTGAGTCATGTTTACTCGCCAAGTTTGTTATCACTTAGGTTTTGGCTTCGTTCCAAGGTAGTTCCTATCCTGTTTTCGGTCTTTGTTCCTCACAGCCGGTTTTAGCCCTTTCAGATTGCGAGAAGCGAAGGAAAGATGGCGACCGAACGAAAAATCAGAATAAAGGAGACTGTCTAGAGAGGTCTAGAGGTCTAGAGAGAGAAGGAGTTTAACTGTATGACACTTCTGTTCCTTCAACAGAACACCGTTGAAATTGCACAGCACAAGAGTTTAAAGGAACGCTGTGAGGCTGCAAAAAACATGAAAAATTCAAGCAGATGTACGGTTCCAGTTCTGGTCGACACAATGGCAGATGAAGCTACCCAAGCTTATGGCGCGTTTCCTGAGAGACTTGTCATCGTACATCATGGACGAGTAGTGTACTTGGGTGGCAATGGCCCGTACAAATACAATTTAACAGAGGTGCGAAGGTGGCTTGAGGAGTACAAAGCTGAACAGTAGAACTGATATGTGATGTTTCGGTAATCCGCGAGTTTGTTCCTAATTTTTGAGTAGCCCCGCAGCTCTCAACAACCTCTAATTTCATTGATCACACAGCTCTATTGTTTTCGGGGCTACGGTCCATTGTTTTGTTGTTTGGTGTATTGTTTTCTCAAGCAAATCAGAGAAGACCTTGTAAGAGCTGTGACATCGCCCTAATTTTTTCCGATCAAAATTTGAATGCCTCTATCACATTAGTACTACGGGCAATTTTTCGTAAAGCTTGTCGCGCAACAAAGTTTCGCTGCAAGTTGAGATTGCTTGTTGCGTGTATTGTCATCTCCGCGCACAACAAATTTCCATTAGCCTGGTGGTTTTATGGGGGCTTCTCGCCATAATTAATGACTCGCTGCTTGTTTTCTACAAAGGGAAAGCTGCTTCACTTATCCAACGTGGAAATTTGCACGCGCGGAGGTGGTAATACGGGCAACCATGTCAGAGTGCATCGCTACACTGCTGCACGAAAATGTTGCCCGCTTCACTAGGCCTTTAATTAATTAGCATACTTAAGTGGAAATCGACTCCCAAGTCAGAGTTCAAGGACGGATTCCAGGGAACGCACTAAAGTTCATTTTTGGATCTGAGTTAATTGGTTCTTAGTCGATAGACACAGGAAGCCACTCAAGGTCACTGATTTAAGGATCTGATTTGTTTCTTACTCGATAGACACAGGAAGCCCACTCAAGGTCAGTGAGTTGGGATCTGATTTATTTCTTACTCGATAGATACCGGACGCCCACTCAAGTTCACTTGTGGCTCTGGTTCTCACTTTATCTGATTGGACAGTCGATCTACAATAAAGTATGCGAATTTCAAAATAAAAAAAGGACATTTTTAGAGCTTTGCGCCTTAATACTTTCTAATGAACTGTAAAAAAAGAAAGGAACTGCTCACATTACTTATCACGCTTAATTTCAAGTTAATTCGAAAAGCAATCTCATTAAAGTGACATGGCCTAAACGAAAGGTATTAAGGTATTCTCTACCATTGTTCTTCATCTGAAAAAGTTAGCATGTCCCGTATGACAGCCTTGGAGGTAAAACCAGCTTAGGGGCGGGTCTCTCTGGCTTGATGATGGCTATGTTGACTCAAGGATGACGAACAGAGGTAAAGAAAAAGATACCTGAAAATTCAATGGAAGGCGAGAACGTCATAGAAACGTTCATAATTGTTGAAACGGCCAGCTATTCACGTTTGTTGATAGCGTTGTATTACATACCCCGTAGGCTAATCCGTCACTTAACCCTTTAAGCCCCGGCATCATTATTCAAATTCTCCTTACTGGTCGCCATTACCATACATTTCATTGAGTACTAATTGGGAGAACTTGTAAAGACATCAAAACAATTCATCTTTAGTGATCATTTCCCCAGTTCTCATGATCTTTATGTGTTATAATGCACTGATATGATGAGGAGAAATTTGATGCTGATCACTATTGAGGCTTGAAGGGTTAACTAGAGTTCATTAAGTATACAACTTTCATTGACGCGGTTTTAGTATAACAATAAAGAGTTAACAGGTGTGAAAAGGAGATGTTTGTTTTTCACTCTCTTACTCTAGGAGAAATTGCTAAATGCGGTTTGCATATAAATAGCCTGATCGCAGAAATCTCCTGTGTTTTCTTGAACCGGAAAGAAGACAAAGTCGTTTTCCGACGCAGAAAGGAAATAGCAAACGTCTTCGAGCAGAACATAACTATGACAAAAAATACTTGGGGTCCTTAGAGGAGTGTGGATGAGGAAAACTGAGCATGAATGAAACTGACGCATTTCACAGAAATAGACTTGAAGTCAGCTAGGCTGTGCATGAAAATGTGCTTCACAACTATTACCGTAACTACTAGTTACAACAAACGTCCAAAATGTTCTGTTATTGACCACTGAACAATCAAAATCAAAATTTAAAGAAAAAAATCACGAATTTCATTTTGCATTCTATAAGAAAATAAACGGTACCGCAGGAACATTTATCTCAATAGCTTTCAATTGAATGGTCACACTTGAGGATTTCATCCACAGACTCAAACCGCGCCACAGTAAACCTTCACTGGAATGGTCACACTTTAGGATTTCATTCACAGACTTAAATAGTTAGAACCACCTTGTGCAGCACAATAAACAGCACCACAGGAAAGTACTGCTCAATAGCATTATTTATAATGGCTACACTTTAGGATTCATCCACAGCGTCAAGTTAAAACCACGTTTAATTAATAAACTTGAGGGTCGATACTATAGGTAAAAGTTATGGCTGACTGCCCTTCGGCTCCGCCTATTTCCCTTTCGTAAACCGTCGTTGCCATTCTTGACAGTCGATGCCATCATTGGTAACCAAGTCTTTAGTGATGGTAGAAGTAATATATGCTCTACCAACAAATACATTTTTGAATAGTCTTAGAAAGAACAAAAATTAAGCCCAAGTTGAATTTACGTTAAAAGTTCGGGAAAGGGCTTGGGTCACCTATTATAGATGTATCAGTTATGAAAGACACTTAATTATAATATATACTTTAATTTTTCGGAATTGTGGCGGATTGGCGTGGTAGTGTAGTGGTAAGGGAGAGAGATTAGCGTACGAAAGGACCGGGTTCGAATCTGGGTTGTGACTATCTTTCTTTTTCGTAGAAAAACTTTCAATAATAGTTCAAAAATTTTCTAAGTGTCTTAAAAATGGCAACGACCGTTTACGAAAGGGAAAATTGCTTCAGCTCCGTGACAGTCAGTGTAGCATGGAAACAGAGCGGAAACAGCACGTTTTACAACCCTAGAGCTGGAGCAACAGAAATAGCTGGACAGAAATAGCTTGTTCCACTAAATCTTCATAGGTTGCTGGCTGGGTCTCTCTCCTGGGTTTGAAAGTCCCTTTCTCTCCCCTCCCTAATCAAAACTCAGTGCAGTTACACACAAACGGTTGCGTGACCTCCTCGAACAAAATACAAACAAAAACAAAAGACCAGATTTCCAAATATCTGAAACATGCTAATTGCTCAATATTAAGGCGCTATCAGCGCATTTGTTTTGATACGCTTTGTTGTAACCGCCGACATCGTCAGCTCAACAATATGTTGGCGGCGTTAGCTCACAAAATCGCAGTGGGCATAACGGTCCTAGAAGTCGCAATAACAATCATCTTTCGAAGAATCTGGTCTTACATTCCTTTTCTCAAGGAACGACTAAAGAAGAGAGAGAAATACTACTTTAAGGTCCCTTATCAAGACTTTTAGCATGAATATGGCTCTTACAGTATGTTTTCAAAAGTTTTAAAGACGTCCATTTGCGATCTGAATAAGACGGTACGGCTCGGGTCTTCTGCCCCGGACTGTAAGCTGGTTAAAACTGACGGCAAAGAATGCAGATTGTTGGACTTCGTGAAAGGCAACCGACCTTTGGTCCTTAACTTCGGTAGCTGCACTTGATACTCATTTTTAATTCCTTTTGTGAACGATTTTGCAAAAATCGTTCTAGAGTTTGAAGAGGTGGCAGATTTTGTTGTTGTGTACATCTGTGAGGCTGGCCCGACAGACAAGTGGCTTTGGGATGTAAGTTTTTCAAATGTAAATCACCGTTTACTTAAGTAGTTAGGTTACTGATATGTGCAGTTTACTCCGCATACATATTTGGTAGCAATAATTAATGAGAATTGATTATTTGGATACGTATGTTTACAAAAAAGTGTTTCTTCAGTCAAAGCCTTATAGAGGTGCGCAACTCGGAACCAATATTCTGAAATAAGTTAATAATTCATGAAGTTTAAACAACAACAGCAACTAAAATCAATGAAGTGTTTCTCTAGTCAAAGCCTTATAGAGGTGCACAACTCGGAACCAATATTCGCAAATTAGTTAATAATTCATGAAGGTTAAACAACAACAACAACTAAATCATTTTGAGTGTAGTTTACCGTCGGCGTTGGGGGCGCGGTAGTATAGTGGTTAAATGCATTGGACTTCAGATCTGAAGGTCAGCGGTCCGTCGCCCAGTTCCTGCCATCGTGTTGTTTCTTTAGACAAGGAACTTTACCTCACATTGTCTCTCTCCACCTAGGTGTATAAAATGGGTACCGGCGACATACTGCTGGGAGTAACCCTACGATGCACTAGCATCACATCCAGGGGGGCGTAGCAATACTCTCAGTTGCTTCATGCTACAGAAACGGGGTTAAACTCCGGCCGTGTGGGCCTTCTTGGCTCGTGTGTGGCTTTATCTTTTACAGTCGGCGTTATCCCTTTAAAATTCAATATGCATATTCTCCTTAGTGTTCTCCATATATCTTTTATGGTACTAGTTGGGAGAATTTGCACAAACATCAAGGCATTTCACATTTGTTGATCATTTAATTTATGATAAAGTAGTGATATTGTAAGGAGAAATTAGATGGTTGTCACCACTGGGGGTTAAAGGGTTAACACCATTGACATTTGCACCTTATCCTGCGCATTCCTAGTCTCCTTCGCAGCCGCTCAGGCAGAAGACACGGCTTTGAGGTGAACGATAGACGTCCTTGCAAATGTAATTTGTGTAGTCAAGCACACCGAACCAAAGGTTAGAGTCCAATAACCTAGCTAAGCATACGACTCCAGGGAGGCAAGTGCTTAAACGCATAATTTCCTGTTTCTTCGACAGAACACCATTGTAATCCAACAACACAAGAGTTTAAAGGAACGCTGTAGGGCAGCAGAAATTATAAAAAATGCAAGCCGATGCAAGGTAGAAGTTCTGGTTGACACAATGGAAGATGAAGCTACCCAAGCTTATGGCGCGTTTCCTGAGAGACTTGTCATCGTACATCATGGACGAGTAGTGTACTTGGGTGGTAATGGTCCGTACAAATACAACTTAACAGAGGTGCGAAGGTGGCTTGAGAAGTACAAAGCTGAACAGTAGAAGAACTGAGGTGTGGTGTGTCTGGGGAACGCAGGTTCATTTCTAACACGTTCAAACTGATTTTTGCCCGTCAAATTTGAGGACTCTCAGAGAAGCTCGTGATCTCACAATCATCATTCGACTCAATTAGTTCGCGCACTTGAGAGGAGATCGATTTCCTAAAGGCGGTACAATTGGCTAAAAAGGCTACCGAAATGACCTGTTTTGACAACTTTCTTCAACACTGGTTAAGGCAACTATTTATTGTCATGCTCTCTTCGAAATAGTGTGTTTCGCAAGTGTGTTATTTTCGCGATTTTACTGAGATTTCGCTGAGGCAAAAACAACAAACTTCAGCGCTTGAGAAAGAGGACGAAAGTGATGAAAATGAAGACTGATATTGACAAGATGAAAGAGGTGAAACAAATTGCTCAATCACAATACAAGGACCGTTTCTTCTTCAAAATTGGCTATTTAAAGTTATGCCCCGCAAAATTGAGCTTAACGCAATAGAAATAGAAGTTATTCACATTGAGCTTATACACCCTTAATGCCTTGCGCAACCTGTGAAACAGGGAAAATTTCACGAGTATAGAAATTACAGCACTGTGGCCACTAATTTTGCGGCCGCAATAAATAGTTGCCTTAAGACACGTCAACAAATTCGACGATGGACTCCAGATCAATAGACAGATAATGAACAAATGAACTCGTGGATAGATTCCACAAGTTCATTTGCGGCATTGAGTTGGTCCTTACTTGTTATTGAATGGTCGAACTCCACGAAATTTCACGTAGGCAAATTTTAAAACAAAACAACAGACCACTTTTTGGCGATTCGCGCTGTAATATTCTTTTGTGAATTATAAAAGATAAAAAGACTTCGGACATAGCTTATCGCGCCAAATTAAACCTTAACTCGAAAAGTAATCCCCGTGAAGAAAAATGGCCAACGAAAGGTATTTAATACCTACCACTGTTCTTTATCTGAAAAAGTTGGCATGTCCCGGATGACAGCTAGAGAGGTAAGACCCACTTAAGGAGGCTCGCAACAGTTTTTTTGGCCTTGGGGTGTATCTTTTAAAGTCAAAATTTCGCATAGAAGGTAAACTTCGATTTCCTTGATACTACACCACCTTTTCAACATGTGATCAAAGTTTATTTTCTCACTGGTTTCCTAGCAACAGCTGTCACCATAACAACGGTAATGGACAACCCCTCATTTTAAATAATGTCGAATATCTCGAAAACTAGACAGACACTTTATGACGAAACTTGAACTGTTTGAACTACTCAACCTACACAACTTGTATGCGAAATTAGGGAAAAATCTGTAAGAGCGTTTTCATGTAAATCATGATTCATTTTATTACGGGCTGATTTTGGTCATTCCTGCAATTTTCTCCAATATTTCAAGAAAGATAAAACTTAACACTTTCTCTTTTCAGTTGAAGGATCTTTTATGATATCAAAACATTCTTAATGTACATTGAGCTTTCTAGGTGGCTGCGATTTTAAGATATTTATATTTAAAAACTGCTAAAATGCAGCACAAATCAGCCAAAAAGTTCGTAATTTGCATAAATAGAAATATTTCTAAACTGCCCTTACAGATTTTTCTCTTAAATTGATTGCCGTTAGAATAATAATTCTTTTTGATGTTCCAGTGAGTTTTAGGCTGAATAAACATTTCTGTTATTTGATAAGAAGGCTGAATCTAGGTCAAGTTCCAGTCGTTGTTAACTTTCAACGAGCAACAGTTTTATTTTGTTTTTCCTGGTCTATTTCACGGTTATTCACGTGCAATTAATATTTATACACGCTGCGCTTGTGTCCTTTCGTGCGCTTATAATTCCTTCTCATAATAAAAAAATATATATATATTCGTCTTCTGAGCTTGTTTCTCTTCATTTTTCGGCCCCAGTGTAATTAAACCCGTAATTAAAAATGCTAAAACGTCAGTCAGTATTTAAAGAATAATGGAAAAGAGTCTCCAGGAAGAAGCTCAGAAGACGAAAATTTTTTATTATTATGAGAAGGAATTATAAATGCACGAGAGGACACAAGCGCAGCCTGTATAAATAATCATTACACGTGAATAACCGTGAAATAGACCAGGAAAAACAAAATAAAGCTGTTGCTCGTTGAAAGTTAATAACGACTGAAACTTGACCGAGATTCAGCCTTCTTATCTAATAACAGAAATGTTTATTCAGCCTAAAACTCGCTGGAACATCAAAAAGAATTATTATTCTAACGGCAATCAGTTTAAGAGAGAAAAAACTGTAAGGGCAATTTAGAAGTATTTCTATTTATGCAAATTACGAACTTTTTGGCTGATTTGTGCTGCATTTTAGCAGTTTTTAAATATAAATATCTTAAAATCGCAGCCACCTAGGAAGGTCAATGTACATTAAGAATGTTTTGATATCATAAAAGATCCTTCAACTGAAAAGAGAAAGTGTTAAGTTTTATCTTTCTTGAAATATTGGAGAAAATTGCAGGAATGTCCAAAATCAGCCCGTAAAAAATGAATCATGATTTACTCGAAAGCGCTCTTATAGATTTTCCCCTAATTTCGCATACAAGTTGTGAAGGTTGAGTAGTTCAAATAGTTCAGGTTTCGTCATAAAGTGTCTGACTAGTTTTCGAGATATTCGACATTATTTAAAATGAGGGGTTGTCCATTACCGTTGCTATGGTGACAGCTGTTGCTAGGAAACCAGCGAGAAAATAAACTTTGATCATATGTTGAAAAGGTGGTGTAGTATTAAGGAAATCGAAGTTTACCTTCTATGCGAAATTTTGACTTCAAGAGATACACTCCAAGGCCAAAAAAACTGTTGCGAGCCTCCTTAAAGACAGGTCTTTCTGGCTCGATGATGGATATGCTGTTTCAAGGATGAAGAACGGTGGTCAAAAAAGGAAAAGATTACTGAGATCGGAAGCACGCTATTCATATTTTTTTGACAGCGTTGCATAACATAAGCTAATCCGTAACCTAATCAAACTATAGCACGTGTACAACATTTATCGGTTCAGGTTTATTAAACTTTAATATAGAGTTGAGTATGAAAATGACTCTTTTCATGATATTGTGGAAGAACAGGGTTCTTGTGGTTAGCAATATTGAACGATATAGACAAAACTTTCGTAGTGTCTGTAGACAAGACACCGCTTCACGCTGTCTTTCTCCGGTCCACCCAGGTGCATTTAACAGTTATTCAACAAGCGCGCATTGGAAATGAGGCAACGGAGCACGTAGTGTCCAGTCGGTTATAATTAACTCATATCCAACAAACGTGCGTGGAATAATTCTTTCATTAGGATGCAAACAGTCGTATTTTTTGCGTTGGTCCGTGGAAACATGCGGTCGTAGAGCGAAAGATCTGCAGTGAGCGTGAAATAGACGAGTGAGACTGGGGAGAGAGGCTAAAAAAATTTTCTCGCCTGTGAGGCTCGTGTGCGCTGCGCGCCTCGCGTGTCTTTTCTTCTCTCGCGTACTTCTCACGAAATTACACTTCACTGCGTTCTTTGAAAGTAACAGAATCACCACTAAACATGGCGCATTTCCTTCACAGTAATAAAATCGTTCTTACCAGCTATGACCCTCTCCACAGCATATTCAAAGTTTTGCTGATCCACTGTCTTCTCATTCAAGCGGGCCGCGTGCAGGGCTGCCTCATTGCAAATATTGGCAATGTCAGCACCTTGAAATAATAATAATAAAAAAATAATAATAAAGAAATAAAATACTTGAACCTTGTAGATTGCTAGCCCTCAGGCAGTCAGAGCATTTTTTTCTAGGCACTACAGTCAATTCCAAAACAAAGTCATCACAACTGCGATCAAACTCAGTATTTTAAATACTTTAGTATGCTTTCACTTACAGAGTAATATTTACTGTAAAGCAACAACAACGACAACATCATACATCACGATCGACAACAACAACAGCAACAACAACAACACAGCAACAACTCTAAACAACAACAATAACCACAACCACAGTGCTTCTTCGGCAATGCTTCTTTTGACAAGATCTCACACCTCAGCCAAACAATTCAACATTTCCATTCTACACCATTCAACATGGTTGAATTGAACATGTCAAACGCGTTTGGTTACCCTCTTGAAAGATGCTGATTCAACATTTCCATTCCATGCCGTTCAACAATGTTAAATTCAACATGTTTAACGCGTTTGGTCACCCTGTTAAATGATGTTGATTCAACATTTCCATTCAACACCGTTCAACATTGTTGAATTCAATATGTTTAACGCGTTTGGTCACCCTGTTAAATGATGTTGATTTGACATTTCCATTCAACACCGTTCAATATTGCTGCATCGAAGACGTTAAAGGCGTTTCAGTTGGCCACCATGTATGACGTTCAACAAAGTTTGACTGCCATCAAATTTTCGATCAAACACCATTCAACTTTTTCCAAAGTCGTACAGCAAAGTTGTATTCAGTTATTGCAAGATGATGCATCTGTTTGAGCGAGGTCTTACCACTCTTCCCAGGGGTGAGTTCTGCCAGTCTTTTGGAGTACTGCTCTACAGGCATCTTCAGAGTTAGCTTCTTCAAGTGAACTTCAAAAATGGACTGGCGCTCTTTCAGAGTAGGAAGATCAATGGCAATGTGTCGGTCAAACCTTCCTGGCCTCAACAGAGCCTATAAAGAATGCACGTAAAATTCCAGCGTCACTTGTTGTTAAAAACGGTCCAGCCATTCAGGTACATAACAGCACAGGCAGACCACTCAATTCTTTCAAGGGAGCGTGACCTCACGTGGGCTATTTGACCTCATACATTTACTGTATTTTGTAACAGCTGCTGTCGGCTAGATTCAAGTGATCGGGAGAAATGCCCCATAAAATACTGAGTTTTGCATCTTTTGATCTCAAATGTTGATAAATTGTAAGCCAGATGAATAAAGGCAACTTACCTTATGCTGTTAGTGTGGTCGTTTGCGATTTTGTGGCGGTTTAAGGCGGGTCTTTTGAGTCGCTTGCCGCTGGCGCCAGCGGCAAGCGACTCAAAACGCCACAAAATCGCAAAAGACCACAGAGACATGAGATTGGGCTGCCTGTTCTGTAATAGCTCAATAAGCGAGCCTCCTCGCAGGCTAGGTGTCCTTCCACAAGATAAACTTTCTTCCGTGAAAGAATTTGTTGGGAAAGTAACCTAACTTCTATTTAATTAGCTGTAGGGATCTTAAAAGGGTAAAAAACTTGGGGCCATTGTAAGTCAAAGGATGTCTGACGTCTGTAAATGCTAGTATTTTATGCCCCAAATGATTCTATTGTTTCTAATAAATGTGGCTGTAGTTGATACATAGTGATGAACAGTTGACACAAGACCACTTGAATTTACCTGATCTAGAATATCTTGTCTGTTGGTGGAAGCCAGCATCACAACACCCTCCATAGTATTCATACCTAACATGTTAGTGTTAAAACACAGTAATTTAATATGACATAAAGAAAGCAAAACAGACAACTTCATCAATAAATTCAACTCTCGGCTCACCGTCCATTTCAACAAGCAGCTGGTTCAAAGTGTTTTCTTGTTCATTGTGTCCACCTATAGAACTGAATATCAAAACAACAGGATTGAGACAGAGTCAGTGTCCTGACATATCCAGCTAATACGGGTATTAATCCAGGTGATATGGGTTTTTGTCCAAGTGATATGGGTTTTGTTCAGATGGCATGGGTTTTTGTTGAGGTGATATGGGTTTTTGTCCAGGTGATATGGTATTTTTGATTAGGTAGCTACTAGGTGATATAGGTATGGGCACAGCAACAGGCGTATATTTTCAATTAAAGCTGCCAGACCACAACTTCAAGGTTACACCTATGCAACAAATCCACAAGTTGGTATGGAGTTTTGGTTATTCAGTTTAAATCAAAATCACCAATGCCTCGTCCACAGAGAATCGAAAACATAAGGTCAAACATCAGTGAAATTCTCTGCCATCATGTTGCACTGACAAAAGAGAAACTGCTGACCATCCATGCCACCTTTTGGTCAGATCACAGAAAGCTTTAAAACTGTTGTATATATATATACAAACAAATCTTTATGCCAGTCTGTGACTGCACCGGCGGTGCCGTGGCCTGTGACTGTAATCAACTCACTTTCCTTTCCTTGATCTTCCAATGGCATCCACTTCATCAATGTACAAAATACAAGGAGCAAGCTTCCTGGCACGGGTGAACAGGTCCCTTACCCTGGCTGAACCAACACCAGAAAATACTTCCACGAAATCTGATCCAGCCATGCTGAGGAAAGGGACATCTGCCTCTGTTGCTACTGCTTTGGCTAACAGAGTCTTGCCTGTTCCTGGAGGGCCCACAAGGAGGGCACCCTTAGACGTAAAACAGACAACAGACGAGTTTAATTTCATAATAAAAATTTGAGATGCCTTATTCATAATTAATTTGAATCGCAATTTTTGGCAATTTTGTGATTTCAATAATTATAGTAACCGACAAGCAGTACCTTTGGTATTCTTGCTCCAAGCTCTGAATATCGCAAAGGTGATTTAAGATAATCCACAAATTCCATCACCTCAAGTTTAGCCTCTTCCATACCAGCAACATCTTTAAAGCTATACAAGGATCAGAATTGGACAAAGTAAAAGAGTCAGTGTCCAGAGGTGATAGAGGGCTGAGATCACGTTTAATTAAAAAAGTGAATCTGAGGAAGATTATCAGATTCAAGAACCCTTACACTTCCTAGCCAGAGCTTATTGCTGATTTCTTTAATGTATTAAATGAGTTGAAGTATTGAATACTAAACTTAATGACTGTATAAAATTTATCTTAATTATAATTCTAACTCAGTTACTGAACTATTTGTAATATTGATAATTACAAATTTGAGAGTGAATATATGAAATTTGATCACATACGCGACCTGCAGATGAAATAAGAAATGATGACATCAACTGCTTTAAGTTGATATCTTTAACTGCGAGGGTCGTAGTCATTTCTTAATTATAAATTTACAAATTAATGATATAATGATCTTCTAAATTCATCTAGCAAAATAATATTAAAGTGTTTTTATTACCTTATTCCCTGCCCGCCACCAGGCATGACCACTGTTGGTTTGGCTTTGATGTAGTTTGACTATCCAAAAAAAAAAATGGGTTCAGGAAATATTTCCGTTTGAAATCGAATTTCCATTTTTAAAATCAACTTACAAATGGATTGCTTCCCAGGATGCCTCCTGATTTATTTCCACTTTTTGTCCCTCTGCCGTAAACAATGTACCACATGACACCCAGGATAGCAATAGAAACAGCTGCATTTAAGACTGTAGATCTGTTAAAAGACCAAGAATTTTTAGCACACATAGTGATTACTATTAAAAAACATACAGAAGGAAATGATACATTTTAACCGTAACTCAGGATTTTGATATCATGATTGCAGGGTTACTGCAATTAAGAATATTAAACTGGGGTAAACAATTCGCACTTTGTCTAGTGCATCAAACTCGAGCCTTTTCTTTCACAAAAGAGGATTCATGCATAATTTATGACAGATGACAGTGAACATCAGCTATGTTGTAAGCTACAAACTTGCCATTAACATAACTTTTTGCCAGAGATGAGTGCCAACTTACAGCAGTTCATTCTTGGTCCTGTATCTGATTGGAATGAAGTCACTGGATGGTATTCGCAGGTCTGCTTGAGCAGATGCCATCTTTTGTTCAAAGCTGTCCAGGCTTGCAATGCTGAACACAAAGTGTGGTCCATGAGTCATTATCTAAACAAAAAAACATTTTATTAAATAATAAATTAAAACAAACGAAACAGGTTTGGAGGGATGTGGGATGGGACTTAAAGTCAAGCTGGGATCTGGGATAAGGGATACTGAAAAATAAATTTGTTAGGGTGGGATAAGGGTAAGAAGCAAGCTTTGTTCTCTTTTGTAAGGAGGATGTGGAAACTATGGAAATCCAAGAAGAAAAACAGAATCAACAACAGCTATTTGTAAATGCAAAGATGTGTGGTATACGCAATGCATGGGATGTATCAAAATCACATATCAAAGACAGGGAAACTTATTGTGTTGTATTGTATCGACACTGGCACACACGAAGGATTCAAAAAGGCCTATGTTGACCGTCAGCCCAGAGCAATAATCAATGTCTAATGAAAAACAGTGTACTAAATAAAATGTAAACCATTGGATTGTACAATGAATGCAATATCACTAGTTAACAGACAAATTACATTGAGCTCCTGTCTCAACAGAAAAAAAGACCGCTCCCCGCAGTTTTAATATTGTAATGTAATCTATTTATTAATAACATTATCGTTCATCCATTCCATCATTCAGTTTGTATCCGTATTCACCTCTTTTCCTCCCACTACAGCTCCTCTGTGTAAAAACACAAAGATTCTGTCCTGGCTTGATGGCACCTCCAAATGCTCTACCTAGAAACAACAAAAAAAGCAAACTTATATCTTGCAGATGATAATGCTGAATTCATGCAACAGTGGAGTCAAAGAGATCTGTAAGGAAAAAATAAACTTTTAGTGACCTCCCCTGTAGAAAGCATCTCCCTGTAAAACGTTGACCATGTGGTTTCTGGAGTGGGGTCAGATCCTGCTGTCAAGAAGTAGAAGACTGCCAGCATCAGCCAGGGAAGAATGGAGACCCATCCACCTTGATTTCCTGGGTCAGGATCAAAAGGACCTGGAGTCTCTCCTTTAAATGCAAAAAATATTAACTTATTTTGAGTAGCTTTCAAAAGCCAAGGGTAAGACATCCCAGTAAGACCACAGATTTAACAGGATACCCAAATGAGAATATGTACAGAGTAACCCTTAGGCAGTGATTGAGTATCCATGGACAATACATTTTCAAATGAAAGGATATCTATTAAGGGGTCTTGAATCCTAGGGGAAGTTATACTCCAGGGAGGAAAACAACCCCTGGCCAGTTACATGATTGTGTATATGTTGTAGTTTAATTTTATCCTTGGTTCAATTTTTATTTTCTTTTGTTTCACATTCATTATCATATATTAACATGAAAAAGAACAAAGAAAAGAAAAAAATTGAACCAAGGATAAAATTGAACTACATGTACAACATAATTATACACAGAGTATTGCATAAGCAGTAGGACTCCAGCTAGGAATAGGATATCTGGAAGGGGAAGGGTACATTGTATCCCCAAGCAGTGATACTGCCCCAGCATGATATTTCCACTGATAGAAAATTCAAGGGGTGTGATATCCCAGGGGATGAAGTACCCCACTAAAGGAGGAACCCTGGCAGAGATTTACTTTTGGCCAGTTATACAATAAAGAACACCAATAAGACTCTAGGAATGGGATCTCCAGGATGGGGTGCGATATTCCAGAGCAAACGTTTATGCACATATTAGAAAAATAACAAATACAGGGGTTAGTCTCTAAAGAAACTGTGGTGCTGCATTGGCAGGAAAGTGAAACACAAAACTTTGCATTTATCAACTGGGTTGATGAAGTAACATGACCACTGTAAAAATCTGCCTATGGATTCACTCTCACTTGTAATGGGCTGACACTCAAACCATCAGCTTTTGAATTTCTTTACAGGTGGACAATTTACCTTATCAACTCAGTTGATAAATCTAAATGTTTGTATTAGAAAACAGCCCTGCCAAGTGTCAAAATAGCCCAGATGTACATGGATACTCACGACAGGACGGATATCCCAAGTGATTTGATATCCAAGGGGAGGAGAATTCTAGGAAAGGATCTAATTACAAGGATTTGATACAGCTGAAGAGAGGTGCTAAAAGGAATGGAATATCTTGACTTTGGAGTGAGATAATACCATTTTAAAAATATATTAATAATATCAAATGGTTCACAGTGGGGGCCACTAAGAAGAAAAAGCTGACAACAAAAATCCCTTGAAGTTCAAGAGCAGAGGCTGGAGCACCCACTCAGGAAATTTTTCATTGAATTTAACATAAACATGGAGGGCAGCTCTTCCATTTCCCTTGCATCCTCTTCCTTACCAAGTTGTTCACGTTGTTGTTTTACAGACAGGTATTGGATTACCTTGTTGGCGTTGTTCTCCTTGGCCATGTTTTCTGTGATGGCTTGTTGAAAAAAATCTGGCAAAACCTAGTAGAACAAAAAAAGAGGAGGGAGAAGTAAATGCCTAGTACTTGTTTTAGGTTAAAGGAAATGGTCGTGAGTTATAGTGCAGGTGCCATACTCAATGGGCCACTTGCAGCTTGTGCGTAACTCTACTATTTTTACACTTGTGCAGAAGAAAATTACTAAACATTAAAATTTAAAACAAGAGCAATTTTCCTTCTTACCATATCTTACATCTTCTCTTTTCAGAAATAAATACACTTGGTACAAGGAAGGAGAGTGGACATTCTTTAATAAAACTTTATCCTACAAGGAAATGAAAGACAAAATCATATTTTCACTGAACAAAAAAAGATCGAATAATCAACATGTCGCGAGCGTGGGACAAAGAAAAAATCTGAGTCCCTGACGGGAATCGAACCCATGATCTTCCGTACACCGGTCGGACGCTCTAACCACTGAGCTACTGGGAGACTCGTGGTGAGCATAGGTCATATTTACTGCTAGGATCAGCAATGTCTAAGTGCCCTGTAGGTGATAAATAAAGAAAGATGGTAAAATTTTTTTAAGCTCGGAGAAGAAATAAGAAAAGATGGAATAATCAACATGTCGCGAGTGCGGGACAAAGAAAAAAGAAAAAATCTGAGTCCCCGACGGGAATCGATTCTAGCAGTATGCAGGAGGCGTGTCACCACAAACTCAGTAAATATGACCTATGCTCGCCACGACTCTCCCAGTAGCTCACGGTGGTTAGAGCGTCCGACCGGTGTTTGGAAGGTCATGGGTGCAATTCCCATGGGGGACTCAGATTTTTTCTTTGTCCCACGCTCGCGACATGTTGATTATTCCATCTTTTCTTATTTCTTCTCCGAGCTTAAAATTTACCATCTTTCTTTATTTATCAAAAAGAGATCTTTTCTTTCAAGGCTTGACAAGTAATCTTAATTTGAGCTTCCTCTATGGGCCAGCAACTCTCAAAATTTGCTTGGCAGAGCCAAGTTACCACTTGCCAAGGTCTTAAGAAATCTCAAAAATATGAAGAGACAAAGGAAATCATACTCTGTGTTTTTATTAATATGAAATGTATTCTGCCTGTCTGTCTTTCCCTTTGCACTTGTGGAGAAGAGAACCTTTAGGCAGCTTAGTGATTACTACCAGTTCTCCATCTCCAAATATTTTCCACTTGTATTTCTCAGAATTTCTGTCTGTAATCTGTCTACTGCCACCTTGGATTTCTTCCTATGTTCTATGTTGCCGGCCCAGGGGCTGCAATGATTTTACTTCCTAATAAAGCTATCTATCTATCTAGGTCTGTCTGTCTGTCTGTCTGTCTGCCTGTCCATCTATCTGTCTGTCTTGGGTACATATTGTACCCAATTTATTCAAGTCAGCAAACTTGTACTTATGTTGACAGAAGGTTTTCCTGGGCCCTTGGCTATCAGGCAAGTAAGGAGAAAAGCTGGGTACATGACTTAAAATCTTCTTGCTCTGGATGACCAGAAAAAAACTTTTGTTGAGCCCTGTCTTAGGAAGGTGGTGGTTTTCATTAAGCCCTTGAAAGCCCATGTGGCATGGTAAGTATGCTTGTTTTTACGCTTTCTCTTAAAGAAAATAATGGTTTTGTTAAAACCCTGGCACACCAGAAATAAATACCCTTTGCACTTGTGGAGAAGAGAACCTTTAGGCAGCTTAGTGACTACTACCAGTTCTCAGTCTCAAAATATTTTCCACTTGTATTTCTCAGAATTTCTGTCTGTAATCTGTCTACTGCCACCTTGGATTTCTTCCTGTGTTCTATTTGGAAAATTGTGGCAACCATTCAACAGTGAGGACTTTGACGAAAGCTTCACAGATTCTGAGAAATACAAGTGGAATTGAAAATGTAAATGAGAATAGCTCAGAAATTGAATTGCATCAATCACTTACTCTTGATGTTTGTAATGTAATAATAATACTTTGATAGACCTCTCGACGGGCTTGTTCACATGTACCTATCATTGACACAGGGGGTGGGGATTAGGCTCCAAAAGGTTCACCAATAACAGACGTGAACCTTTCTCTATAATCTCAGATGGGAACCCTTCCATAGTCAAAGAAAGTGATTTAATTTTATCATGTACAGAGAACCAACCTGTGAGGATCTCGATAAAGTACCGAAATATCTTCTCAAATTGCATTTGACACATCTTTGTCCAAGACTGGTTGGATTTGATAGACGTTGACTGCTATAAAGCCGTGGAGAACTAGCACTGCGCGCACCAAAACATCTCGAACTCGTAGAGTTATGCAACCACCTTGCAGGGAATCTAGCACAGTTAGCCGCCCAAAATTTACAGGAGAATCGGGGAAAATAGTCTATTATCAGGCGATTCATTTTCCCATTTCGCTGCTACTGTAGTATGGCTTCGAAGTGAGATGACAGTCTTCAAACCAGTCTTCAAAAACAGTCTTCAAAACGAAGCATCCGCCATCTTTTTTATATGAGTCCCCAATGTTTCGCACAGCGGTCTAGTAACTGTCACATGATATAAATGGAAACCACGTGATACACAGAGTCTGCGCAGTTTAAGCATTACGTCATTGTCTTCCTTTGTTTCACGCCTCGTGGAAAAACGTCGAAGATACGTTTAGCGAGGAAGTCGGAAGGTGTGTTTTTCGTGAAGTGGTTTTCTCCGTTTTTGTGCTCTAAAAGACGACCATTTCGACAGAGATAGTATAGTGCACATGTCTTTTGCACTGGATCACGATTACTGCGCAGTTATGCCTGCTGAGAAAGATCCCAAGACGGATGCTCCGGCAGAAGAAAAGTGTGGACAGGCGAGCAACGACGGCCACAAGAGAAAGCAACAGTTGTCTGCGAGAGAAGATGTTTGGGGTGAATCTACAAACATCGATGAAAGATCAAGTTCTTTATCACCTGCCCACAGCACAGACAGTGGTGTAGACGCTAGCATGGAAGAATTTCTTGCGGATTTTCCGTCATGTTGGAACGATGAACTCGAAGATTTCAGTTTGAACGTTGAAGATATGCGAGATTTGGAAGCACTTCTTGCGGAAAATTTTCCTGCCGAACTAACAGGTTCCAGAGAAGCAAACAAAGGAGACTCTGGAACCCGTTCATTGCTTAATCCTACCACAAAAGCCAACGTGCAGTTTGCTAGCGGCAAAGGGAAGTCATTGTCGAATGAAGACGAACAAGCCATCATCGATAGAAACAAGAGGAACGCAATTGCAGCTCGAGAGAACCGACAGAAGAAGAAGAAATATGTTGAAGGACTTGAAAATGACGTTGCTAAATTAAAAGAAGAGAATAAAACTTTAAAAACACGCAATGAAAGCATGTCCACCATGATTATGAAGTTGTCTGATGAGGTGAAATATCTTCGCAGCGTCCTGGCCAATGAGAGCACCATTTCACTTCTGCTGAAGAGCGTGGCAGCAACACCAGGAATTTCACTGACGTCTTCACTTATGCAGTCATCGGGCAGCACAAAGAAAGAAGCGGAAAAGGAGAGCAGCATGAAGCAGGGGGAAAGGCAGTATGTCACAAGAAGCCGGAAAAGGCGATCAGATGGTCACCAATCATACGACATCGCAGAATCCACACCCAGTAAAAGGACCCGTGGTACTACCCCTGGTGGTGTCTGTCTTCATGTGAACCATGGCAAAGTGTCACTGGAGTTGTGTGCAAATTGCGAGAAGAAAGCGATGCTAAGTGGAGCTCTGTAAATTTGAAAACAAAATGTCCGTATCGCAGGCCAAGTATAATATTTCTACTTCATAGTGGAGTCAAACTACATTGTCGATGCCATGGAGCATAAGTCATAAACAGGGAGTGAACCCAAGCTAAGGTTTAAACTCATTCGTAATCGAAACAGAAAATGAAGAAAAAACATCACAAAAACACAAAAAGGAACCTGCAACGGTATAGGCTGTATAATTATCATGAATTTGTGGCAGCACGCACTCGTCGTCTTTCTTTTTCCTTTTCAGGTGCAGACCAAGCTGGGAACCTTACCTCAAGTTTCCATCAATGGCGCGCAACAGACCTCAAAAGCTAAATGGTAAAGTATCAGATTCCTAGGATTTAAAACTTGACCTTTGTTAAGTTTAGACAAGTTTAATTTTTGTGATAACAATCCATGAGCAAGTTGCATTTTTGAGAAGTTATTGAAGTGAAAAGAACTTTTTGTGCTAACGTGTACCACACCAAAATATGCAAGGTTGTTTGATTGGAGTGCATTTTGTTTGTCCCAAAGAAAAAAGAGAAGGAAATAGACTATTGTTATGTGAAAAGGTTGGTTGTGCTGGACTGCTTAATACTTATTACCCTTACCTCAAGCGTTGTACTTCATCAGCTATTCAGCAGGTGATGTCCCTAGAAAGTTGCTTTTTTATGTCATGTTCGTGTGCTTTTTAACAAGATTCGTTTTTGCAATTTTAACTGGTCAAAACTACTCGGACCTCTCAGAAAAAGTTTGGGTGATTGCTTTCAATTAATCAAACAGGTTGAATAACTCCCAAAGCCAGCACTGCCATCCTTTATTCTCATCTTGAAAGCTTGTCTAAACAGTTGAAAGGTCAAGTTTTATTCATCAATCTGAACGGGCATTGTAACTGACAAACAGTCGTTTTTCCTTTCATGCAACTAAAGCTGCAACCTCTGCGTCAATGAGGCTTTGGAGAGCCCCTTCTGGACTACTGTATGTAGGTAATGAAGTGTTAAGGTTAGTTACTAAGTAATGATAAAAGACAGCATGCTGTTGGAGATGCCGCAAGACAACTGTGAAGCAGGGAATCATCCTCAAAAAAGCAAACATAAGATTTAAAAATTTCATTGTCCAAAAAAAAATTGATCAGCCAGAAACATTGACAAGATATTGTCATCATTTGATCACTCTTTGGATAGCTTAATTTGTTACTGACGAGTTCGTAGTTGTTTAGACGTGTGTACCTCATTTTGCTGACAAACGGCATTCATATATTTGACTTGGATTTGTAAAATAGATGTTCTTTGTTTTGGCATTGACTAACTGGTAAGGAACTAGACAAGATTGTACATAGAGAAATGATTTTGTATTTTTTAGAGTAGTAGGTGCCCTTTAGCAAGACATTCCAAAAAAAAAACTTCTAAAAGAACAAAAAGATTTAAAAAGTGTATTGTATTTATAAAAAAAAATGTATATACGGAAAATTAAATGAGAGTTATTTTACACAGTTGTGTGGATTTATTTGCTTGAGTGAAATAAAGAATTTCAAACAAAAAGAGGGAAAAATGGCAGGCCTCAGATCTCAAAGAGTTGGGAACTTGATCCAGTGGATAAATCCCTAGTTCTTGATGAAACTTGTGGAAGTATACAAATTTTGAGCCAACTTTTTAGGTGCATAGGGACTTGTGCACTGAACAAAGAGACATCATTTGCTCTTTGAAAAACCAGGGCCATAAGTCAGGGGCTGTGAAAATTGAAGATTGTTGAAACTTCTTTATACCTCAGAAATGTCGTTATGCAGTTTTAGGCTAAGTTCCAGCGTTGAGTTGCAATGTCTGGGTTGTCATTTTTGGACAGTGTTGATAGTGTGAAAAGAGCTGTCACCTTGTTCCTCGAGGGTGCTGGTTTCAAATGGGTGATGGGTGGATGGAAGAACTGTGAAATACTCCAACTGCCTTTGTTCTTTCATGGAGTGACGTGAAGTTTTGACATTGTAGTAACTGTAAAGGTTAGGGATAGAGGGAAGTTCTGAAGCAGCTACTCACATTGTACATTCTGAGAAGAGTGTGGTGCCTGGGCTAGTTGCTTCAGATCTCCTGTGGTCAAATATACAAAAACATGGTGGAGTGTCTTAGCAAATGTACAAAGCAACAAACTTCCTGAGGTACATGTAGATAGGAGGATCATGATTGGGTTCTTGCTGAACTGTACCCAATCATTATTCTTTTGAAGGACTATGCAAGTGGAAAGCGCATTGTTTATCGTTCTTTTTTTGGAGCAAGTAGTGCAAAGGTTATAATTTGCTTGTGTAACAGTTGCTTACCTGGCTCCCTTGGGCTTGATTGTTAACAAACTTAAAGTAAACTTGTTCCTTCTGCGGGTTGTATCGGGGAGTGTGTAGCTCATTGACTGTTATGCTTACAACACCACCAGTCAAGTGGGCAAATATCTTGGTCTGTCACCCAAGTTTCTGATGTTTGTCTGTTTTCCTAAATCAGAAGTGGTAGCTTGAACATAAAATGACCAGATTGCAAAATTGAGTTCAAATGGTAGTGCTTACATGGCTCACTGTAGGGTTAAAATCATTTTTGACATCTTTTGTTCACTTCCATCTCATCTTCCCAATCAAATGCAAGAAGTAGGAGAGGATCGGAGGAGTTTTAATTGTGAACCTGACCTTGTAGTTCTTTCGTTTTACTTTGCCAGTTGAAATGGAAACGTAGGAAAGCTTTCAAAAAATAGGTCAACTTTTTTGCAACAGTACACAGCAAGGCAGTAGTGTTAACTGATGGGGTGTGTAGGGGAGTTTAGTCAAAGAGGCCTGAGTGAGGAACTGATTAGAGCCTTGGATTAGATTTTAAAAATACATTTGAAAGCAATCGAAAACAAGCCCAGACCTTTACTGTGCAATTTTCTGGGTTGGTGCTCGTGTTATTACAAGCCAAAGAGTGCTAATTGAACCCCCTGATAAAAGAAGCACATTCAAGACTCGTTTGAACCAACTTGTTGATTTTGATCAGAGTGTTTATCATGAAAAGAGGACAATGAAGAGAGTTATTAAGACAGTTGTGAATATTTTGGGGTATACCAAAGCACTTGTGAGGAAACAGTCCTTCGACTTTTTGTAAAAAAAAAACGCGTTTGCTGGGGGAGGGGGAGAGCGGGGTTAAACCACCTGCTTCCCATACTGTTTAATCCCTGTTCCCACCCATATTTGTTGGCTTCTGCCTCTTTGTATTTTTTCGATTGTGAAATATGGTGCAATGTTGCATAATTTTCCTCTTTTTCTCCCACTTCCAGCCACCTTGGGAATCCCACTTTTCTCCTGGTCTCATACTCCCCTGCCCCACTCCACTTGCTATTTATCCCCTAAGCAAGTTGGCTTTTGTAGGTGGTGGAGGATTTTGACTCTCTCTCTTTCCGGTGAAGATTGTTGTTTTTGGGACCAAGAACTTGATGTGAAATGCTGGGGGTAGCTAATGAAGCCTCCCGAAGTCATGATAGCTATTTCTGGTCCTGATGTGGGGTAAGAATTTCACCATATATATTTTTAATATTATATAGTTTTAGTACAGAGGGCCACAAGTTTATTAGTATGTATATACTATTATGTGTTTTACCCTCTTTAAATAAAGGCTTACTACTACTACTACTACTACTCCCAGAAAAGTCTTGGACAACAAGCGCACTTTTCCCCCAACCCACTCCCCGTTAGGCTTTCATGTGACTGTCTAAAGTTGACGGTTCATTGAGTGTTACATGACAAATATTTAGTTCGCGCAGAGGATTGTGGTATGAAGGAGCAAGATGGCGGCCATTTCGACCGAAGTTGTTGAACACGTTTTGCTGTTTTGTGACACATTCACCCATCCAGAAAATGAGGTAAAGTGATACAACATCTTTGAATAACTAAAGAAAGTTATCATCTTAGATCCTTTGTGAAATTCTTTGGTTATGTCGCTCAAGTGTTTAGCACAAGTTTCAAGGTTAGCCGAGATATCTTTCTTGTCTGTTCTTGTGCGCGTTTTTGCAAGCATGGTTGTGGCAGTCGTACGCAGAAACCTTTTTTTCTCTGAAAAAGCTATTTGAAAATGGACGAGGGAGGTAGCGAAAAGACGACATTAATGTTTTAAATATGATCTGTTTGTGGAATTTAGTTGTCCGCTAATCTAGAACATTTTGGACTTGAGATGCATCATGCAGCACAGAAAAGCTTTCGTTATCTAGGTTTGTAACCTATCAACACTGGAGAGGCTTTAAAACATGCTCTCTAATTAATCACAATATGTGACACAAGTATTTGACCATTGTGTGTCTGGTACAGATGTGTGATGACATTTCTTTGTCATATCAGGGTAAATTTTAAGTTTGGGCTTCTGGACTGTGTTCTTTACATGTACAACGGGGATTTCATTTTACCGGGTTTCGTTATATCAGAGTTCTGTTCCATACATTTTGTATCTTTGGCTGGGCTGAAGAACATTGTTTGTCATACCAGGGACTTTGTGATAAAGGGGTTTGTAATATCAAGATTCCACAGTACAATGCTTTACAAGCTCATCAGTTAAGACTATCTACTATATGCTGGAAACATTGCGAGTTCCTGTGAATGCATGGTAGGTATGAATGAGGAAGGTGCTACTGAGGTTTTTTTTTCAGGGTTTGAGTATGAAAGCAACATACTGGTAGTTGTTATTTTTTCCTACTTGGTCTTGTGCCCCTGTTTCTTGTGGCTCACAGCCTTGCCCTTTCCAGTTTTTCATGCACCTTCTACTATCTTTGAAGAAAAGTAATGACTAATGGCAGTCTGTAAGCATCTCACCAACTGAAAATATTGCATCAAAGCATTGACTGTCATGCCTGAGCTCTTATAGTGTCAAGTCTTTTTCAACCTCCTTTAAGTGGACACCATTCATAAGGGGATGCCTAAACTTGGTCCTCTGGGTATTCTCTTAATGGCAGTTTGACCATAACTCAACCTTGGTTGTCTTGAACCTCTTGCTACCTTGAAACAAAATCTGATTTCCTTGGATAATATACAGCTATTTCGAGAAACGTTGTCGGAAAAAAAACCCAGAAAACTGCACAAGCCAATCCCGAAAGGTATTTTGGGTAGTTTCATCATTTCCGTGAAATCTTTAAAAAACATGGCAGGAGACGCCATGGAAGTCTGTCTGCGTGTGCTGAAAGAAGCCCACAAAAACAGGTACGACACCTACAGTGTCAGGAAAGTACCTTGCTTTGCAACAGTCATGCAATTGAAGCAATACTTTCTGCAGAATTGTAAAGAGGAAATATTTCCAGCAACCGACACGACCTTCCAAATCGGCTACTACGTGGACGGAAACAAGAAATTCTCTATATCGTCCGAAATCCAGCTCGCCGAAGCGTTTTCTTTGGTAAAAAACGGGATGATAACATTGTGGGTGGATCCACATAAAGACGTTCCAAGGGGTTCTTCGGGCAAAAAGAGAAAAGGTAAGAAACACAATAAGCCATGTTTTGCACGTTTTGTTGCACCAAAAGTTAAGTGAGATTTTTTCCCTTGTTCTCAGTGATAATGATTATGATTATCACTATTCTGACTTAGGTAATCCCAGTAGTGCTCGAGATGATAGCGGGGACGGAGAGGAAGAAAACAGCTACGACTCTTGTCTTTCACGGCTTAGAGAGAAGCATACTCTTCCCGAGCTCAAATTGCGCTGCTGGGCGCGGATGGTGGTAAGGAAAATTTGAGTTGCCGAGAGTAATTTTCACCTTCTTTAGTTAAATTTCATATCCACCTTCAGACTATATTTTTATAAGATTGTTTGCTTCGTATTTTCTAAGGCGAGTTTTCAGCCAGAAGTTGTTTCCAAATGTCTACAAAAATTAGCATAAAACGCACGTGTTGCACGTTCTTGAGACTGAAATGCCTTGGACAAGTTTTGAGCTAATTTTGCAACAACGATTTACACTTCTCCAATATAATTACTGGTCAAGGTTTTATGTTGTTTTTACCTCCTCTGATGAGCTCGAATTGAGATCGGCGGGTGTCCGTAAAAATAACTATTGAAAACAGGAATAGTTCAATTTGTATCATTTTATTCCATTACAGGTTAACGGAACCCACAAGAGTGAAGATAACCCTCCGAATGTTCCATTTTTTACTGGCAATTCGAAAGCGGCTTCAAAATCATTCAAAAGTCAAACATCAGGTGAAGTCAGTGGACAATCCACGGATGGCGCTGAAAGAAAGGCAAGAGAGGCATTTCTTAGCAGATGCTAGCGGCCTTTAAATGTGTATTATTTTCTTAACCAAACGCTTTTCTACTTGTAGGTGCGTATGCGTTCAAGCATTCTTCAGCAGCTCAAGGATCTCAAAGCATTGAAAGACGATGACGTCCTTACAGAAAACGAATTTTCTTTGCAAAAGGATAAACTGTTAAAAGAAATGAATTCTTTGTAGCTTTTTAATATGCGATAATTATCAAACATTCGTCATTAACACTGAATAAAATTCATTTGTTTATTTATCACAGGTATTCGGCATGTTGAATGTAGTTTCTGATCTGTTCATCAGTAACCTGAAGAAATGCTTCTTCCACCATAAATTTGGGATCCTGGCAAAATTGCCAGGCCGCGTCATCTTCCCTGATCCAGTTTTTTGTTTGGGCAAACAGTTCTTCGCATGGCATAAAATCCGGGCTGTATGGCGGAAGGAACACAACCATTGCTCCCGCGGCATGAATCCTGTTAACTACGGCGTCGGTGTGGTGGATAGCCGCATTATCTGTGGCAAATGAAAAATAAGGAAGAAATAAATTAATGTGATGCTAATCGCGTGAATCAGAGAGGGTATAAATTTCAAATGGAAGGGAATGAAGTATCTGAGGAGTTACAAAAATATTTAATTTCCATAACCACCGCCACATCGTAGTGTTGCAAGAAATTTTATGCTTACCCATTATGACCACTGATCGTGGATTGATGCCATTAAATGGAAGCAAGTTAGGGCAGAGCTTTTGATCCACAAACTCTTCAAATTTTGCCCCGTCGACCTTGCCCTGATAGATACCCACTTCTATCATTCCTTCCGTACAAATAACGGGTATGGCCTTTATGCGCGGTCCCCAGTTCTGCGCCTGACGTTTGACCGTGGCTCTGTTACCGACTAGACTATAGCCATAGGTGCGAGAAAGTCTTTTGTCCTAAAAAAGTAAAAGGTTGACGAAAAAATTGTGATTTGTGAAAAATAACTGAAGAGTACAAAAAGTTGTAAAACAGCAATTGAATACTTACAAATCCGCTTTCATCCAAAAACACCAACATTTCATGATATAGGAGACAAACATTGGACCTGAAAAGTACTCTTGCTTCCTCAGATCTTTGAAGGGCAATTCTTGCCAGCTTAAAATGATAAAACACGCTTAAATTGACACACCAGGAAAATGATGCAAATTTGCGAAATAAAAAGCCCTATTATAGTAAAGCGAGTATTTCACAAACCTTTTTGCGGGTGAAACTATTCCGTTTCAAATACCGCAATATGCTGGAAACAACATTTTCTGACCCTGTCTGTTCGTAGACATCGTAGGCAATCTCTGCAAGAGTTTTGTCCGGGTGTTCAAGAACAGCTTCCATAATTACGAACTCCACGTGTGGATGCATGGCAAAACTATTCAAAGGTCGCCCTAATTTCTCCCATTTTACTTCGCTAGTATTTAGGCATTTTGAAATATAGCGCTCCACCGTTCTTGGGGACATGAATAAAGTAGCCGCTACATCATCTACACTATAACCTAAAAACTCCTTCATCCATATGGCTCGCCATCTAAGATCGTCACTGTACGGACGAGGCATCGCGGGTTTAATGTATCAATTGACTTATTAAAATTCATTGACCGTATCCCAAAATACCTTTCGGGATTGGCTTGTGCAGTTCTTTGCTTTTTTCCGACAACGTTTCTCGAAATAGCTGTATATGGTACAGGGCAAATACCATATTTAGGTTTCACTTATTTTACTCACAAAATTAATTGTTTACTTTTCCAAAGGTTTTGGTTTTGTTTTGATTATCATATTATTTATTGTACTCTTTGAATATAGGATGACAAGAGCCATATTTATGGACCTGTCCTGTTTGGTTCTTTCTTTTTATTTACTTTTTTTTTTTTATTGTAAACAAACATTTAAATATTTTTTTACAGATATTTTTTGTTCTATGTGTACATAAATATACTTTTCCATTAGTGGCAAAGTTACTACATAGCAGAATTTTAGTGTATCTTCATTGTTTCTCTCACCTCCATTTTAGGAAATGCATCTTGACTTGGTGAGTTTCCCACGGCCAGTATGTGTTCAAGAAGTAAGGGTGATACCTGCAGGACACAGAGTTCATGCTGCAGTCAGTGAAAGAGAGAAAATGGGGTACGTCTGCCATTACTTTCAAGTCAATTACTAGCAGTGTTCTGACATCTTTGTAAACCCAAGTAGCTACATACTTTGTTTTGATTTGAGACTTTTATCAGATTGCCAGTGGTTACTTTGGTTAGGTCTAACATCTTCTTACAAGTTGTTGAAACCCTGTTAAAGATCTTGCAGGAATTTTGTAATTTACCAGGGGATAGTAATTGTCTCTGGCAAGTAGGAAGAGAAATAACTGATGTTTAGTGATAATCATTTTTTTTGACAAATCCTTTGGTTAATTCCTAACAGGGAGACTCATCCACCTTCTTTTAAGCTGGACCTGTTCATTCGGAATCTTGACCGACCTTCAGACGTTGTATTTGAAAGACTTGGACAGTGAGTGATCTGACTTGTTTTCCAAACACAGCTGTTTATTTCTTTCATAATTTTTCCTCATGTGCTAGAGGAGATGGAAATGTAAGTTTGATAATGAAAGGACCTTTGCTTAAATTCATCTTTTTTTCAGACTTGATTACAAGGAACCAAATAACTTCCAGCTGGTTACAAATTCCAAGGTAAGTTTTCCATTTTCCATTTATTGTTCTTCATTCAAGAGAAAAACAAAAGCATCCCCACCCCATCCCTGACAATCCGTCATCTGACTCCATCCTTTTTTGATTGCAGAATTACTCCAAGACCACATTTTTGCTGCATTGCCTTGTTAAAGCCTCATAGTTGTTGTCCCTTTTGTAAATTCCCACAATTAATTTCATTCACTCTTACCAGGGTGCAACCGATGTTGTTGTTTTACGTGGGTGGTACAACAGAATCACAATCAGCTTATATGGTATCTTTACTGACGTCAATCAACGCCATCAAGAACCACGCCCAGAACCAAGGGCAGAAAGGCCACCAGTGATAGTAGATACAAGAGCCCCTGAGAGAGACCCTGAAAGAATGGACAGAGAATCTCAAAAGGTGCTTCCTGAAAGAATTCCTGAAAGAGCTGAAAGAACTCATGAGCGAGGCCCTGAAAGGCCCACAAGAAGGGAAAGGGGCGCAGATAGGGGCCCTCCTGACTTAGGTCCAGGGGAGAGAGGTATTGATGAAAGGGGTTTTGAGAGATGTTTAGAGTCCAGGGACAAGCATGATGAGCAGTTGTTATCAAGGGAGGAAAGGAGAGGTGGAAGAGAGAAAGAGAGAACTCCCATGAAGTCGCCACCAAGGACAAAGTCACCTTTAAGGTCACCTGTTACAGCCACTGTTGGTGAGAGTACTGCTGCTAAGCCAACCACTCCTCCAGGGTCCCCTAGAGAAGAGGTATGTGACTTCATGATAATGATAATAATAATAATAATAATAATAATAATAATAATAATATTAATAAAACATTTAGAGAGCATAAAATATTTAGAGAGCAACAGTATCCTTAACATTTAAAGGCACTTAACATTTCATCATCCTTTTGGTATTAATTACTGCAGCCAGCTTTGAAAATGCAACAAAGCGAGAGTTGAGAATGAATAATTAGGTAGCCGTCGTGCCGACTCGTAAAATGGACATTTTTTGTTTTTCATTTTCGTCGTCATCGTCGTCCGTCAGTTCACTTAGTCCTCTTGGGGTCGTGTGGCCTCTGAACAATGGGTTTGCTGTTATAATGACGTAAATGACGACCTTTGAACGACAATTGCATCGCTGTTGTAACAGTAGATTCTAGATTTCAAGTAGCCTGCACTCGTCAGTGCTCCACGCTGAATTTTTTCCCAGGTCGCCTTGTGGCGACTCGCACCGGTAAAAAGGTCGCCAGATACAAAATTTGGGTCACCAAAAAGTGTTTTCTTCGTCATTGATATACACTTAATTATGCTAATTCCTGGCTCTGAAACATTCTTTTTTCCATCACCATGTTTCTCTACCAAATATGGAGTCTTTCTGGCATCACAGGGCATTAAATTGCGCCCAAGTTTGTTGCAAAAGTGGTGACCCAAGTAACCAAAAGTCCTTGTTACATTCTATTTCTAATATTGGAAGATGTACCGGAGAAGTTTAATTTAAGTAATAGAGTGTGTGTAGTTAAGACTCGATTCCTGAATTTATTTACTACGAATAACTTCTTGTAGTACAATGTACTTTTTCTGTACCAATGGTCTTTCAGAAGAGCACTTAAGTCATCCAAAAAAACAAAAACAAAAACAATGATAAAAGTTGATGCAAATCGAAAAACACCTGGTTGAGTTCAGGCCCCAAAATTGTGACCGTACACCCATAACACAAGCATTTTTTCTTGAATTCTGCGATCCACAATGTTTATTTTCAGTAGTTGTTTAAATGCTAGTGATTTTGGACTGGTACAACATTCATAACAATAAAAAGAGCTCTGTTAAATGCCTTGAAAAACAAGATACCTTTTCTTGTATCCAACAAATTTGTAGCCTGTACAGATTGCCTGAGCAGTTTCACTGTTCTCTGAGGTTTTAAATCAAGTTGAAATAAACCAGAAAGCAGACAAAGTATTCCTAAGTGAAAACCGTTACCATTCTCCTCATATGTGGAGCTGTAATGTCCTGCAAAAATTTAAACTTTCTACAAAACTCTTACGTGCTTAATGCATCTGTATTATAATTTAATTGAGCACTTGTTTTTCAACTTCAGAAAAACTGCAATGTCTGGAAAGAAAATTTCGTTTTCATAAATGAAAATTTCTTTCATTTGAAAAGAAAAAACAAACCTGAACAGAATTTCTTGTAGTTTTCAGTGCCCTGCCCATTTTAATAGACTGAGTGATTTATTTGGCTTGTGATTTCAAAGCTGAGAGTTATGCAAATTTTGTGTAGAATGAAATTTGATATCACACTGTCTCGTTTTCTTCTCACTTGAAACCCGATCACCCGGGGAAAAGAACCTTGCAAAGGAAACTTTTCTCCATGTTGATACTAGACAACTTTGTACTATCTATGTAGCTACTAGGGGCTAGGGCTGGAGAAAAGTTGATTTTGTGCCTTGTAGTCTAAAGATTTCTAGATCTATCTTCTTATGTACATTTTCATTTTCACGAATAGCTGCTCTTACATCCAAATCAAATTGTGATGCATACGCATCCGTTCAAGACTTCACGCAACCAGAACAAGTGAACTGAGGAAAGTATGATGGAAACTGACACCGACAAAAACTGTGTTTACATGGTCAAACTTCATTTTGTCTGTATTAGCAATTAAATAAGAGAGAGAACATCTTAGCTCCTTACCGCCAGAACAGAAGTCGTCAAATTGGTGACCTTTGCAGAAATTTTAGTCGCCCAATTGTTTTTCTACTCGCCATGGCGACCAAAACGGTCGCAGCTTGGAGCGCTGCTCGTGTCGTTAGGATCCAACTGGAGCCCTTGGCTGAAGGCTGAAACATTTGTTGTGAATGCCTAGGGGCTGTACTTCACAATATCACAGTTAAATTACGATTTACTTCTCCAGGTAAAGCTACAGGGTTTTCTCACCGATTACAAAGGCAAACAAAACAAAGATCTCAAGTTGCTATTGATTTTATCAGTTTCCCGAACCAATCTGTCAAATATGGGACATTCTCCTCATGAATACCGTAGTACAGGCTGTAATCTGTCACTGGTAATAGTTTACATACATTTGATTCCTTACATACCGGAAGTGCAAATTATCCATAACAGGTCACCGGAAACCAAGAACTACTAAAGTTTTTTTTAAACCCTTTTTTCCCAAGGAAAAGGGGAGGGGGGGGGGGGTGAGAGACTATTGGCCACCTGTAAATTCTTCAGAATTTCTTGTTATATGAAATAATCATGTACATGAACTGCAGATGAAAATTAGAAACAATGATAACCTTTGCAGGTCATCATCATTTCTTATTTTTTATTTGATCCGCAGTTCATGCAACTATGTGATTATTTCATAATTACATACATTCTACGGGATCAGCTCCCATTCAGCTTGATAGCTCAATTGGTTAGGGCATTGCAATGGTATTGTAGAGGTCATGGGTTTGAATCCTGTTCAAGCCTGAATTTTTTGAGGTTGATCTTTTATCAACTGCTTAAGTTGATATTTGTCATCATCATTTCTTAACCCTATTCAGACCAGGGGAAGTTGGGGGTGGTGGGCAGATTCTGCCCACACAGATTTTGAAGGTTTATAACTTTTTTAATAAGCAAGCTAAAGCCACCAAACTTGGTAACTTTACCTAAAATTTATCTGGGAACAAGTAAGTATAGCAAATCCTCGTCCATCAAGTTTGACGTTACCATGGCAACCACATTTTGACAAGCATTTTTTTCAGAATTTTTAATTACCCTCTTTTTAATGAAAAATTATACCCTTTTGGAGGTAAATTTTACATTTTCAGCTCATTTTTATGTCAATCTATTGATTTTGATTACTTCTTGATCAATTTTGGTGGTTTTTGGAGGTTTTGGAAAAATTAAAAAATCCAAGATGGCAGATCCAAGATGACCACTGTTTGAGGACATTATTCTGATGTCAAATTACGTCATCAGGTGATGACGTGGACCTCAAAGGAAACGATTTTGGACATGCTATCTGACCTTTAATTTTCATTGTGATAGCTCTACTATTCTGGAAGTTAAGGGGGGGGGGTGGAATCTGGGTGGAATCTGCCCCCTCCCGCCTCCTGGGTCCCAGGTTTGATTAGGGTTATAGCAAGAATTCTTGAGTGGCTTTTAAGCAGCATCACTGCTAACATGCTGAATGTTTCCATAGCAACCTGCTGGTGAGGAGTCTGGTAACCAGTCACCAGATGAGTTGTTTGAGCCGCTGACACCTGACAGATCTCCATCAAACTTGTTCATGTCTGACGAGGAGGAGGGAGAGGATGCGGTGGGTAAAAAATCCATGGTCTCAACTTCTCTTGGCCGATATCCTTTCTTTCTTCTTTTACGGGCAGCATGCAATATTATTTCTCTACAGTTGTAGCGATCAGTTAACTGATGGTCTCACTGAACAGTGTCTCATATAATTAATAATTAAAATAATTATTTTATTTGAGGGCCTATACAATGTACTTTCAAGAACATCAAATTTGCAGCTGAGGGTAATTTGAGTGTTTGGTTCATCTTTCTGAAAGTTACTGAACATTATTTTCATTCAATACTCTTTCTTCTAAATTATTTCCAAAATGGAATTAGCTATAATTTCTTGTGATCTGCAACACTCTTGAGAGTGGTAGCCTTAAATAGTTGTTTTCACTGCCTTAACAGCACTGTTCCATTAATTTTCATTTTTGTAGAGTTGGTGCATGTGAAATGTGATGAAATTTAAAAGACCTATGCAGCATTAATTTTAACATGTTTCTTTACAGGATGGTTATGAAGAGATCCTCAGTGATGAAGAGGTGTGTCTTGATACTTACAAAAGACTCCCATTTATTATTTTATTATTCACATTTATTATGATTATTATATAGTAATGTTGTTGAATGATATAATTCTGTGTAACGTAGAATGTGATTATGTGATGTGGTCTGATTACATTGGTTTCATTTAAAGTTTATTTATTGTGTGCAGTGATTTAAAGGAACTATGTCACGGCATTTCATTCATTTTTCTGATTTGAAAAAATTATTTTCTTATTAAAAGAAACCTCAAAATAATAGTTTCCTAAGGTAGAAAAACACCAAAGAAGTAATAATAAACCAAAACTAAACGAGGATGGTCACGACTGAGGAAGATTAAGACGGATTACGAATGACAAACTTAAAAAAACTTGCCAGCTTTTTCAAGATGCGTTATCCGTGACATAGCTCCTTTAAGAGAAAGAACAAGTAAATGACTCCTTATTATAGGTGTATGTAGACTGTGATAGTGATAATATTAGAACTTGTTAGTGTTTATATGCAGGGATTGTAACAAGTGTTTACTATCATTTACATAACGTTTATAGCATGTTGTTGTTGTTGTTTCATCTTTTTGGGTTAGGATATGGATGATGGGACTTTAGAGGATGCTGTAAGTATTAAATAATTATAAAGAATGTAATCCATAATTCTACTTCTCTTGACCTAGATCACACTGTAATTCATTTTGTTAACATCTTGCACTAGTCTTTCATGATGTGGAAATAAGCAAAATGTGGAGAATTAATTTTATATCCAGTCTTGGTATGTAGGGTGGTCAAAGTGCATTCAGAATTCCGGGGAAGTTGTTTAACTGATGCACTTAGTAAATTGGTTGGTTGCAAACAGTTGTTGCCTGAATCCTTTTGCCAACTTACCCAAATTTGGTTTGAATGGTGGATTTCTTTAACTTCCATTCTTCTTGTAGAGGGATAATTTTTGCTGTATTTTTTTTAGGATGTACAGTTTGGGGATCTGGACCTTTACACTGATAATACTTGGATGTCAGTGTCCGTCAGTTTTAACCCTTATCAATGTGACTTGTCACCACTGACTGTAAGTTAACAGTTTAGCCTTGGTAAAGGTACTATACATAGTTTCTTGTAAGTGGCTGCTTCATGTAAGTAATTACTTTTCCTCATCCTGGTGATGGCAGCATACAAATGATTTGACTGTACTTTGTGTCTGATAAGAGTGCATTCTATTGGGATCAACTGTTTCAACCAAAACCGGATTTGGTTGGAACAGTTAAGGTTGAGCAGTTTACGCACAAAACAATTGTGCAAAGCATGAAAACTGATGCTTGCAAACATGTCGACGGATGCTACCCATCAATTTCAACCGTTTCAACCAAGCTCTGAGCTGGTTGAAAAAGTTGATCAACCAAACCAACTTGAAATGGTTTTCTCCTAATAGAACACAAAAAACTCAACCAAACAAACCAACTAAAAACGGTTGATCCCAGTAGAACACGGCCTACATTTAAGGGCCCTGCAATTATTGTAATGATGAATTTTAGTCAACGATTCGTTCACAATCCCAGGCTGAGATTTCAACACCCCTCCCCTCTCCCCCCCCCCCATGATATGGGCTAAAATTACAGCCCAGGCTTTCAATTTTAAATTTAGCTACATTCAGTGGGTGTTGTTTTCTCTTCCCAGGCTTTTACTCCTCCTGATCACACAGAGCATGAAAAGGCAGTGTTGAAAGCCAAAGAGGAGTCAAGTAAGATCTTGATCTAGTTCTACCTTAAGAAATGTCATCCCAAGGGAATTACAGTTATTGGAAGCTTAATATGAAGTGTTTGGAACCAACAGACTTTGGGGTGGCTGAGTTGGGGGGGTGTGGGGTGGGGGGGGGGTCGGAGGAGTCTGAGGGATCTCTTGTCAAGTGATTAAAGTGCTCACAGGAAATTTTGTAAGATACCTCCTAATTCCTAGAAGTTACCAAAACTGGCTCAAATTTTCCCCTCAGAGATATTATTAATAAGAAGCGATTTTGATAAACATTTGGATAAAAAATACTGTGCTAAAATGTTTCTCATATTAAAAAGTTAAAAAACGACGACGTTTCGACATTCAACTAATGTCATTATCAAGTCAAAAAATAAGTGTCTGTTTCAAAGTATAAATACTAGCTAAACAATGCATCATTAAGAAACTAATATAAAGTGTAAGAATGTTAGTTCAAACAAAGAGTTCTGCACAAATGGAATTGTCCTGGGTGTTCAAGCTTGGATTGATTTCTTTTATGAAGAGCATCTCATAAATCAGGCATTCAAACTTCATTTGGCAGTTGCAAAGAATGCGAAATTGGCTTTCTTTGGGGTTACCTAATTGCCCATGAGCTTCCACAAGGTGTTTACCGATGGCCAAGTTATTATGTTCAACAATGCGCTGGTGGAGATGTCGGGCTGTATAGCCCACATAATCTGCATCGCACAGATCACATAAAAACGAACAAACCACATGTTGTCGATTCACGATTGGCGGCTTCATTTCTTTTGGCTTGAGATCTTGTTCCAATTTCTTGCTGACGAAAATTGGTTCAACGATAGTGCCAATTTTATGACTGAGATCTTTCATTTGCCTTCTAACTGCATTAGCTGATATTTCATCTTTGAAAGGAATACTGATTCGTACAGTGGAGCTGTCTTTCACCTGTTTCACGTCGGCTCCTAAGGAAATATCACGAACGAATTGTTAATGGTTGAATTTATGAGAGCCACAGGGTATTGGAGTCGAATAAAGATGCTGCGTAATCTGTTACATTCTTCGTTGAAAGCTTCAGTTGTAGAGGATAAGGAATGTGCACGGTGGATCATTGTTTTCAGCAAGCATTCTTTGTAGCATTTATCTGTGTGGCTTTGGAAATGTAGTAGTAGACCCATATTGGTTGGTTTCCTATAAACCTGTGTTTCAATCCGTGTGCCATTTTTAATAATTTCGATGCCAATAAAAGTAAAAAAATTAGATGTCGATTAGCATGTGTGCTTGTGCTGTTGTTGAAAAAATGTGATGTCTTATGTACTTAAATGTATTAATATGTTTAAGTGTTGTTTTTGCAAAGTACACGTACAATTGCCTGTATTCAACTATATCATCAGATATGCGATACAATAATTACTACTGTTATCTTTTATCTCTAACAATTGTTATAATTATTTTCTTCAATTTCTGCTTCTAGATTCAGTAGATGACCAACAAACCAACCCGGTAAGGGAAACAGTAAAGAATAATTCCACATCAAATGAAACAAACATCCTTAACTTCTCATCCTCAACACTTTGTGATTTAATAACAGTGTATTGCTGTGAAAGTGGTGGAAAATGTTTAGTGAAAAAGCCTCTTCTTTTTGGTTTATTTTAATTAGGGACAAGCACTGTTTGAACATGTAGAGATGTGTTGTACTTCTGAGAGAAACTTAAAGTGAGTACATCATATTTTCACCTCCATTTTCATCTCTTTCTGGTGCAGTTGAAAAAGCATCAGTTGCCAGTCAGCTCCCAAAATAAGGGAAATCTTTGGCACTACAACCTGTCTATGATTACCAGAGTCCTCAATAGCATGTCAGAGTTATTTATTATTTTTCTGTACTAAACATTTGCCAGAACTTCAACTGCTTTCTGTGGTGAAGTGTTGGTAATAACATGTTGTTCCTTAGGAAAGGGTTCGTCATGCAACTGAAAGTACTGTTCAAAGTTGAAAGTTAAACTCAGCTTTTTACTCCAACAGATGGATTGAGCTACTGGAGGAAATCCCAAGACTTCTTGTCCCAGGATTGGTATGTTTATGGAGAAGACTTTATTATGGCTTCAAATGCAGGACATTGAATTTAAGGACATTCACGCTAAATATTTATGTGCGTCCTTACTACACACGTCGCAATATCGTGTCAGGTCATGCACCGAGCGTGCACGCTGAGAAAGAAATATACATGTAGGATACAGTGATGGTGGACATTGTCATATCTTAATCCACGTCACGGACTATACTCTCTTATTTGTACAGTGACCCCAGGCTGTCTTTTGATAGATCATTTCCTCAGTCTACTGATTCTCTCCATTTTAGCAAAATAATAACAATAATAATAATAATAATAATAGTAGTAATTCTGAACTTGAGAAGTTTAAATTATTTCGCTTTTTCTACTAGTGGAGGTGTGCATTACTTACAAGTATCCTTCTCTGAGCCTAATAATTTCTGCATGAAGGAACAACATCAGCTGCAAAAATTTACAAAATAGGAGCGTTGAAATCAACACATCGCTCGGCCTTATCTAGAGTTGTGCCTTTTGTTTTTTTTTTGTGCTAATGCAATTAAGCCGATATCACCATACAAGATTTTGGGTGTGAACGGGGTAATGCAAAACAGCTACAACAGATGGAAACAGTTCATAAACACCTTCAACAATGCAGTGTTTTTTAATAACTTTTTTATTGTTTACCGTGACAGTATATCCTGAAGTGGAGGTGACTGTCCACCATGCCACAGACTGTACACCAACACTCAATAACTGTTTTTAAAACAGTGATTTATTATTCAGTATACCGCACAGTTAGAAGAACAAGTGAATAGCTAGCCTTAAAAGTTATTATTTTCTTTTACCACACAGTTAAGCGAATAAGTGAATGGCCTGCCCCAAAAGTTGTATTCCAGTAAACCAGCAAAAACTCGTTACATAGAGAATGAAACATAATCCGGGTATGTTCATTGTGTCAAAATATTAATGACAAAACTAAGTTGGAAAAGTAACATTTCAGCAAGAACTATACCATCACCAGACTTAGAATATGCATTACTTTTTCCAACTTAGTTTTGTCATGTGTTGTCTAAATATTTTGACACAGTGAACATACTCTGATTATCTTTTATTCTCTATGCACTGAAGTTATCAGCACGCACTTGGTTTTGATTGCTTTGCTCAGAGTTGAGGTGGATAGCAAATTTAATCCAGATTGTGAGGGCATGTGAAAGGAACTATGCACTTGTGTTTTATATACTAATGCTAATTTTAAAAATTATCATCAGCAATTATGTAGTACCTGTATTTTTACAGTGATTTTTTGAAGTACCTTTCATCAGAAACTAGTCATATTTAATTTCTATCCTATGTACCATGTTGGTTCAATGTATATGACAGCTTAATATGTTTTTATTGTAATCATTGTAACCAATGATTGATGGCGAATAATGCACCCTTTTGCAAATTTAATAAGGTGTCTGTCTTTATTTTGTAGGCTTACCTTACAAAGAATGAACAGAGAGAAGGTTTGTCCTGTAAATTTTTTTCCCTTATGCAAGCTTTATTTCAAATCCTGTATACTTCTGGTGTACTGTAAAGTGGTTCCTCAAATGACAAGAGGGCACTCCCTTTCTAACTATGTTTCCCACTCCTAAACAAGAAAATCTCTCATATCTCTTAAGTACTGTTTGATGTTTGTGACCGTGTAAATGTAAAAAGCCAACCTTGCCCCCTGGGCCCTCTCCTCATTCAAAATGGCAGTGTAGTATTTTGTCACGTGACACATGATGAAGTGGCTTTTTCAGAGGTTGTATCTAGCGTCTGGCAGCCCTGTTTGTTTTCTGCATTCAGAAACCATTATTCAAACAAAACGAAGACATTTCATCATGTTTGCGTGAAGAAATTCTAACAAACTGTTGGAGCCACTTTGGCAGCCTTGGCCAGGGGTTTCACAGACCGCCATTTTCAATGAGGAGAAGGCCCTGGGGACATGGTTGGTAAAAGCTAAACAAAAAGCTAAATACCTAAAATAATGTATGTGTAGCTTACCATGAGTACAGTCTCCCTATAAGTGGATTTCTGTTGATGAAATGTTAACCAACAAACCTTTTCAATTCCAAACACTTCTCAGACTTTGAACAAAGCATTCAATGAAGGAGTGGCTCATTAATAACAGTAAATAAAATCCTATATAGCTATATAAGCTAAAGCTATAGAAAGTTTTCCTCTGGTTGTAGTGCCGTGCTCTAATAACGGAATATAGGTTTAACATTTGCCATATCTTTTTAATGTTTTTATTCTTTGACTACTAATATTATTAAGTCCTTGTTTTTTGTGGTCATTAGGGGTGATGAAAAAGCTGATTGAATGGATCTTGTATTCTTTGGATATAGAGATGGCTCAGAAACTTCCTATAGCAGTAAGTGGTGCTTGGTTTTTTTACTACGTCTGTGATGTCATTTAGAAAAAAAATAAGAATATAAAGGATTCTTTTGAAAATTTAAAAATAACATTTCATTGGTTATAATATGGGCACAATAATTATTAATTCAACATTTCCGCGTGAGGAAATCTCAGTGGTATCTTTTTCAATAAATAGTGTTCCCAATCTGCTAAGTCTGGAACTTGTGATCAAACTGTCCCATGATTTGACAAGTTAATCTATGATTGGATTAAGTGAATCCTTGAGATTGGTGGCTCAACTTGGTCTCCAGTGGTGTGTTCCATTAGTGAACAAGTTTAAATCTTTTCCTACATAGCATTTGTTCATTCAGAACTTGCACAGCAATAATAAAGGAAAGACCAGGTTTCAGTTTAATTTTTTGTTGCATTTAGTGTGAAAATCAGAGCGATCTGTGTTTTTGTTTTCTGCTGCAAAGCAGAAACACTTTGTAAACCGAAAAAAGTGTGGACTGTAACAGCATGTAACTTGTAACTTGTAAATGTAACAATAGAAAAATCAGGACCTATTAACGTGTAGAACTGACATAGTTGGAACTAGGTATGGAACCGAGCGCCGATCACCTCCAACAAACTCTGTCAGCACATCGAAGTATATATCGCTTGAGTTCGCAGCATTTGGAGGCATTCCCGATGCCAAACATAGCAGAGCTAGTGCCTTCTGGTTTTTTCTGTCCACAACTATGTTTTTTGCACCAGTCCGAACACATTTTCCCAGGGAAATCACCCGTGTTTATTGCAATTGAGCTGCGATCGATAAACGGCCGCCATCTTGTCACGTAAAAGAGATCTGTACCAAAGTTTACTCTCATTTCGCAGCCATGATCAGTGTGGTGCAACTGACTTAGACAGGTTTGATTCTCAGAGGGGGAACTAAATTTATCTTCTTTTTTTTTCTGCCTTTCACGACCAAACATGCAAGAAGCAGTAGCGTTGGAAAGTATAGTTTACCAGCAATAAAAAAGTAGCAATTAAAGAATTAACTTCATTGTCTAAAAATTACAAAACAAAAAATTCCACAATTCTTGTGTCTGCTATTCTTCTGCCAAGCAGAAATAGTATGTAACCTAATAGCTGTGGATACAGCTATACCAGCAGAACGTATGGACCCATTTGAGACCCTGTTTTTTAAGTTGATTGGAAACTATGTTGGGTAACAAAAATGTAACTTGCCTCAGTGTCAAAAACATAATTGATTTGTTATTTCCCTTTTCCTTTACAGGCCAACATTCGTTTGATAAAAGCAGGTCTTAAGCTTGTTGGTACTATGTGCTCATGTGGGACAGATGTTGCTTCAGTACTCATAGTAAGTTAGTTTTTCTGGTTATTGTCTCATAATCCCAAAGTTTAGTGTTTTGTAGACATTTTCATGGAAGGGTAATGAGAGATCTCTGACTCTTTGTTGTTTTATCTCGACAGAATGCAGGAGTCCAAGAAGCACTTGGTAAACTTTTAACTACAGAACACATGTCATCTTCAATGAAATTATTGACCATTCAAGGTTAGTATTTGGGAGATTAGACCCTCTACTAAATGAAACAAAGCACTTGTGAAATGTTGTTCAAAGTGTTAGGAGATACTAATATTTTTCCCTCTTTAATTTCCCAGGGATCTCATTCACAATAGACCACGAATTCAACATCTCAGGCGGCCCTTGCTCCCTTCAAAATTTTTAGCTCTACATCTTTAAGGGAGAATTAGAATAGTTGCCAAAATTCACTGGTCCAGCATCACTCTGAGAGACTTAACAGGATTACCATTCAGATTCTGCAGTTCTGTCATACCGCCTGTTTTTCCCTGGCCAGTGTTTTTTAAATAAGAGTTGATCATGAATCATGTCCGATCTCCGTTGTTGAACAATAATTATATTCTGTTCCCCTCATATTGTAAGTGAGTTGCAACCCTGAATCTCTTTTTTTTTTTTGCACTTCCCGTCACTGACTCTAACCAAAGTGAGCAAGAAATTTGGATTATTCCAGTGGGTGGTCCATGATAATTTTGAAGCTTTTTAAGTAGAGTTATTTGCCTGAAGTGTTTTGTGATTTGATTTATCTTAAATTTAAAACACTAAGAAATGCTTGTTTGTGTTGCTCAAAAAAAACTAAATGACTCTAATCTGTAATTATTATGAATTGCTGTTGTAGCTATAGATAACACTACAGATTGCTATGTTGGAATGGAACACTTTCTTGGATGGGATGCAGATGACAAGGTCACTATATAGTTACATAATTCTTTGTAATTCCTGCTACCAAAAATGTGCTTGATGATGCCCCTTTGTCAAATTCTCAACTGAAGGTAGTTTTTAAAAGCCATTTGGTTTTGTCTGTTCAGGAAAAGGAAGGTGATGGAGTTGATATCAAACAAGAATCCAAAAGTTACCAACAACTTGTTGATTTTCTCTTGGCAGACCAGGTACAACTATCTTTTTGTTTTCTTCTTCTGAGCAGTTTTCAGCCATCCTTTCTGTTGACATTTTTTAACTGTCTGTTTGCAGACTGTACGTGTGGTGGAAGCTGCCTCCGCCCTAGCTCGCAAAGTTCATTTGTATGAATTGCTAGCTCTTCTTCAGAAAAGTGTGGACAAGTAAGAAACATAATACCTCATTCAGTTTTTAAAAAATAAATAAACAGTTTACTGTGTTTTGTATTCAACTAGACAAGTAACACATTGAGAACTTGACCCAGTATATTATTACGGTACACCCCCATCACTCTCACTGACTGTACATTCACATTATTATTATTTTCAATAATCTGACCCTATAGTATAATACAGATATGTGGTAATTTTGCAAAAGGGATGACAGAATCTTAACCAGTGGAAGTCTGTTCTAAGGAGATGATCATAACTGGATTGAGCTTTTCTGACAAAGTAAAGTGATAAACATGTTGTTTCACCCAAAGTTAAGTTAGTTTGACAAAAAAAGATATTAAAAAAATGTACAAATAGGGAAAATGCCAATAGGTTTTCATCTGACATGTTAAATTTCAATTAGTGGATGTATGCACTGATAAATTGGGAAGGAAACTGAATTATGTTGGGGTGGTTGGGGCAATTAAACTCATAAGCCACAAGACAAGAGTAACTGCAGCATCCTATCCATCTCTTTCTGTTTACAGAATTGTTGAGAGCACACCCAGTTCCAGGGCCCCAGAGGCTGAAACAGATTCAGCTGGTGAGGGGTCTGAGTCCAAGGAGACCACTGATGTAATGTCACCTGAACGTGACATCGCCATAGATACATCAGGGGTAGTCATTGGTGAACGAGATCAAGTTCTTGATGCTGAGAAGTTAGAAACAATAGCTAATGCCTTTGAGGAGATTTGTACATTCTTAAACCAGGCAAAGCATTTAATAGTAAGTGGCTTTTTGTGTTTTACTTCCCAGCGGGAACACTGTGTAACCTTTAATCTACCAGTCAGGTGTAATGTAACGTATGTAAAAAAGGAGAAATTGAGACCAATCAATGCAAAGAATATGACATTGGGAACGATGAATGGAACCAAGAGCTGGTTGACTCCAGCGAACTCGCTTTGCATCCAGGTTATGTCGCTTGAGTTCACAGCCTTCAGCGGTGGTTCTGACGCCAAACCTAGCAGGGCGATTGACTTTGGGTTTTTTCCTGTCTGCACCCATGCTTTTAGCCTTGAGTATTTCATTTTCTCGAAAATAAAAATCTTACTTCAAGAAAAACAACTGTACAACAATGAAATCTTATCACAAAAGTTGATGTTGTTGCATTTCTATGTTAGCTGTGTTTGCAGTAAAATGCATTCTAGCTGAGACTTAAATATATTTCTAGTAAACATGTAGTTGATGATCACCCTGGTTGATATCTTACAATGCCACTAAGAAAATCCAAGGAGCCACATTAAAGGGGCCGTTACACTAGACAATTTTCTTGCAACTTGTCCCACAATTTTGCTGTGCCGTTGCGAGACAAGTTGCACGCAACATTGCCTAGTGTAACACCTCTATGCAATGCTGGAAAATTTGTTGCAGCATTGCGGAGATTGTTGCAAAAAGTAGAACCGACTTCTACTTCTTGCAATGATTGCGGGACCAAAAAAGTCGAGAGACATGTTCATTTCAGGGTATGTTACACCGGGCAATTGTTCATGCAACTTGTATTGCAACAAAATTGTGAGACAAGTTGCAAAAAAGATTGCCTTGTGTAACAGCACCTTAAAGGAATGCTTCACAATGAGTGTGTTTCTTCCTCCTCTCAGGTGCAGTCTCCTGTTAGAGCATTCCCCACCTCAGCTAAGATCACTGGATTTGACACTGCTCCTAAGGACCCTTATCTGGTGATGTTCCACTTTTTTAAAGCTAGGTGTGTGAATTCTTGACAGTTTGTACACTTAGGTTATTAGTAAGACATGTACATGAGAGAAATAATGAAGAAACTTTTAAAAAAGAGGAGCTGTTTTCTTCCAGGCGCCTGCTGGAGTCCATTTTGATTGTGATGTCTTCAGCAGCTGGTGGTCATCCTGCAGTTTTTGCACCAATCAGAGACGTTTTCTTTTTCTTGCTACAGTCACAGAGAGGTACAGTACTTTTGTAGGCCATGTCTGCAAGAAAGTCATAGTATTGTTATGTTCTATTAGTGGTAACTGTGAAATTAGAGTCATGGTCGTGGCTTTCTGCCTAGCATGTTAAACTCAAGCCAGATGAGAGTGGCAATTAATGATAGTTAGCACCTTCGTTCTTGTTTAGCCTTTTGTGTGCCGGTCTTGTGTAACTCTTTGTGCACTCTTGAAGAATTGATTAGAACTATTCAAATTTTAGGAAGGATCAGCTGGAGTTCAAATTCACGCTTCTTTTGATTGTCTTGCTTTCTTAATGAGTTTGAACTCTTGACAAATCTGTTCTGGTTTGGCCCCTGCTTTTAGTGTTAAGATTGTGAGGTAGATAGTTTAATCCCTGCAGTGAATTAAAATTCTTGAATGAAGCAGAAATGCTCCCAGTTGCATCGTGTAACAAAACCTTGAGGACTACATTTGATCAGACTCATATGAGTTAACCTTCTGGTATTTGTACTTATTCTGTATTCTGTGTATTGCTTTGCAGGTTTGCTGTTTCTTTCATCTCATGCTGACACAGTCAATGGTCTGATTCGTGTCCTCACTCAAACAACTGTAAGTATTCTCTTGCTTGGATGATGCAGTTACATTTCTAATTTTGATGGTGATGGTGTTTTGATCATGAATAATTACACTTGCCATTTTGATTTATCTTTCAGGAAGCAGATATTCACCACAGTGAGGCACCACCATTGAATGTAAGAAAAATGTTTTATTTAAAAATTCATTCTCATAAGGTTGATGCCATCTAATAAGTGGAAGACTTGTGGTTAAATGCTATTAACAAAAATTCCTCATATTTTCATATCCATAGGAAATCCTTAGGGACAGCACTATAGCAGACTCATGTACTCCTCAGCATCTTGGGCTTCTGCTGATATATCATTTGCAGGTAATTTAAAACCTTGTGTAGAGGGGAGGGGCTAAAATGTGTCAGAATTTGAAAGGATTTTGGTCTTCCTGACCTTAGTTTTGAAAAATAATTTGGGTGTGGACACAAGGAGCCCCTTCCTTATGTCTGTTGTTGAGGGGTAAAGGATACCTCTTGGCGTTGTGGAAAAGAAATGTGTGGCAGTCAGCAGTGTAGAGAAATAAATGTTTCATGGCTGATGCTATGAAGAACTCTTTGTGACAAATCATCAGATACTGTTCTTGTGCTCACATTTTTATCTCTTTTATTTCAGACTCTCCAAGCAGTAGATCAGCTGTTAATATCTCTTTCTCCTGGTAAGCTGTTGCTTTAAATCGTTTAAATCGTTCAGGCGTGCTTTGCACCAGAAATTTTTGATAAATCAGCAATGTTTACCTCATTTTTAGTTTTTTATATTATTTCATTTCAATTTTTATCTCAGTTTTTATTGATTAACTTTTTTCTTTCTTTTTGTTTTTCATTACATGTATATATTTATATTTATATAGTAGGTTTTAGATTTTTATATAACTCATTGTAAATATTTTTTTGATAATTCATTGTAAATATCTTAGAAAGTTAGGAGGGCCACAAGTTTATTAGTGCTTCGCACTATTTTGTGTTACCCTCGTTAAATAAAGTTTTTTTTATTATTATTATTATTATTATTATTATTAGTGAGTGAGTTTGTTTGTTTGTTTGTTTTTGTTTTGAGAATACAAACACAACGGTTGTTTATTTGCTTGTGTATAAACATAAATCATGTGTATTGAAAACTGGGAGCTGCACCTTCCATAGCCTGAGAAAACAGCAGATGTTTCGCGAGGTGGCAACTTGAGCCCTCGCAAAACGACATCTGAGTAGCAAGTGCAGAAATTCCATACCGATGATGTGCACTACCCAGATCTTGGTAGTGCTTCTGATTGGTTGAAAGAAAATTCCCTCGCGGCACAACCAATTAGAAGCACTACCAAGACTGGGTAGTGCCCGTCATCAGTATGGAATTTCTGCGCTCATCACTCAGACGTCGTTTTCCAAGGGCTTAAGTGGCAACCTCAAGAAACGTCGGCTGTTTTCTCAGGCTACACCTTCCAAAGCTGTCTTGATTTCTGCAAAGTTGTATTGCAAATGGTGATTCACAGTAAAAACAAGATTTGCTGCTATTTATGAATAGCAATATGTTCAAAAAATATTACATAACATGGCTGATTTATTTATTGAAGTTTCTGTGTTAGGTACTGAAGGCAATTTATTATAAAAATTATACGTTGATAGACTATCATCTTACAACCTTTGAATAGTGACAGGTATAATGCTGCAATTCACCCACCAGCTCACTCACTGACTCACTCAGCCTCGTCCTCTTTGGTGAGGCATAAGGCTACGGTACCTGGACTGTGGTGTAGGAACTTGCATGTCTCTGAGAGCTCAAGAGCTAAGCCAGACAGGGCTTGGAGGAGAGACCAGATAAGAGACAGTTCCTGGCCCTCCAGGTTGGGGGTTGCATATGGGGCTAACATTCCCTTACCCTGTAAAAAAAACTTTGTAACTAATGGTATTTTTTCGTGAAGGTCTTTTGCCAAATGACATGGATGGTGCAGACATACTGTCTACTCTTCACACTCTTTACTCCATGACTTTTACTTCCATTGGTGAGTGATAAGCTTTCCGTCTTTTGCATTGTCTTGTATTTGTATGTTAGTACATCCCAAAGCAGTTGATTTGTATTTGGAAGGTTGGAATCAAATTCTTGTTCTATCCTAACATGAAGTATAATGTCAAGTAAATGGTGCAAAGCTCAATGTTATGTTAAAGTTAAAGATATTAAGAGCTCAAATACATCTTTGAAAGTTGTGATATTTGAAGATAAATATTATTCACATTCTAAAATTATACCAACTAAACACCCCCCCCCCCTTTACCCATGTTTTCATGTTTTGTTGTAGTCATCAGTTTTGTGAAAAGTAACCCAGGTGAAGACATAATGTTAGCTGTTTTCTTTTTCATCAGGTAAAGCTGCTGTGGTTTCTGTTCTAAGTCTGGACACCAATCTCAGATCCTTGCTCCCATTTGTAGAACCCACAGGTTGGTGTTGGGTTTACTGTGTTAATGGTAGTTCTCAGTTTGCTTGTCAATGTGTTGTTGCTGTCAATGGGAAAATTATACCTTTGTACATTATTGTCTGATATTTTTAAATTGCTTGACATTTTTTTTCAGGAAATGCTGATGATGATGTTAAACTCAAAAAGTGTGTGTCAACAAGATATGCTACTGTGTTGATTCTGTTGACAGTGAAACGTGAGTTTTGTTACAAGTTTGTTCTTGTATTCTATCGTGTACCTGATGTTGATGGTAATTTTACATTTATTTATTTATTTATTTATTTTACTTTTTAGTATCTGAAAATGTTGAAATGTTATCCAAACTGACTCCCAGACTCCTAGCGGTCACAGCAAGAGGTTAGAATAGCTCTGTAATTAATTATTTACAGTGTAAAGAAATGAGGCGGCATAAAAATGCTTTTTCAAATGTTATACAAATGAACAAAAAATGGCTTGTTAGTGTTCTTAATTATTTGTCACAAAATATAGTCACTTTCATACGAATTGCAATGTTTGCTCTGGCCAGTTTAAGCATTCTTTCCTCATGTTTTTCAGCCGATGCAGATACTTCGATCACTGAGTTGGGTCACTGGCTAGTTGCACTAAAGGATATCAAGTTTGACATGTCCAGCATCACCAAATTAGTGGAATTTGTGAAAAGGTTAGCTGCACTTACTGCAGAGCAAGTTGATCTGTATAAAGAAGCCCTTTACCAAGAACAGTCAAATTATTTTTTCCTGCAGGGATAATTATTAACCAGCTGCCTTAGGCATGGCCAATGTTTATTTATTTAATATTTATTTATTTATTAACCAGCCTACCAGTTGGTTCTAGCAATACCTGTTTTGTTGCTTGGTCTTCTTATTTTTCTTGTTTCATTTTTTTTTTCCTGAGCAACTTGTCTGAACATCCACTTAACTACCTTAACATCCAGTTTCCCATCAGAGGAAAATAACATTGCCCAAGTATTTGCCTTACTACACAACATAAGACATGTTTTAAATGTTGCATCATCAAGGTGCACCAGTCATAATACTGTGTCACAGTCATGCACTTCATCATGCAACTTCGGCTTTGAGACATGTACAAATTGGCATAGAAGTCTAGCTGGGGGCAGAGGTTGGTCAAGGTATGTTAAGGGGGCCACAAGCACACAGCTGAGAGTCATTAGGACTTTTTGTATTTAATCAGGTTTCTCAAGAAAAAAATTAATGCAGTTAACATACACATGCACATGTACATGTAAAGATAATAAAGTGCTATGGGTACTCACTAAATGAGCAGATCCGTAGTTATACATTGTAGATATGGATGGACGTTTAGCATTTAGATTTGTAGGAGATTTAACTGGAGGGTTGTGAGGTCAAACTGGAGGAACAGGGTGATATGATACAAAATAATGTTTAAAGAGCACTAACTATTTTTAACAGGTTTAAAAATTTAAAATGTTTCTGATTGTTATCTTACTGCATTGTGTGTAGTCATTTAGATGAGGTTAACACCACACCCAGCATAGCTTGTGGAGTGCTGATGGCTCTCAGAGTTCTCAGATTTCTTGCCTGTCTGACTGAGGATTCAAACACTTCTGAAGGTTGGTTGGGATGGACCCACTAAGTGTTGTTCTCGCCCTCATTAGCCATTTTATTCTTTGACTTTATTAAGATACAGGCTTGTTTGAACTAGCAGTGATGTTCTTTTCTTGGAATTTTATGGGTCATGGCTCACAAACTTTCAGAATACTGTACACATGAATGTCATAAGCTCTGTTACTCTAATATGACTCAAATGTCTCACCTCCATGTTACCTGATGCAAGGCATCCCACGTCCAGTGTCAACACAAAATGTAGCCAAATTTGTATCCATATAGGTATGTCATACTACTTGGGAGAATTTAAGAATTCCTTAATCCCTGTTGCTAATGCTGGGATTATTAATGAATGATGAGAAATTAAATGTCAGTAGACTGGAAGGTGTCATGGTAATGTAACAATGTCCATGTTCTTTCTTTCTTACAGTAGTTCAGAAAGATCTCAACCAAAACTTAGCATGCATTGAGCTCTTTTCTGCAAATGCCATGGACGTCTTCATCATCACATTTCAGAAACTTGGGGAGTTCCTTCTTCGGCCATGGAGACAAGGACAACCCCTGCACATTGGGCCACCCCTTGTCATGGTTTCTATGGTAACACCTCTCCTTGCACTGGTGAAGACTCTTTTGATAGAACTACTTAGCAGTGGCAGATACCAGTTTAAGGATACGAGGCTAATGAAGTCACTGATGATATTACACACAGTGATGTGTACTGCACCCATGACAGGACAGCTTAGCAGCCTTGCTCATAAGGTATGAGAAGAAAGAGGAGAAAGGTGTTTTAGGAAGGGGGAGGTTAAGTATTAAAAGGTGCAAGGCTAATGAAATCATTAATGATAGTACACACAGTGATGTGTACTGCACCCATGACAGGATAGCTTAGCAGCCTTGCTCATAAGGTATGAGAAGGGAGAGGAGAGAGTTGCTTTAGGGAGGGGTGGGTGAAGTGTTTAAGGACACAAGGCTAATGAAATCATTACTGATAGTATATACAGTGATGCATAGTGCACCCATGACAGGACAGCTTAGCAGCTTTGCTCATAAGGTTTATGACAAGGGAGGGAAGAGACATACTTTAGGGATGGGTGAGTGGAGTGTTCAAGGGCACAATGCTGATGCATGAAGTCACGTATTATGTTACATACAGTGATGTCTGCTGTGCCCATTACACAAAAGCTTAATAGCCGTACGCATAAGGTGTGAGAAGGGAAAGGAGAGAGTTACTTTAGGGAGAAGTGGTTAAGCATTATTGTTTCAGGACACAATGTTGAAAGATATTACATATACATGCTGTGATGTCTACTTCACCCATGACATGGCATGGCACCTTGGTAGCCTTGCTCATAAGGTATGGGGGAGAGTGACTTTCACAGCATTTTGTTACATTGTGTTTATTTTGTATTTAATTTTTTTCAAGATCCAAAGTGAAATTGTTAGTGTGTTTATGACATTTACAAGGCCAGTGGTTCAGTCAGCTGATCACGAGGAAGGTATGTTGTGTAACTTAACGTCTATTGAGCTCGTCACCAATAGATGAGCTTGGGAAGGTACGTTACAGGTTAATGGAGCCAGATAAGATTCAAGCAAGCCAAGTGTGGAGTGTATCCATGGCAACCCTGTGAGGGGCTGCCACCAGCACCTTCACACTGGTCAGTGGAGTTAAATACTTAGCAGATCAAAGACTCACCTGAAGGGGAGGGAAAGGGAGTGAACTCACCAGGTGTGCATGTTTCGAAAGCCCTGAAAAGTTTTCAGCCTCGAAGAGCCATTTGTAAAAATGTGAAGAGCTCATTCTACAGAGCTGTTATTTTAAGGTGTAGCTTTTAGCAAAGTTTCATGCTTAGAAACTTCTTTATTTACAAGATACAGTGTGAATTATCATGCCCAAAATTGACCCGAAAAGTTTCAGGGCTTTTGAAAAACGTATGCCAGAGCACTGTCATAGAATGAAGCAAGAGCAGAATGATCTTACAGAGGCTGGATAGCTGTAAAGTTACAAAGACCCTTGTAACAATGCCGAGCCACCCTGAATAGCCATGGCAACCTGAGGCTCAGCTGGCCATCGTTATCTTGTCTTTAACTTAGAGTAAATTACATTTGGCCACATTCTTTTGTCTTTTTATTTCCGTTGTGTTTTCAACCAGGTTTCGTCATTTTCTGTTTCTAATTTGTTTTGACAGCAATAAATGAGAGTATTTGGTCTTTGATGTTGAAAGAGCTTCTTGAATACACGACATCTGCCCCTCAGGTAAGTCTGTCTCAAATTAACTTTCCTTTCATCCCGCGAGCCGAAAGTCTGGTCAGAGCAGCCCATTACTCTTACAGCAGAACATTGCCCCCTTTTCCTAGATAAGATGTTTTCCCAACAAACATTATCCCCTGGCATTTTAAAAGGAATGCAAAATCCTGTCAATGTTATCAGGATGAGTCAGATTTGCTTTGGTCGGAATGCAGGGGAATAGTTTGCCCACATGTGAAATGTTCCATCGCACAGTAACGTCTGGCAAATTGGTCAGTGATGCAAATCCTAGTCTCAGAACATTAGAGGACATCCTATGATCGTGTGATAGACCAGCATCCTATTTAGGGGGGAGTAGTTTTACTATTTGTTTCGTAATGCAGAAACCAGAGTCATTCACCACAGCCATGTAAAAACCAATTGAGACTTTGATAACCATATCATTATGTCGTGGCATTTCTAATAGTTGCTTTTTTTATTGCTTCCACCCCTTCATGTAAAAAGGCCTTTTTAGGAGGACTTGTTCTTCTATCAGAGCTGCTACCGATACCATTGCCAATTCACTCTTTAGAGGTATGTATAATACAATGGTCAGGGGATGAAATGTTTTTCACTTGAAGGGCTTCTTCCATTTGGCAATACAAAACTATGGAAATCGTGGGAGTGAAATCAATGGGAACAGAAATTTACTTGTTTTTTTTTTGTTGTTGTTGTTGTTTTTTGTTTTTTAAAGTGGTACTATGATAAAAAAATCACTTTTATTTTTTCTTCGGATCTCGAAACTATGTTTACTAACCCTAGCGAAATTTTAAGGCCTTAATTTTGAGAAGAACATTTATTTAAACTGCAATTTTTCGTTTTAATGGTGCGCCATCATTACACCAGAAAGGATACAATGACGTCATTCACTTAAGAGTTGTAGAATGCAGTGTGTGAACACAGCTTACAAATTATGCAAAACACGAGTTTGAGAGTCTGAAAGCTCAAAACTCCTGTGCTGCATACTAAGTAAGGCACTTTCACACGCACGGCATTCTAAAGCTCTTGAGTGAGTGACGTCATTATATCCTTTCTGGTGTAATAATGGCGGACTTTTAAATCGGAAAATTGCAGTTTAAATAAAGTCTTTTTGTCGAAATTAAGGCTTAAAATTTTGCTTGGGAAGTGTTTAGTAAACAAAGTTTCGAAATCCGAAGAAAAAATAAAAATGATTTTTAGATCATAGTACCACTTTAAGTGAAATTTTCTTGCTAAAATTGTTTGGACGGTGACAGGGAGTAGGATTTTTTGTTTTTTTTCTTGGGTTGGGGGGGGGGAGACTAGTGAATGGAAGTGGTTTTGGGGGGGTGTGTGTGTTTGTGTTGGTAGTTTGAAGAATACTTTTTTTATTCACCACCTGAAAATTTTTCGAAGTTCAAACTGTAAGGGGGAGAAACACTTGTTTCCTACAAACGTGGAACAGCTTCCTTCCTGCTGATTAACTGTTTCCTCTGTCTCGTGGTATAATTGTGTCAAAGTCGTAAATTTGTTGCGGTTCTTCTCATTTTCAGGACATGCCTCAGGAAGAAGCGACCCAGGTGATGAATCACCGTCGACTTTGGAGCGCGCACCTGAATCCACTCAGTACTGAGTTACAGGGAATACTCAAGGATCTGGCAGGTACAGAGTTCATGGACATATGAACATTACGCATTATCTCTTGAATGGTTGTTTCTGTCATCGCATAAACTTGAGTCAGTGTTGAACTCAATTAAACTTCGAACTTTCAGAAGTTACCAGATGTTTTTCCCCTGTAGTAACTGATTTTTTTGTGCTTACCCACCCTTTTATTTATAGCAGGAAATTAGATCGTTAGGTGGCACGTGCAGTTGACCTGTTCGCCAATCAGCTAGCTTTCTTTTCCTTTTTACATATACTTAAGTATTACCACTCATCTTGCTTTGTATTCTTTCAATACCCCTAAACCAGCCCTGATGAAGGCCTTAACACCCCTCCCTATCTGATCCCCTCTCCCACTGAAGTTCAATGCTGTGCACACCACCATTGCCACTTGATGAAGGCTTTTTTAATGTGGACGACTTTCTGATAGCTATTCAAATGTAAATACGGCAAGGAGTGAAGGTTTGGTGGTGGGTTTGGAGCTGACAGTAGTGAAAAAGTAAAAATGGAACTTGAATGCCACAGGTGCTGTTAAACCCAATAGTTTACAAATTTGTGGCCGTTAGTCAATCAAAGCTACCTCTGCTCTCCGATTGAAGATAAAAGTCTTAAATACTCAAATTGTAGGAGGCTAGCGAGTTTATTGTGTGCTCATCAGTTGTTTGTTGTACTTTGTAGGATCAGCGTGCCACAATCTTCAGCAAGTCATGAGAAGAGTTTGTTCTCAGCTATCGGACCTGTCTGCACCCACAGCCTTCAACATTGTTAGGTAGGCTATGCATTTGCTTCTTCGAGTAAACGCTATGCCGCATAGCTATTAGGCGACAAAAGTTCCAGTTTAATAAAAGCAATAAACTAGACCCTGTGGAACATAAGTAGATTTAGTCATTAACTAACTATCACCAGATAAACTGACCGTCTGAGACATTGCTGAATAACGCAATGCTAATGTTCCTTGCCTCACCATAACAACTTGTTACCAGGGTTTTCGCACGTGAATTTAAAACAATTTTCCCCGGTTCCCGCCCAAATAAAAATTGTTCCCAACTAAAATTAGAAAGAAAAGAACTCCAGCTGTCTATAAATGGAAAGAAAAATCTTAACCATCTAAAGCCGAGCTCAACTTATATCCCTGGTGTTCTTTCTGCTTGGAAACTCCACTGGAAATAGCCGCCATTTTGGGAATTGGTCGTGTAGAACCACTGACCAACCAATTCACTGGTCTGCTGTCCTGCTGATGAGCCTGGTTCGTGCCATTATGTTGTTTCTTTAGACAAGAACCTTTGCTCCACATTTATCACCCTTTCGAGGCAAATAACCACATACCGGTGAACTGTTGGAGAACCTACCAAATTACTGGGATAACCCCAAGGTACAGCAGCATCCCATCCAGGGCAGAGTAGTATCTCTTCTAGTTGCTTGATGGTACAAAAACCAAGTTAAAATCTGGTCGGTCGTGCAACTGTGACTCTACCTATTATCTTTTCTCAGAACGCTTCTGGAAACGCTGGACAGTGAGATGAGCAAACCAGATACAGAGGAACATAGGTGAGGCTTGATAATTTAATGTTTATTTGGCATTTTTGTTTGTTTGTTTGTTTTTTTTTTTTACCATATAGCATAAGAGCGGAAAAATTCTATTTGTACGGTAAACCTTTGAACTTGTTTTCCATGAACTTGACAAGGGAAATCTACTTACTGCTCTTTCCCTGTGTTCGTCTTAGCAGTATGCAGGACGTGTGTCACATCATAACCTAGGAAATGACCTTAAGGTTACTCCGGACCTTCGCGGGTGTCCTCCCGTGTCCTCCGGAAAAAAAATTCGTATGCGCGCCGTTTTAAAGGAAAGCACGGCAAACTATATATCGTTGGAAAGCTTAATAAATGTAGATTTCGAAAAAAAATATGAATTGCCAGTTTTTTTAATTCCGCAAAAAAAAATTGCTAAAATGACCGCGAAAATGTCCATGCTTCATTCAATCAAACAAATGAATTAATAGAGTACCAACATTCGGCAGATTTCCGTGAAATTTGGCCTGAACTTTCCTTAGATGTTGTGAAACAAAAGTGTGTCGGGGATTTTTGAAATTTATAATATTTCACCCGTGGCGATCTTCAATGCAATGCCCATCGCGCATTCTTTGCTACTCGAACTTGACAGATTAATTAAAAAATAACCAGTCAGAATATCGAAAAATGCTGACACACTTTTGATTATTGATCCTTTGTGATTAACACTGTGCAGTTATTTTGCCAATGCGCTTGGATTTGATACCCTATTAATTCAATTGAACGACACATGGTCATTTCCGTGATTGTTTGCGATTTTCTTTTGCGGAATTGAAGAAACCGGCAATTTATATTTTTCCGAAATCTACATTTATTAAGCTTTCCAAAGATATATAGTTTGAATTATGTGAAGATCATCGCAGTGAAGATGTTTCAACCTAAGTAATTGTAAAGAAGAAACCTGAAAAAATTCAGGCTTGAACGGGAATCGAACCCATGACCTCTGCGATACCGGTGCAGCGCTCTAACCAACTGAGCTATCAAGCCTACTGGGAGCTGGTCAATTGAGAGTTCGTATTTATCCCGTAGATGGAGAATTAATGAACATTAATATATGAAATTATTAATTTATTTTATTATTATTCATTTATTCACCATCTACGGGATAAATACGAACTCTCAATTGACCAGCTCCCAGGATGGCTTGATAGCTCAGTTGGTTAGAGCGCTGCACCGGTATTGCAGAGGTCATGGGTTCGATTCCCGTTCAAGCCTGAATTTTTTCAGGTTTCTTCTTTTCAACCACTTAGGTTGAAACATCTTCACTGCGATGATCTTCACATAATTCTATCTTTATCCGCAGTTCAAATATATGAATGTCATATATTAATGTTCAGATATATAGTTTGTCGTGTTTTTCTTTAAAGTGGCACGCATACGAATTTTTTCCCCGAGGACATCCGCGAAGGTCCGGAGTAACCTTAAGCGTGCTGCATATCTCGTTAGTGCATCAGACCGCTGTACAGAAGGTCATAGGCTCGACTCTGATCTGTAACTCAGAAGAAGTAACAGAAGAAGGTTTGTGCTTTTGACAAACTGAACACAGTTAACCTGCAGTAAGCCTAAATTCTGTTTTCTTTTTATGTAGCAGTACCGGGGGAGGTGTTCGTATCATGACCCTCTTGGCTTATCTATCATCTCAACCAGCTGTCAAAGTTTCTCTGCTCCAGCTTTTAAAAACCAGGTAGGCATCGCTATAATGCAGGTAGAGATCAGAACGTGAATTCTTCTTCAAATATATGCGCAAAATCATGTTAACAGGTTATGAGAAAATAAGCTTGCCATCTAGAGTAGAAGATGATGCCGCACATCATTCAAATTCTTTCGACTTGCACTGTTGTGAGTCAAATCCCTGCAACCTAATTCCCTCCTTCCCAAATCATCATTTCAGAACTATACTCCCGCAAAAATTTCATGCTATACATTTGGTGACAGTTTTGGCCAAGAAGCAGTTAAAATGTCCCCTCACAGTTTTACTTTACTTTTTTTTTTTCACAGTGGAAACGCTAAGAATGACGATCTGCTGTTTCCCAATCTTCTGCCGTCCATGTTGTCATGTCTGAAGGGAGACTCGGAGAATCAGACAGTGTCAAGATCGCAGTATTGTGTTGTGGTATGAAGTTGAGATTGTTACTTTTTTCCTATCTCACTTCCACACAGAAAACTAAATTTGATGATTTGTCTTGTTTTCACGCGACAAACCTTTACAGACGTCAGGTTGTTTTCTCTCAGTTAAGACACATGTCCACACAAAGTAGTCACTACATAACAAGGATTACCATTTGCCATTTTTCCATGGGCAAAAGTTAACTGAAAAAAGTGACTAGTTCAGAAAACAGAGTCTAGTTCTACCGTGGTTTTCATCTAATAGTGGCCACGCGACGTAAGAACAATATGTAGTTAAGTATGAAAGGTTACGTGTTTTGCCCACGAACATTCGAAGTTTGTCAGGCCGTTGTGTAATGTTTAGCACTCAAAGTAAGTTGTTTTTTACGAAAAGTAAGTTATTTGTCAAGAAGATTGAGTGAAACTGTACTTAACGATTGTTAATTAAATTTTTTTTTTTGCTCAAATAAATGTGGAAAACATGCTTGCGAAACAAAGTTTTTTTTTAGTTGATTGTAACGCGCAAGAAATTTCGGGGAACGTGAAGGGAAAACGTGCCATGTTTGATACCTAATTAGGTCATGCTTTTTTCGTGACTTGGCCATGCTCTGATGAAAACGACGGTTTTTCTCTCCAACAGTTTGCCGTTATGTTTATCTGCTGTTGTGTTACGGTCTACACGCACCAGCGGAACCTGTATTTGCTGGCTATCATGAGTTTGCAAACTAAGTTTTTCCATACAAAGGCGCACTTACATCTTACAATTTTACTCCCTGCAGTGGCTTAAGGTCTGGGTTGGTAGTAACTTCATGTTCTTTCTCATTTCAGTCCATCGTGCAGTCGTTGTGTGACCCAACTGTCAGTTTGATACCGTTTGAAACTCCTTTTACTGACCAACATGTAAGTCACTGTTCAATCTCTTACTTTAGCTCAAACGTTTTTTCACAGAACGATGGAACAACGATAACTGCAAACTTTTGACATTTTAGTCTGCATGCACAGCAAACATTTAATGCAATGTGGCCGAGTGGTCAAGGTGCCGCACTTCAAATCCGGAGGTCACGGGTTCAAGTTCTGCTCTGAGCACAAGCTGAAGTTGTTTCAGGGTAAACCCGAGTTCAACTCCTGGGCCACTCTGTAGATAGCCAGCTGTGTTGTCTCCTGTCAGTTGCGAGTTTCAGGATATCCTGTTGAATTTGTACTAACGTAGGGCGACTAAGTGCATATCCATTATGAACACCTCACTTACATTTTATTAGTTGGCGAATACTCTGCCAGACAAGGAGATGTTGGAAGTAATCTGTGCGGCCTTGCTGGAACACATAGGGTCAGAGAGGCAGTCATTCGCCACCATACTGCTTGCTCTGAGAACGCTGTTAACTCTGACAGAACACAACTATGGCGTCTATCACCAGAAAAGGTACGTTAGCGTATTTGTTTTTACGTGTCTCCTTTTTGCCCTTACTGCTATGCATCAAACAAGTCCAGCCGTGCCCATACCCCATTCCCCCCACCCCCTGCGCCCAAGGGAACTCCTAGGCACTCACTTGTTATTGTTGTTATTTTTAATGAAAATTCCCCATGATGGGGACCAACGAGATTTTGAAATGCCCTCACCTCTTGGCTCATCCACTAAGTTAATTTAGGACAAACTAAGGCACAGAGAGAGGCTTTATCTCAGGCAGTTTTCTTCCACTCTTTCTCTCTATAACCTCGTTAGGGTACATTTCAGAAATTGGCCAGTGGGCGTTGTTGATCAACTCATCACCGTAAAACTAAGCTATGAATCTGTAAGGCCAAAATCGCGAGACCTTCAAATGCCTCCGGGTAGTCTAGTAATTAGCCCCTGGGTCTGACAACATTAACAAATGCTCCACGGTTGTCTTAGGAGGGGACGGGGGCGGGAGGTGGGATGGGCACTGCTGGAATTGACTGTCGCATTAAAATGTTTCCTTAGATTGTATGAAATGTAAATTACTACCATCTTAAAGTGGAAATAGTTTGCAGGGGATGGGCATCAGTTCTCAGACAGTTTTGTTATTTTTTTAGAGCACTGGAGAACAACAGTGAAGTGTTTTATCGACTCCTCAAAAGGCTTTCTTCCTCTTTTGAGTAAGTGGTTCATTTTATTTAAAAAGCACTGCTCTACATAATTGAATAATTGTTATTGGGTTTTAAATGAAAATAGAATGATATGTGTGGAGAGAAGAACTCAGAAAAAAATTCTGAGTTCCAGATGGGATTTGGACCCACGACCTTCCGTACACTAGCTCTAACCTCTGAGCTACTAGGAACTCTAGTAATGAACAGTGGGTTGTCTATGATCTGTGATGCCCTTATGCCCAACAGGGGCGAAGAGGAGTGAATACTGAGGAACCAGAATGAATTTTGGCATTGTTGATCAATCGTTCTTAAAATCACGCTAAAAGACAATTTCGTCAGTTTTGTATGTGTACTGCTACAAATTGAATGTCAAAAGCAGTTCGTGTTTGCTTTCGTTTTGCTTTACTGCATTCTGGTTGGTTTACTAAACTACCGCCATTTTTTGTACCAGTCAGAAGTACACTAGTGTGACTTCCTCGGACACAGTTTCCCCCGCTTAACGCTTATTGTCTGTAATTGCTTGGAATACTGTTTTTGCGCCTTTTGTGATTCTGCCAGAGTAATCTTTACTTCAGTTTTGATTTTACGACATTCATTTGAAAAACGCTCTGTTTACACAGGAATACCATCCCTGGGCCAGATAACCTGTCCACGCTATCAACGACAATTGAGCTGCTTCAGCTGCTGCTACCAGAGGACCCAGCCATACCAGACCAGGATGAGGAAGCTATGGAGGGAGAACCCTTAAAACGGACCACTGAAATCAGCATCAGTGCTGCTCAGATGAGAAGCTTCCTTAACTTTGACAGCTCAGTCGAGGATGGACCGCTTAAAACACTGGAGAAACGACTTGAGGTTTGTGGGTCCGCAGAAGATCCACTCCTGTAATTTCTTTGTGCTTTCTGGAAGTTGTATTGAGCCGATGAAGTCTGAATTTTTCCGGCTTTCTTTCCAGTTGCTTAAATTGTTAGCATCATTCACTCTTAAAATGTTTCATGCCCAGTTCCATGTATAGTTTTGCGCGATGAACTGAAAACAAGTGACCTTACCTCAATTGTAGTTTTAATAAAATAGCGAAATATGAGGTTTTTGTATGGAAAACTAATGAACGGATATATTATAGGACGTAGTAATAGAAGAAGCAAAATAATTTTGACGGTCAGTTTGTGGCTATCTAAAACCTGAGGGGTAAAAACAAAAAACGTACAGTCTGACTTACAGGACAAAAATGCTGTATTTAAAAAATAATCGTAAAAGATGAAATTAAATTCCAATTATATACTGCCGAGAGAAGGAGTTCTTCAATGCGGCTAGATTAGCTGAGAGGAGAGGAACTTAAGTACTGTTATCTCTATCTTTTTTCTTGGTTTAGGAAAGCTGCAAGGAGGACGAGGCATTAGAGCCTCTGTTAGATGCGGTCAGAGTTCTGACAGTCATGCTGAATAAACCAGAAGCTGAAGCTGACAAAGAACCAGGTAAAAGGCTCATGCAAACAGTTTGATAATATAACACGAAAAGGGAGAGTTAAGCGTTGATTTGTGTTGTATTCACAGAGGAAGTCACTGAACCCCAGCTGCCAGCACCGCTACCTCTTCAGACTCTGTTCACCAACAGACTAGCATTTGTTGCGGGTGAAGTTGAGGATGGTAGGGTCAGTCCAACACTGTGGTACTCCACCCCTCCCCCTGATGATATCGATCCTGAAGTTGATCTGGTATGTTTGATTGTTAAATGTACTTGATTTGAGTGTTAAGAAAATGGAGGATGGTATGGTCACTCGGACATTGTGGTACTCCACCCCTGCCCCGGACTATATACATTGATCTTGTTTGTTTGACTGTTAAATGTACTTGCTTTGAATGGTAAGTAACTTGAGGGTGGTAGGGTCAGTCCTACACTGACAGATCGATCCTACGTTTATCTGGTAAGGCGGATTGGTAAATGTACTTGGTATAACTCGCATCATTGCGCAAAGCCCTGAGCATTGAGTTAGTTGGTGTCTTAAAAAGTCATCAAATGAAATTAAAAACTGTTCGTTGTTGTCTTCAATCGGGAGTTCACCGAGTCCATTAGTTTCGTTATGCATCATTATGAAGAAAAAAAAGTGCAGACAACTTCTGTAAAAACTGTCAGTTACACGTGCTTAGCTCGTCATATCCAGATGTTCATTTACATGGTATCTTTAACTGTAATTTGTATCTTAGTTTCCGCGCGAAACTACAATAAATATTAACTAATTTCTGCGTTTAAAATGTTTTCACAGATCAAAAGCAGCCTTGATTCACTGAGAGAAAAGTTCTGTCCGGACTTTGACCTCAAAGCTGAGTTGGAGAAAGGACTGGTACCCTCGCCTCCAGGCTCCCCGACACGTAAAAAGATGCATAGGTATGATACGTCAGCGATACGGCTGCGAGACGTGTTCTGAAGTTGTAAACCTACTCAGTTTTTAACTTGCGTTGTTTGTTTGTTTTCTTTTCAGAACCAAAAGAAAGTATGATCCACTGATATCCGGTCAAGGGAAAAATAAGAAAATTAAAACAGGTTTGTGGCAGGTTTTAATTTTTAACGGCATTACAACAGAATTTGTAAACCAGCTTCATTAAAGGCTTCGTGCCAAGTTGATCTTCCCTGGTACTTTGTTGGATGGTGTTTGCTCCTCTGTTGTGTTTGAGGATTTGCTTCTTTTGTTCCTCACATTGCCTCGAGGATTTGCTTTGAAATTGACAGTAGATTCACGCTAACCCGAACAAAAGCAGAATATATTTCATGAAAGCAGGACTACTGTAGATAACTTTACAACAGTGTGCAAGGGAAATTTGTTCATACTTGAATAACCTCAAAGAGCATTTACGTCACACAAAATTGCTACAAAGAAAGAAAAATCTTCAGAAAAAATAACAGCAACGTCATGTATGCATAACAAAGATTGACTGATTTATTCTGTCTTTACAGCTCCTTCAGCGCCTATGCGTGGCGGCGGTGGCGGCCGCGGGATGAGAGGCATGGGTCGAGGACGAGGCAACCCGCGCATGAATGACATGTTTCGATCACGAAAACAGAACACAAGCCGCCCACCTTCCATGCATGTGGACGACTTCATGGCTATGGAGAATGCTAAGACCCAGGACACCCCGCCTATGAGAAGGCCTGGTCCCAAGGTTTGTCATCCTTAGTTGACATTTGTGATATTTCAAATATGTCGTTTCCATTTATTCGTCTTCCACGGATACATTACGAACTCGCATTTTGACCAGCTCTCAGCTGGCTTGATAACTCAATTGACAGAGCATTGCAATGGTAATCGAAGGGTCATGGATTTCAGTCCCATTCAAGCCTGAATTATTTTCAGACTTCTTTTCTGCAACTTTATGTGTTGCATACATAACTGCGGGAGTCCTTCATGTATTAAATCTTTCATCCACGGTTCACGTATATGATATTTCACATATTTCACCTCCATCGCTTCAAATAACCTTGGCTCGATAAATCAAAATTCTAACACGAACCCGACGTTTTCTGAACAATTTTCTATTTTTTGTATTGGACTCGCTTTTGGAAGTAGAGGGATAAAGGAATCCGCTTGAAGAAATCGGATTTTAAATATTGTCCAAGACACCTCAGACTGATAAACAAGTGCTATAACAGCTTTAAGCAAAACAAGACAAATCCGAAATTACAAAGCCAGTTAACAAGCAAGCTAAGTTGATTTTGAAAAGTTTTTTAAGGAGATTATTTTAATAATAACTGGAATCGAGATTGTATCTTGCAGAAGGGTGACTGTACAGGCTATTGAAGAGTAGACCTTTCTTACATGGATAAAAACATGTGCATGTTTTTCTTTGCAGGGTCCTCCCCCAGGGCGGTCGATGGACCATAGTCCAGGGGGGTTCATGGGAAACCAGGGCCGTTGGACAGGTATGCCTGGAGGACCACTTCGAAAAGGTGACATGCGAAATTTCTATCTGCAAAAGTGTGCTTTAATAATAATTGAGTCGAACGAAGTACTAATTCTCTTTGCTTGCTTGCTTGTTTGTTTGTTTTTTTCCTCTTAATTTTTTAAGGTCCCGGTATGGAGAACCAAGGGATGCGCGGAGCTGGGCCCGACTGGGGTAATCCTCGTCAGCACCCCATGGGAGCGTTCCCAGGACAAAGAAACTTTCAGAGAGGGTAACACTTTTGCGCATAACACGAGCCAAAGCTCGTATCACTAGTTCATTAAATGCTTTAAGAACGTTGAACGTGAAATAGCGTGCATGGTAGGCGCTGTAAGGGGAGCGGGAGACGGGGGAATTAGGAAGCACGAGACGCAAGCGCGGAACTTGGGTGAACTGCGCTCGCGGTTCCCCGGTTCCCCTTTCCCTCCGATATTGGCGCCTGTCACACAGGCTAGGAGTACAACAAGACAGAGTGAACTGAAATCAATTCTGAGCGTGTGTACTCGGCAAAAGCACGTGCAAGGGTTGATGTAAGCGCATGTGGGTTGACAGTCAAGTAAAAAGCGGCACTTAAAACTCTCGTCGTTTCTTGTGAAAAATTGAGCAGATGCATAGCTCCTGTGGTCGTACGAGAATTCAGAGAGAGTTTGAATTCTTTGATTCCTAATTAAATCTTGTTCTAATTTGAATACGGTGTTTTAGACTGTTAGCAGATTTTCTAGGTAGTGAAGCGTGTGTCTAACCATGCGAGCGAGCCGGCGCGACGTGCGAGGTTTGAAATGAGCGAAATAGCTCATCGCGTAGAATCACGCGTCGCTTATTTCCCTTTCGTAAACGGTCCATGCCATCATTGGTAACCAAGCCTTTGGTAATGTTTTATGCCATTTCTTTCCTAGTTTATGCCTGGATTAGGACGAAATGCAATCAAAATCAGGCCTAAATAAAACGATTAGGCTAGACCTAAGTTAGATTCACGCTTAGGTTAGGGATAGAGATAGGGTCACCTGTTATAGGTGTATCATTTAAGAAAAGCAAACAATATAAATGTCACTAAAATGACATCGACCGTTTACGAAAGGGAAATTTGCTGCCGGCTGCGACACAACAATCAGGAGAATACAATGAAGAGAATAACCTGAAAACGCAAACAGTGGTCACTCGCTGGCAGAGAAGAGTACTCCTTCGCTTACTCGCGCGTTAAGCTCACCATCTCGACCATTTAGAAACGGATTGCAGTCTACCGGTGTTTATATAACTCAAATAATGTGGACGATTTGGATAGGTATAAGAAGGCATGTCTTTTTTTTTTTTCTTTTCAGACCTGACTGGGGCTCTCAGACTCCTCAACCTTACAGAGGTAAAATCTCTTCCTGTTTGTAGTACTTGGTTTTGTTCACATACACTCTTTGATAAAGTCACGCTTGTGTTTAAGTAGGAACTGACCCTCGCGGAAGGGGTGAAGATTCTGTTAAGAAAAACAAGGGAGTTTTTGCTTTACTCGAACAGGCAGGATTAAGTTTCCTTTGAGAGTTTTTTTGGTTTACTCGGAAAAGAGCAGATCTACATCCTTGGTTTACTCGGAACAGGTAGTATTACTTTTCTTTGTTTTCGTGGAATTGCGTTCTTTTGAGAACTGATCTTCCATCTGTTCTGTTGTTCAGATTCTAAACCGGCAAATAACAGCTACAAGAATAGTCTCGCGAAAGATTGCACTCTGTATGTAGTTTGATTAACCCTTTGAGTCCTAAGAGGGACCAACGTCAAATTTCTCCTCACAATATCAATACAAAATCAAAAGAACAGGTTATGAGAATGAATAAAATGAGGAGAATTTGTCTTTTCATACTGAGACTTACAGGGTTAATTCGGTTTGCAGGTGGTGGTGGAGGTGGAATGAGAGAGAACTACAATCGACCACAGCTACGAGGATACTGGGACGCGCCTAAATCAAAAGACGACTCGAGGTACGCAACTTTCTGTTTGTTGTTCTGTTTTGATTGGTGGTCTTTAACACCTGCAGTTTCATTCTCGAAAGTAAATTAGGCAGTGGTCATAGTTGTTTTTCATGTACAGGTTTCAGTAAAGTTCGTTTATACAACCACTAGTGGGCCATAAAAATCGTTGACTCACAGGGTTCGGTCAATTTACCAAAGACTAGTTAAAATCTCAGGTTTCGGCTTCAGAAAACTCTTTCGTATTGGTTTGAAGTCAACATATAAATGAAGACTGCTTAACTCAAGATATATTACAACATGCATTTACACTACTTCCTAGCATGCTGAAGTTTGAAAGCCCTCTGAACTGGCTTAAATCCTGTTCACTCGGCTTTTAATGTTCATGACAATACGGCCTGTGCAAATTTATTTTGGCTAGTAAAACCTGAAAGATCACTATCCGTCAGCTGCCGCGTCCCCAGGGGTCTCTCCTTATTATATGATGGTGCGCGTGGCGTTGTGGGATAGGTGCACGTTTCGCATCCTTCCCACGACGCCCCGGGCTCCCTGTTTGCCAGCGCTAAACCGGCGCCTGGGAACGAGGCAGATCTGCCAGGTTAGTAAGTTGAAAAGTGGTGGTATTAACACATTGCGCCGATTAACGAGTTTGTTAATAAAGAAATGAAACATGGTCATTTTTGTGGGCCATAAATAAATGACCATAATAACTACGAGTTGTTCGTGTTGACGCGGTAGATTCGGTTTCCCTGTACTTTATACCCTGCAATTCGAGGCCCTTATTTGGACAACTGGAACTGTTTTGGTTATCAACTTTAAGCCATCTGTTACCTTCTAGGCTCATGCCACCGCCTAATGTTGGAGGATACCGACCAGGGACAGGGCGAGGTTACCCAGGCAGGCACATGAGGTCATTCACACGATAGTCAGTTCCGCTTTCTGATTGGTCCACTGGCACTGACTGAGCAACCAAGCTCTTTTCGTTGACATTTGAAGTGAAGTTACCAGGCGTAAAGCTTCTTGGGAAAAGAGCACAAAGGAGAACTGTTGTGTTCCGACGCGGTTCATTTAATTCAGCAATGACTTATATTACAAAGAAACTGTGTATTGCTGGATTAAATAGTGTAATCAAACTATTAAAATATTTGTATTGATACAATCCACGGCCAAAAAGTTCCAGTTTTATACTAACACGTAAATATGAAAATTAAATTGAAATGGAAATTTCCAAACGTGGAAGAAGTGTCTATGTCTATTGTTTGAACATTATTTAATTCAGTTTGTAACCACAAAACGCTGTTTGACGAAGTCTAACATAGACCGTGGTTTAAGGCTATAAATAAACCCCTACATTTGCTTGCAAGTGAGGTATTTGAAAGAGACAAATGTTCTTGCAGTCTGTGCTAAATGTCTGCTTGATATTTAATACGGTAAAGAAAGTTTCCATAGTCGGGTTAGCCGTATTGAAAACGATTTAGACCGCAGTTTTGCCTTGAGTGTTTAGCCACGTCTAAACATTGCTTAAATAGTCGGGCCTTGGCGTTTTGTCAATGACACTACTGCTAACAATTTTATGTCCATTTAAAAATTGGCCCTTGTGCAGTTGGACGTGAACTTAACAGTATGCAGGCGAAATAAGAAATTTGACTTGGGGTTTTGTCACGTATGAACCTTTTACGTATTCCACCTCCTTTAACGACCAAAACTTAAAGTTCTTATTGCAATTAGATAGTCAACATAAAACAAGACGGTGGATTAACGCGAACGTCACTAAACAAGAAATACGGCCATTTGTAGGAGAAAAAAACAAGTCGTTTCTAAAAAGGACGCGAAATGCTCGTATAAATAGCTTTGGGTGTCTTGTCCAAGTCGCCCATTAACAGCTTTTCGTGGCTTTTGAAAGTCGCGTCTTGTATAAGAGTATTAAAATCTGAGAACAGTACGTAACAGTGCTGCAAGGTGTTCTTTGTTCAGTGATGTCGAGACGCGACTTTGATTAGAAATCCACTTGTACGAGCACTAGTCGCAGAAGTGGATCAGTTTGCGTCTTATGTTAGGCGCACTTCATGTAAGACGTATTTTCTCTCGTAAAAATGGCGATCGTGTCGAAGAGTACACGTGAGTGATCAAGAGTAACCGCGAGTGACCATGAGTGACAAAGTATTTCGCTGACGTGATTATGACGTCATCATGACATTACTTCTGCTATTTTACAACTCGTGTCCTTTTTAGTTCGAGCACGGTGAAGTTGACACGTCGGGAGTTCGTCGCCAGGAATCTAACACTGCTCTGTTGAGGGATGACTCCTCGCTTTGAGAACGAGGAAGAACCGGGCCTTGATCCGTGCCCACGGGACTCGGGCACCAGCTGCGGGGTTTAGTCCCGCGGGAGCATCGGATGTGACTAAGGATTGCGTCTTCCCCAGTGGGAGATGAACAACTGAGGTTAACCTGAAAGAGCGAAAGCATTGCATTTCGTCACCTCCTAGAAACTGAAATAACAATTGAGATTCGTTAAGGACAGCACACACGGGAAGCTGTTAGGCGGTCTTTTATAGCCGTCTGATATAGCTGTTAGCCCGTCTGTTTTAGCCGTCTGTTATAGCTGTTAGCCGGTCTGTTATAGCCGTGTGTCAGCCCATCTGTTGTAACCGTCTGTTATGGCTGTTAACCCGTCTGGAATAGCCGAAACAACACGTAACAAACGTAACTTCTATCTGTGAGCATTATAACTTGCGTGAGAAGGTCAAGTTTGTCAAATTTACGCGACCGTTATAAGAGATGTGCACCGGGGTAAAATTGAAAAAAAAATAGGATAACTCAAAGAAAAAAAATTCTCTGGGACCAGGGTAGTGCGGAGGCGATAGAAAATAAATCAGTCTCGCAGGCAACATGTCTTTAAAATGTCCTGTGCATTATCACGAGAGTAGGAATCCGTGGAACTGTCCGTCAATAGTTCATGGCTACCGACCAATCATGACGCTGTTTTCGTAATTTTTATTTTGTTTTGTTTTGTTTTGTTTTGTTTTTTGTAGTAACTGCAAGGCATGATTAATATGAAACATGTTTGAAACTGTCCACACAGAAATGCTGATTGCTTAACGAGGCTGGCAATAGATCTAAGGGTGTCATCATATAAAAGAAACATTCATGCGAGGAATTGTGTCCCACGCCAACTATAAACTGATTTTATCAGAAAGCCAGGTTGTTTTTCCTCGGGCAAACTAGCTTGTGCTGATTTCAGACATACTCCTCAATCTGTACAGGTAGGTCTTCCACTTTATATTCCCCTTGCTTTCTTGGGCTTTTAATTTATGAGGAGGGCAATCACTTACTTAGTTCGCACTCTAATAACCTGTGAAGAGGCTCCGGCAGGGGATAGGCCGCGAGCAGAGCGAGGAGAGACTGTCCTATTTCAGAGGTGATAAAGGACTTCTGACGAGATAATCTACCGAAACGGACCGTACAAGGAACGGCCTGGATGAAGTTGTTCTTTAAATACGCAAACTAAGAAATGGAAAGCAAAAGACGCGTTCGAGTTCACAGGAGGAAAATTTTGGTTCATATTTTCATTAAGCGCAAAATTTAAATTGATTTACTACTGCTTACGGCTAATAAAAATTGCCAGCCAAGATGAAAGGTTGAAATTACACAATGTGGAAGACAAATATTTTGCTGAAGGGAAAAGTATAATAATAGTATTGTTATGCTGGCGTCTGTACGAACTTAAAACTTTTGTCGTGGCTGTGAAAATATCTGATCTTGATTTGAAAAAGTATTTAACACGATTTGCAAAACTTTAACACTCCGGCATGTATAAAGAAAACCCAACTAATTAAAACGAATGCATCGAATGAAACGCGCGCTATCTAAGTTTTAAGAGTTACTCCTAAAAATGCATTAGCGAGGAGTAGTCCTCGCTTCCTTTATAATAATGCATCGAATTTCCCGTTATGGCGCTCAAAATCTCCGAGATAGATATAGATGTTCATGTTCTTCTGGTACGTTCTTGTGAGCGACGCCCAGGGGCGATACGTCAATACCTTTATTATTCGCTGGTTTTAAAATTCAATAAATCGTAAAAAATTGGCCAGTATTCGATGAGTCACCTTCAAACATGGTGAAAAGTGCAAAGCTTCTAATGCAAAAAAGCCATAATCGAAAGTAAGTCCTAATTGGCTAAAGGCGGGGCAAATTGCTAAACTACATCTCTGTGTTATATGGCAATCGATTATCGCCTTTACGTGTTCTCCTTTGCCTTTATTTCGCGTGTTTATTTTAGCGATTCTTTAACTATGCTCGAAAATAAGGCAAACCCAGTGAAATAAGGGTAGAAGAAAATGTGACCAAAAGACACACTTCATTGCTATTGAAATCTTCCCGGAATCTTGTATGTAAGATCTCTGTAAGTGAGCATTTATATAAGTGGCATGAGACTAAAATAGCCATTAATCATGGGCTTACTGATACGGGTTTCTTAGAAACCATCTAGTTGCTAGGCGAAGTTTAGAGTTTTGTTTCTAGCTAGCACTAAGGGAAACGGCTGTTATTCATCTCAGTATTGAAAAGTAGAATCATCAGATAATTTGAATTCATGTCTGTAGAGAACACTGACCTTGGCACTGAACAAGTGGTACTTAAACTTCAAAAACGTTTTATTCACAGCTGAATAAACGACGACCAGACCACCAAATCTAAGCAAAAACAGAGAATTTTACTTTTCCTAGTTTGGTTAACAAGATTCATTTTGGCGCAGCTCTGACAAAGAAGATTAATTCGTGAGCCAGTCCACTTTTTTGAAGAGCGCGTTATTTTAAAATAAATTTAATTGACGGAAAATCCTTGGGACGCCTCGTAGGTTGATGACAAAAAGCTTTCGCCAAATTAAACTAGACGTAGTGGCTTACATAAGTCAACACCAATGCTGCATAACTCCAAGTGACGTTTACTACGTTTGTTTGGTTATTCTCCGTGTTTGTTTCTTCTCTGGGATAGAACTGCCCTGTTCAGTGGCTGTAGATTAACAAACAAAGGACGTAAAACTCCGTGTTCAAATACTAACTCTGAATTTTTCCCTCCAGGGATATTCTGCCATGCATAAATCCATAATTTAACCACTGGACTTTGATATTTGCTGTTTACGACTAAAACATTAAAATTGATACATAACAAGAAAAGGAGACGCATTGAATCTTCGAAATATTACATTTTAAGGATAAAATTGAATTAAGATAATTTTAATTTATTTCTAAACAACCATCTGGTTTTTATGCGCGCAAACTGATAAGACATTTGCTCTATTCATTGCTCTAGCTAACACACAGTGAATCTCCCTATAGACTAGACCTTTCTCAGGTGATTTATTTTACTTTCTGTGGATTTTACAAGTGTTACTAGAACACAAAATTTGCCTGTACTTTTCCACGCAAGCACGTTCCCTCACGCATTGAAATTATCCGTTGAACCGTCCCCTAATAGTTCAAGGCTAATGATCAGTCATGACGTGCTCAATGTCTTCGTCGTTATGTTTTATTAGTTACTGGTAGTAACTGCAAAGCACGATTAATCATAATGTCAAACATGTTTAAAGCTGAGCACGTAGAAATGATAATTCGTAAACGAGGCTGGAAATTGATATAAAGGTGTCATCATATGAAAGACACATTTATGCAATTCGTCAGTTAGCCAGGTCACGGTAAACCAGCTTGAGCTGTCTTGAAACGCCTACCCACAGTCTTAACAGGTGGGTCTTTATCTTAAATATATTCACCTTATTTTCTTAGGGTTTGACTTTATAAAGCGTCTTTAAGAACACTCTAGCTAGATCCTTCCTTTTCTACTTTGGTCAGCTACACTGGGAGACAAAAATTGTTGAGATATATAGCAACTGGAGCGCTTTGGGTGTAGACACAAGTCCTCTCCCCCTGTTTTAAATATTGTACCACTGCGAAGCTGAAAGTTTGTGGAACACAAAAAAGACAATATTGGTTAGGGATAGGCGAAATTAATTTGGGACAGAGAGGAGATTCATTATGTTAGATACAAATACTGGTGAAAATACTCTTTGAAATGAACGAGTCGCAACACTTTAGTGGCTGTTTTTTGCTGATTACATTGAAGCGTGTTTGTCGTGAAAAAGTGTGTGTGATTATATAAGGGAGATGAAAAACATGGAAGGTTGTTAATCTGTACAGAGGTGCTTGATTTCCTATGGGAGACGCAAAATGACTGTTAACTTTTGCGCGGAAGTGTTTGTGGCTTCTTAAGAAGGTTGCATACCAGGGAAAGCGTTTTCCACATGAAACAGAACGTGGAGATGATAAAGTCGCGTTGTATGATAGAAAGAAACCTTATACAAAGCTTATTCCCTCCATGGCTTTTAATGGAAAAGAATCTATTTTTGGTTATGGACCGGCCGGGTTGGTTGAAACGCACAACCCGTGACAACTGAATGAAATAGCCTTGCTGGCATATAAGAACAATTAAATTCAGATGCTGGCAAAAACGACGATCACTCAGTTTTCCTGGCTGGCATTTGAGAAGAGCCACATTTATGCAGATGCTGGTATAGGAGCCAAGTTTTAGGATTAGAATCCTTTTTTATACAAATCTGAAATCCTCAAGCTTATTTATTTTTAACGCAGGACCCATGTTGATAGCAGTTTTTATAACTGAAATGGTCATCCTGCATAAATATGTTTATTTATTTATTTATTTATTTATTTATTTTATCCCAACTTTAAGTCTCGCTGTGTTGTGTGTAAGAAAGAATGTTTGCAAAGTTTGGAGGCATAAAAAGAAAACGCCCTTTGACCATAGGTAGCTATTAAAACGCCAGGTACTGGTAGGATTGAGCGATGAGAAGACCAGCCGATGAGAAAGAACTGGCGTTACTCCGTGATAGCCGTCATTTTCACTTTTCGCGACAACTTCACACTCTTCTCGCGACTTCGCGCGCTTATCACGGCTTCAACGCGCGAGGTAGTCTCGCGCGATAAATACTTGATGAACCACCTACTTCCCAGAGCTAGAATTAACCCTTTTAATAAGTCGCAGTATCAACGTGAGTATTCTCCTCACTGTTTTCTATACATAATACGTATGATACTCTTTGGGAGAATTTGCTGTAACGTCAAGACCATTTCATCGTTGTGACCATTCCTTTTATTCTCCCGATTTGTATGTTTGAACAAGTAGTGATATTGTAAGGAGAAATTAGATGCTTGTCACTATATTGCGAGTTATAGAGTTGAAGAATAAACCTCGAGTATGTTTCTGAAGAGGCTTACTTGTTATAAGACGACCTTTGTCTCACAACACGGGGTAATCACGAGTTTTAAAAGCATAATAAGAAAAGTTGAAAGCATAGCTCAAATATTTCAAATTTACTCCCTATTCAAAAAAGTGTCAGGATCTATCTTTCCTTTGAAAAATTAATTTCAAAAATCAAAAACTCCGCTAATTCTTTGTAATTGACTAATGAAGCAAATATTCCGCCAACAAAAAGCAAGGGTTATAATTCCCTCTCAATAATAAGCGACTGATACGAAAGTATTTCTAGAACGCAACTTATTTCTCAAGTATTTATAATCGCGACAAAGGTATCTTAAAATTTGATCGCTGTAATCGTAGCTACAATCGAGATAATGGATTATAATCCAAATAATCCAGATGATTTACGTCATTTAGTCATTTGCTGCAATAACACTCCCATGCGTGACCGCGCGTGATTAACGCGAGCTTTCGTGGCCGCTTGCTAGCGGGAAAAAAGATAGAAAATCCTTTGCACAGTTGTGCAAAAATTTTCAGTCCGCTTAAATATTACAGCTCCCATCTGAAATTCCTTCCTTTATTTGAAGATTAAGCAAGCTTGGTTAGTGATCTGGTGCAATGTTACTGCGCTCTGGTGAAGGCGCCCGGAAGTAAAATTATTCCAAACAATAGATACTTCGATGAAAGGTTCTTTACCTCACTTAATCTAAAAACGAAAAGAATATTACGTACATTCCATTCTTTACATTTTTCATTAATAAGAAAAAGTTTTAAAAAAAAGACAGACGAAAGCCACAAAGTAAAGCCAAGCGGTTGCATGACCCAACACCGGAAGTAGAATGAGTCAAAACAATGGAAAAGTGTGAGCCGATCAAAGATTTTCATGCAAGATATTTTTAAAGCAAAACACAAGAAATATTTTACCTGATCGTTCAAACAGTGAAGGGTGTCTTTCCTCACGTACAAATATCGCTTGTTGCAGCTACTGCAATATCTTTCGGCTATCTCGTCTTGGTATTTCAAACTTCTCAGCCATTCAAGTATCTCCTTCCTCTCGGGATCCTCGCTCTGTAGCTCTTTTCTTTTCTGCGCCTTGAGTGATTTGATTTCACGAAGAAGCTCGGTAACTTGCGAGTTTAAATCCTCGATTTGATTTTGCAGCGTAGCTTCCTTGTAGACCATGTGAACGCGGTGTGAATCTAGCCGAGACTCCATCTCTTGTTTGAGTTCGCGAATTCTCGCTTCATTTTCTTGCTGATTTTTTGTCATCGCTTTACGCAGCTCTGCTATGCAGTTATGTTCCGATTCCTTGCTTTTGCTCACTTTCAATCCACAGCCTTTAGCACATTCGGCGGTTTGGAACTTGCAGGCTTTTAAATGTGCTTCAAACTCGCGTCTTGTAAGTTCCTCATTGCAGCCATCATTGGAACACGAAACCAACACAAAACCGCACTCCTCCTTTAAATGCGTTTTTAGCGCGTCCAGCCGAACCAGAGCTTTACAGCCGCGGGATTCATTATCGCAGCGTATTTTTAACGCGTCTAAATCGTTTCTCATGTACCTGAAAATCGGCTTCAAGTCGCTCGGCCACAGCGGTAGGCGATCTTCCGGGCAAGTATTGTAGTGCGTGAGCCACGCGTAAATACAAGACGAACAGAAAGCGTGTTCGCACGGCGCCTGTAGAGGGTCTTCCAAAACATCGCGGCAAATTGAACACAAGAGACCTTCGTTTACGTTCCCTGAAAATCTTTCGATGTCGAACCCCATTGTTGCCTCCTTTCGTGTTCAAAGCAGGATCACTCTTTCTTGTTTGTTAATTGTACCCTCTTTGAAAAGTGACCTTTCGTTTTGAGACGCTATCGAAGTTGGGCCAATATTCGGATTAGCCAGTCACGGATTATCCTTGATCAAGTTCGATTCTTGTTTTGCTTTGATAGCAATAAAATTCTTGAGGTGGAAAATAGGAACAGGTCACCGTTTGCAGCGATGTGTATAAATAAATAGCGACGCGCTGTTAACGTGACTTGTCAAGAACAGCGAGGCGTTAATCACATAAAAACATCTTCAATTCACACAACTCTGCATCGCGCGTGTTTAAGTGATTTTCAGTCACAAATTTCTTCTTCGCAGTTTCTTGTCCTATATTTTCGCTATGAAGATAAAATCTTTATAGCCTTTGCCAGGATTTGAGAAGTCTTGTGTTGAATTCGCTCGTTAAAACTAGAGCTATTCCACGCTTGATATTGGACGAAGTCTCGCTTTAATTCACGCAGATCTGATCCGCGTCAAGTGAAATCAAACCGGCTTATGACACGACATGTGTCGGCTATGCGGGATATTTATGAAAACCTTGCTGTGTACTTATCGGCTTGATGGATCTTATATGGTCCACAAGTCTTCAAGTGGCTGTATGGACCTCCTCTAAAAATAGATTCCTTCTTGAAATATTTTCATTTCAAACAAGCGCGTGTTAAATCAGTCTTCGCAGTTTGCTTTACAATAAGGCGTATTTTCAACCAGCTGCCTCTAGAACTCTTTCCATATGAAGGCTCATTTCGACCCTGGGATAAACATACATTAAGTCTGCTCAAACATATAAACAAAATGTGTTGGTGTATTTACATATTTCATTCAAGTTAAGTGCTTTAGGGGTCAAATATTTGCTTATTACTTATGGACTCTTTTCATTTCTCTAGTGTTTTAAAACTTTGGATCAAGTTTCCATCTCGTTTTGACGATATTTTAAAATTCTATCTAGCTGAACGCTTAAAATGCTCAAGTTTTTGGATAAAAATATACACGTTTTGTTATCTGTCTTTTTGTTCGGTTTTAGTGAAAGGTTGATTATAAAGCGTTTTTAGTCGACCCAAACAAAAGAACCGCTTGAGCATCATAATTTATTATTTCTGATAGTTTTTGATGATACAAAAACCCCGCTAGCTATAAAAGGACGCTATTATTTCAAATGTTGTACGCTACGGGGTGTTCAGTACAAAACAAACCTCAAATATTTCCCTTAAAAATGTGTATTTTGTAGACCCCCTTTGGCACGCTTTTTAGCACGAGGATGAAAACTTTGTTACACCAACGTGTTAAGGTACGAAAATTAATTCAACAGCTACTTTACTACGTCGTCAGCTAGCTTATTAGATTCAGCTCCTATTTGAAAGAACCAAATTCTTTAAATTGTCCAGCTAATTAGCAACAGCGAAAAGAAAACAACCCCGAGCTTGGCTGCGGTTTCGGAAGGTCTTTTAATCTGTGTAAACAAATTTTAAGTTTATAGATTTAGAGTCTGCTGAGCTTAGCAAACAAAGAAAAAAGCTTGATTGAAACGTCGTTGATGTTACTCAAGAGAGTATCAAGTAAAATAGATTTGGCCAGAAAAAATTGAAATCCTTGTCTGGTGGCGGGATCAAAAACAGGGAAACATTGTCAGCGGGAAGGGAATTGAAAAATCCTTTATTTTAAGACTACCCATAAACAAACAGCAGGCGTAAATCATTGTTAAAATTTTATAAGCTAGACATTTCTGTCAATCCTCGCACACAGGTGTAATTCCATCTACGATAAACTGTGCCGCTGGCTGGTTTGTTTAAATTCTCAAACTCGGCTCGTTGAATTTCGAGCTTTCTGATTGGTTCACCTCATCCAGGTTATCAGCCAATAACCCAGCTTTTCCCTTATAAGGAATTTGTATGTTGTGTCAAGTTCCGCAGCGATCAAAAGTTTTTGGCCGCACAGGAGAACTTTGGTCCAAAAATGTGGCAAAAATCAGTTTAGCAAAAATACTGAAGTTGAGAATTTAATGGCACAATGATTCCACTCGCGCTTGTTGGAAAGAAGGCGATTATAACCAACCCGTCGCCTCGATGGAATACACATCCAACGCACTCATGGAGTAATTGTTAAATACTCTTTCCTCAGCGTAAAATAGTACAGTGCAAATTTTTACAAACTGCGCCGTTGCCCGTAAGCGTGCCTGGGTCTTTGCTCGGTGAAGTCACTGCTCGCCCCAGACCTTACACGGACTATGAGAAGACTAAAAGCCAGAGAGGAAAGTTTCTACAATCTTGGAGAGGACTAGTAAAGGCAAACGAAATTTGTAGGTATTTCTCGATTTCCCTGCACGAAAACCCGGACCGGATGGCAGAAAAGCTTTCCCTCCCCACGCCCAACCCTCCCCCTCCGCTAAATCAATGTATGTTGTTTCGAAGGACTGATGGTACTGATCAGGCGTTTTGGGGCAGTAAAGCAACGTTGTGATATTGAAAGAGGGGGGATTGAAGAATTGTTCATTTCTTCCGAGGCGCCTCAACAGTCTTGTGTCTTGTCCAAGAACGGAGGTACTAGGCTGAACGTACAAAGCACAAATTAAAATAGCAGTGTGAAGTACCTGACTTCCGACACTGACGGTGGTAATGAGATTGTAGGGAGAAAAAAGATTACGATTTTTCTTCAGAAAGAGCTGAGCTTACGGATTTTTCTGAGTGTGATTTGAGAAAAAAAAAACAGATTTTGATGGCTCTTCTTGTAAACGGAGCATATGAATACCGAAGGTGTGATGTGAGGAGAAAAGAGATGTTGATCGATCTTGGAAAAGAACATGTGCTGTTCTCAAGATGCGACGTTTGGAGAAAAGAAATCTCGATCTTTCTTAAGAAAGAAAACAACAAACAAACATCAGAAACATTACCTTGAGCGCTGAAAATAATTCAGTTTCTATATGTTTAGAGTATGAAAAGACGAAACAAGGCACAGAAACAGGAGAAATAAGTGTCTTTCCTGCTGTTGTTATTGTTTATTTATTTGTTTGTTTTTATTTTACGGTCTTTCTCTTGTTATTTTGGCACTTAGTGTGGTTCTTAGTGGGGTAAAACGCGGGCGCGTAAACTACGGTTTGTGCTCACTCTCGCTTCAAAACTCCACAAGGTTTCTCAACATGTACAGCCGGTGTCCAAAATGAAATGTAAGTTTTAATTTTGGGACGGGAATATAATGGCTCATATAGCGATATGGGGTACGCTAAATGACTGAAGCCGTTTCTTTTTATTTCTGTGCAACCTCGTTCCCAGGACTTTTCCCCTTTTTTGGGAACGAGGTTGGTTTCTGTGCGGAAGGAGAGGTGATAGGGAATTTGACTGCGAAGTTCCATCAAGGCCTCAAGGGGAATTATAGCCTAATTAGATAAAGGCGGTGAAAGCAACTGAAAATTCGGCCGTTGGTAGCTGAGTGAGAGGGCTTTCTGGGGAAAAATGTGAGTGAGTGGGCTTTCTGGGGAAAAATGTTGAGTAGAATAGATCGATCGAGTTGAATTATTTTTTGGATGTTTTGTGGCATGTCTAGTTCTTATCGTTAAAAAACGTTGTCATAGAACTCAGTTCTGTTAGTTATTTTCCGTTCTATGTTTTTTGTATCAAGGTTTGTCTTGAGTCATAAAAGCTGCACATTTTTTCAATTTTGTGTTCAACAAAATTTTCGAAGAATGTTAATCTGACCTCAAATTTATGCGAGGCTCCGCCTTTTTTACTCAAAAACTGTCTCTTTTACCTGTCTCGTGTCAGTCTGGAATAAATGAATTAATAACAAGATTAATTTGCAATTGACCAAGATTCTTAAAATATTAAATATAGAAACTGCTTCTTCAGGCGCCAGAAAGAAGAATTTGCATTTCTTCACAATAACACCGGATTTGATTTCACCTATCGTTGTGACACATGAACGGCTGTTGCTGACAGGGGTTTTGGGTAAGTTGGAAATGTTTCTACTGTCGTTGTCGGAAGAAAGAGTTCTAAGACGACGTTCCTATCTAACAATAAGTCTGCTTTACCAAGTTTTTCTATATTCCACAAGGCGCAGTTGACTGGTTCACTATTTCCTGCTGATAGAAGTCACTTTCATCGGAGCTCAGCGAACGGTGAATTAATTGTACCGTTAGGCCTCAACAAAAAGGACCTCTGGAAGGGGGGGGAGGGGGAGGTTGACTTAGATCACTCATAGAGATAACATGGACACGCAGTGTTATTGTTTTGGTAGACAACTAAGTGATTAAGGAAAAAAAGCGACCATATTTTCAAATACGACATTTACAACAAACAACAAGAAATTAAAGAAGAATAAGAAAAAAAAACAAAGCAAAAAATTATGTATTAATTTTGAATAGTAAAATTCACAACCCTATTTTAGGCTAAACAACTGAAAATTCCTACCCTGCGAACAAGTTTCCCGGAGCGAGGTTGGTCGGCGGGGTAACGAAATATTAAAATTTTTCCCAAACGATCGAGCGCGCCCCGGGAAAGCTGGTTCGCAGGCTGAAACATACATACACATCTGACACTTATCAGACGGGTCACTACGGTCAGATTATGTTCAATTGAAGGCTTAAATTGCTTCAGATGTTTGGATCAGTTTTAAATCGAAATATCAGTGCCTATAATATCTCACGTTATTAAATATTCAACCTCGCTCATTGAATTTCTAGCTTTCTTATTGGTTCAGCGCACACATGTTATCAGCAAATAACCCCGCTTTTTGCCTTAGAAGGAAATTGGAGGCCATGTCAAAGTCACGGCGCTCAAAAGTTTTCGCCGTGAAGCAAACATTTTGTTCAAAAATGTGGCCTCAGCAACGATTATTCTTAAGTTGAGAATTGAATAAAACAATTAATCACTCGCGTTTGTTGGATATGAGTTGGTTATCACGTCTTATCCAACGCGAGGCTCGTGGAATATTAAATTGTTAATTAAAATTGTGATGAAAAAGAAGAGTTAATTTTCAGTCTTAAGAGAAATACCACCTGGTATCGATTTTGTTTTCATAGGGATAAAAATAACGTTTTAGTACGAAAAAAGTCCACTAGGATTCTAGGAAAGACAACATCAGTTCCTAACTTCAGGGAATAGGTTTTCGTTCCGTGAATTTTCTGCTTTACCGTTAGAAGACCGTGTTAACATTAAAAGACGTGTTAAATTGATATCGGCAAAAAGGAAAACGATACCTATAATAGCTCCCCCAACCCTTCCGCGATCCCTTGAAAAAGCGCACTGCAGTCACCTTAATCTTGCTCTTAATCTTGCCTCCCTTGAAAAAACGCACTTCAGTCACCTTAACTGACTTGTTTTTCATTCAGTTGGAATTGCGCAACTGAGATAAGGATAATTTACGTAGTCATATTTCGTAGAAAAAAAGCCGCCACTTAAAATCAATAAACGTCAAATTTTTCGCAATTACTATTGATTTTACCTTTGCTGACCATATGGGGTCAAATTCTGAGTCACTATGAGCTTATCTCGTGAATCTTTTGATCTGAAGGAATATTAAAGTTAGACCAGTTAATTGAAATGTAAGTTACCAAGAAAGCAGCACTTTCCTGTTTCTGTGCAGTTAAGGGTTTATTCTTTCGATTTTGAGGTTGCTCTCGGCTTCTTTTAGTAACGAATAGACGCGTGAGATAATTGATCGAAGTGTCACATTTGCAGCTGATTCTCGTAAAAATAACATTGTTTAAAAAAGAAATGTCAAAGTATACCAAATTAAAGGAATAATTTAGCTCAAATCTCTCTTCGTCTAAAGCATGTGACATTCGTGAAAGCTATCACGTCCCTGCGTGCTAATTACGACCACAATCAGTGGCATGGGCTTACTTTGGTTTCACCTAGTTGCGGTTTAACCATTTTTACGTTGAGGGATTTTGCTATACAGGTAAGTACAAGGTGTTTTTGAAATACTGTTTTTCTTTGAATACATCGTTCCAAGCTTCTGAGGTAAAGATAAGCTAACACTTCGAGTGCGAATTCACTGAGACATCTGGTGTCGGATAGTCGGGAATTAAGTTGACTGACAACGATAGGGGAGAGCTACATGACATCTTCATCCTTTTTCCTTCGTCTCTTTTATGCATTGGGCCAAGGGGCATGGATAAAGGAAGCATTTTATCATGTGTAGTCAGTAATCCCTCAACGGAGGGGCTTAAATTATGACTGATCCAGACGGTAACGTATTAGAAGTGACTTGGTCTAATAACCGAGAATATGTTCTTATCAAGGATGACAAGCAAAAAACGTTTTCACCACTAACATATTCTTTCAAACACCTAACGCAAGCACACACAATGATTTAATTTTCGCTCTGAAAACTTACCAAGATTAGGGAGGGGGAGAAGGAGGTAAAATTTTGCGGAATATGAAGAGCAAGCCTGAGTCCATCGATGCGACTGAGCACGAACAACGCGCTGAAGCATAAGAATTCATACAAACTCAGTGAAAGCCAAAGGCAAACAAAAGGGTCAAAAGTACGTTATATTTCTCGCTATTTCTCAAGTAACCTTGTACTTACCTCACTAGCTACAAAAAACCGGGCATACCAGTAAATGCCAATCAAATTTTACTGAAAATTGGAAAACGTAAATTGGACAACACTTTTTAGCGCATGCAGACTTGCTCTATAAGGTGAGTTGCCGGATGAAAAATGTTTCAAATTAAACGCGTGCATTAATTTCCTTGACGATTTCCATATTTACTCGAATAAACGCCCCCTTTCTTTTAAATGCCTCCTTCAAATTCCTTATTGAGCGCTTGAAAATATGAGTTAATTCACCTGGTGTTTACGGGATTGGAATGTTTACTCAGACCATGCACTCCGGTATTTTAAACAATTTCTGCCTGTTGACTTGCTTTCCGCAATTGATATTGGATTAACCCTCCCAAAAGCACGGCTCGTGATGTGGTTTGCCCCTCCCAGAAAGGAAATCAGAAATCTTGAGAAATTATGGGAGTTGAAAAAGAAAGGGTAGAGGCAATGTGTCCAGGATTCACCACTGCATAAATGTACGGCTTTAAATTACCCCTTCTTTTCCCTTGAGTGCATTGCTTCAGCACAAAAAGCAGTCCGAGAGCGCGACTCGTTAACGTGATTTTGTTTACATTTATAAGTGGAAAAATGTCATAGTTCATGCCGCAAAGCTGTAAGTTACGTGCTAACCTGACTAGAAAGATGTTAAAAGGTCACCACGTTTGTCCCATCAAAGAGATACACTCGGCAGTTCAGTAACCTCAGTTGGACTTGTAAGTAGTTAAACTGCCATAATAGTTTGCAGTTGCACAGATATCCTTTTTCCCGTCGTAAAAGGGCAAGTTCCTGTCAACGGACAAATAATTGAGTACGACAAGGCCCTGTCCACCCGTCGTTATGTGTTTTTATTTGAAAACGGAAGTCATTTTCTAGGCCTTTGGTTGACACCTGCACAACTAGCGCTTAAAAACGCACTGTGTGTGTGTGAGAGAGAGAGAGAGAGAGAGAGAGAGAGAGAGAGAGAGAGAGAGAGAGAGAGAGAGAAAGAGAGAGAGAGAGAGAGAGAGAGAGAGAGAGATGGACGGTATAGAATACTCTAAAACTTAGGGTGGCAAAAAAAACTGAATCAGTTCGCTTCAGTAAACTAAAACAACGTCAAGTAAAATGCGGGGAACCGGAGACTTACCACTCCCCATACTTCCAGGGTAAAATAAGGAAAAGAATTGCCATTTTAAAAAATAGCCCGTGTTGAACATCTAGTCAGGCGGTGTTTTTTGTCGTCAATAAAAACTGAAACGTTTATGCTACCTAAGTGATTTTCGAGATGAAGGTTTTGAATTTTGAATGTTATTTGGGCTCTTCGTGTTTTCTCTTTGTCCTTCGATAATTTGTTTTTAGCGTCCGCCGATGCAGTATTCAAAAAACATAAGGGTTATAGTTATTTTTCAATTGCTTCATTTCTGGCCGGCCAAACGTACATTGTATTTGAACAGTAAATACGTTCATTGTATTTGACTTGTAAATATCAGATGATTTAAACACATTCTGAATCTATTTCGTTTTTATAATAAATCGGCGTATATGTTTAAGTGTACCTTGAAGAAATGGCGTGTAATTTTACTGAAAAAAATCACGGTTCTGCGACTGATAAAGTCTAAAGCTCGCTTTCTGCTCATGACCAATTAAGCTTTTATATTTGTTGCCTCCGGAATATGAATTGCCGCATACCACGCAGTCTAGGCAGTTTAACTACATTTTACCAAGGATTTGTGGTAGAAGTTGTTAAAAATTCAGGAGTGAAAGGGTTAATTCAATGGTTTGTTTTAGCATAAAATAAATGCAATAAATTCTGCGATAACTTCTCGCCAGGCAAAATGAACTTTTTTAATGTTCCTGTCTGTCGGCCGACAGACGGGAACTTACACTGTAACTCGTGTCCGGTATTACAGTGTCTGCTAATACAGTTGTTCGAAATAGAATTCAGGAGAAATGTCGGAGCACCGTGGCATTAACAAGATACATTCAGATACAGTTCTGCAGCTAATGCACTTATAGCGGATAACACTTATCAAATGAGACGTTCTGTTAAATTATTCTGTGAAATTTTGACTGATTTCAATGCCCTGATATAGATTTTATGGCTTTCGTGCGATTGTCTTGTTGATAAAGCGGACGTACTTTTTTAATTTCATGACAAATTTAATTTATGGCACACTGTGGACTCTTGAATTGGTAAAATCGTATGCTTGCGCTTTCAGTCTGTTACAGGAGAAGAGTTTCAAACAATGTCATGGTACATAATATTTGTATTTTCCAATTACTGGGGCAAAACGACAAGATTCCTAAAACTTTGTTTAAGGTATGTTGATAATACCTTCTGTTCAACGAGGAACAACAATAGTTATCATTTTACTAAAAGAATCCGATTCTTTTAAGTTGCAATATAACGTGAAAAAAATTGCAGAAACGTTTCTTTAGAGTTATTAGAGAGATTTAGCACCGCACATTTACGGCAAATGGTAGACGTCAACCTGCCGTTTCCCGTCAGCTTTTTCGATGGAACATTTTCTTCGCAAGATTCTCGTTCTCATTAAAAGCTAAAATGCAGAAAAAAACAGGTTTTCAACCAACTATCAACGAATTTCTGCTATCGGTTGATGTAGTATCCTCAGGATAGTTTGACGTAACTGCGTAATTTAGGCGCCTTTTTCGCGAAAGAATTGTTATCCTCTGTGAAGTGACAACCAGTCTTGGACTACCTTTTGTGGCCACTTTTCTTCCTAATTGTGTAAATTAACTGGTTATTTTACACAGAATAGAAAATTAAACATCACTGGGCTTTAAATACAGACTGGTAATTGTAAAAGAACGATTCAAACCTTCAAATAAATAAGTTGTTGACCAACGCGAAAACGGTTCTTTTGACGTTGAAAAACGGCAGAGGTCAAACGTGAAAAATGACTGGGAAAATTATCACGTGGCATATACGCGATGCCAAATCTCTCTATTTGTCAATTCTGTGTTTTTTAAAATCATTAATCGGTCTTCTAACAATTAGGGCTTGTTTAATTCGCAAAACAGGAAAAAATAAGATCGAAGGCGCACGACACAACAGAAAGGCGTACGGATTTAAGTGTTTTCGTTTCCTTGCGCTAGCGGTATCTTAGAACTTAGCCTACGATCTAGCGTCGCACAAAAATAGCTTCTACATCCTTCTTGTGTGGCAAAAGGGAAGTTCTTTCCCAACGCATAAAAGAATAAGAGACGTCTGTGAGGTTAGCTGTTTGCAATGAAGTGCCACCTACCTAAAGATATACCTTTTCCTTAATCAAAATGCGAGAAAAACTATTCGTATTTTAGACACAATATAGGTGAGATATGTCCTTGTGGAGGGATTTTACTTCTTTGCGTTTTTTTCTTTCTTTTTTTTTTCTGCAGGGAACTAAACTTACCCCAAACCCAACCGAAGTGAGCCTGTTGTGAGCGATGTAAAATTATGTCATTGAGTTCTGAGTTTGAGTAAATATTCTAGTTTTCCACGTATTTATATTAATACGTTTAGCTTATCTTGTATTGCATTATTCCTCTAAAATATACTGAGTTCTTTCTCTTTATTCCCTTGAACATCCTCCACCGAAATCCGTAGGCGAGGAATTAGCGCCTTTTCAGCACCCCAAACCCAACAGTTATTAATTGAAAGTGTACAAAAGCGTTGAAAATGGCCCCTCTCTCGCGACTATTTTCAAACCGTCAGCGTGTGATCGTAAATATCTTCCCACACAAAAGCGTTGCTTCCGGATTTAAGTCCTTTCTTTTGTTGGGCCGTAAATTTTAAAGCCAATGTATAATATGTTGTCTGTTTTGGTGACCGCACCTTCAGCGCCAGATTTACTAGGCAACCAGCGAAGGATAAGATCATTATTTTTCTTAAGGATTATTTTCTAAAGCCTTGCAGCCTGTCTGTGTAGAGCTGTATAACAAATAGGCACAAAAACTGCTGAAGAAAAAGACAATGAAAATGTATTTTAATGGCTCTTAAGTTTTTTTTACCTAAGCAAAAAAACTGGAGAACTCTCACTTGTGTTACTTATATGTAATTTGTATTTTCATCAGTGCCACATCACCTGCCCGTCAGATGAGTATTTCTTTTCGCGGAGTTGTGTCTTGATTCTGACTCAAACCAGCAAAACAGGGTAAGTTTGTCTTATGATGTGCATTTAGTCTGGCACGTTTCCGTTTTAATAAATTTTGCTGTTGGCTTGTGAATTACTGCTTAGCTTAAACGCCGCTTTTGTTGTGATTTGCGTTAAAGCAAGAGGTTTTGGAAACGTTCATCAACGAAAATTACGGCGCCCTCGCTCCCTTCCCAAGGATCGATGCATCGGTTCTGCTAAGATTCTCTCTAAATTTTTACACATCAAAGGCACGCTTGTTGAAATCAACTCAGGAAGTTGAATCCTTCATGTTTTCTGGCATTTCAAACTAAATTTCAGACCTCGCAGATATAGCTAAGACTATACTTTTTCGGACCAAAACGGCAAAGATCTTTAACCCAATTATGATGGATAAACTACCTGCATAAATATTTTATAATTGTACTACATGGGCTTACATATACCCCCCAATTTTTATTTTTATTTTTTAAGCTTCAGTCTAATTTTCTCCGAAAATAAACCCGTCCGAATTGTTAACGTCTAAAATTTCACAGTGCTAAGTGAAGATTTTTTCTTTAGGAATTTATTAGTGGCCTCTTTCTAATACAATAAGAGAAATTTCTGGAACAAAATAGCACAAAGGATCTATTTCGTGTGCATTAAGTTGAGCCCATCTTTTAACACGCAATTAATTACCTGCATGCTTTCATTTCCAAATCCGCATCATGGTTCTTTGTATATCAAGAACAAGGATCCTTGATCTTCTCTGTCGTCCATTTCTTCGCGTTTTTGCTCATAACCTATATGGGGGAGGTCAAGGGAGGGGGGGGGGGGGTCAATACGATCGATGGAAGCACCAAAGTTCTCGTACTAGTACGAGAAAGCGTATTTTGTTTGTCAGTTAGTTGGAATGAATTGACGAAGCAATTTAGTTAAAAAATTCTCCTTGAAGCTCCGTTAGACCCGTTTCAAACGTCCAACGTTTCATGTGTCGAATCTAGATAATGCAAATTATACAAAACAACATCTTTGCCTCATTTGCATTAGATCCTCGATTCGCGATTGCGGTAATGATGTCCGAAATAAATAAGAATTAGTCCGAAAATTATTCAGTTATTGCTGCAAAATTAACCGGGTTCAAAATTTGGGGGATCAGTGTATTTCACTGTTAGTATTTAAAAAAATTAAAGGAAGTGACAACTATGAAAAGGAAAACACTTGATTAAAAATTTGTAGTGTTTTAACCTAGCATAGTGTACAAACTTCAATTACACCACGGTTTTAAACATCTTGTTTACAAGAAGACACAATTAATTAATCCTAGAGAAATTACTGCTTCCAAATACGGTCAACGCCTTGGGAAGGAGAAAATTAGCAAGGGACCACGAAAATAAGACGTACAGGATCCTGGAGAAAAAGGGGCCACCGCTTTATCCCCCCCTGCCCCTCTGCCCCGCTGCGTTTTATTTTCACGTCCGCTTTCTTTTGAAATCTTTCGCAGTTCCCACTATCTCGGAGCCTGAAAAAAGGCATTTTACGGACACCTAATTAATCTTGGTCTCGAGGCTTAGGTTAAAAGAAGATGCTAAAATTTGATAAATGAAACACAGAGATGTTTACCTTTTTCCAACCATCTTTCTTTCACTAGTCTCTCCGTTTGTGTGATTTTACAGGACTGCTTAGCTCAGGGGATGAGGGAGAAGGGGGAATTCAGATTTAATCCTTTGCGGCAATGTTGCGAAACAAAGAAAGGCTAGTCTAGCTTTCCAGCAACTGTCAAGGAGATTTAGCTTTGTGAGGCACATTACTTAGCGAGTTGCCCGAGAGTAGACTACTTTCTGCAACTAGTCTCGCAATACTTCAATGAATTTGGTGTCTCAATTTGTTAATTGTTTAACCATACCTTTCTAATTTTTTACAAAGGTGAATGATAGCTAGGCGAGATAGAGAGACTATCTGCAACCAGGCTATCTGCGCCCAAGAGAGAATTGGACATTTTTTTACCATTTTATATAATTTTTCTCTCTAATTTGAACTGCAAAGCGCATAGACAAAAACAGCGTTTTAAACTAAATTTTGGTGTTGTTACCCATTGACCATTTTGGCCATCATTACAGAGCAACTATCTCCCTACCCCTGTGCAACCCTAGTACCCCCGGGTGGGGTGGGGGGAGGGCCGAGGGCTAAGCTATGTAGCAAAAGGCAATTTGTTTGGCCTTCCTAATTGTAACTTAAGCTAGTTCATTGTGCTACTATGTTACTTTATGATACGTTGTGGCAGCTTTTGCTACCTTTGAAACCTTTGACTGATAACTTGTAATGGCGCGTTACGGCTTTGGCAGCTCGTGACGCCCCGTGATTTGATTTCTGATGCTTTAATAAACGGAAGCTCCTCAGAAAGAAGCCTTTTACTCCGGTTTCATCTTCAAGAGAAAGGAAAATAGAGTAAGTTATTTATTTTGAAAAGTTTTATACTTGATGCGTTCACATCACTGTGAACTCCAGTTTGAAGGTGTGAGGGCCGCGCACGGTATAACATTTATCTCGAGGTCATGGCGTATGGACCGAGTGTAACTCATCCCATGACCGTTGGCAAAATATTTTTTCCATTTAGCACGACCTCACATAGTCAATAATTGCTTTACCATATGACTTATTCAAAACTCTAAAAACTGTTTATAGTTTGACTGCTAGTTATGGATTTCCGAAGTCAAAAATCGCTTTCACTTGGCTTTCAACATCTGCAACATTGCTTAGTTTGAAACCAAAGTTACGGCTGTTATGCTAGTGTGTGGCAAAATCGCTTAAATTTCACCTCGCGGGGCTCCTCGCGTGGCTGTACGTGTTCCTAGCAGGGGCAATTCGCTTCTTATGTTTTGTTGGCCCCGCTCGACGCTCTATAAATGCGTATGGCTCGCCAACGGGATTTTTGTGAATAGCTTTACAAGGAAAACGCGTTCGGGGGCCGTGACTTCACAATTTATAAGTGATATCTAAGAAATGATCAGTCAAATGACCTTTCAGTAGCTGGCTCAACTCGATCCATTATCTGTGCGACAAAATTACATCGTTTCCTAATACGATACTAATACAAACACTAATACGATAAACACTATGATAATATACGTTTTTCTAACTCATCAGGGATGTTCTTTCAAAGACCTCCAGAAAACAATTTGACGAATGAGCATTTCATTAGCTCCTTATTATTAGCTGATTAACAGCAACGCAACAACTCATTCCTTAATTTGCATGGACTTACTTAATAATTTACAAACCTCCGTTTTGCCACGTAAAGAATGTTGTTGTGCTTTGTATCAAGGTCAGGGTTTCAAACGCTCAGTGGCACCCCTATACCCAAAACAAGGGTCAAGTGCTCCCCCCCGGGGGCTTTATGATGTTATGATGTCATACACTGCCAGAGTTATCACGTGATTCGTCACGTGCCAAACAGTAACGAAACGTTTTCTTGTATTAGGTGTCGTGTGGGTGGCTTGCGGCTGCCCAGTACCTTTTTCCACGCGCGTTCGGACACAAGAAACACGTGATAGGGATTGTTTTGCAGCTGGTTTATTCTACAGATTAGAGGGGGGGGGGGGCTTTTTCACTGTTTTGGTGGAAACTATGGTTGCAATATCCGACATTTAAAAACTAACTCTAACAAAAACTTGTTTTTCATCTTAAAGTGCAATGACACTTATTTTATTATTACTAAAGTAAAGCTAAAAGACGTATAAGAATCCAAGGAGCCCAAAAATAATTGTTCAGTTTTGTTTAGAATTATTCTGCTAGTTTTCTAAAAGTCCGTTTGTTTGTGTACAAAATGCTCCCACAACAACAAGAGAAAGGCACTCAGTGATTTTCTCAAAGGGAAGACAAACCACAGTCAGGTTTTAACGATTTCCCCAAGACACAAAGAAAGAACTTGAAAAAAAAAAATAGGTGAACGCTTTAAATTTACAATCAAATTCCATCCTGGCTATCCATCGCCAAACACACTTATCTCAGCACAGTTTTGTGTGACGGAGTTCTTTGGAAATTAATTATTTTGTCTGTTAATGAATTAATGATTAACGTAATTCGCGGTTACCGCAATGCCTTCTTCTACTGACCACATATTCATGAGAAATAAAAAATTCCCTCGTCTCTCTCATGTGGAATATTCGCATTTTAGAGGTCCTTCATAGGTTAAGGCCTACATTATCCCAACAGGGTTAATTACATAATATGGTAACATAAAAGTATTTTAAATACGAAAGTTAATGACCTACGTAATTCTAAACATAGTTAAGAGCCCGTTGCAATTGTCCTCCCAGCACAACTTGATAAAAACGGTTCATGCTGAAGAGCCACTATGGCCAAAAGTTGCGTCACTTTTAAAACTGTAACAGTTAATCGCTGAGGGCAAACACGAAATAATCCTTGAAAAGTAAATTGTTTTTGTTGCATACACCTGTGTGTACATGATTTATGTCAAACTTTTTCTTTCAGTGTTTACTTACTTATTCAAATGTGGTCTTGTCTCAGTTTGAAACTCATAATCCCCTTACGTCAATCATGGGGCATTTTAATGGTTTTCTGTACCCTGATCGACAAACAGGAAACTAGCAAATTGAGGCTGTTACGTCACGAGCAGCTTTAAGTTTTAAGATAAAAGCCACTTAATAATTAAAAAACAAGAACTTAATAGTATGTTATTGACAAAGTGCTGTTCAAGGGAGTGAGATTGGTGAGGTGACATCTTTCATGTAAAATTGGTAATCGCATGGAACTAACAGTTTGTTTGCTCTTAACAGCTAACAACTAACTTTGATCTAAATTCCTATTTCGAGAAATGGTTCATTATGTTTTCTTTAATCTTTTGTTCCAAAATATTTTAATTTGAGTTGTGTATGTAATAAAATTTCCACATGCTATCCATCCACTGATAAATTTGTGATATTTTGCAGCCAATGAAACTGAAATATTTTGACATTTTCATAATTGCTCTATGACTTGTCATTCATTTATCGAGGCTTCCCAGCGGAAAAGCAAAACATTAGGATTTTACAACTATGAGTGAAGGATTAGTAATGTTCAGGAACTACAATACATCGAAATTGGCTCAGTTTTGTTTTTAGAATATTCTTTCATTCTTCATTAACAAGAAATGGTAAGGAACTTAGTTACTTAAAACTGATTGTTTTTTAGCTTTTCCTTCAAACGATTTTCTTTTGATATTTTTTATTAGCTTCATGAAAGCTCTTCGCGCTAAAAGCCCTGCCAAGTTAATTAGAAATTATTCATTACTAATTCAGATATTTCTTCTTTTTAATCAGCCGAATTCAGTGGAACGAAATGCTTTGCTAAGCCGAATTTGGAGTCATTCGCTTGGAGTAATTCGTAACCAGTGTAACAGTCGTGTTGTTATCACGTGAAGTGCTCTGTGGGAAAACATTCCATAAAAAAGAAAGAAAAGAAAAGAAACCAATATTTCTCTAGATGGACCGAACAAGCTACAATCCGGGTCGTAATTCTTTGAAACTGATCCTTGCTCCAAAATCAAAGTTGATCGCTTTTCGTATTTTGCGTGAAGAGGCGGGGGGGGGGGGGGGGCGGTCTCGATGTTTGTGACAAAAAATGTTGACCAATAACTCTATTATTATCTTTGATTTGCTAATTTTCCAGATAACTTAAGACAGCCATTAACTTAAAGTTTTTGCTTGGAACCTTTTGCGGGAGACGTTCCGGCGTAATTACAGTAGGCGAGCGACAAACAAGATTCTTACTTGAAAGAAGTGTTTTGCACAGTTTTCTGAACACACAAATCGGTGAGATGTTTCAGCTCAGCGGCCACATTCCAACTGCTACGCGGGCCAATCAGAGTGTTCCTCTTCGTTATTGATCAGTTTAGCTATGTAAAATTCAGTATTTCCCATGCATTCGTAACATATATTTCACATTTATTTTCATGTTTTTTTTTTTGCACATATTTCACTTCAAAGATATTAGAATAATGTGAAAATCCAGACACAACACTAACGTTTATTCGCAGGGTTGTCAAAATGTTTCATTGTACTCTCAAAAACAAGCTAAGTTAAGGAAACAAATTTCCGTTTTGATATTTAGCACTTAGCAGATTCAATCGAATTCACCTCAGCCATTCAATTAGACTCACAACCGTCTCAACGCAATTGGTTATTCTATTCACTTATCAAGAGATTAAGAACTTAGACTTACAAAATATAAAAGGATTATTATGCAGTCAAGTGGCGTGTTTTCCTAGTTCAGTTAATAAGCGTAAACGGGAATACAGCAAGAATTTGGATGATTATTATGCACGAAAGCCCGTGTAGGAAGAATCGGTGAGACTTGACTGCAGACATTTCCCATAATGACTAAGAAAGAACGAAAAGTTTCAAATCTAGGTGAGCTAAAGTATTATTTCACTGTACGAGAACCGAAGGCGTGAATAGATTTTTGCTCTTACCTACATTTCCAGTGAACAAAAGTTTATATTAATGTTAGAAAGAAAGTTCTTTGTAGTTTATCCTAGCAAATAAAACAATAACAGCAGTAACTACAACGACAACACACCATGGCAGATGCGAAATGTTTCAGCGATGTTGAAAACATTTTTCACGATTTTAGTTCCGGATATTAAAGAAGACATCGTCCGGATTATTAAGAGTAGTTCTTATGTCTGTCATTGATCTATTTCAAACTAAGGTGGGTGAAGATGGCTTCTTAATGGTAAATATGAAATTAAATTTAATGACCCTATACGTTAATATTTTCAATACTCTTTTATGCTTGATCTGAGTTGGTGAGTCTGTTTTGCGAATGTGACATGCCAGTAAAATGAAAACTGAGAAAGTAGAACATTTTTACCAATAACATGCACATCGACAAATTATCCCGGCAGGATACTTGAATTTAATTTCACAATCAATAATGATAGAACAACTGAAAACTGTACCGTTTTGGAGTGTGGTTAAAAACCATCTGCTAGTTTTCGTTTACTCTGATCTTTTTCTATAAACACTGAACATTTAGGTGGATATAATTTGTGTTTTTCATTCACGCAGGTTAAAAATGTTTAAAACATGCCTTTTAACAAAAACCTTTCAATTTACGAGCAAAATTAATTTCAACATAGCCTTGGCTCTAAAAACAAAATAGTGTGCCTATTTCAGTCACCTGAATAAAAGCTCAATATCCTCATATAGTTTTACAATCAGATTTTTTAAGAAAACCATCAGCCCATTGAACAGTGAACACCGCTTGCGGTAGATGATCCTCGCTGATTATGGACAAAGAGGATGGAATTGAAGTTATAAATTCATTTGTTTTATCCAAATAGGACGTTTTGTACCCAGCTGGTGAAAAAGAAAAAAACAACCTAAAAACCACAAGATTTGTCGATTTTTAATTATCAAGTATACATACATATCGAGTGCCTCGAAAGCTCAAAAACAATTTTCTTTCAACAGTGTGGTTCATTTACCAAAAACTAATTAATTTGGTTCAATTATTTTGCCGCGCGAGCGAAACCCGAAAATAGGCATTGGTCAGTAAATGAGTATAAGTCGGCTTTGAACTAAAGATGAAAATTTGATAAATAAAACGACACGGTTTTTAACAGGAGATTTCGTCTATTCACGAGAAAACTAGCTAAAAGAAAATCTTGTTCTATCGCATGGGTGTAACCAAAACTGCTGACGTAAAATAGAATACTTTTCATCCAATCATACAAATAAACCACCGTGTAAGGTGCGCCATTTTCGAAAGTGCCATTTTTCTTTTCATAGAAAAATAAACGAAGAATTAAGCACTTGCAATTGACAGCGGGCAAATTAGGAAAACGACTTGATTATGTGGATTCAGTACAAGCAATTTGAGAGATTACCGTAAAGCTCAAGAGACCAGCTTGCAAGAGTTTCTATCCACTTAAGAAAATCTAATATTGAATTATTTACTCTCCGTTTAAAAATGCAACATCATTAAAGCAAAAGACTGCTTATAATGTGTTAATGCTTCTCCAGCGGCATTAGAATAAAAACGGATGCATACATGTATTCAGAGACATGTAGGTTCTTGCAAATCGTTTGTATTTCCGTCGCTTCAGGGCTTCTCTAATCATAACAAAAGGTAACATTATTGTTGAGAATTAGTATCATAATATGGCTTAGTGTTATATGAGATTTTTAACTCTCTCGCGCTTTCGTTGACCGTCGTCTCGGTCTACTCGTATCGACTTCAAAACAGCTCAAATTTTTGTAAGTACGGTGACACTGTTCAACGGCTGTCTCTTGTTTGTTAGTTCTCTCTCTTCTACTGGCCTGCAATATCAACAACATTTAATTCAGCTCAAAGTTTCTTGAGAATCTACAGAGGTTCAAACTTTTCCGGGTCTCCTATGAACACCAAATGGGTTCTTCGCTTTTAACGAAGTTAAAATTTTGTTCTATCTTTGTCTGAGCGAAGCACGAAAGAGGAAACTGTTTCTCTACAGTTCTTTGCACAAGACGTCACGTGCAGTTTGCCATCGGTTTTGCTTGGTATATATTTAAATTTACAGGAACAATGGCAGGGCCGTAGCCAGACTTTTCTGATAACCGAGGCAATTGCGAAGTGCCGAAGGCGCTAGCCTTTAGGAGGGTCTGGGGGCATGCTCCCCAGAAAATTTCGAAATCTAGACGCTCAGAAATGCCATTTTAGCGTTTTTACTGGTGGTATTTTCGCTAAACATAATCAAAATCCAAACTAATTTAAGAGCATTTATGTTTGTTATCAGTTCTTCTCTTTAAAATTTCAACAGTTTCATTCAGAAATGAAATTTTATAGAAGCTCTGAAATGTTATTTCAGCATTCGTGGCGAAAAAAATATCAATCTCCTTCAAGTCCACCAGTTCAAGTGTACTAGTGCTGAAGTGTACTCTCCACTTAAGGCCTCGCTTTTATTTGGAGAAAGCTAAAGCAATTCTCCTATGACCACTGGCGCCCTATTTTTGTAATATTTCCAACGGTTCTGGAGTGATGTCGTGAGTGTATGCAAGGGCAAGACCTTTCAGGCGGTCTGTGCCATTATTGATCTAGACCACGTTTTCAATCGGTAACGTGGCTGGAGGCGGTATACGCTGACCCACTGGAGAAACTGATGGGCTCTCGGCCAGCACATAAATGAAGTATTAACTGAGGTTATCACACTTTAGGGTACCGTTGGCGTGGTTCGTACTGGCTACGGGCCTGGATGGGCTGTGTAACTCAGTTGGAGTTAATGATTATACCTACTTGCTGCTTCAATAACTACAATGCTCGATCAAAAGTCCACCCAAACTTATCTTCTTTTGAAACAAAGTGTCCTTTGTGTGTTTTCTGATGAGTTATTCCTCCACGTCACCCAATTCAATGTTAAAGTGCTAGAAGCTTTCTTGATCTATAGACGAGTGCCCGTCCATGTCCGCTTTGCAAGAGGAGATGGGGGCTAAGATGAATGTTTCCTTAGAAGACTTAAAGAAAAGGAGATTTTGTTTCAAATGTGTTCTTTTTTTGCATTAAACCTGATAAATCAACCAAAATCAGTCTCAAACGAGTAAGATTTGTCATGATCAACGATTTTCGATAGTTTAGTTAACTCTTTTCCGTCAAGACTTGTATTTTCCCGACGTCGAAGTCGGGAGCCATTCAGCCACTTGTGACGTCATCATTTTTGACGTCACCAGATTGTTTTGATAAGCAGCTAGCACAGCAAGGACAGATCCATCCATACGTGTGTCCATTTTGAATATCGACCAAATCCTGGCAGAGCTATACCAGAAAAACGTCTCCAATTTTGGCTGCAAAGTTGGTGGTAAAATAGGCCAAGTCACCTAGTTGATCAATGTTCCATTATCAGGTTTTTAGAAGGACTAAGGCCAAAACTTTTCCAGTGGATAGAAAGGTGATAAAGGGTAGAAGATAAAGAGAAAAGAAAGGGAGAGAAAAAGGAAAGCAAAAGAAGCGAGAAAAAATTAGAAATGAATCAGCAAAAAACAAAAAAAAAACAAAAAAAAAAACAAGTCCAAATTTTGGCTTATGCGCATGCCTGAAACCAAAATAATGTACAATTTTCAACAGAAGCTGGCTCAAAATTGAGCTAAAATGTAAGAAAACGCTTTTGTAGCAAAGTTTAGTGGCATTTGGCACCATAGCACTTCAAAAACCGCTTTAGCGGTAAAAAATGCGTTTTTCTAAGGGAAAAACGCTGACGGTAAAGGGTTAAAGACATCAGCATAAAGAGCCAACGAATATATTTGTTCAGTTTTAAACTTTGGTGGTTAGTGATGATTATGTTTTCGTTTTCTTCATGAAACAGGGGAATGTGACTTCATTATATTAGTTCAGAAGCTGAACTGAGACGAACGTAACCCAAAGCACCAAACACACACGGAAGCACAAGCCACTGATTAAGGGGAAAATGGACACACCAGCGCCACTGTCAAGCACAGCACAAGCAACTTCTGCCACGGATACCGATCCAAATTCGAGTCGCAAGCCCGACAACGTTGGTTTCATAGCTTATGTTGTGGTAATGACTGTCATTTTGGTGGTGGGTTTCACTGGTAATGTTCTCACGATTCTCGTCTTACGCTGTCGAGAGCATAAAAACAAAATCATCACCCCACTTATGATGAACCTTGCCTTTTTAGACATTCTTATCATCGTGTTTGGTTATCCTGTGGTTGTCGCTTCAAACTTTACCCACCAGAACGTCCTCGAAAATCGCTCTCTTTGCATCTGGTCAGGATTTATTAACGGCTCTGTGGGGATCGCTTCTATCGCAACTTTGACAATGATGAGTCTTGTTATGTTTCACAGCTTCAACAAAGTCGGGAATCCTAGAAAAGTTCCCCGAAAAAAAATGATGGCCATGATCGCTTTCACGTGGATTTACGGAGTTGCCGCCCTGTTTCCGCCGTTTGTGGGCTGGAACAAATTCGTGCCAGGCGCCTCTGGGATAAGCTGTTGTCCTGATTGGTCGCCTGAAACAAAGGCGGGAGTGGCATACATTGGGCTGCTGGTTTTTGTTGGTTTTGTTCTGCCACTGAGTGTCATCATGTTTTGTTATTGCAGGATTTACAGGTTAGTTTACACACCGTAGCCTGTGTGAACAGACTCCACTTCTTTTTCCTTTTCAGTGCGTTCAGAATCTCTGAGAAGGGCACTACTGCACCCGGGACTCACAGGCCTCGTTCCGCTCCTCCATTTATCCTGCGCCCTGTTCCCTACTTAACCCTTTCAGTCCCAAGATCAGCATGTATATTCTCCTAACTGGTATCCGTATATTCGTATGTTACTAGTTAAGAGATTACTAGTTACGTCATTTGATCTTTGGTGATCATTTTCTTTATTCTCATTATTAGATGCTTGTCACAGTCACGCCTACGAACAACTACAGCGCAAAATTGTATTTTGACACAGGGTGATTCCCTTGTACCACGCGCGTGTTCAAAGCAGAACAGTTTCTCCTTCAGGCTCATTTGGTAAATTTGCTAAATTAAGCAATTGAAAAGCAATTAAGTGAGCTTGCAAGCAAGCTCTCCTAATTGGATTTTGTCACACATCTCGAGGGAGGAGGCCATTTTTGAGCCAGCGAGCGAAGCCGGGAGGAAATGGAGCTCATAATGGGTAGCTTCGCAGCCGAAGTTGCGCCAGAGAAATTCAGTTAAGAGAGGCCTGCTAGCAGGCTAGGTATATTTATTTGTGCAAGAGTTTGGAGTAAGAGGTTTCTCTTTTTCTTTGGCACCGTAGGTTTATTCACACGCAGCAACCCGAGACAACAAACGCTTCAATTCAAGCCAGCAGGAGAAGATCCGAAATCAAAATCGTGCGCATGATCGCCATGGCTGTTACCGCTTTCGTCCTGAGCTGGTCGCCTTATTGCTTCGTGAGCATCATTGCTACCATCCGGGGTACTACCGTGCTAACACCCGGAGAGGCGGAAGTCCCGGATTTACTGGCTAAGGCCTCGGTCATCTACAACCCAATAGTGTACACAGTCATGAACGACAGGTTTCGTGGAACGCTCTTGCGTATTATCCCCTGCCGTCATTGCTTCAATGGGGACATCAACCCGGTGTCAGACTCCGAATCTAAACAAGACTCCCAGGAAAAGCGGAATAGTTGGTATAGAAGAAGAGGACCAAATCCCCATGAAAGCAACGTGTGATGCGGAATTTCTTTATCAAAAGCGATGTTAACTGCACACATGTGTGTTGGAACAAGCCTGAACAACACTCCTTAAGAGTCTTCCGGAGTGATGTTCTAATGGCTGCAATTTTAAAGACTTTGTCTTGGTTTTGAGCACTTTATATTAGTTTTACAATAGAACTTTGGCCGAATGACCAAAGTTGAAAAAATTTATTTTTAAGGTGAGTGCTCCATATAGAGCATGAAAGAACATGGTTTTACCGAAAAATAGTAGTTAGAATTTTTTTAAGGGAAGATACCACTATGTCTTTGAAAAATCCCGAAAGTCTAGCCAAGCCCCAGCCAAACATTCTCAACATTTTCATTCAGTACCGCTCAACATTGCTGAGGTTGGCATGTCAAACGAGTTTGGACACCGTATTGATTGCTGGTGAATGATTCTGAAAGATGTTGAATGTCCGTTTGACCAAGGAATTAAAGGTGATGTTACACAGGACGATTCGCAACGACGATTTTTAGCGCAATAAGGTTGCACCAAAAGTTGATGCCGTGTAACATTCATGGGTGCTCGGACGATTTTCTGCGCAATTTTTGCGTTGCAATTTTTTGAACCAGCTTCAAAATCTTGCAACGCCAAATCCGGCACGAATTTTGCTCAAATTGTTTCGTGTAACATGCCTGTTTTCAATTTTTTGCGCAACGCCATCCCAGGACCCTATTCGCTGTCCCCGTTTCGCTAAAAATCGTTCCGTTTAACAAGTCTGTAGTAAACGGATTTCACGTGCACATTGCGTTAAAAATTGCCCCGTGTAACATACATTAAAAATCGACACTGAATTGTGCTAAAAATCGTCGTTGCGAATCGTCTCGTGTAACATCACCTTTATAAGTACATTTGTTGATATGACTTATACTTCCAGTCATACAAACAACCAAAACGTTTTCAATTTCCAATTTGCTTTTCCTCGAAAACTTGAACAAAGAGATGCTTGCGAAAAACCCAAACTTGGCGTGGTTTGATTCATTTTCCTACCCCTCTCCTTTGGTACAAAGTGTTTCTAACGTTTGACTCGGGTGGAATCATAAAGTGTGTCTATTCAATTGAAGGCTATTGAGCAGCATTTCCTGCAGTAGTGGTGTTTATTATGCCTCACAACGTGTTTTTTAACTTTTGAGTCTGTAGACGAAGTCCTAAGATGTTACTACTCACCGATAAATTATGGTGCAGTTATCTCCTGCATGTTAAGCTATATATTATATTACTAGGGGAAGTTGACACTAGACAGTGCCCCCGGTCTTTTGATGTTATCTGACTTGAATAAAATGAAAACTTCTTTGTGTTGATTTTTGGGGGTTGTAAATGTGCGTGAAACTGTAGCTTGTGGTTTAGTGTCACGAGGTTGAGTTGCTGCCGTAGTTGTGTAAAGGGTGAGGCAGTGATGGGCACTGAGAAGTTGAAGATAGCTCAATTTTATTGTAAAATAACATTTTTCTGTTAATACTTAACTGTAACAATCTTTTAAACATGAACAGAAACTATCTTTATAATTATATTGGTCTTGTGACAAAATGATGAAATGTTTTGTACCCCAGTGAAAAAAACAGAACTTTAACATTCGTACTTAATTACTATATAATCTGTTGTTGCGTGGCAACAAAATGTTAGAAATATATGCAGTGTCATTTTGTTTGAATAACTTTAAAACTCTCATGATATATTTTGTGTGAAATATTCCCTGGGGGTGTACTTGCAGTATATATGACGGGGAGGTCCGACGTTTTTTTTGTGTTGAAAATTTATACACTCTGTATTTTTTGGGGTCAAGAGACTTCTCATGTATTTTTTAAGGTCTTCAAGTCTGTTTGACTGAATAAATCAGTATCGAGATGCTAGGTCTTGCACTTTTTGAGGTAGAAAATGTTGATGCCAGGTATTTTTTTGGGTGTACAATTTCAGGCTCATGTATTTTTTTGGGTTCGCAATATGAAGCTCCGCCTGACCCCCCGTCATTTATACTGCGAGTACCCCCCCCCCCTTGGGAAACATTATTCTTCATCGTGTAAAAACACTGAACTGTAACATTGTAATGAACATTGTTAATTTTACGACATGAAAATGCAGTCATAATTTTTCTATATAATTTTGTACATGGAACTCTCATAATATTTTTAGCTGTGAAACAATGTCCTCCATTCTGTAAAAACAGTGAACTTTTTACTGGGTCACCAGGCTTTAAAGCTATATCTCTTCGTTCGTTTCTAAAAGGGACAATAACAGAACAACAAATGCTGAGTAGGACGCACGTGGAAATGACAAAACCACTCACAACTTTAACTGCACTGTTTCTGACTTTCTGCTTAGTTTCACTTTTCTCAATGTTTTCTTTATGTAAACTTGGTTTTTTCGACTGAGTCTTTCAGTCGCTCTTGTGTGTGATTTGTGTCTGACAAATCGAAGATTTGGATTGAGTCTTTCAATCCAGCAAACGTAACCAACTTGCTCTACAATAGCAAGCTTTGAAATCTATTTCGATAGATCTAAAACAAACAAACAAATATCCTTACCTTGTAAAAGCTGAAAAAACGCGACTGCCACGTTAAACTTCCCTTGCACAAGCTAAAGAACTCGACTGCTTCTTGCCAAAACACGATCCACAACATAAACACATGCGAGGAGTTGTGAAGTTGCGAGGACGCGTAATCCGGGAAACTGCTTTACCCAAAACCCATAGCGGGCAAGTAATATTGTCACGTCATCATTACCCGAGAACACCTTGCGGGCAAGCGCTATTGTACGTCATCATTACCCGATACTATTTGCAGGCAAACCCTATTGTTACGTCATCATTACCCGATACTACACAGCGCGCTCAATTCAACCAAGTCGAGATTTTTTCTGGCTTCTGACTGTATGCACTGTATTTTCCCCTGTATTTCCTCTGTATTTTCCTCTGCAACTACTTATACGTGGGGGACACTATAATGCCTCCTCGGGCTTTGGCCTCTGGGCCAAAGCCCTGCGGGGGCAATGACCTATTACGTTGTGCAAGTTGTTTGTTACTTTTGAGTCCATTTAATAAAATTCTATTGTGTATCCATTCAGATGAAAGCTCCAATACTTCTTGTGGGGCTGATTTAATTGAAAGACACTGTTTATGTGGGGAAAGGTTAGAGAGAGAGGGAGAGAGAGAGGGTGGCTACCTCAGTAGAGGTAAAATAAGTAGATGTGGTGCATTCTCGACTCCAGAACACTTCCATTTGCACAACTGATCAGGGATCGAAGTGCTCTGGGAACTGAACTCCACGTGAGCGTAGCCAAAATCTAACTATTTGGCCTTCACAGCGCATGCTCCTCAGTCCAAGATCAAAATGGCGGCACTACTTGATTAAGCCTTGGATTTAGCCTGTGAACGGGCTCTCTGGTCGGGGAAAGAGCGAAGAAAAGGAAAGAGCGAAGAAAACAAAGGGCGAGAACGAGCGAAGAGACGTAGAGGGGGTGGGGAAGGAAAGGGGGGAGAGGCCTCTTCGCCGCCCCGTCCTCTTCCCAGCTGCCGTTTTACGCTCGGCTCGCTTCGCTCGCTGATTTACTTTCAAGCTTTTTCCCCAATGCGGAGCCTATTCATAGGTTACCTTGGATTTCGCCTTAGCTAAAGCTGGTAAACCCTCCGAGTTTAAGTTAAAAGTTGAGCAAAAGTCGGTTACCGAAGCTGCTGTATGTTCAAAGAGAGATGTGTTCGGGGTCTTACCCACAGGGTTCGGAAAGTCACTTATTTTTCATATGCTGAGCGATGTTTTCGTTTTCGTGGACGCCAAAGGACCAAAGGACTACCAGTGAAAGGCAAAGTAATCATGCTTGCCATCTCACCGATCGATAGATATTAGACGATCATAGACATTAGCGGAGGAGAATAAAGGCTGAAAAAGTGGCTCTAAGAGTTCGTTAGAATTTTGTCACGCAAACACGATCTTATGTCTTCGTGTTGTTTGAATAATGGCTTCCGATTGCAGAAAACAAACAGAGCCGCCAGACGCTGGAAAAAACCTCCGAAAAAGCCATTTCATCATGTGTCACGTGACAAAATACTCGACGATTCTTGGAGTATTTCAGCAGCCTTGGCCAGGGGTTTCTCCGACCGCCATTTTCAACGAGGAGAAGGCCCTGGGAACGAGGTTGCTCAGTAAACTGCGTCGCCTCGCGATAGTGTCGATTCCAGAGCTCTTTTTCGCCCCAACTTCCCCCTGTAAGCTCTTTCTTTTTCGCGCCAACTGCCCGTTGTACGTTCATATTTTTCGCGCGTAACAGATTGTCCAATCAGAAGCGTTTTCATTGGTCTTAAAGGAAACCAAAACCGGGAGTGGGAGGAGGGAAGGACCCACCGCCTTGTATAATGATACTGGCTGAGTCCGAACTTAGTCTCGGGCATTCTACTTTGCACAAAGCGACCGCGGGGAGAAACCTTGGAGCTGTTTGGCCAATGGAGTAAAGCACTTGTAGGGAGATAATGTAATTGGCTGCTAAGAGGGTCTGCATGGGGTTAACTGATAGCTGAGAATTGGCCTAATTTTAATTGATAACTGAGAATCCAGCACCCCAATGCAGACCCTCTGCTAAGTGAAGAGGAGAAGGTAAACACGGGTGAATGTGAGCAAAGTATCATAAATCGATACCTGGAATGCCATGGCGCTTATTATCAGCTAAGTTGTGAAAGTCGAACGCGAGCTACGGGAGGCCAACAAGGCCGGAGCTTAGTTAATAACCAGGTTTCTGTAGCCTGAAGCAACTGAGAGTACTGCTACTCCCCCGTGGATGGGATGCTAGTCCATCGCAGGGTTACCCCCCAGCAGTATGTCACTGGTAACCATTTATACACCTGGGTGGAGAGGGACAATGTGGGGTAAAGTTTCCTGTCTAAGAAGAAGATGGCGGGGACTGGGCCTCGAACCACCGATCGTAAGATCTAAGGTCCACGCGCTCCACCACCACTACACCATTGCCCCTGGAAAGCAGAAGAGTCATATTGGTTTGATTGTCAGTTTGTATGAAATCGCGCGGGGCAATCGCAGGGAGCCATTTTATTATGTTCGGACAGTTATAATATATAAATACAGATATAGTTCCATGGCGAGAAGCACGAAAACCAGGAAAATTTTGACAAACAATGTTCTTCCGACGAGACCTTCATGCACTAATTGCGTATTAACGCCGGAATTTATACAATACCTCAACAACCGGCTCAACCGTGACATACAACGCACACCATGACAAGTACTGAAAAACCCAGTGAAACCACATCTTAGCGACCCTGTCATGTTCACAAACATTTCAACATTCTCCTTCTTTCCAAGTTTGCGCCAGTGTCTTTAAATCTACACTTCTAGTTGCTTTGCGATGTTGACTGACAACCTTACCTACATATTAGCATAATATGTGCGATATGAAGTTTAGCATATATTTGTATTCTGTGCGTTTTGGAATCCGCTCATTAGTATGCGGTTATTCCGGGCGGTTGTATGTCAGTTATGCTATGCAGTATCTTGGGTTTTCTGTTAAGCAGGTATTTAAGGAAGTGTTTGGTAATAGTTCATTCTCTCACCGTGTTACCAGCACTGCTTCAGTTTTCTCGTTCTGGGAATGTTAGAAGGACAGAAAAGCGAATCCACTGAGTTCCTCGAACTCAACCAAGCCTAAATCTGGCGTCGACCCAGGCGTCCACAAGGCAATCAAGGACGCTATTTCGTCAACATTTTCCGATTTGTCTGCGAAACTTACGTCCGTTATCGAGTCTAGGATTTCTGACCTTAAACGCAATTTGTCAGACGAGCAAGAGTCGGCTTTAGCTTCCAAGTCTAAGCGGTTCAAGAAAAGCGAATCAGAATTCAAATCTAAGGGCAAACAAAGCTCAGTTCCTGCATCAGCAGCTAGTGCTTGAGAAGCTTACTGAGGCAAGGGATTCTTTGGCGTGTGCGAAGTACGAGAAAGCTAGAGAAGCCATCGAAGAAGGTATTAGCTTGTCGGAGAAACGTATTAAGGTTATTAGGTTAGCTGATAGGAGTGAGTTCGGCTGGTCCACTGTTAGGAGTACTTGTCGGTTGAGTTAGCTTCAAATTCTGAAGACGAGAAGCGCATAAATTTTTCGCTCCGAAAGGCGTGCCGAGCGTCGTAGTATGCAAGTGTCTAGTCGACGTAGGAGCAGAGTGGCTTCTGGTGTTGGGAAGGAGGCTAAATCTACGCGGTTTTTCGAGCCGTCGTCTTCCACTAGATTTCCTGGCCAGACTGGTGCTTTGCATGCAATCGTCCCACGGAGTAGGATTGGTCCTTACTATAAGTTGAGTATACATTCGTGTTATTTCTGTCATTTATTTTATTCCCTTGTATTTCGTTATTTGCCTCATTACTTTTCTGCTTTGGTTTCAGTACTCTCTTAGTGCTGGTTTCCTGCGGCACATTCATTATTCTCCACTTGGATGTGTGTTTTGTGTCTGTTTAATGGTGAGGTATAATAGCACAGAATAGTCAGATCTCCAGTCAAGTAAATTACACTGATTATACACTGTCACACACACCAGCCTTCCTAAGGGATCCTTCAGTTACGGGAAAAACTGTGTTATGTGTACCAGTACATCACTGATAGGTGCACCGATCACACATTTTTCCACGTGGAGCCCAAGCCATATATAAGAGTTAAATAAACTTAAGAAGGTAAAGGTCTTGAATGTTACCTGGTGTTGTTTGCTGTCTTTCTGTGAAGGTTTAGCGCGCTTGGAGCGTGTATAAGAGAAAGAAAAGACAAACAACCCCAGGTAACATTTCACCTACTTTATTCAAGACCTTCAGTTTACCATCTAAACTTTATTTCTTTATTGATAGGAATTCTTAGTTCGATTTTCCATACAAACCCTTACATTAGACTTGGGCTACCTATGATTTCCCGCATCTGTAGAGACTAGACCGATCCCTCAGATTACGTTCAATGACTACAACTCCAAAAATCTCATCTACCTGGTATAAGTTATAAAAGGGGCTCGTTATAAACGGCGGGACACCGTTTAAACGGAATTGTAGGACTGAACGACCAAAATTTTCGTTGTATTACGGGGGTTTGGCTAATAACTATTTTGCCTTCAAATTAAACAGTGTTACGTTCTCAGCATTCAGTTAATCGTGCAATTACTATGCAGATTTCAATGATTTTGAAAGAGTCTTTTACAATGGAATGTATAAATAGGATAGAACGATAGTCATGCATTCAACTTCACTTCATTTATTCGTTATACCGATTCTGGATTGTGTTCGTTATAACGCAATAAAACGAAACCCCTGTGTAACGGTATTAAACTTCGTCCAACCGCTAGGCTTGGATAAATTCTGCTCGTAAAAATTAATGCCTTATTATGCCGGCGGAATGCTCGCCGCAGCCAAACCTTCCCAACGAGTCCCAAGCCCTCCCGAGCGAGTGCCTTGCACTTTGTGTACAAAATGGCGGCGGATGAGGAAGAACTTACAAGGAAACCTTGGACAGCAATCGTGCTGACTTGTCAAAACAAAGCCAGCGCTCACACCTTCCAGAAAGGTAGGCAATTCACTTATGCATACGTCTCCGCTTTTAATGGCGTAAATTCGTATTATCTCACCTGATCGCCAATCCATTCATTTCACAAATGTTTTCATAATGTAAGCTATTTTATCAGCGATTTCTTGTTGCCATGGTCGCTTTCAGTGCTTGGAGGACAAGTGTTATCGTTATTTAAATGTTAAATGAAATCCACGAATCAGAGTAAAACCTTAAAAAGTGCTTTCTAGATTTTCAAACTCGTTTCGTGATAATGTCGCGTGTCATGGGCGCGAAATCCTATATCAAGGGGCGTTTCAGTGGGCTCTGGTCGGATGGAGTCGCAAAACATTGCAAGTGAAAAGTGGCAACCAAACAAAAAATAAAAAGTTGCCACCACCAAACGGAATGACAAGTTAGCACTCCCTTTTATCAGGCCTCTGGGTGCAATTTTGCAGTGATTTTAATTGACACTCTAAAACCCGATTCTTAATTTAAGGACAAAAAATTCAGTGTTCTCCCTAGCTTTCGATCAGTATAACAGGTAAGTCAGTTTTTTCGACCGGTAAAGCAGCTTTGTTGAACTACTTTTCTTCCATAACCCTAAGGTGGAAGTGTCGTGATGAGACCCGGAATGTTGCCTGCATGACAATACTGAGGCTCGAACATGTCTTGAGAACCATACAAAATGCTTGATGTTTGCAATTCCTGTTGCATGGAAGGAACGTATTTACAAACAGATAAACGTCGAGAAGAAAAAGTTTAAAGCAACCTAAAAAAACGTATGGAGAAACACCTAGAAGATAAGACAAACTCCTTACAAAGGCTCTAACTAAGAGATTCAAGAAGACTCAATACTAATACAACAGCACCTTATAAACAAACCTGAACAAACCAACGTACGGATAAACGTCAAGAAGATAACACTAATAGTCCTACGACAATGCTCGTACGGAGAAATGTCAAGGAGATACAACTAACAACATCTCAATTACGAAATATACTTGCACACGGACAAACGTCGAGGGAGTCAATTACTATCGCACGGAAAATGGCGAGAAGACTGATACCTTAGGAAATTACTAACATACGGAGAAACCTTAAAAAAAGACGACTAACATCTTACGACAATAGAAACGTGCAGAGAAACGTTGAGAAGATGAGACTACTATCTAACGAACTTAGAAACGTCGAGATGATGACTTATCATAATTCAATCCAATAATAAATTGTTTCACAATCCAAAACTGTTGGTTGTTTCTAATCCATGCCTTAGTATGTGGTTCTAACCGGTAACAAGCGGTGCTACAAGCGGTAAATTTTACCGGTTACCGCCTGATAAGGAGAACACTGAAAATTCTTATTTTTTTTCCGGTAGTAAGGGCAAATTGTTTCTTATTTTTAAGTTCTTAATTTCCAAACTTTTCTTAATTTTAGCAAAATTTCTCAAAATAAGAATCCCCTAAAATAAGAAAAAACCTACAAATTTTCTTGTTTTAAACTCAGCGAAAGAGACATGTTTACTTGATTTCAGGTCAATTCTGTTCTTAATTCAAGAAACAAAAATGTCCGCTACGATCGTGCGCTACTAGTTCTTCGATCTAAATAAAGATGTTTGGGTTCAAAAAAGATTTCACATTTAAGAACGGAAAGAAAACAAATAATAAAAGTCACTCAAATTACAAAAAAAAAAAAAGAAAAGAAAAGAAAAATAAGACCTACCGACCTGACTCGAACCCGGCTCTTCAGATTTGAAGTCGCCCGTGTTAACCACTCCACAAACATGCACTCGCATACTGATCTCATTTAAAAATTGGCATAGATACGAACTAATATCGATCTTTAATGCCGGAAACAACACGGCAAATGACTTCTGTTTGTTCATGTGCAATCGCATGAGGCTGGCTGCTTAAAAAAAAACGAGAGAATTCTCACTGTTTTCTCACGGATGACTCTTGTTTGCGAGGTTTGTAACCATTCTTGGTTTGGAGGGAGTATTGCCTTCTTTGCTGCGCGTGTTCCATCGCCAAGTCGAGCGAAGTGCGTGTCGAGAAAGCCAGCACGTTGTTATTTTAAGATGACGATTAAGACACGATCATACTAATTCTTATAATAAGAATTTTTTCTTCTTTTTGTGCCTTAGATTTAAGATCAAATTTGTTCTTTAAATGAAGTTTAAAATCAAGATCACATTTCTTAATTTCGTGTCATAGTTTTGAGAAAAAAATTATTCTTAAAATGAAGTTTAAAATCAAGATCACATTTCTTAATTTTGTGTCATAGTTTTGAGAAAAAAAATATTCTTAAATTAAAGTTTAAAATCAAGGTTACATTTCCTAATTTGAGAATGTGAGAACTAAAAACAAGGAATGGTTATCTTAATTCAAAAATCCAAGTTTTAGAGTGTGAGATTCAAAGTGTGTGCATCAGTTAATTTGCCATCGTGGAGACCTACCCTCAACAAACTTGCCCAAGCTTGAAACCTCTCCATGTAAAGAAGTGGAAAAAGTAAACAAATGGCTTCAACAGCAAGTGAAATGCTCTCAAAATACATTTTGGCTTAACTGCAGAATACCCCGCCACAAGGACTAATTTTCTGTGTAGCCGGCTATGTGGTATGCAGAAATAATTTTTTCCACTTGGCTACGCGGCTTGTGGTTTGCAGAGAATAATTCATTCGCAGTGGCTATGCACTACACAGTATGGTATGCAGTATGCAGAAAATGATTTCATGTAAGCACTGCACTTAACTGTCCAATGCCCTGGTTCGTGTAGCCTGATACAAGCAAAATTATTTATTCAAATTGGCTACGCAGTACTCAGTATGCAGAAAATTAGAAAAATAATGACAAAACATTAACGTGTATTCCTTATTCTTTAAACGTGCCCCACTAAAAGAATATTATCTACAAACTCAAATAAAACATCACCATGTATTCCTTGTTCTCTAAATGACCTTAACTCTCCCTCTATGTACTGTGTAGCAAGCTTTTGATATCCCTTTAAACTTCAATATCAACTAATTTGTTAATTTCTTTCTGAGTACCGCGTGCTGTGTGTGCCAGCTACGAAAATCTCTTTACATGTGCTTCACTTAATTTCTCTCTGTGTACCTTGTGCCTTCTGCATACCACGTACCACGTAGCCAGGTACTAACATCCCTTGAATACTTCAATTTCTTTTCCTGGATACCTTTCAAATGTGAATTAATTATTCTCTGTATACCGCGTACTGTGTAGCCAGCTCCTAACATCCCCTGAATACTTAATTTCCTTTCTTCCACGTACTACGTAGCCAGTCCCTAAAATTTTAAATAATTTCCTCAGTCTTCCACCATGTACTGAGTAGTCATTTCACTCAGTAACACATTTGGTGTGAGGGGTATTCTGCAGTTACTCCCAGATTTTTATTAACTTTGCAAATTTTGTGGTCACAAATTGCAGTCTACAAGTGTGGATACCATTTTAATAAGTAGAACGTTTTTAATTCCTACCAATTTTTGTCAAAAATTGTTAAGTAATGTTAAGCAGGTAAATCTAATCTCAGACTTAATTAATTATTGGCATTTGTGGATTACGATTTTTTTTAAGTGTGAATTTGTCATTGTTAAAGTTTGTCATGATTTTTGGTAGAGACAAATGAAATTGGACAGCTTAGTGTAGGTTAGTCCTAGCTGTGTTGGTGTTATATGTGGGTAAGCCTGTTTATCGTGGGCAAGTTTGCATGTGGGTGAATTGACCTGCGACCAATTTGGGCAATTTTCACTCAGATTTGACAATAATTTGATTGTGATTTTCAAATGCTGTGCAGTGATGGGAGCAATCACCCTGCAAGCAGAGGTTTCTCGGTCACCCTTTGTTCCAGTGGACAAATAAGTAACCTTTGCACAAAGCTATCTCATTGTTTGTTCTGCCACTGTCCACAATTTTGGGTGAATTCCTTTAAAGAACTGGTTTCCAACCAGCTTTTAACCGGTTTAAAGCTTAGTATGCATGCTGTGAATGTTGTCAAAAAGTATGTGCCGTGGTACACTAGCAAACTTGTTGTGTGCAACGGGTTTGCATTTTTTTTTAATTAACAAAACTTCTGTCACTTTTCCCACCTGAGAAAATCAGCAGAAAGGTGAGGCAGAAATTTTTGAAGCTTTGTTTCACTAAGAGTTATCCAGTAACACTCAAGTAAACCCAGTGCAAGTAACATTTTCATGGAGTTCACAACTTTTGGTCAAGCTGATGTATGAGCCCACATGCAAAATATGCAAAACAGGAAGTGATGATGCTATACCTGCCAAGTGTCACGCCTAAGGCATGATTGTCACGCCTGCGGATCGAAAACTGCGATCTCACGCCTACTCACGCCTGCGTTCCCATTTCTCACACCTGGTGGAAAAGTGTGAGCCATTACAGCCTTAACCGACTCATTTTGAAAAAAATTTTTAAGTATTTAAATAAACTTGAACCAATGCGAGAAAATAATGATCGTACTTTCGCGAAATCTCGGATTTTAGTAAGGAAAGTCAAAAGCATTGATTTACTGGCCATAAATCGGAAAGTCTTCGGGACGTCTTCGGAAATCGTCGGACATCTTCGGAAACCGTCGGAAATCTTCGGATATTATCGGTCCCGTACGAAAAACCTTGACTCTCTCAGGATAAAAATGTCACGTCTATGAATCACAAAAAGTTGGCAGGTATATGATGCATATGACAAATGTTGCACATGGACAACAGGAAATCAAATGGTTTTGCACAGAGGTTACATATTCACCTGCCAAAACATGGGCCGACCAAAGAAACCTCTGCTTGCCGGGTAGGGAGCAATGGGCTTGTGATATGAGCATGTTAAAAGTGTAACAAAGTTCCATTGGTGGTCTGTCAGGCAGTTTTTATGCAATAAGGCCAAATTTTGTCTTTCCCAGAACTTGAGATCCATCAGAATAAAGGATTTATCAATAAAGATGTATTAATTTTAACCTTGGAAGACCCAAAGGCCCGTGTCGGAAGTGGTGGAGCCACTGTTAATGCTCTGCTGGTTGTTGCAGAACATCTCAGTGCAAAAGCTGGCTTTGAGGTATTTTATTAGACATTAAATTTAAGTATTGTGTTACAGTGAAACCTGTATTAAGTGGACCCCATATTAAGCAGACACCCTCTATTAAGTGGACACCAGCTGAAGTCCCCAAATTTTTTAACTTTAAAATGAACCTGTATTCAGTGGGTACAGTATGTTGCCCAGTTTTCGTACGGGCCCAGTTTTCGTACAAAAAGAACTTTATTTGATTATTTTCGTCGGTCGTTCAAATCTTCGTTAATCGAAGAATACCGAGAATAAAAAGAACATTTCAGCTATAAATGGCCGGTTTTGCCAGGCTGTTTGAGGAAGAAGAAGGTCGGTGCGGACAATTTCTTTCGAGGTGAGTAAAAGTTTAGGGGCTAATATTTGCACTTTTCACTGCACAGTAAAGGTATTGTAGATAAACAAATAGCCCGTTTTGTAGGTAATTTTGCAAGGAACTTCATGATTTTTGGACAGTTGATAGATAAAAGATGAAAGTGAATAGGAAAACTTTCAACACCAGCTTAAATCCAACTTCTTCTGAATTTTAGCGGTGACAATATTCGCATACATTTCGACCTACTGTGCCAGTTTTCGTACACTTAGCTGCGCCTTTCTGAAAACCTATTTTTAAATAAGTTAAAGAACTGAATTTTAAACTTTACTGTATGAAAACTAATAAGTCGCAAGTGTAGCAAAGATTACACAACAATCCTTGCAAAGTATACGATACACTACATCTATTTGTTGTGGTACAACTGCGACGCGTTACAATCCAGGTCATGCAAAGGTCATGAATATTTGATAAACTTTATAATCCCACGCAAACAATCTAAAACGTCAATATAAATAACTAAGGTAGATGTGTATGCATAGAATGTTGACATACACCTTGAAATATGGTTAGTTTACCGGTTTTACCGATTTTTTTCACTCCGTTGCGATTCTAATAAACATTTACAAAAGTAGCTAAGAAAAGCAAACGTAAGAGGAAAAGGAAGCAAAGCGTTTGCTATTCTAAAGTCGTAAGCGGAAACGGAAGTAAAACGTCAAATCTTATACAGGCCTTTTCTTAACAGTTGTAATACGCGGAATAGTAACTGGTCAACTACCTTTGCCAGGGCAGTAAATCACGTACGAGACGATAGATTGAGCATAAGAAAAACTGCCCAAAAGTGGGAGATTAAAAAATCAACACTGAAGGATCGATTAAACATCCACCCCCCGAATAACCATTTGCTTTGTACACCAAAACATTGGTCGCTAAACCGACTTCTATTCACAAATCGAAGAGAAAACACGATAAGCATGCAGCAGAGTAGCTGACACGTCAGTTTGCGTCGATTGTTTTCGTGGAAAAATGTTATTTTGTAGATGTACGAAAACTGGGCCAGGTGTACGAAGACTGGGCAACTTAGGAGTTTTGGGGAAAATGGCATGATTTTGAACATACGTCGATCAAGCGGCCAATCGTTTTATATATTAAAGGTAAGTAAATGGGCTACCTGTAAAAGAAATTTCAGAAATTTTCATCTCACAGACGAAAGGATATAGCGATTACAAACTAAAGTGTACGAAAACTGGGCAACACACTGTACCTCTATTACAGTAAGTGGACGCGGACACCGAATTCAAGTCATTTTGTTACAAGAAACCTGCATTAAGAGGACACTTCAAGTGTTTCGATTTCAGAAGGTATTTTTATCTGCTTCGAAGAGTGTACAGTATTTTCCTGGTAAATTAGTAATTCTACCCGGAATGGCCATTTGCAAAAGGTTTGCAATAAAGCATGTCAAGTGTGCGGGTAAAGAACGATGGAGATATGAGAGGTCAATAATAAACTGTTGTCTAGCAATTTATCAGAACCTGCACTAAGAAGACACCCTGTATTAAGTGGACACCATTGAGGGTCCAAGGGCATCTGCTTAATACAGGTTCCGCTGAATTTTTGTTTTTTGTTTTTGAAATTTCGAAGGTAAAATTTGAATCTTTGTTGGAAGTTATAATTCTTTAAGCTTTTCATCTAGTCAACTTCTCCTGGCTAATCCCAAGCTCAGAGTGTTTTCCCACCCCTGGTAAATGATCTTTTACTCAATATGCAGC